>OY757239.1:15698308-16394138 GCA_963583995.1 Xylota segnis
CTCTTGCTTACTCAGTTAACAGAATACTACAAACGTCGTTTTCCGTTCGTTTTGCAGTATGCCATAGTTAAGACCTTACCGCTTGTGGTTCACCTTTTTCCTTAATTTATTATTTTACGCCCACATAGTGGTGTATAGTAATGAAACATTTGTAATTTTTACTTCCACCTATACCTATAGGGCAAGTATTGTATTCGTGCAAAATTTGGAACTCGAGATTTTAATCAAACTTGACATTACCATAATGGAGAAGTCCAAAAAAGTAGGTCCACCAATGCCGTCTGTCTGTCTGTCTGTCTGTCTGTCTGTCTGTGCACAAGACTACAGCCTAAAGGAGTGGATGGATTTAGATCAAACTTCATATATAGGGTCTGTGTGATAATCCCTAGAGGCGAAATCGGAATTTTCATTCTAACCTCAAAATTAAGGGTAGTTTACTTAAGGCCGATTTCAGTTAAAATGGATTTTATCGAAAACGGCTCTAACGATTTTGATTAAACTTCATATTTGAATTAGTCTGGTCAATTGCAATCAGATGATGTATCGTGCTGCTTACCGAAATTGGCAACAATGGTACTTTACTTAAAGCCAATTTGATTAAACTTCATATTTGAATTAGTCTGGTCAATTGCAACCAGATGATGTATCGTGCTGCTTACCAAAATTGGCAGCAATGGTACTTTACTTATAGCCAATTTCGCGAAAGGTCAATTTGAGAGAAAACGGCTTCAATGATTTAGTTCAAATTTCATATTTGGACTACCTAAATTCCACTTTCCTTATAACCAGCTTAACAAAAACACGATTTTCATATCATTATTAGCCAAACATGAATTTTATCCCTACTTCTTCCTACTGAACCGATTTTCAAAATTATATACCATTGCAAAAGTTTTTCCTAGAACACAGCTGTTGTCATGGAAACGTTTTTTCCTTACGATACAGGTTTTGATTGGTGCGCTCGTGCTACTGGATTTGTCTGAAATTCATTTTCATTGGTTAAAAGACAGAGAGAGAGAAAGAAAATATTGTTACATTTTTAGGGACTTACTTTGGCATATTCACCGGAGTTCAAAGGCAATGAATTTGAGTGAAATTGAAGAAAATTTAACGACGATGCTTAATTTTCAAGAGCTTTACCAAATCTTACAGATGATATCTGACGTTTTTGGTCAATCTTCTTAGAACGATGGTTTACTTATAGTCAACTTACATATGCTTACCTACTTATGTATATATTCCTTTATTTATTTTTACCTCAAATACACACAAGAATTTGAGACATTGGTGCAAGTTTGTACGGCCCAGTCGTGCACTTTATTTTCTTTTGTTTATTAACGTAGTCACCCTTTCGGAGTTGGGAACTGCGCGTTCCATGGTGTGGCGGGTACATCCGGATCTCGCCAATTTCTTTAGACTGTATACCCCGTTGTCATCTTACAAGGTGGGAAGCACATACAAAGAAGACGGTGCTTACTCGTCTTGAAAGTTCATAGGGGTTCCGTTGACCTTTTCAGCCACGCCCTCCTTCTCTGCCGCTCTTGGTCGGGGACTGCTTATTGAGTATTCGCAGCTAACCTACATTTCTGTAGGCCGTCCACTATCCGCCACCTGTGACCCCCCCACAGTTGCCTGAGCTTAGCCCCACCAGACCGTCCGGGTTGATGGCGGATGCCATTGTACTGTACATGTTCTTACGTAAATGTATGTATATGTATGCGTATTAATAATATGATATGAAAAAGTGGTTTAGTTAAGTTGGCTGTAAGTAAAGTACGATTTTAGGTAATTTTGTCCAAAAACGAGGTATGCCATCTTATAGGATTTTGTAAAAGTAGGTTAGATATGAAATTAAAACAATAACGAGCGGGAAGTGTTCGAGCAAATCGTATTTTTATGAAGTTAGCTATACCTAAGTAAATTATCTAACGTTGTATGTCATCTTATAGGGTTCTAAGAGGATATAGGTAACATGAAATTTAATTCAAATCGTTGGAGCCGTTTTCGGAAAATCTATTCTTAGTGAAATCGGCCTCAAGTAAAGTACCCTTAATTTTGAGGCTAGAATGAAAATTCCGATTTCGCCTCTAGGGATTATCCTACAGACCCTATATATGAATTTTGATCTAAATCCGTGCACCCTTTAGGCTGTAGCGTCTTGCACAGACTGACAGACAGGCGGCATTGCCAAGCCCACTTTTTTCGATTTCTCTATGATAGTTATGTCAAGTTTGATCAAAATCTCAAGTTTGAAATTTTCTTGCGAATACAATACTTGTCTTATATTTATAGGTGCAAATAAAAATCAAAATCATTGAAATGCTAATATTATTTTTTTTTTTTCATTTCGAATTGATTTACCAGAATTCTTTCCAATGAATAATAGTTCTAGTAAATTTAAGTTCAATTCTTCCGTTTTATGTGAGCCCATCCGTAAACGTACTAGCACCACTAGCAAATTGTTTTTGCTAACCATTAACAGTAAAAAGTTATTATTATGTTTCACCCTAGCTTATGAGGGGTTACATTCAGCCAAATGTATTTTTAATGCTTACATTTATTGATTGTAAATAATAGTAGTGTAGGGATGTCTGGATAGCTTTCCTTGGTTGTATTAGTTCGAAAACATGAGAGATTTAATTTTTCTTATTTTTTTTAACACTTTCATATTTTGGCAATCTAGTTCGACCATTAAACAACTGCAGAATACTACAGTGGTAACTAATTCTGTTTGTAACGTAGTTCGTAAACAACTTCGAAATGTAAGGAAGGAAGATAAATTAAGTGTTTTATAATGGTCAGTTAGACCTTATCACAAAAAGTAAGCCTAGAATCCGGAATGCGCCCAGTGACAAAAACTAAATTTACTCGGTAAAAATAGAATTTATGTTTTTTTTTTTTTTTTTTATTTATTTATTCATTTATTTATTTACCTGCGAAGCCTAATGGCTTATCTGCAGGAGATTGAGTACCTATGCTATGTACATATCTGTTAATCATCAAAGTTAATGCATTTCTACATGTAAATATTTAGTAGTAAGAAATTTTTGATTTATGCGTTAATTTAAAAAACAAAACTGAGCTAAATTGTATAATAGTATCTACATATTTTAGTTTTAGTGAAAATAGATATAAATATATTAAGTTTAATTTAATTATTTAATTGTTCTCAGTTATGAACTCTAGGTAATGGATTCTAGGAAATATTGTTTAATTTTTCGTTTTCTAACATTTATTTGATTTATGTTGCGAAGATGTTGAGTACGTTTGGCACGATGTACTCCAGTCTTCTTCTGCCGTACTCATTTATGATCGCTGGAAGCTGAAGTAGACCCTCAGCTCGTCTCCTTGTGTTCACCTGGTGAGCAATTGGCGTTCGGAAACTTGGATCATCATAGTACTCCAGGGCTGCACTCATCTTAAAGATCTGCCTCACTTCAAGAACGCGTACGATGTTGGTTGTTACGTGGCCTTTCGACATCAACTTTAACGCCCTGTCTTGGATCTTTTGCAGCTTTTCGATGTGCGTTTGCGCTGCACCTCCCCAAGCTAACACACCATACCGCAATCTGGACTCTATGAGAGCATAGTACACTTGCTTATACACAAATGTCATAGATTTGTACTGCAGACAGGCCAGCGCAAACAGCTACCCCTTCAATTTGTTTCGCAGATCGTTAATATGAGCATCCCAAAGGAAATGGCAGTCAATTGTAATGCCTAGATATTTATTAATATCGTCACAACTGGATGCATTTGCACATCTGTAGCTCTTCAACAAAACTTGCGACGGTGAATAGTTTGGGCTCCGGATGTGCATTAGTTTTGTTTTTGTGGCATTGATAACCAGCCCATTGTCGTGACACCATTTTCCAGCTTCGTCGAATTCGGCTTGCATTATCCTTGCTGCTTCTTCTAAGGATTGATGACACACAACAATTGCCGTGTCATCTGCGTAGGCGAATGGGAAACTTTTCTTAAAACATTTCAGCAGTTCGTTGGTGTAAAGAATGAAAAGTAAAGGACCCAGTCTACTGCCTTGTGGAACTCCATATTGAGCTTTATAAGCCCTGCTGCAACAATCTTTGACTCTCACCCGAAATGTCCTCTCTGCCAAATAGTCTGCTAACCAGTATGTCAGCTTTCCCCTAATTCCAACTCTTTGGACAGCATCGAAAAGTTTGTTGTGGTCGAGAGTATCAAATGCTTTGCTGAAGTCCAAAAACAGAACTAGGGTGTGGTGACGTTTGCTGAGACTGGTGTTGATGACATTCGCGAAATCGCCAAGAAGCTGGTTTGTACTTCTACCCTTTTGAAAACCATACTGGTGTTTGCTTATTAGATCGTATTTGTGGATGAAGTCCCATATTCGATTTGACACGATCTGTTCTATGATCTTCTCGATAGCTGGCAAGATTGCAATCGGACGATAGTTCTCCGACTGTTTTTTGCTACCTCCCTTGTGTATCGGTCGAACAACTGCCTCTTTAAGTTTTTCTGGTACCGTCGAAGTGTTAAAGCTTAGATTTATCATTTTAGCTATTATTGGAGCAAAGATATCGGCGTTTGATCTTAAATCCATGGCTCTGATACCTTCAGCCCCAGGCGCCTTTTGAACATTCAAACGATACAATATATCAGCTACCTCAATGCAGCTGATATCTCCCAAATATATGGAGTCTCGTAGAACAGCGTTGCGATGCGTAGATTCGGTAATGTTACACGTACGGATAATGGATGCTGCCTGTGTCGAAAAGAGGTCACCAAATTCATCAGCTAGTTGTGCTGTGCTTACATTAGTCGAAGAGTTGTTCCTAATGACATCATCCAAATTGGGTTTCTTTCGACCTAAAACTTCGTTTATTAATGCCCACGTTTTCTTTGGATCGCATCTTACTTCTTCAAACCTGTTCTTGTAATATTGATTCCTAGTCATTGTAATTTTTTTGTTAACTTGATTTCGTAACGTTTTGTACTCTCTTTCATATGTTCGGTTATTCCGGTTATTTTTCCACCTGCGATATAGTCTATCTCGCTCTCTGCAGATGCCTTGGATGTCCCTAGTAATCCATGAAGCATTCTTTCGGTTTTTTTGCCTGTGTGTGATTTTTGAATTTGTATATATTTCACTCATTTTTTCCATTAAGGAACTTAAGAGTGATACAGGGTCGTTTTTTTCTGCCACTTGTGTCCAATTAGTATCTCGAATCAGCTGGTTTACTTTACTCGTCACTATGGTAGGTCGCATATGAACATGAGTATCATTCTCCTCAGGAGGATGGTCGTAGACCCCGTAAAGCGTGCTATAATGATCAGAAATGTCACTTTCTACTACAGCCGAAAACGTTTTGCTTTTTGGTAAATTTATCAAAATGTGATCAATAAGTGTGCATGTGCCTCTATTTGGGTCGAACCTAGTAGCTCCTTTAATGACATTGTACAACCCTTCTGAAGCTAGCATTTCGTGGTAATTCAGGACAAAATTGTTTGTGTTGTTTTTTATATCTATGTTCATGTCGCCCAGAACTACCAGATCGTTATGCACTCCTCTCATGATTGTAATTCGTGCAAACTCATTCATAAATTCAGTCAGATTGTTTTTCGGTGGTCTATAGATTGCGCTTATTACATTTGTTTTCGCGTTTGATACAGTCCTCACTGTCAGGTTTTCAAAAGCAACTGTTTGGATATCTAAACGCTCGTAGCTTATATGATTTTTAATAAATATAGCTATGCCTCCACCTTTTTTATGTAACCTGTTTTCAAACTCGGCGCAAAAACCATCCAGATAGTACATGTTATTTTCTTCTTTTGTAATATTTATTTCTACCAAAACAATTACATCTAAACAACTCAATATTGGACATATACTAGCACAGAAGACATCCCAGTTTTTCCTTAACGATCTAATATTTAGACATAGGCAACGAAAATTAAGTTTTTTTGATTCATTTTTTGTTTGATTGAAATTTTTGAACTTCATGTAATTTAAATCGAACAATTCTTCTATATTGTCATCCATCATAACGGAGAACTAGTTGTTCTTCATATGTACATATATATATATGTTGAAACAAACGGAAAAGCTACAATCCGGATGAAATGGAACGTTTGATACCCTGCCCTCCCTATTATGTAGGCCCTACGAAGTGGTGGTGGCCGTGACCGCTCGGCTCTAATGATTTCAATGAAATTTGATTCGTGGATTAATTCGGGCATATACTATGAGGTGGCATACCACGTTTCTCACGAAAAATTCGAATAACGGTAATATTGAAAATCAGCTGTTTCTCGGGTATTTCTTCGGCGATTGGGCTAAAAATTATTATTTGTAGGTTATAAGACAAGTGCAAAATAATGGCATACCAAATTTTAAAAACAAAACGGTCAGTAAACCCCTACAATGTTATGACTATTATTGCATCGAAACGCGGAATGCCACGCCTACCTTACTGGGAAAAACAACAGTTGGACCTCAATCCTGTTAAATTCTTGCACTTATAGCATTACAGTGCAAGTACGACCCAGTCGTGCACTTTATTTTTCTCCAATTACAAAGATATTCTCGAATGTTCTTCGAATGTTTTTGAACGAAATTTCCTCAAAATCGGTTTATGGATCAACCTATGTGCTTCCAAAAAATAGGCGTGCCTAAAACTGGTACATAAACGAATTGTAGAGAATTCAAATGTGGCAATATGACAGAGTAGTTTAAGTTGAAAAAGATAGTTTCGAGAAATTCGCATTTTAATATAAAATATTTATTTTTGTCTGTTGTTAAATTTTCTTTAGCCCAATAGTGTAATGAGATATATATTTACTATTTTATCCCTCTAAACGTTTTTTTCAATAATGCTTTAAAATCGACCATAATTTAAATTGTTGATAATTAGAGTTTGCTGAGCAATAATCCGAACTCAGTTTGAATTTACCCGTGAAAATACGTGCGCTAGGTGCAAAAATACGTTCACCATCGGTAGACGGTCAAAACAGTTTAAGGTAAAGAAAAAGCTGGATATTAAATTTATATGTCAAACAAAAGGCATGTTTTATTTCTTCTTTTATTAAAGCAAAAATGTATATATATGATAATAATTAACGAAAAAACAAAAATCAAATTTATTCTATCATCTCTTACTATTTATTTTGCTTTGTGGAAGTCCAAAAAACAGTTTTTACTTGGCGTTAAACACAAGTTGAGGTGTCATTTTATGCAATATATTTACGTATCTGAATTTTTGCAATGCTTGTATCTCTTTTTTCCCGATTTATCGAACATGTCTGGAATATATCCAGTATTATCAAATTTTACATCGTCTGGTGGTTTGACACACTTTTTCCCTGTACTTGGCGATGGTACATAGGGAGCTGTTGATGGCCTTACTGCTTTTTTTGTAAGCGAAAAAGTACAAAGCCCATATACAATTTGCTCACGGAACTCTGGCAATTTAATCTTTTTGCTTGGATTAATGCGATGGTGAAGAATATATGCATTTGTGACGGCCATATCTATAAAAGGATAAAAAAGCCGATTCATTGGATTGCATGTCTTGAGACGAATATGATATCGTCCCATCAATATTCTTATATTCTCTTATTATTTGTGGGCAATCTACTTCAATATATTGCTTTCGTTTACGATCATAACGAGGTCCTCTGTTTGGATGTGTTGGAGGACTATTCTTTAAAAACGGCTTGACCCCAACGTAAGTCGATGCAAGTCGAACTCCTCGATTATCCTTCCATAATACAGTTGATATATCCGCACCATATGATGTGCCAAACAAACTCAACGGCATATTCTCTGTTAGCTTTTTTATATTCTTCGTCTCTTTCATTTGGCAACTTGGAGTTCGAAATTCGATTAGAGCGAATGGTACCCAGACTAAAAATTCCTTTTGCACGTAGATATATTAGAAGAGGTAGTGAGGTATAAAAGTTGTCAAAATAAACCACATGGTTTTGAAATTCAGGAACTGATTGGGTGAGACGAACAACCACGTTTGCTGTGGGGCCAAGATCGGGTGCTCCTGACAAGACCGTGTTGTCGCCAGCTCCGATAAATATTTCAAATCTATATGAATACCCGAAAGTATCACACAAAACAAACAATTTTATACCCCACTTATGAGGCTTATTCGGCATATACTGCCGTAGATGATGCTTCATCTTTGTTGAGCACATTTGCTCATCAACACACAGGCGTGCTGTTTTCGGCACTGAGTCAAATGTTTTGTTGAAAAGTTCAGAAATGCTCCTCACACGATATAAAGGGTCATAACCATCTGGACCTCTCTTGATAAATAACGTTTTATATTTTCAAATTGTCTGCAAGACATCGTGCTTCGTATTGGTTCGAATGCATTCTTGCTCCAATAACTTTCCATGTTAGGGTATCGATATAGTGACATATACAGCAGAATGCCTATAAACTTGTGAATGTCTGTCTCTGAAACTGAAAACGTAGTATTGATATTTTCTTGATGCGCAGCACGGTTTGTTTCTGCAACAATGAGGTTGATTGTTTCAGATGTTAAAAAGTATTTGAAGCACTGTAGTGGCGTTTCTAAATTCTTTATAGTTTGCGGGAAAGAACTATTGCCTCGAAATGCTAACTCATTGACATGAAACTGTAATGACCTTTTTTTCCACAAAATCTGTCGAAATTCTTCCATATCATCCATATCATCGTCACTATCAAAATCATCACCACTCAGTTCATCATCAACAAACAACATAAATGCTTGTATCTCTTCATCAGACATCTTTAACAGCTTAGTTTTTCGACGATTGTCTTCCGGAGATTTAATTCTGTGACAATTAGACTCTTCGCTATCCATTGCTACCCAAAAGCAGTTAAAAAAGTCGATATATGTGAAGCAAACAACTTTGAAAAGTCTCCTGCTATGGCACGCACTTGAATACATAAAATTTGGCGTTAACCGTTATGACCGTCTACAAACGGTCAACAGAAAACATTGTGAATATACATACATTTTTTTTAATTCGAAATAGAACCATATATTATGAAATAAAATAATAAACAAATAATAAACAAATAAACAAATAAAAATAATAAACAAATAAATACTGTAATTCAAAATTCACTTTTATTCAAAATAATTTATTTCACTTTTTGCACTGACTTACAACTTTCAACTGACACGTCTACTCAAAATATAAAGTAAAAAGCAAATGTTACTTGGATTTTACAAAGCACATTACCACTCAAAACCGTTATAACGGTTTTTATTGTTTCTCTCTTTCTCGAATTCTATATATCTGCAAGAAAAAAATGACCGTCTACAGACGGTTATAACGGTTAGAGGGGTTAATTTATGAGAAATAATATGTAAGGAAAACAGCAAAAATTGAGTTTTGAAACTTAAATGCTTCTGCAACAATTAATGTCTTAGGTAACATAAGTTTTTCTGTCAAACCTAAAACAATAAATAGGAATGCCCTAAGATGACTTAAGTTATTATGTCGAACTGCAGATTCCCAAATAAAGAGACATAAGACAATGATTTGTATTTTTCATTTATTTATAACAAAAAATTATCACTTATGAAAACTAAAACATACGACTTAGGTATAAGCAGCATAAGACATATATGTACATACATAAAGCTTTGACTTATAAGGGTTCTTCGTCACCTTCGCTCAAATCTGAATGAAAATCTTCCATTGTCTTAGCATTCAAGTGTTGACAAAAAGCATGGTAAACATTGTCAATCAATGGAAGCATATTCTATAAATCCTGTTTTTCTTTACGTTAATTGCGAGGGCTGTATGATAACATTTCTTGGAAAACTTGGAGAGAGAAATTACTAAGCCATATTTTTCTGAATAGAGCCGAAATAGTTCTACAATTGATAAATCGGTTGACAAGTATCTTTTTGATGTATCCCGTCTAGTGTAGTGGGATTCATAAGACGTGAAGCTGTTTTTAAATTCAATAACCTCATTTTCTTTTCAGAAGACAATTTTTTGGGGCCAGGATGTTTTCCACTCATATCCTTCAATGTTTTCTTTACTACAGTTTTTATGAATTGCACATCTGGCATACTGACACCCTTTCACTCAATTTATTCCAAAAAAATGTTTATTGGTGTGTTTCCTTTTCAAGGATTAGTAAGACTCTTTTCCTTTCTTTCAAATTTGGTATCCTGAACCTCAATAAAACCGGAAACAAAATCAAGTCGTAGCTCATAAGAATCAAGACCCAGTATCTCTTAAAAATTTACTTTTGTTTTTCAAAGGTTACATTTTCTTTGCATCTGTTACGATAGTTCTCTAATTGACGTAAGGGTCGTTCTTGTTCAACTTTTGCAGATATAGATATGTAGCTTTCTGCAGAGTTTCTTTTTCCTTACGCATCTTTTTACTTGCACCTATACTTATAGGGCAAGTATTGCAATCGTGAAAAAATCGAACTCTGGATTTTAATCAAACTTGACATTACCATGATGGAGAAGTCCAAAAAAGTAGGTTCGGCAATTCCGTCTGTCTATCTGTCTGTATATGCGACTGCAGCCTAAACGGCTGGACGGATTTTTATAAAACTTTTTTTTTAAAATTTTTACTTGAAATTTTCTATAATTCACCCAAAGGTCCTATATGGCCACGCCTACTTTTTAAGGGTGTTTTTATAAAAACAAAATCTTATGAAAACTCCCAAAATGTTAGGACTATTATTGCATCGAAACGCGGAATGTCACGCCTACTTTACTATGAAGAACAAGACTTGAATATTATTCCTGATAAAATTGTACACTTATATCATTACGGTGCAAGTACGTACGACCCAGTCGTGCACTTTATTTAATTAAGTTTTTATCGCTGTAATATTTAAAAATTTCCATTTTATTATAAGAAAAGTCGTTGGTGTAATAATAAATTATACACTTTTGAAACAGATCTAAAATATGACCAATCAAATTTTTTATTCTGTCTTCATTTTCAAATTATTCCTATGAGTGAAATATAGAAAATTTTAAGGTCTATTACTTTGCTTAAATAATTTTTTCTTAATTTTTAGTAAAAATTTTGAAAAAAATAAGTTTTATAAAAGTCTAATAACCCCTCACTTCACTTGTCTAATAACCTACAAATAATAATTTTTAGCCCAATCGCCGTAGAATATATTAATATCACAGTTATTCGAATTTTTCGTGAAGAACGTGATCTGCCACCTCATAGCATATGCCCAAACTAACCAACATATTAAATTTAATCGAAATCGTCATAGCCGTTTTCGAGAAAACCCATTTTAACTGAAATCGGCCATAAGTAAACTACCCTTAATTTTATAGTTAGAATGGAAATTCAAATTTCGCCTCTAGGGAATATCCCACAGACCCTATATATGAGGTTTGAAGCAAATACGTCCAGCCATTTGGGCTGCAGTCGCATATACAGACAGACGGACAGGTCGACAGACAGACAGAATTGAGAGGACCTACTTTTTTGGACTTCTCCATCATAGTAATGTCAGGTTTGATTAAAATCTCGAGTTCGATTTGCCCTATAGGTATAGGTGCAAGTAAAAATCTGGTCCGTCACATTGCAGATAAAACTCTGTTCATTAGTCAGGGGCGATCCCTCTCAGTTAGCTAGTTTAGCGGCGATAAACCGGAATTTAAGTGAATAAACACAACGCTCAATACTCCTATACAAAGAGGTTCCCGTGAAATTTTCTTTAGCGTTAGAATTTGCAATGCCAAATTCCTTGCCTGCACACACACAATCCAAAATTCCCATAAAGTCTGCCGTTTGTAGCATTTTAGCGTAAAAAATTGCGCTATCAAA
The DNA here is from genome assembly GCA_963583995.1 of Xylota segnis. Lineage (NCBI taxonomy): Eukaryota > Metazoa > Arthropoda > Insecta > Diptera > Syrphidae > Xylota > Xylota segnis. Next base: position 15,710,120 of record OY757239.1, read on the forward strand.
TTCCCAACAATCTACATATGTATATACTACTATACATATCTATGTTCGACTACCAGTCGTAAGCAAAGCCTAATTAAATAAACGGAAGCGTAGCCCAAATAAATGCGATAAAACTTGAAAGTGGAGTGTAATGTGTGAGCAATCAGGTACATTAGGTGTGTGTTTTTTGTGTTTTTATACTCTCATATGTTCTCTTTCTAGGGAAATTGCAGTAAGAATGGGTGTTCTTACTTGTGTCGTTATTTGACTGTATAAACAGTATTATTGAATGCCAAAAGTTCAGTGCGAAACTATTTAATTTATTATTTTATATTTGCGTGGATTATAAATGAGTTCTCTCTTGATTACCGTGGGGAGCGGATCATTAAGAACCAATCCAATAATTTAACCTTTCGATATGAATTGTTCTGTGTCCTTACAAAAAATTGAACGTAGTTGTTCTACGAAGATAAACTGCAATGATTGCAAACATTTTTTTCACAATGCATGTGGTAATATTTCCGACGAAGACGCATATTATTTAAAATGCAGTGCGAAACCCTTTCGTTGTGACAAATGTGCAGTGTTAAGACGCCGCTCTCTTCATCAGCCAGTGCCGGTGGTAGCCATGCCGCAAACTAACAGTGCAGCAGCATCATCTAATGCCAACGATCTTCAAGGTATAGGAAGTTCCACTCTCTTATCTGCTGAAGAGTCCACTCGCAATTACGACAGCGAGGGTCGATGCACTTTTCAGATGATCTATGCCAAACTTACGAAGCTGGAGGAAATAAACCATCGATTCCTATTGCAAATAAATGAGTTGCGAACTGAAAATGAGCAGCTCAAATCAAGGGTCAATGTTCTGGAGAGCAAATTTAACTGGCAACAACAGCACCTTCTCAGTAACTCTATTGAAATTGTGGGTGTGTCAAACGTTAACGACACAAACGCTATCAGGATGGCTCAGCTCTCCAAAGCTTTGTCCGTTGATGTTCCCGACAATGAAATTGAGAAATGCGTTGTGAAGAAAGTACAAACAAACTCCTCTTCGACTGCCTTTAAATCGATCATCTGTTTACGATTTGCTAATCTAATAACGAAGCAGCGAATAATGTGCGCAAAGAGAAATAACAAAAACAAATTGAACACACATTCAACTTGCATCGATGGTCCTCTCGTTAGCAGCGGTAGCAGCGTAGGCAGAAAAGGGGACAGTACCGGAATCTACATCAACGATTCTCTTACAAAGTTTACCCGTGCTCTCTTAATGAAGACGAAAGAAGCAATGAAGCAGAAAGGCGGCAAATACGTATAGTTTAATAATAATCAAATTCTCATGAGAAAGGTTGAGGGGGGAAAGTCATTTCTATCAAATCATTTAATGATCTTCCACTCATATAGTGCTACAGCTTTTTTTTTATAATCCTAATTAATGAATTTTAATACAGATTTATTTGATGACTTTTCTACCTCTAATTTTAGTAATTCTAATTGTGATAATGTCTTTAAGAATAGTTCCTTCTGCAATGATACATTTTTTATTGTTCACCAAAACATTCGAAGCATGAGAGAAAACTTTTCATCCCTTGTTACTCATATTAATTCGTTTGCCTGCATTCCAGATATTGTTTTTGTGTCTCAAATTTGGATATACGACTTTGAGAAGAACGATTATTTTATGCCCGGTTTTAAATTTGTATCTAAAACAAACAAGAATTACGCTGCAGGCGGAGTTGGTTGTTTTGTTAAAGAGGATCACTCAATTCTTGATGTTGTATGCGTTGAGTTAGCGAGTGCTGATGTGTTAAAATTAACAATGTAATTTATGTATTTTTATGTGTTTATAGACTGCATAGTGTTTAGTGTCGTAACTTTTTTAAATGAGTTTTCTATTCTTTTAAATAGGGAAAAAGCGAATAATTTAATTATAGTAGGAGATTTCAACATAAATTGCTTGAATGATAATGAAAATGCCTCTAGTTACCTGGCATTACTTGCTTCACATGGTCTAGCTTGCTTCATTAATGAGCCGACTAGGCCTGCTTCCGGGAATTGCCTTGATCATATCTATGCGCGTCTCAGTAATGCACTAAATGAGTGCGAAAAATGTGTTTTTGATTTTAAAATTACTGATCACTGTATGACGGGACTCGTTGTACCAATCTCAAAAACAAGAAATAGTGCATCCTCCAATTCGTCTCATAGAAAAGTCAATGTTGACTTTATTAAACTAAAAAACAACTTATGCCATGAGTCGTGGGAATATGTTTTTGCTTGTAATATTAATATATTAAGCATATATTAACTTGTTCCGCATTTCTGCCTTCTACAAAATCGTTTAAAAGACTTAAACCTTGAATATATCGTTGTTTGTTAAACAGAGTTATAGGTAAAAACAAATTAGAATTAATATGCAAAAGTATCCTGATAACTAGGGTCTTAAAAGAAGGTATACGAAATTGTGTATCGAACTAAAAAAAGAGATTCCTGTTTGCCGGGATAACTATTTATTACCGTGCTGAATTCAGCTCTGCACAAGGGAATTTAAGAAATGAGTGGAGAGTTGTTAATACCTTGTTAAATAAATCGAACTCTTCTAAAAACCTACTGTTTTACGTGTTGATAACTGCGATATTTATGATGAACTTGCTATTGCTAATGCTTTTAACTGTTATTTTGCTAATGTCGGCTGCAATCTACAACCGAGTCCTATACAATCGTTTTGTTTTACTTGTCCTTCCATTTGTGGATGTCCTGAATCGTCACACAGTAGTAGTTTTGTCTTTCAGCCAATAACCTCTTTCGAAATCCTGAAAATTATTGGAACTTTACCAAATTCGACTTCATGCGGAGCTGATGTTTTTGTTCTTAAAAACATTGCATGTTTCATAGTGGATGTGTTGGCTAATGTTTATAATCGTTGCGTGTTAGAAGGGGTTTTTCCTGATAGTCTTAAATGTGCAGATGTCATTCCATTACTCAAAAAAGGCTCTGCTGCTGATCTCAGTAACAACAGGCCCATCTCAATTCTTTCTGTTTTTAGTAAAATTTTTGAAAAACTAATGAAAAATAGTGAGTTTTTTAGAAAAAATAAGTTTTTCAATCCAGCTGCTGCAGTTTTACTCTCGCATAATGTCACATCTCGATGGGAAAAAATGTACGGCTGGCTTATTCATTGACATCACCAAAGCATTTGACATGGTCAACCACAATATCTTGTTGAAAAAATTGGAAAAAGCTGGATTTCGTGGTTTCATGCTCCACTGGTTTAAGTATTATCTTGAAAATAGGTCTCAAAGAGTGAAAATAGATGATATAAGGAGTGAAATAAGATTCTTTAACGTGGGTGTTCCTCAAGGCTCTGTCTTAGGCACTATACTGTTTTTGGTCTATATCAATTCACTCTTAGCACTTAGTTTCAAGGGTTCACCAACTGCCTTTGCTGATGACATTGGTTTCACCTATGGCTTTAACAGTCCTTTGGATCTAGTTTCTGATATTAATTGGGATCTTAGTTTATTGAGACACTTGTTTGCCGAACACCATTTAGTAATTAGCTCAAAAACCAAGATATTGTTTTTCAGCTTATATTCAGCTTACTATGTGGATGCGAATGTCTTCTACCATGCCCGAGAGTGTCGAAGATTTAAACTCTCCAATTGCACTTGTGATTCTGGTTCATCGTCTCCTTTGTTTTGTGACAATCTAACCTGAAGTGATAAATGTTTCCTAGTAGAAAGAGTTGATGCATTTAAATATTTGGGAATTACTTTTGATTCAAGTATGAGTTTTGCGAATCACGCTGATAATTTGAAAAAATATTTTCGTCGCACCCTTCGACATTTGCGCAACATATGCTCCACCAAGCTCTTAAAAACAATTTATTGTGGTACTTTTCATTCTAAGTTACAATGTGGAATTGCATGTTGGGGGGGTGCATATCGTAATAAAATACAACCACTGCTAATTTTGCAAAAAATTAGGAAAATTTGTCGAAAGTCTGGTAGACATTCTAGCTTTCCTTTATTATGTGCCCTAAAAATTCTTCCTGTTCGTCATTTGTATTGTTTTAAGGTGTTAAAAATATTCTTTATGAAGTCTGGTAATCTTAATTTTCGTTTAATTTCCTGTTACAATCTACGTGGTAACTTGTCTAATATTGTATCTGTACCCCATTTCCGCACTACTGCTTATCGTAATTTTTTTCAGTTTTATCTTTTAGGTTATTTAATGAACTCCCTCAGTCTATCAGGACTTTAACAACACCTGGAATGTTCTTAAAAAGTGTAAAATTGTGGCTCTTCTGCTTTAATTATGTTGCCTTAGAATCTCGAATTTCGAATGTTTTGGTTTAATATTTGCTTTCATTCTTTTCTCTTCTTTATGGATTTTTTACTTTTAGTTTTTGTTCATTCTTACTTTTGTTTGATCTGAATTATTTTTTGTAATGTTTAAGTTTATTTCCTAATTTATTTTGAATTCTTTAAGGGTCACCCCACCCAATTTATTTCACAATGTATTACCTTAGCCAATTGAAGTGGCATTCTAAGCTATTTATTACTTGTGTATAAATAATGAATGTCATTAACCTTTCTTATATTTTGTTTAACTTGAAGTATTTCATATAGAATGTATTATTTGATGGTTTTATGAATTTATAAGAATAAATAATCTAATCTAAATCTAAAAATCTAAGTAAATAATATATTCGTATAATAAAGAGTCCTTCATTAAGCCCTTCCTATTTTTAAATTTAAATAAAACATAGTATGTGTTAGACACCATTTGAACACCTGTTGAAACCGCATGTTTTTGGTGTCCATATGATTCAATTCAGGCCCAAAGAAATTGGTAATCGTCGACTTATAGAGCTCTCCGTTAACGGTGATGACCTGGCCTACGTCGTTCTCAAAGAAATATGGACCGATGACGCCGTCAGCCCAATATCCACACCAAACAGTCACTTTTTCGGAATGCAATGGACGCACTTCGATCTCGTGTGGATTGGTATCTTCCCAAATGCGACAATTTTGAATGTTGACGTACCCATTCATCCAAATGGGCCTTATCGCTGAAGAGGATTTTTCGAGGAAAATTAGGGTCAGTGTCCAACTCCTACAGCGTCTATCCAGCGACCACACGTCGTTGTCTATTGTCGTTTACCTTCAGTTCTTGGGTCAGTTGAATCTTGTACGGGTGCAGGCCCACATCACGATGCAAAATTCACCACGTTGTGCTCTGCGAAAGCGACTGCGACTGCCTCGGATGCTCCTGTACACTTTTACGGACTAAATTGAATAAATAAATACTTGGCGCTACAGGTCGATGGAACGCAGGACCTAGCTTCTCACAACCATTCGTGTTGTGCGTGTTATATTCTTTACATGAATGGAAGGGGCCTACTGTTTAATGCCGTGTCCGAAGAGCAATTTGTTATTTGAGAAGCTTTCTCAAGCTTTAACGGACAGCGGCGATGTTTTCGGCAAATCTTGCTTTTCGTCGACGTACGAGTGTTGGTTGACCGTTTACTGAAACAGTCGACTCAAATTTATCCACCACACTGCGAATAGTCCTCTCACAAAGACGATTATGGCGACCGTAAAATGGGCGAAGGGAGCGGACAGAACACCTACAACAATATGGCCGCCATTAACTGCCAAAATTCGGAAGTCCTTATTGGAAGACCATTTATATTCACTTCCACTCAGCTAACCCCATGCTTAAGACCAGGAATCGCCAATGTCATTAATTTCATTTAATCGGTTCACAATTCGCTGAATGGCATTGGAAACCGATTGCTCAATCGCGTTTTTGGGTAGAGGCCGAAGAAATGTGGAGGAACGTGAATTGGATTCTGTACGGCAGACTAATGTAGTAAAATGGCAAACATAATTTGCAGCAATTTTTCTCCTTCAAGAGAAGAGACAGGTTCCACAATATAATGCGCATGTATTTAGTTCCCCTCCTTCCAGTGAACCTAGTGTATACTAGAAAATCGTTGTGTCAATTATCAGCTTAAAGCGTATCCAAACATTTTATTTCAGGTTTCTAATTTTGCGAAACTTTTGTGCTCATATTGGATCAATGATAGAAAATTAAATAAAAAAATTAACCTAAATCGTATTGAGGGTGAAAATCGAAGAAACTTATTCAATGAGCAAAAAAAAACCATGTACTTATGTAGACAAGCCACAATCCGTCTGAAATGAATCAAATGATATCCTTATAAAGTTGCGTATAGCCAACTTGATGTAATCGCCCGTGGAGGGATAAATATTAGCAAAGAAGAGATCTTTTGCTATAATAGATCTGATATATTTAAATTCCTTAACGAGTATTTAGACATAAATTCAGCTCACTGTGCTTACTGAAAATAATTGATGAATCCATTTATATCAGGTGCCGAACAGGTGTAGTGTGTCCATCAAAAAAAGGGAACACACTTGATACACATTTTATAATAGTATCATACGACACCAATATCAACAGTTACAAAAACTAAACACTGGACGGGACACGCCAAAATGCTGACACCGAAGTATTTCGATAGAAACAATATCGCAGTGCATAATACTTAACGTGTCATCTGACAAGTGACTTTTTATGAAATGTATTAAGTGTTTGAGTTTAGAAACATAGCTCAAATATGCGACCTATACATTGGGAATGCTAATGGGGAAAGTAAAGACCGATCGAATGAAAATAAAAACAGATTCAACTAGACCACAAATCGACTTGTTTCTCATTTTGGGCAGCCCTCTATGGCACTAGGGCCTTAGCCTACGGGCACCTATGGCATTCGTGCCCTGCCAAGTAGTCAAGTCTTAACCTCAAATTTTTACCTTACACAGGTCGTTCGGTTATGATGTTCGGTTATTGTGCTAACTCTGCTGTTTTTCTGTGTACTTAACCACTTTCTGCGGTCTTCTTTCATATGAACGATGGCGTTCACCGCTCACCGTTACACTGCAATCTCCTCCAGTGTAATGAGCATTCTTGTACTATGAGTTCATAATTCTATCCAAATGATGTGTGTCAGTTTCAGTATCCCTGGCCGGATAATTTTCTGTACTGCTGCTGGACAATGGATCTCACTTTGCTCAATAATTTGAAATATTGATGACCAGGGGATAAATGCTGTTTCATTTAGCCCTGCTGTCTTGTTTCCGGTGGAAATTCGAATATAGAATATACGTATGTAGTTGACTTCTACCACCGTCCACTGTATCTGTTCCTCTCGAAATATCTGCTCGAACAATGTTCTGTCGTTTTTTTAGATCAGCATCACTGATAACCAAGATCTCTGTCGAAGTTTTACACATCTCTACTTTGTCAATTTCTCCGCTTATTGGTGATTTGCTTCACGCTCTTATGCGGACAAGTTTTGATTACGTTTAAGATATGGATTTAGCAGTTGTTCTACTTTGTTACAACTTCTAGCATGAAACTGAATGCAATGGGGTAGGAGTTCATCAAAATTAGATTTATTTTATTGTCGTCAACTAATATGTACCAAAGTTCCTGACTAGCATTCAGCATTTTTGGTTGATTATTGCTTCTGTCTCATTTAAACTTGCAATTGTAGACACCATAAACTTGATGTTAGTGTTCGTACTTTTGATCAATTCTTTCTGATTACTGTCCAGGACTTCGATATCTTTGCATATTTTATTATTGACTCCGAATAATGAGTTGAGAAGAGTTCCCAGCAGTTCTTGTTTTTGTCTACGGAAAGGTGTAACTTGAAGTCTGCTGAAGATCGGTAATACATTGATGAGGCAATTCATTGCACTGATTCTCTCTTGTCACTGATTTCGTCTTGTTGCATAAATTTATTATTTGATTTCTCGGTTTATTAACGTTAGCTTGATCACTTAAAATGTCTTCGATTCAGAAACGAACCTCGTGCATAGCACTCCTTGTTAGGAGCTCCGATTTTGCAATGTGTTTCACGAATAGTCCGGATGGGTGACTGTATATCCGGCATAGCAAATGCAAGCATCAATGGAGTCATAAGGGCAATGGAATAATTGGCTGATGGAGTGATTGATTTTCGTTTTTATCTCTCAGATTCCTTTCGGATCTATTGGATGGTGACTGCTCTGAGGACTGTTCCCATGGTTGAACTCTGCAGTCTTCAGATTTTATGATATTATCATTTATTGGAAGCTACCATACCTTAATTATTCGTTTCTTGAATGTTCCACTTTCTGTCTTCATTGTCACAACTCTAGCAAGTGCATCGTCTTCATAATGTACTTCCATTATCTTGCCCAGAGGCTACTTCGATTGTGTCAGAAGTTCATTTTTTAGGAACACGATGTTGTGATCCCCGATCGAAGGGGCACCGAAACCAAACCGAAAGTAAAATAAAACTCAGAGAAACACAAAACAGGGCAGCGCTAGCGAATTGGGGAAGCGATAAAGGGATATCACAACAATGCAGCAGATGACAGTTGCTGCGAATTCCCGACGGCTCAGCTGGAGTGGTTTCGGCATAAAAACGTTGGGCATTTGTTCCTTAGTTCGGAACACAATGTGCGCCAGGTAATCTTTTACTGGAGAAAAGGTAAAATTACCAAAACCTTGAAAAATAAAACACACGATTGTGGTGGTCAAGATTCATATACTTATGTGTATGCATGTACTTATGTAAATATTTATTTGTCAGACGAAGTGGAACAAGAAATGCCGCAAAAAGTATAATAGAATCCTAAATCAAGGGATGGGGTAAAAGAGTAAAATGAGTAAAGAAAGAAATAAGAGATAAAATAGTAGTGCTGCGGAGGAGGGTCGCAAACTGTATCGTAACCCGAATGGAACCTTCGGTTATAGAGAAAACAAACGGCGATGGCTTACGCAAATCTAAACATTTCGAAAAATAATTTCATTATTAAAACATTATAGAAAGAAAAACACTCTACTTATCCTAGTTCTTGGGGTCGGGAAACCTGTTTCCTAAACTTTTCTAAAATCCTGGTTGGGGGAGGGTTGATGCTCTCCACCACAGTCGCTATTAGTCTCATCCTTCTTTTGTATTTTTAGGCTCGTCCTAGGTTTCTCTTTTCGTCCTGTCTTCCTGGTTCTTCCTTTTTACTTGCACCTATACCTATGTACATATATGGCAAGTACTGGTTTCGTGAAAAAATCGAACTCGACATTTTAATCAAACTTGACATTACTATGATATACTATAAGCTTCATATCTGTGGTCAGTGGGTTCACACCTCGAGAAAAAATCGGAATTTTCCTTCTAGTTTACTTAAGCCCGATTTCAGTTAAAATGGATTTTCTCGAAAACGGCTCTAACGATTTCGATAAAATTTTATATTTGGGTTGATATTAGTTATATCCAATATGCTATGATGTGTCATACCACGTTTTCTGCGAAAAATTCGAGTAACGGTAATATTGAAAATTGGGTGATTCTCGGGAATTCTTTGTCGATTGGGCTTAAAATTTAAATCTAGGTTATAAGACAAACGCAAAAATAATGGGGTACCAAATTTTGGATTTGCCACGTCCACTTTTATAAATCCTATTTTTTTAAAAAATGTTTACTAGAAATTGAGGAAAAATTATTTAAGATAAGTAATAGGCCTTAAAATTTTCTATAATTCACCCAAACACTGTATCTGGCCCACTTTTTTAATACATTCTTATAAAACAAAACATTGTGTATGTAAACTCATATACTGTTATGACTATTATTCCATCAAAACGCAGAATGCCACGCCTACTTTACTGGGAAGAGCAAGACTTTGATTTCAATCCTGATAAAATTATACACTTATAGAATTAAGGTGCAAGTACATATGTATGTATGTACATACATACCACCCAGTCGTGCACTTCATTTCGTTTTATTTTTTGGGTTTTCACTCACTGGGATCGCTCGCTTCTTTCTTTCGTTAGCGTTCGCTTTCTTTTTTTTTTCTCTGCCAGAGACTTCCCAGCTCAGATTAAGAAGTGACGAAACAAGGTCAGCTTCTTCACATTCATTCATTTGTTGCGTTCCCCGATCGAAGGGGTTACTTACACCCACGACGTTGAAAAGGGATGAAGATAAAAAAGATACATGTAAATTTAAATAAAACTCAGAAGACACACACTAAATCGGCCGCGCACGCGAAGTTGAAATGTCGAATGGGATAGAGGATGGGGAAAATACAACAATAGCAAATGTTAATTGCAGTGATTCCCGACTGCTCATCTGAGGTGGGTCCTGGTGCGATGGCTTAGGCGATTAAACTTTTAACAATTATCCTACACGATTAAACTTCTATCTGCACTATTTACTATAAAAAGAATCACTATCGTAACACTTTACTTATCCTCTCTGCTTACTAGGCTCTTGGTTGGGGATGGTGGATAATCTCCGCAACAGTCACTATTCATTTTCGTTAGTCGCATTCCTTCTGTTGTGATAGGCTCGTCCTAGTTTTATCTTACTCGTCCTGTCTTGCTGGTTCTTCCTTTTCCTTTTTTTGTCTATCCCCTGTGGGATTTCTTCGGTTTTTTTCTTTGTTTTTCTTCGTTTCTCTGTCTTCTCTGGCAAAGCAGAAGCTCTTCGCTCTCTCTCAGATCTAGAAGTGGCTTGGCAAAACAAGTTCAGCTTCTTCGAACACATTCTCTCATTTTCACACACACATTCGTGAGGTGAATTCAGCGTCTCCAACGTTATTGGCAACGAACAGTCTCTGGCGCCTGTCTCTCTGGCTGGAAACTGTAGTGGTGTTGGTGCAGTTTGGATTCGCCTCGTTCTCTCCGCTGCAGGGAATCACACCCAGAGCTCTAATTTATGCCTTGGTGTCCTCACTCTCTCGCCACTTTGTTCATTCTAGTGACTGATTGGGTTTGCATCCACTCTCCTGACTAGGGCTAAAAATTAAACTACAAAAGGTTTATAGAACTACCCAAACTGATAATAAGTTACCGCATAACTATCGATCGCGTAAACTATCTTGCAGAAATCGGTTTGAGCTCTCTTATTAGAGAGGTTTATAAATATGTGCTTTTGTAAATGGCAAACTATTTATGGATTAGGTGGACCTCCTGGCCTGTAACGGAAAAGAAGAAGGTTGCGTGCCCCAGCCCACCAGTGTAATCACCCCTATCCTGGCATAGGGCCGATGTGGCCAAAGGTTCACCTACCATATAAGCTGGGACCACAAGGAGAGTTGGGCTAAAGAACACCCAACCTTATCTCAGAACCTTTCGCCCATTACGCTACCGTTATGACCCAAGACTACGTTATGACTTTCTTGGGCCAGTCCGGAAAGCCAGGACGAAAGGGTGTCCGGGCCTTTGCAGCTGTAGGCATGCTAGCTCCCGCCAGTAACTAGCTCGTCGGAGTGGGGGGGATCTTGCAGCAGCCGCGACGGACGGTTGTTACGTATTTCCATACCTGAACGTGAAGGAGTTGTCCATAAATATTTTGAAGGGGATCCGAAAATTCTAAAATCTAAAATTTACTTAAGCAAAAGCACCGTCCATCTTCATAGTCGTCGACATCGGTTACCGTTATCCAACCTAACGGTCACTTCTCCTTCTCGGCACCTAAACGTTATTCATCCTAGAAAACTAGATTAGAAAAAAAAGCAAAAAAAGAACTGGCTTCCCAGGAAAGTTCATCAAAGTTAAGTAAGCGGATAAATGGAAAAGGCTTGAATTTCAATTTTTTTTTCATTTATTCTTAACCTATGGCATGTACAATAAAAATAATAAAAAGGAATATAATAAAATTATTTTCCAAAGATATAAAAAAAATTCAAGCAAAAAAAAAAAAAGAAAAAAGATACAAATTAAAACAAAAAAACCAAAAGGCAAAAAAATATATATTTATTTTTGGTTCCTTTTTATATGGATTATACTATACGCATATGCATGCAATACGTATATCCATACATACACAGATGGATATGTTAAATAACATAAAAAAAAACAGGTCGTTCAATAGTTTTTTGTACTTAAATGGATCAAGTATCACTTACCCCCTAATTGTAACCGGATGGTGTGCACAGCATCGCAGGATCTGTAGTTGAAATATCTAGAACACTTTGAGACACAGAACGAACTTTTTTTTTTCTATTTTAATTTGACGTATTATATGTACGTATATGTATATTAAGAAATTTTATTTTTTTTGTTATATATATATATATATATTTTTTTTTTTTGATCACTTACTGCTATACCGAACTATATACACTATTACACTATATACACTAACTAAAACTAGCGGGGGGAGGGGGTTTCGATTTGGGAGACTAGGAGGGAGACGGTCAGACACCGGGGGTAGGGGGGAGTTAATCTGCTGTTGATGGGGGCTGCTCCTGGGTTGCTGGCTGGTGTCCGCATGAGATGGCGAGATCAGGTGTGGTGATTTGCACCTGGTGCTCTCGCTGCGTCGAATTGTTACTTTTTTTTCACGTGGATTTGGTGGGTGGCGTGGTAAGTTTTTTTTTTTGTTTCTTTTCTCTTTATTTTTTTTTTCGGGACGGCGGTTTTACTGTTTTTCTCACTTTTATCGTTTTAGAGGGGTTTTTAGGGGGCGCGTGTGGAGCAATTACTTTTTTTTCGAGTGAAGGGCAAAGTATGGCACACACGGTACGAAATGTTTTTTTTTTTTGTTCTTTTAATTTGTTTTAATAAAAAAACTGAAACTTTAAAAGTAGGGCACACACTAATAAATGTTGTTTTAATTTGTTAACGGAAACATTCGACGTATGTACGTGTTGTTTAAAAAAAAAAAAAACAAAATGTTTAATTTCACAATCTGAGTTTTAAACTTGACCACCTCGCGTTTAACATCCTCCTTTTTTGAGGAAATCGTCCCGCCACGACCAATATAACACGCACTTGAAACCAGACTAAGAGATCGAGTGCAATTGCGCTTTGGCTTTTATAGGGAACTGTGCGGTACGTGATGTCACCCACACCTTCTTCGCATTCGGGTGGTGTGTTATTTCCGGGTGCCCTGTATTTACCAGGATTTTATTGGGAAAAATATATAAGTACATAACTTGGACATGATTTCTGGCCAATTTCATATACTATACATGTACAGTGGATTCCGCTTATTTGGGACACATCGGGCTAGATGGTTTAGTCCCAATTAAGCGGCTGTCCCAACAAATCGAAGTGATGATCAAGTAAACAAAATGCAAAACGATTGAAATATGTACATAGCTACGTACATACAATATAAAAAAGAACGCAGTGGAATAGAAAGTAAAAAATTCAGCTAATGTTAAATCTTTTCTGGACATTTTAACCAAATGCAACAATCTTCTCGGTCAGTAGGCACGGATACGCGACTTATTAATTTTATTTCGGCAATTTCTGAAGCGAAACCAAAAGTACGCCACGTCATAGCACAACAAAACTAGAAACATCAAAGCGAATAACAAATTGAAACAACAAGAAACCGTTTTACACATCCCTATGTAACTGTTTTGCAAAGCTAAAACGGAGCGCAACACCACGAGATAGTACCGTTACTTGAAAAGCATTGGCTCAATTTGTTTTCTCGCCTTCACCGTCATTATTACTGCAAACGATGGTGTGGCTTTTACTTCTGTAATTTTTTCGAGACATAGCAGACAAGCAATGTGGCGATATTTTTGTCCAAATGTGTGTAAGATGTGCGATAAATATGTCCCGAATAAACGGCTGCTGTCCACAATAAACGAACAAAATCATCTTATTTTTGTTTCCGTTCTTGTTCATTTGTCCTAATTAAGCGGCTGTCCCGATAAAGCGATGTTCCAAATAAGCGGAATCCACTGTATATCAAAAATAATTTTCCCAATAAAATCTTGCCGAATACGGACTCCAGGTACATTTTTTTTATGATCAAGCGGAACTTTTTGCATAGGTGTGGATGAGAAATCACTCCACCTCAAGCTCTATCATTGCGTCATTATCTTTCATGCGAAGACGACGGTCTGAAGGTAGAAACCTTCTTCTCTGGCCATCCCCACATGGGTTCAAACTCGTGTCGGCTCCAACTCTTTTTTTTTATTTTTAGTCTTCAGCAGCGCCACTTTTTCCGTCACCACTGTGAATAATAGCACCATTGTGGTAGCTCCATCCTTTTCCACAACCACATCCACGGAAACCCTACAACAGCGGGAACCAACCCACTCAGCAAGGATTTGCACCACAACCGATTTCAACCGCACCACGGACCTCAGCTTTGGTTTTGGGTTGAACTAAATTTGGGTTCATTCACAACCTATTAAAAAAGAGCTCCTACAACCTTTTTCTCCGAAAAAAAAAAAAGTTTATATATAAAAGAAAAATCAGACGCAGGACAAACGAGGATTCCCTACAACACCTTTTCGTTTTCCCGTTTCACGCGTAAACGGTAAACGAAATTGAAAAAGGAAGCCGAAGTTGGAAAGCTGGTCATCTCGAACCTCACGCCTGATAAAGGTCTCATGCTCAGACTGAGCTAGCCATCTAAAAATGAACGAATCTTTCACCTCCTTAAATCTTTCCGGTGATATACACCTATCCTTTTTCCTTTCAAATCTTCTATCTCATACAAATTGTTCCCTATTACCTTCCTAACCCGCATCTTCACAAATTTAGGACTAAGTTTTGCACTAATACCTTTCGCAGCATCGCTTAGAACAAAATTTCTGCGAAAAATCTCGTCCCCCACTGCATATTTGTCAATCTTGCTACGGGTGTTATAAACGGTTTCGTATCGCCTGTAAGCATTTGCCAATGACTCCTTTACATAAGAGTGTAGGATATTCATTTTTGCGGCTTTTGGTAACACTTGCACCTCCGAATTGCTTAGGCTCCCCAGCTCTCTTAATAGTTTGTAGTCTGATCGGTGCTCAGCCATTTGTTGTCCGAAGAGGGCTTCGTACGGAGACATTTGGATTGCGGAATGCACAGCAGTGCGAAGCGCTGACGATATTGATGTTAGATGAAGATCCCATGTCTTTTGAGCCGGATCGATATATGACCTGATGGCAGCTAGTATGTACCTATTCACTCTTTCACTGGCATTAGCCTGAGGAGAGTACGAGGCAGTCTTTATGTGATACCATAGGATGTCATTAATTTTTCAAACTCCTGGCTAGCTACCATTATAGGTCAAGATTGATTCCAGAACACCAAACGTACAGAAAATTCGCTCCTCCAGGAACTTTAGAGTAGCTGTTGAGGTAGCGGATTTTAGGGGTGGCAGCACAACGAGCTTTGCTAGTGGATCCAACGCAATAAGGATATGGGTGTTACCATTTTTGGACCGCGGATAGGGCCCAAGGAAATCTAGGTAGACCAGTTGAAAGGGTCTATCAACTACAAAGGCCTTCCCCATGGGAGGACGCAAAACAGTGTTAGGAGCTTTGGTCATCTTACATTCATCACAATTGGCAATGTACGTTCTTACTTGGATTGCCATATTGGGCCAAAAGAATCTTTTCGGAGACGGTAGAGAGTTTTGGCGATACCACCATGCGCAGCCCGGGGTGGTTGATGAGCCAGAGAGATCAAGTGTGCAGTAAGCTCTTCTGGAACCCAGACTTTCCAGACGAGATCATCTTCGAGTAGATTTCCTGTGCAATGTTTGACCTTCTTGTAGGCGAAATTGTTCGAAACTTGAAGGTCAGGTAGCTGGTCTTTTTGCTCTTCGATGGTGCGAATATTCTTGCGGTATTTCTCAGACTGAAAGCTAAGATCCTCAAGATCAATATGCAGAACATCGGATGGATCCTTCACCATTGGAACATCGATTTGCATCGCGTCTACCTCATATACTCTAGAAAGCGCATCTGGCACAACGTTCAGCGAACCCTTACGATGTTCAGTGGTGAAATCGAACGCCTGTAATTTCGGGCTCCATCGTGCTAATCGTCCACTTAGATCCTTCTGGTTCATCAGCCATTTCAGACTTGCATGGTCGGTGATAACTGTAAAGCGCTGACCCTCAATGTAAGGTCTAAACTTCTGCACTCCCACAAGCTGCAACACATCCGATACCGGTTGCTGACGCGTCGCAAAGGAGTACGAATCCCTGGGAGAAATCAGGGTTGACGAGAATCCGTGCGGATGTCAACGTGGTCTTAATGGCGTTTAATGCTTCGATGGCCTTGTCATTGAAATCGAAGGTTTTTCCTTTCTTTAAGGTGTCAGTTAAGGGAGAAGCCAGTGAAGAGAAATCTTTCACGAAGCGGCGATACCATCCAGCGAGACCTAAGAAACGTCGAACCTGACGGACTGTTTTCGGAACAGGAAAGTCGTTGATTGAAACAAACAACCCTTACCCACGATGTATCCTCCTTCAACCTATTCGCGACGATATCGAACATTTTGATGTGCTCATCAAAAGTGCTCGACACTTTTAGTAAATCGTCCAGGTAGACAAAGATGTTTTCTCTAAGTTGATGCGGTACCACTTTGTCCATGAGCCCGCACATGTGCTGAGGCCCATTGCATAGACCAAATGGCATCACATTGATCTGATATGGAGGCCTACCTGGAACCGTAAAAGCGGTCTTCTGTCTGGATTCACTCTCCAGTGGGATCTGCCAAAAGGCGTCTTTCAGATCCACACTCGAAATATAATGCGTAACTGAACGCCGTCCTGGCAATCCTTCTATATGAGGGAGTGGATACGCATCCTTTCGGGTGACTTCGTTGACCTTCCAGTAGTCTAAGGACAAGCGATTCTTACCAGGTTTACGAATAACGACTACCGGAGAGTTCCACGGACTGTTACTTTCTTCAATAACACCCATTGCTAGCATGCGATCCAATTCCTCATACAAAAGTTTCTGCACCGCTGGAGAAACCGGATGTTCCTCTAACTTTGTTTTACCTAGGCCAACCGTGGCAGAGGACGGGAACAAGCTGACGGTTTCACTAAGTCTATTTGACTCCTCTAATGTCAGTACATGGGCACTAGCTACGGGTTCTCGAACGGGGATATCGTGCGAAATTTCGGCTATAAGATTAGGCGCTATGTTAAATTCCTTCCAAAAGTTGATGCCCAAATATAATTTTTGCTGTAAGGAAGGGGCTACTAATAAGGCGCATCCTTTTAGTTTGTCCTTTGAACGTTAAGTCCACCATTACTTTGCCTACGATGGACTGAGTCTTTCCGTCTGCAGTTTTTATATTTGAAGAGAAACTTGATACCTTTATGCCATGGTTCGTTAACAGATCTACACCTGCTCCCAAGCAACTCACACTAGCTCCGCTATCCAGAAGACCAAGGATTGGTTCTCCGAACACGTATACACTCGCATACGGTCGCGGATCTTCTAACGAGCTACAGAGTCTTGTTGCTTCGATGGCTTGGTACATACCCTTCTTTTCTTTAAATTTTTCTCGCAGATCTTGAATTTTCTTTGGCACTGGACTGCTTCCGGTGTTGAATATCCTGTCGCGAACACGGTAATAATTCATATCCTCCCGCATCGATAGCAAAAGAGCGCTCTCTGAGGATCAGGGCATTCGTAAAACGAATGACCAACTGATTTACAATTCCAGCATACGTAATTCCGAGTGTCTCTCCTCCTTTGTATTTCCTCGACGATGGGATTGGTTCCCAACTCAGATGCTGTAAGCCCGACTTCTGAAACATAGTTTTTACGTGGCGGTGGAACAAAACCTGTTCGTGATCTTTGTTGGTCGTGATCGTTGCTATATTTTTCGATGTTCCGACACACATAGACCATATCTGGAAGGCTGTTCGTTTGGAACGTTATCAACAGCTCTCCCATTCGTCGACGAACATTTTGTTTCAAAAGCTCGATTAGCTCACGATCTGGTTTTGGAACACGAAGGCGACTATTCATCTGTTGGATACAAGTATAGAAGTCATCAAAGGATTCCGATGAGCTCTGTTCGTACATTTTCCTTGAGAGCTCCGAATCAGTTTCCAGACTGCGCAGCGAAGGGCTATCCACGGAACTGTAGGGTTGGATTTTATATAACCCCAAAACCAACTTTCAACCTGTCCACTGACAAGCTGATGGGAGTTCATAACAACTTCATCTAGTGAAGCATTGTAGCACATTCGCAATCTTTCCAATCGGAATATGAACTCATCCACAGTCATATTTCGATTGACGAATTTAAGACCCCATTTATGAACATTATGGGACGGTGGCCTGGATACTGAAGACGGAGGAAGCGGGCTAACATGGGAATCATTATGTTGTTCATTGAGCGTCATGTTATTCAACCGTTGTAAGAAATTGTCGACGTTGTTGCTTCGACTTGGATTAGGTGCAGGATCTGCCGAGTTGGTGGGTGTTCATCACTGCTTCTTTTTTCAGGAAGACCTTGTTGATGAATAGGAGTAATGGCTGCCAGAGTCTGTTGAACAATACTCGCTACTTCTTCTCGAATGACGTCGCGACTTTTGTTCATTTCTTCGCGAATCACGCGTAGTTCTTCTGTTCGAGATAAACCGACTGTTGCTGCTACTACTTCCTGGATGTACTCCGCAAGGTCCTTCTCTTCGGTTTCCATAGGTGCTCTCAAGCTTGGGTTCGCTTGTAAGCTTAAACCAGACGGTCCAGAAACACTATTTTCCTTCGGAACTTGTTTGTTAGACATTCTGCTTTCTTGCGTGCTTTCCACGTCTCTTTTTCGTAGGCTATACTGTATGTTTTTAACAGGCTTTCCCTTTTCTGGATTGGACATCCCTTGTAAAATTAGCAAGATCTTATGCCAAAGATAACGTAAAACTCAAAATTTAGATAAAAAAAAAAGTTAAAAAAAAATATCCTCAAAACTAATAAAACTATTCAGGAAGATATGCGGGTAGTTATTTTAGATGCTAAGAGAAAAAAAAGAGACTATCTACTAAATATTCAAATCAAAGAAAAAAAAAAATCCAAAAATCAAAGAACTGTGTCTATTTAAAATTCCGTAGCTAAAGAAAACTTAAGTAAGGAAAAATAATAAAAATTCAACTCCAGCTAATCCTAAAGAAATAAAAGAACGAAGATCAAAATAAAAAAAAAATATTTAAATCAAAAAAAAAAATATCTGCAAGCAAAAAAAAATAAGTATCTAAACCACAAAACAAAATAACCAAATCTCAAAACCAAATGCATGTACTCAAATAAAAAGTATCTAAAACGAAACAATCAAAATAACCTCTATGAATCATGTTGGAGAAGTGACTTTGTAGGCGGCGGTAACGACGACGATTTGAAGATTTAGGTACTTTTCCTCTCATTGAAAGGCATCTATGCAAAAGTTGATATGAGATTCCGGTGCAAGATCGAAAGCTGTGTTCTTCACGATTATTCCTCGAGAACTTTAAGACGATGCAACTGGTTCTTGCTTCAAGAAGCCGCACTGCAGGACATACGTCTTGCTGTCTCTTTCACATATTCATTTGGTGGAACAATGGGTTTGTGGAGAGATCTCGGGGTATGTTGCAACAGACAGAGCTAGAAGCTAGGGTATCCCAGCTACCGGACAATCATCACCCCTCGATCACTACTCAACTCAAAAAAAGGTTGCTCAACCGACTCCTCACAACAGACGTAGCCATGCATACGCGCCCGCGACTACCGGCTAAGGAAATCGATCTCACACTCCTGGATCTATTGACAGAACTAGCTTGAAAACCGCTCGGTTACGCAACAGACGTACACGGATCTCTAAAGTCCATATACCGGACGAACCTTACGTTTCCCAGCCTAGTAGTCATGAAAAAAAAAATAAAAAAACAATAAAAAGGATGTGAAATAAAAGAAAATTTCGAATTTGAAACATCTAAAACTACTGCTGACCGATGTCCGCAATAAAAAAGGTGGATAACTGTACTTCGACAACCGGTAACTATAAACTCCCGTAAGCAAATAGAAAATAAAAAACTCAAGACATTTCGTGCCCCACGTTGGGCGCCACCTGTAACGGAAAAGAAGAAGGTTGCGTGCCCCAGCCCACCAGTGTGATCACCCCTATCCTGGCATAGGGCCGATGTGGCCAAAGGTTCACCTGCCGTATAAGCTGGGACCACAAGGAGAGTTGGGCTAAAAAACACCCAACCTTACCTCACAACCTTTCGCCCATTACGCTACCTTTATGACCCAAGACTACAGGACTTCTTGGGCCAGTCCGGGCAGCCAGGACGAAAGGGTGTCCGCACCTTTGCAGCTGTAGGCATGCTAGGTCCCGCCAGTAACTAGCTCGTCGGAGTGGGGGGGATCTTGCAGCAGCCGCGACGGACGGTTGTTACGTATTTCTATGCCTGGACGTGAAGGAGTTGTCCGTAAATATTTTGAAGGGGACCCGAAATGTCCTGAAGGGAGAGCGGAAGATGGTAATGCTCTGCGGATTGCCTTCCAGCGAGAGGGAGAGCGAAAGATGGAGTTGCTCTCTTGGAGATGACCCACCCCTGCGACAAACCAGATCCTAAGAAAGAATCCAATCGGACGCTTCCTTAGCTACCGTGTCTCCATATGTACGGTAGCCCCTAGATTGGTATCTAAAATTTACTTAACCAAAAGCACCGTCCATCTTCATCGTCGTCGACATCGGTTACCATTATCCAA
The DNA here is from genome assembly GCA_963583995.1 of Xylota segnis. Lineage (NCBI taxonomy): Eukaryota > Metazoa > Arthropoda > Insecta > Diptera > Syrphidae > Xylota > Xylota segnis. The sequence goes on from OY757239.1 coordinate 15,730,645, forward strand.
CCTAACGGTCACTTCTCCTTCTCGGCACCTAAACGTTATTCATCCTAGAAAACTAGATTAGAAAAAAAAGAAAGGCTTCCCACGAAACGTTCATCAAAGTTAAGTAAGCGGATAAATGGAAAAGGCTTGAATTTTTTTTCATTTATTCTTAACCTATGGCATGTACATTTTTCGTTTCGTTTTTAAAAACAAAATAACAAAAATGAATATAATAAAATTATTTTCTAAAGATATGAAAAAAATTCAAGCAAAAAAAAAGAAAAAAGATACAAATTAAAACAAAAAAAAATTATGTATGTATTTTTGGTTCCTTTTTATATGGACCTTACTATACGCATATGTATGCAATACGTATGTATATCCATACATACGCAGATGGATATGTTAAATAACATAAAAAAAACAGGTCGTTCAATAGTTTTTTTGTATCCGGATGGTGTGCACAGCATCGCAGGATCTGTAGTTGAAATATCTAGAACACTTTGAGACACAGAACGAACTTTTTTTTTTCTATTTTAATTTGACGTATTATATCTACGTACATATATGTATATTAAGAAATTTTATTTTTTTTGTTACATACAGTGAATTTCACTTAAAATCGTACAGCTATTTTTTTCGCATTTCTTAGAAAACTTCTACAACATTTTGGCACGCCAGGTATTGGAAAAATTATAGTTTATTTTCACGTTATTTTTTGCATTGTTTGGTTCAGTTACGTCAAATGTGTAAAAGTCAGTGGTTCGAATTTATCAAAATGAGGCAAACAACAATATCGGAGCGCGAACTTGTTATTCACCACCTTAAACAGGGGAAAAGCTATGCAGAAATTGCAGAGATAGTTAATCGTAGTCGAAGTACAGTGCAGTACATTATCAAGCGGTACAAGGATGAAAATCGATTGTCTAACAAAGTTAAAAGAAGATCTGACAAGAAGCTGACTGCAAGTGGATTCTTCGTAAAATTAAAGAAAACCCTACAATTTCGGCACCCAAGATTGCTGCAGAGATAGAAGAATACTTATGTATCAAAAAAAGTAAGCGATTCCACGGTAAGGCGTGTGCTAAAAAAAAATAACTACCATGGTCGTATAGCACGCAACAAACCATTTATTAACGACCGCAATAAGAAAAAAAGACTGGACTTCGCAAGAGAATATCTGAAGAAGCCCGCTGAGTACTGGAAAGATGTTATTTTCACAGACGAATCCAAGTTTAACGTGTTTTCGTCTGATGGAAAAATGTCTGTTTGGAGAAAGCCTAACAAGGAAATGGATATTAAAAATTTACGGCCTACGGTAAAACATGGCGGAGGATCGCAAATGGTTTGGGGTTGCATGTCATCTAAAGGTGTTGGAAACCTTGTGTTTATTGATGGCATCATGAACAAGTGGGGATACTTAGATATTCTGAAACAAAATCTTGTACAAAGCGCTAAAAAAATGGACATCAAAGAGTCGTTTAAATTGTACGCTGACAACGACCCTAAGCATAGTTCTCTGGTTGCACGAACTTGGAACCTGTATAACTGTCCAAACGTTATACAAACACCTGCGCAGTCACCTGACATCAACGTCATTGAGAATGTCTGGAATGAATTAGACCGAAAAGTACGAACACATCATATCTCAAACAAGGACGACTTGAAGAAGGCTTTGAAGGAAGAATGGTCCAACATATCTTCAAACTTTTGTGAAAAATTGGTAGACGACTACAGGCAATTGAAGTAAGTCGAGGCTATCCAACTAAATATTAAAAAATTACTCCCCTTTGTATTATAACGAATTATTATTTATGTTTTGTTACTGTACGATTTTAAAAGACGTGTACTTTTTGGTTGTAAAAGCTTTGAAAGCTGATTTTTTTCTTATTTAAGTTACCTACATATGTCTTATGTTGAGATATTTTTTTTTTTTTTTTTTTTTTATTGTGGCGGAAATTATATAATTAACAAAATACAATCTTAGTTTTACAGAGATTTGGCTTACATTACCTTACATCTAGAATATTTATACAATTTCTTAAATAATAAATCACAGGAATACTATTAGTTTGAAGGAAAAGCCACTAAAAACCTTCTTAGCAAATAAAATACCTTATTTCGTTGGAGGGAAAAGAGAAGTGGTGTTAACGCTTGATTTAAAGTGCTATGTACTTGTGCAAAAGATAATAAATATAAATATTTATACATGTTAAAATAAATAAGTAAATATATGAATGTAACAAATAAATAAATAAATAAAAATAAATAAGTTAATAAATAATTAAATAAATAAATAAATAAATAAATAAATAAATAAATAAATAATTAAATAAATAAATAAATAAATAAATAAATAAATAAATAAATAAATAAGTAAATAAATAAATAAATAAATAACAAATGAATGAATAAATAAATAAAATAAATTAGTAAATAAATAAATAAACAAATAAATAAGTAAATAAATGTACAACATATAATAATTAAGTAAATTCAATAACAAAACAGTAAACAAAATGATAACAATATATATAAATAGTAAAATAGATGAATTAATAGATATGTTTGAAAAATAATCAGATAAATATGAAACAGAATTATGTAAATTAAGAGAAGATAAATAGTTTGTAGGTAAAACAGAAATAAATTGCACATTATGTAACTAGGCTTGAAATCAAGTCGTTGTCAGAAGACAAACAAGATAAGATGTGTTTGCTATGAAGTTTCTGAATTCTAGTTGAAACCATTTCAATACCAGCTAAATTATGTAATTCCTCTGTCGAGAAAAACCAGGGAAGATTTAGGATCATTTTTAATAATTTATTTTGTGTTATTTGGAGCCTACGAAGATGACTTTTTGCGCATATACCCCAGACAGGAGACCCATAGAACATGATCGCTTGGAAAATAGCTTTGAAAATCAATATCTTGTTATCTTTGCTCAGTTTAGAATTTCTGCAAATGAATGGGTAGAGAATCTTGATCGTAACGTTAATTTTGTTTATAACTTCTTGTATGTGAAACTTGAAGGTTAAATGTTTATCTAAGTAGATTCCAAGATACTTTCCACTAGATTTCCACTCAATTGGAACACCGTTTAGTTGAAGCCGGTTGCTTGGAAGTAAACAAGCTTTTCTTTTACGTGTGAAAAAGATAGCTTGAGTCTTAGAAGCATTAATATTAATGTTCCAATTCTGATAGTATGATAGAACAGTAATTAAGGCAGATTGCAGATTAGTTTCAATGTTGGAACCAATTACATCTGACGAATAGATACAAATCTCATCAGCAAATAAAGCAATATTACAGTTCATTAAATTAGGAAAATATATATTAAATAAGACTGGTCCAAGGACTGATCCTTGCGGGACTCCTGCATTAATCTGTTTAGTATCTGCAAGGGTTTGATTTACGGATACGATAAAACTTCGACAAGAAAGAAATGATTGTATGATTTTTATAAGATATAGCGGAAAGTTAAACCTCAAAAGTTTGTGTACCAAACCATCATGCCAAACGGTATCGAACGCTTTTTCTACGTGCAAGATTATCATACCAGTACTTTTGCCTCCAGCAAGATTACTTTTGATGTATTTTGTTATACGATGTACTTGGTGAGTAGTGCTATGCAAAGCCCTAAATCCAAATTGCTCTTTGAGTAGTATTTCGTTATCATCGACGAAAGATATAATTCTTTTTTTGATAATTCTCTCCAGACACTTACTAAGAGAGCTCAGTAAACTTATTGGCCTGTAACTGCAGGCTAGTGTGTTTCCCAGCTTTGCCCGCATTAGTCTTCTGAATAACTTCCAGTTAGCGTTTTCGAAATCGAAAACCGAACTATATGTATACACTATTACACTATATACACTAACTAAAACTAGCGGGGGGAGGAGGTTTCGATTTGGGAGACTAGGAGGGAGACGGTCAGATACCGGGGGTAGGGGGGAGTTAATCTGCTGCTGATGGGGGCTGCTGCAAACGGGCGCTATGTTGTTGGGGCTGCTCCTGGGTTGCTGGCTGGTGTCCGCATGAGATGGCGAGATCAGGTTTGGTGATTTGCACCTGGTGCTCTCGCTGCGTCAAATTGTTACTTTTTTTTCACGTGGGTTTGGTGGGTGGCGTGGTAAGTTTTTTTTTTTTTTGTTTTTTTTCTCTTTATTTTTCTTTTCGGGATGGCGGTTTTACTGTTTTTCTTTTTTTTTCGAGTGAAGGGCAAAGTATGGCACACACGGTACGAAATGTTGTTTTTTTTTGTTCTTTTAAATTGTTTTAATAAAAAAACTGAAATTTTAAAAGTAGGGCACACACTAATAAATCTTGTTTTAATATGCTAACGGAAACGTTCGACGTATGTAAGTGTTTTTTATATTTTTTTTTTTTATGTAAAAAAAAAAAAAAAAAAACGACGAAAAAGAAAAAAAAACAAAATGTTTAATTTCACAATCTGAGTTTTAAACTTGACCACCTCGCGTTTAACATCCTCCTTTTTTGAGGAAATCGTCCCGCCACGACCAATATAACACGCACTTGAAACCAGACTAAGAGATCGAGTGCAATTGCGCTTTGGCTTTTATAGGGAACTGTGCGGTACGTGATGTCACCCACACCTTCTTCGCATTCGGGTGGTGTGTTATTTCCGGGTGCCCTGTATTTACCAGGATTTTATTGGGAAAAATATATACATAACTTGGACATGATTTTTGGCCAATTTCATATATATGTACATGTATATCAAAAAAAAATTTCCGAATAAAATCTTGCCGAATACGGACTCCCGGTACATTTTTTTTATGATCAAGCGGAACTTTTTGCATAGGTGTGGGTGAGAAATCACTCTACCTCAAGCTCTATCATTGCGTCATTATCTTTTCTGTATATAAGTAGCTTTGGGCGACTTCGTTCATGCAAAGACGACGGTCTGAAGGTAGAAACCTTCTTCTCTGGCCATCCCGACATGGGTTTCAAACTCGTGTCGGCTCCAACCCTTTTTTTTTTATTTTTAGTCTTCAGCAGCGCCACTTTTTCCGTCACCACTGTGAATAATAGCACCATTGTGGTAGCTCCATCCTTTTGCACAACCACATCCACGCAAACCCTACAACCCACTCAGCAAGGATTTGCACCACAACCGATCTCAACCGCACCACGGACCTCTGCTTTGGTTTTGGGTTGAACTAAATTTGGGTTCATTCACAACCTATTATTATATTATTAAAAGAATATTATTTTCGATTTCGAAAATATTTTATAAAAGTTTGGTTGATTATGTTAAATATGAGTACTATGTCAGTGAGCCATGATGTGAATGTATTTCATATTGCTTTACTTTGTTATTTGTTAAGTATTAAATCTTGACATATGTAAGTACCTACATGTATTTAGTGAAAAAATTATTGAAGCCTTAAGAAAAGTTTTTTTTCCTATGAATTTAAGATTTCATATTATATTTCTAATGAAATCTTTGCAATATAAGAAAGACTTAATCCATCTTTGAAAAAATTAACAAACTTGAGGATATTTTGGCGAAAAGTTCATTTTGTTTATCAGACAATCAGACCTCAATACATCCCTATTTAAGGCAATTACTTCAGATAATGTAAATATTAATTCATAAGTTTAACCTTATACCTAGGCTACACATCAATATTAAAACCTTTCAGAGTAACGTACGTATATAATAATATGATTTATTTGTTCATTCCATTCATAATGTAACTGTGTACTATGTACTTAAATATTGAACTCTAATTAACCCACGAAATGGTAAGGCGATCGTAAAGTATATTGCATAAACATAAACATACATGCATACATGTAGTTTTACGGATGTACATAGCCCTTTCCCTCCTGAGCTATAAAAAACAATATCTGTTGGAGATTACAACTTTTTTTCTCTATAATATGGCTAAGAAGATTGAAAAGTTTAAGTGAGCTTCAGGAGCGTACTTAATCCAGTATTGGCATATAATCGTAAAAATAAGAAGTAGTTTATCATTAATACTCCATAAATAATTAACTTTATTTTATATTTGTTTCCAGTTTACGACTTAATTTTTTGTGTGAAACAATTTGAAACAGTTGGAGTCTTTTGTAAGTCAGAGATATACATATATCGCACTTCTCACATGTTGTGCGCTACCGGCTAGCGCAATTACGTAGTCGGCATTTCAGTGGTGCTCAACAATTCGCCAGTGATTGAAGCAATCAAAACGCTTTTCTTGCCCTGTTTGCCTTTTTTACCCATTGAAATGCTCTTATACTGGCTGAATTAGAAGCTTCTTGATCTGAACGTTGACGATCAATTAAGCTTGAAACTGTCAGATTTCAAGACATCTTCTACTTCGCCAATAATAGTTACTTCGTTACTTTGTTCATCGCTATAGGCAAAACATCGTCACTGATAAATCATGTCTATTAGTCAAATCAAAACTATTAGACAAGTAATTTCATCAAGATCTGATTGTAAAATCGGTTGAAAAATTATATCGGAAACCCACTGAATTTATTTCGATAATACCAAATGACGTTCTCTATCAGAATGCCCTTGGTGATTCAATTGTCTGGGTAACGGTGGTATCTCGATTAGTCTGAAATAGTTGATCTTTAAACAAATCATTATGCTCACAAACGACAAAACTAATATCCGAATAGGAAAATGTATCATTAGATTTACTGTGCACTTTAACACCATTCCTCTTTGCGATTCGATACTTACCAATAGGGCAAGTATTGCAATCTTGAAAAAAATCGATCTCGAGATTTTAATCAAACTTGACATTACTATGATGGAGAAGTCCAAAAAAGTAGGTCTGGCAATTCCGTCTGTCAGTCTGTCAGTCTGTCAGTCTGTCAGTCTGTCTATCTGTCTGTATATTCGACTACAGCCTAAACGGCTATACGGATTTACTTCAAACTTCATATATAGGGTCTGTGGGATATTCCCTAGAGGCAAAATTTGAATTTTCATTCTAACCTCCAAATTAAGGGTAGTTTACTTAAGGCGGATTTCAGTTAAAATGGATTTTCTCGAAAACGGCTCTAACGATTATGATAAAGTTTGATGTGTGGGTTAGTTTGGGCATATTCTATGAGGTGGCATACCACGTTTTTCACGGAAAATTCAAATAACGGTAATATTGAAAATCAGCTATTTCTCGGGTATTTGTTCGGCGATTGGGCTAAAAATTAATATTTCTAAGTTATAAGACAAGTGCAAAATAATAGCGTACCAAATTTTTGAATTGCCACGCCCACTTTTATAAAACTTTATTTTTTTCAAAATGTTTACTAGAAATTGAGAAAAAATTATTTAAGCAAATTCATAGGCGTTAAAATTTTCTATAATTAACTCAAACACCTTATCTGGCCACGCCCACCTTTTAAAGGTGTTTTTTTAAAAACAAAACATTGAGTAAACTCCTACAATATTATGACTATTATTCCATCGAAACGCGGAATGCCACGCCTACTTTACTGGGAAGAGCAAGACTTGGACTTTAATCCTGATCAAATTATACACTTATAGCATTACGGTGCAAGTACGTACGACCCAGTCGTGCACTTTATTTATGTTAGTTGTAGGGGTAAGACGAATATGTCAGTATTCGCTTAAATATTACCAATATTTAAACATATTACATATCACTAATACGAATACTTTATATATTATTTTACTTTGATATTCACCAATAAACATCAGATTATAGTACGAGCCCAGATCCAATGAACTAATACACAAATTTTGTAAGTATTCGGTATGCGTGAGATCTCATTTTCATAGTGTCTGCGGAGAAATAGGTTACAAACGTCTCTTGTTCCTTTGTTTTAGTACTTGATAAATAAAGAGAACCAGATATGCGCCATCATAGATATTCGCACAGTAATATATGACATATCAGGTCATATCCCCAAATATTAGCATTAACCCATGCCTAGTTAGTTGTAGCATTGAAATAGTTTTAAGATTAGATTAGAAAGAACAACTCGCTATAAGCAAATATTTAGTGGTCGTTGAAAAATAGTCTATAGAAATGGGAAAACGTAAAATACGATATAAAAGGTTGTCAATAAAGAAAGTAAAATCAATTCGCTATGAAGTTATGAAGAAAAAGTAAGTTGAATTATGATTGCAGAAATTTTAATTTCCTCATTTTTCCTCAATACCCTCTTGTACTATTATAGCAAAAAAATATGTGGCGCAGTAGGCCTTAGATTCTCACAACTACCTATTTGTGTTGTACGTGTTATATTATTTACACCAATCAAAGGGCCCTACGATTTATGTGGTATCCGAAGGCTTATCTTTAATGTGGCTCTAGTCTTCGCTGTTTGTCAGAGTTTCGCGAAACGTGTTATTGAACATGGAACCTTTTTCTCCGTAGTGCAACGCACTAACCACTTTAGCGCCCACTACAATTGCAAGACATTATGGACGCACTGATATTTGATGTCAACTATTCGTTACAACTATACCTTTATAACTTGCGTGTACGACTTACTTTAGTACATTCATGCATACATATCTGTATAATATTATCCTAATGTTTCACTTTTTCATGAAACCAAGTAAAGTTTTTAAAACATTTTTTTTTTAATTAACTTTTTTTTTTACTATCGCATATAATAATAAAATAAATAATATATCAATTAAAACAGTTAACGTTCGAACCTGTTTGAAAAGCAAAATATAAGCTACAAACAGAACATTTTACTTCTGTAATATTCTATCTGGTTCGATCAGATTGCCAAAATATGAAAAAACTAAAATTACATTTTTCATGTTTTTCTGTAAGGCAAAATCAAAATAGCGCACACAATTAAAACTCCTAATACAATTCAACCAAGGAAACCTATCAATATATCACTAAACTACTCCTCTACTTATATATTGCTACCCACCCTTCCTTGATCCCTACCTTGTCGTGGTGGAGGGGCTTATTCTACTTCCCTTTAACTTACGGTCTTATCAAGTTAGAAAACTACATCCTGTCAGCGTTCAGCAGGATGTTTTCCCAGGAATGATTCGACCGTGAGGTTACTTAGAAACCAAAAGGTGATAACCCGAGGTAAGGTTCGACCCATCGAGACTTGCATGGCTAGGGAGGGAGCGCAGTCGCTTGCGCAAACTTTCAATACCTGGGGGCCTTCAGTTTTACTCAAATTACCCTTACCTGCATACAAGGTGGATCTCTTCTTCTCTCGTGGGACCCAAGAAAATGAATACAAAACAAAATAAAGTGCACGACTGGGTCGTACGTACTTGCACCGTAATGCTATAAGTGTATAATTTTATCAGGATTAAAGTCCAAGTCTTGCTCTTCCCAGTAAAGTGGCATTCCGCGTTTCGGTGGAATAATAGTCATAACATTGTTTTAGTTTACTCAATGTTTTGTTTTTATAAAAATGCCCATAAAAAGTGGGCGTGGCCAGATAGGGTGTTTGAGTGAATTATAGAGAATTTTAAGGCCTATTACTTTGCTTAAATAATTTTTTCTCAATTTCTAGTAAAAATTTTGAAAAAAAATAAGTTTTATAAAAGTGGGCGTGGCATTGCAAAATTTGGTATGCCATTATTTTGCACTTGTCTTATAACCTATAAATAATAATTTTTAGCCCAATCGCCGAACAAATACCCGAGAAACAGCTGATTTTCAATATTACCGTTATTCGAATTTTTCGTGAAAAACGTGGTATGCCACCTCATAGCATATACCCAAACTAACCCACACATCAAATTTTATCGAAATCGTTAGAGCCGTTTTCGAGAAAATCCATTTTAACTGAAATCGGCCTTAAGTAAACTACCCTTAATTTTGAGGTTAGAATGAAAATTCAAATTTCGCCTCTAGAGAATATCCCACAGACCCTATATATGAAGTTTGAAGCAAATCCGTCCAGCCGTTTAGGCTGTAGTCGAATATACAGACAGACAGACAGACAGACAGACAGACAGACAGACAGACTGACAGACTGACAGACAGACAGACAGACAGACAGACAGACGGAATTGCCGGACCTACTTTTTTGGACTTCTCCATCATAGTAAAGTCAAGTTTGATTAAAATCTCGAGTTCGATTTTTTTCACGATTGCAATACTTGCCCTATAGGTAGGTGCAAGTAAAAACTTAACCAAAAAAGCGAAGAGTGTAATTGAATCGGTCACTTCTAGCTCCAAAAAAACCGATTCAGTCAATAAAACGGAGGAAGCTCTTCTACTTGTTTCGGACGGGGAAACCGTCGGGACAGTTGACCTGTATCTGGAAAACCTCTTTCTGGAGACCAGCGACAGATGTTCCGTCGCCAGCTCGTCCTTCTTTAACTGCTCCAACAGCTCCAAGCGGTCTAGGAACTGCAAGCTGACAGTTAAGAGATTAGGGACAAAGAGGTGGGAACTCACGGAGCTGGAGAGGAAAAGACTCCATAATGCAAGGGCCAACTTGCAGGAGTTGTCATCATCAAATGGTGAGCCTATTGCTAACCCTCTGGTGGTGACAACATCTGTAACAGACCAGCACATTAATGGGCTGATAGGACCACCCAAGTTCGCGACAATCCATCGCCAGTCAGGACAGTTGACTGGGTCAACTCCTCCGTTGAGGAAGGAGGCGCCACTGCTACTCGCGAGGAATCGGGTCGGCAGATTCTGCTTCACGGAGTGATGCTAGTCCTAGAAATAAACGATGTAAAGAGAACAACTCTTCGTAACCGGAGGAGAAATGCTATTCGCCTAATTAAACGGCTGAAGCAACGTGACCCCAAGTCCTGCACGGACAGGGAACGCGAGGATCTGGATAGAGCGCGCATCACGCTGAAAAGCAAAGGGTCCAAAAAAGACACTAGGTGGATGAACGCTGGCAGAAGACATACAGGGACAGCAGTGCAGAAGGCGGGAAGCCTCTTACTCCCCACTTCTAGTGCTGTGAGACCTAAGCCAGCAGCCGATTTGAACCCCAAAGGGCCCAAGCCGGCTGCCAGCTCCTCTCAGTCTGCCCTGAATAGAGAACGACGACTAGGTACTGCGAGAGGACAAGGCAGGAATTCAACCGTGGTAAGGAATTCAATCGCGCTCGAATCCAGGCCAAGCGCCGTCCCGAGAGAGGTAGGAACGATGACTCGATATCGTTACCGGTCGGGAAAAGTAGCAAAATAGCTAAGCTGGCGGACAACCCCACTCCTAACCTTCGGGTGTCAATTGTCGATTTCAGTAGCCCCAAGGACCAATGGAGGGTGATGGAGCTGCGGATCTTGGAGGGTGTTACTGACACTATTGTCAACAACAAGGGATCCTCCCCCTTCTTTGAGCAGCTCACCACCTTCAAGGGGCTCAAACTACACCCTTAACTGGCTCAAATCCTTCGTTGCTAGTACGGCTCCATGGGCAAACGCCGACACTCGACTAGTCGAAAAGAAGGACCTGCTTGAGTACACTAGATCGAAGGGGCGTATTTTGATCGCTGGCCCTCACATACCCAGAGAAAGGATTGAGAGAAATCTCCGATACCTCAATCCTGAGCTTTATAGCGAAAATGGGCGAGTAGAAATGGGCGAGCATTCAGAGCATGGGACGGAGATAGTGGTTCTTCTTAACCACAAATCCATGCCAATGCTCCAAAGGTACAGCAACAAGGTGCGTACAATGTTGCGTGCGTGCAAAGCTAAGACAATGATAAAGATTGTGCAAATTAACCTCCACCATAGCATTGCAGCTAGCGCTAACCTCATTTATTTCCTAGGTACCAACAATATAGATGTTGCCTAAGTGCAAGACCCATGGATCACCCGTGGCAAGATCAGCGGGCTCGGGCATAAAGACTTTGCCATGTATAGCACGACTCCATGTAGCGGAGATAGTAAGAATATAACTTGTGTAGTAGCCAGGAGACATATTACCATATTTCTTCTGTCTAACTATAGTGACATGGACCACACGGTGATAAGGCTGGAGCTTATGGGGCTTTCCCCACTGATCTTATGAGCTGTCTGCATGCCTTACGACGTGATGCCCCACCTACCATCCATATAAACCCGCGAACCAGTACAGAGGGCAAGAGACGAAGGATGGGACCTACTATTGCGATGCGACGCTAACTCGCACCATATGCAATGGGGCAGCAGTGATACTAACCACCACGGTGAGTCCTTATTTGAGTTCATTATAGAAAATAACCTAATAATAGCTAATAGGGGTAGTGAACCTACCTTCGTACTTAGTTAGAAATAGGCAAGAAGTAATAGATGTAACCCTAGCAAGTAATTCGAGTTCTCCCTTAATTGAGAATTGGAAAGTTCTAGAGGTGGAATCATTCTCTGATTACAAGATTATTGAATATGTCCTGAGGTCCTCTTGTAACTCTTATAAACCGTATAGGAGTCCCAGGAGAACCAACTTTAAGAATGTAACTTGCAGAGTCCGTCGGACATAGATAATAAAGCCGTGGAAGTCGCCAATGTCTTCAAAGAGGCTCATAATATAGCTTGTCTGGTGACCAAAGGGAAGTGCAAGAAATCACCTCCATGGTGGAACAAAGAGCTGGCAGACATCAGGAGGGCTACTAGGAGTCTCCTCAATGCTGCCAAAAGGACGAACTCAGATGCAGACTGCGGTCGATATAAAGACAGTCAGAGAAGGTTCAAAAGCGTGACACGCACGCTTATACCAAGGGGAAAAGCGTGGAAACGGCGCAATACTGCGTAGTCGGCTTAATCGAGAAGTCCTTAAAAGACAAGGAATTCACTTTCGCCGCATTCTTGGACATTGAGGGTGCTTTTAACAATGTCAAAATGGATGCGGTTCGAAGAACTCTGTTAAATCTCAATATTCACGATTCACTCACCAACTGGATTGTTGCAATTCTTGAGGAATGACATATTATCGCAGAACATGAGGGTACAAAGATGGAAGCATTCGCCTCCAGAGGTACCCCTCAAGGCGGAGTAATCTCCCCGCTATTATGGGTCATTGTACTAAATGAGGTGCTGCTACAACTCAGGTACAGTGGTGTTAGGGCCATTGCATATGCGGATGACATAACATTGCTGGCCACAGGCAGATTTCTACCTACTGTTGCGTTCAAAAATCGCACAAAAAGTCCTTCTCCACTCCATCCCTCCTATCACTACCCATCCAACCTTTTGTCTTGCCTATCCGTCATTTTCTGAGAGCTATGGGTTAACTGAGCGCTCCTGGGTTGGCTTCCAACTCAGTACTCACTCTTTCCCATATGCTTGAAGGGATGACAAAGCAGGTTTCCCGGAGCCAGACGGACGAGTCTGAAGCAGGTTGAGCCAGGTGGACCGCCTGGAGACTCATCCTAAGCCTACCCATCGAACGACCAATTCCACAAAGAGGTGAAGTGAGACCTCCACCGTTGCAAAATAATCTGCAGCCCAAAGTACAATTGTACACCCTAACTGAATTGTTTGCCATCTTCACCATCAACCCTGATTTATAAATCTCTCAAAAGAGAGCTCAAGACTTGTTGTAAAGGATAGCTCCCGATTCTCTGGGTACCTTTTTGCCCTTAAAGTCTGCACGATGGTTTACGCGATCGATAGTACCGCGGTTAACTTATCCTTTCTCTTAGGGTCATTTTAATAATCCTTCTTTGTTTGATAATTAGCCCTGGTCAGGAGAGTGGATGCGAACCTAAACAGTCACTAAAACGTATAAACAAACAGAGCTACGAGAGAGTGAGGACTCGAAGCCGTAAGAGAGGAAGCTGTCAGAGCTCTGGACGTGATTACCTTTGTTCTGGCAGCTAAATCAACTGCAGCGGAGAGAACGAGGCGAATTCAGTTTCCACTAACACCAACACAGTTCCCCGCCAGAGAGACAGGCGCCAGGAACTGTTCGTTAACAATAACGTTGGAGACGGCTGAATTCACCTCCTGAGAGAGTGTGTGTGAGAATGGGTGAATGTGTGAAAGAAGCTGGACTTGTTCCAACAAGCCACTTCTGATTTATTGAGAGAGTGAGGAAGTTCTGCGTTGCAGAAGAACTAGAGAAAAATCAGAACAGATAAACAGGAGAGATCCCACAGGGGATGAGAAAAAAACAAAAGAGAAAAGAAGAAGTTTTCGTTTGTAGTTTTGGTTTGTAGTGTTATTGTGTTCAATTAAATATCGTTTCTTACTCTTAAATAAGATCCACATTTTTTTCGAAGTATTTTTGTCCTGGCAGAGTTTTGTTTTATAATGACCTGATGAGAAAATTCATTAAGACATCTTTCCGATATTGGGATTCCATCTCCTAAGCGACTTTTGCATCTGAACTTTTAGATTTGCGTCTCTGAGCTTGCGAAAAACGGCTTCGAGGTTTTCTATATGTTCTTGCAATGATGTCGAATGGACGTTTATATCATCCATGTATACCAAGCATATTTTCCCTTGCAAGTCCCTAAGAACATTGTCCATTACCCTCTGGAAGGTCGATGGAGCGTTCTTTAAACCGAAGGGCATACGGACGAACTCGAAATGACCATTGTCCACTGAGAATGCCGTCTTCGATACATCTTCTAACTTGATCTCGATCTGATGGAATCCTGAAGCATGGCCTAGTTAGTCTAGTTTATCGGTGATGTTGGGAATAGGATATTTATCGTCGATTGTTTTCTCATTAAGTTTCCTATAATCGAATACTAGCCTCCATTTCTCTTTTCCACTTGCATCCTTTTTCTTAGGGACAATCCAAATTGGTGAAGACCATGGAGAAAAGCTTGGTCGAATTATTTCCTGGCTAAGCAGGTCATTTATTTGGCTACGAATTTCGTCCTTGTTAATATAAGGTTATCTATAGGACTTGGTGTAAATCGGTATTTCGTCCTTAGTTTTAATTTGGTGTTTAATACTATTTGAGAACGTTAAGTTCTGACCCTCCTTAAAAAATATGTCATTGTATTTGGAACATAGGCCCAGTATTTTGCTTTTCTCTTCTTTGTTTAAATGATCGGTACTAATAACCTCTGTATTTCCTGATTCGCTTTCGGATACATGGTTGTCTTGGATGGAAAAATTATGGATTTTGAAATATCTCCCTGCTTCTTCTGCTTTAATGGGTTGTTCTACAATAAAGTGCTGCTCGAAATTTGATTTGTTGATAACTTCCAGATAGGAATACCACGAGATAGGATCTAGGACGAGCTTAGAGAGCCAAGAGGATCAGTGTAGTGACTGTGGCGGAGAGAATCCACCCTTCCCCAACCAGGAGCATAGGAGGCAGTTTTCCCGACCCCATGTACAAGGATAAGAAAGATAAGTACAATGTTTTATTATAGTGTTTGATAGTGAATTAGTAGTGTAGTGTATGTAATTTTATATTCTTCTTATTTTTGCTTAAGGTACTTGTATATATGGTTTATATATATACTTATGCATAAATGTGTATATTGTACACTTCGCAAATTTTATAGATACAAATATAAATTCTAGTGTTTACTTACAGTATAGTTAGAAATTGTAGGTAAGATATAAACATTTTTATTCATTTATTTTTTTATTTATTTTTTTTTTATTGGTACGCATTGAGATACATGGATAGCTAATTATACAAAACGCTTATAGAACTAAATTTTTATATTTCTTTTTATGCTTAATTTTTTGTTTATGCATTTTCCGATTTTTGGCCTCTTTATTTTTTTTCGTTATTACAAATTTGTTAAATCTAGCAGCGAGCTTATCTCGTCTGTCGTTGCGTTCAAAGATAATATCGCCAGGTTCGTAATTTTGAGGGTCGGTGCGATTCTGATTATGTTTGGAAATATAGTTTTGTTTTTTTGTGTAGACTTCGCTCATATATAATTTCTTTTTAAATTTTCGAAATTTTGTTTGTGTTTTTGAAGATATTCCTGCTCGCTGTTAAAAGTATCTAAGGGAGAGAATGGCTCATTTAAGTATATTGATATGTCCTGTTATTAGTTCAAAGGGGGTAAGTTTAGTTGTGGAATGGATTGAATTATTGTACGTAAGGACAGCTTCGTCCATTATTTCGGTAATAGGAGCATCTTTCTTTTGGGCTTTAATTATTCTTACAATTTCTATTAAAGTTGAGTGAAGTCTTTCGATAGGAGAGTTTCCGTTTGAGGTTTTTGGGCATATGTTATGGAATTCGATATCGTAGAGTTTGAGGAAATCTTTGAAGAGGATGGAAACGATTTCTGCACCATTATCGGATACGATCTTTTTTGGAATGGAAAATGGCGTAGAGCTTTAATGATGCTTGCACTTGATCGATCGTTTATATGATATACACTGCAAAATTTATTAAATTTGTCAATTATAGTTAAAAAGTTTTCTTTCGATACACTGTAGATGTCTATATGTAAAATATCTAGAGGATTGTTTGGTGTTTCTGTGACTTCGAACTTAATTTTTTCCGTGTTTCTGTCGTATTTAAATCTATGAAAAAATTTTGAGTAGACTGCTTGTATTGCTTTAAAAGTTTTATCGTCTGACAGAACGGCTACTGTTCCTTTAGCGGTCAGATATTTTTCAAAAATACTTATTATGAAGTTTTCGTTTGTAGTGTTATTGTGTTCTATTAAATATCGTTTCTTACTCTTAAATAAGATCCACATTTTTTTCGAAGTATTTTTGTCCTGGCAGAGTTTTGTTTTATAATGACCTGATGAGAAAATTCATTAAGACATCTTTCCGATATTGGGATTCCATCTCTTAAGTTTTCCGCAGCTGAATGTATAGTTGAACGAATTGCTTGTGCGTCAAAATTACCACAGACATATGCATTTTCTAAGAGTTCGCTTGGGAGAGTTTCATTGACATTAAGTTCAATACAAGATAGAGCATCGGCATTAGAATTTTGTTTGCCCTTCTTATACACTATATCGTAGTCAAACTCTTCTAGTCTAAGCCTCCACCGGACTAATTTGGAGTTTGGCTCTTTTAATGAAAAAAGCCATGTTAAGGGCTTGTGGTCCGTAACTATCTTAAACTTTCGCCCGTAAATGTATGGACGAAAGTATTTGGTGGCCCATACGATGGCCAGGAGCTCTTTCTCAATTGTACTGTAGTTTTCCTCTGATTTGGATAATGTCCGACTTGCATAGCAAACCGGTTTATCACTTCCTATTGGCCCTTGCGACAAAACGGCACCTAAAGCAACATTACTTGCGTCAGTAGTGATATTAAATGGTTTTGCGAAGTCGGGGTATATAAGAATGGGGTCATTTGTGAGAAGAGCCTTACAGTGGAAAAAACACTCAATGTATTTCGAATCGAGCGTAATACCTTTTCCCTTCCGAAGGCATTCTGTCATTGGCTTTGTTATATAGGAAAAGTCCTTAATAAATTTTCGATAATACCCAAGGAGTCCTAAAAAGGATTTAATTTGCTTTTGAGTCTTAGGTAATGGAAACCGTTGCACACCAATGATCTTGTCGGGATTTGGCTTTACTCCACTTTAGGCCACTTCTTTTTGCAGGAACTGCGACTTTTGCATCTGAACTTTTAGATTTGCGTCTCTGAGCTTGCGAAAAACAGCTTCGAGGTTTTCTATATGTTCTTGCAATGATGTCGAATAGACGATAATGTCATTCATGTATACCAAGCATATTTTCCCTTGCAAGTCCCTAAGAACATTGTCCATTACCCTCTGGAAGGTCGATGGAGCGTTCTTTAAACCGAAGGGCATACGGACGAACTCGAAATGACCATTGTCCACTGAGAATGCCGTCTTCGATACATCTTCTAACTTGATCTCGATCTGATGGAATCCTGAAGCATGGCCTAGTTAGTCTAGTTTATCGGTGATGTTGGGAATAGGATATTTATCGTCGATTGTTTTCTCATTAAGTTTCCTATAATCGAATACTAGCCTCCATTTCTCTTTTCCACTTGCATCCTTTTTCTTAGGGACAATCCAAATTGGTGAAGACCATGGAGAAAAGCTTGGTCGAATTATTTCCTGGCTAAGCAGGTCATTTATTTGGCTACGAATTTCGTCCTTGTTAATATAAGGTTATCTATAGGACTTGGTGTAAATCGGTATTTCGTCCTTAGTTTTAATTTGGTGTTTAATACTATTTGAGAACGTTAAGTTCTGACCCTCCTTAAAAAATATGTCATTGTATTTGGAACATAGGCCCAGTATTTTGCTTTTCTCTTCTTTGTTTAAATGATCGGTACTAATAACCTCTGTATTTCCTGATTCGCTTTCGGATACATGGTTGTCTTGGATGGAAAAATTATGGATTTCGAAATATCTCCCTGCTTCTTCTGCTTTAATGGGTTGTTCTACAATAAAGTGCTGCTCGAAATTTGATTTGTTGATAACTTCCAGATAGAAATACCACTTTTGGGCGGTATATGGTCCCTCTGGGATCAATAATTGCAGGTTTATATGGGTGGGTTTTATATATATACTGCCTATTTCGACATCCACAGGTAAATGAAAAATTGATTTACAGAGAGGCGGTATGACGTTTGGTTTTGATATTTAATTTGGTTTAAATTGAAGATCTATTTTGAGAGTTCCCTTTATTATTACTGAATTTCTTACATCTATTACTATTCCCAGCGAACTAATAATATCAGTCCCTATCAAACCATCGAAGTAATTATGGAAATCAAATACTAAGAACGAGAGGTTTTGTTAGCCGCCCAACTCGGGTAGCTCTGAGATAATGATTTCCTCTTTTACTAATTCTTTGCTAAATACTGTTTTGATTTCGACCGGTTCAATTTGAATTCTATCAAAATTGTTTGCAACACTACTTTTAACAAAAGATCGATTACTGCCTGTATCGATAAGAAATTTTAGTTCTTTATTCCCTAGGCTATAGATGTTTATATGTATATGGTAGAAGGTTGGAACTAAAGTTGTTAATGTCTAAGTACCCGATTTGTTTATCGAGGCGGGTAATTGAAAATTTGTGTCATTAATTTCAGCTTCGTAGTTATTGTAAGTTTGTGACTGCACAAAATGTGTATTGAATTGATCATTTTGAGGAGGTAAAGGGTCATTTTCGGGGTTCTGAAACGTAATCATTAGGTTGTGGACATAAGTGTGGATTATTGCTGACTTCTGTATTGTAAAATTCTGAGATTTGTTCCGGGGGACTTATTTCGATGTTATTGAATTGTTGTTGTTGTGACCTATTGAATTTGTTATTTCTGGTAGAGGTGCTCATTGCTTTGCCCGATTTAGGTTGAAATCTACTAGTTGCATTTGTAGATGTACGCATACCTTCAGCTTCTTGAGGAGATCTAGAATTAAGATTTTGCCTAATGGAGTTCGTATAAGAATTACCCGCGTAGTTATTTTGGGTGTTGTTTCCGCATGGTCGAAAGGTATTGTTTTCAGAGCTTTTCACTAAAATCATCAAATAAGTTTAAATATCCAAAACGACACACCATCATCAACCACTTTTGTAAGAAACAAAATTGATTGCTACCCCTCCTATCATAAGAATACGAGTACCACCTACGTTTTACACATGCTTTTCCAGGAAAAAATTCTATTATTACATTTAACTACAGCCAGAGATGCCCTGTTAGCTGCAAAACATTTTTTGGGATATCCCGCTGAAAAAAACATGTGATGGACTCTAGCTTTATATTCATGTTTTAATGAATCTTATGGAATGAATTAGAGAACTATGAATAATAAAAGTTCTTTGTTGGATCAATTGGTCTATTCATAGTGTGCGTGTTATATGTTTCGCAAGTTAATTTTTTAATGTTCTGTCTAAATGGATTTTTGAAAAATGTTACCCTTTTTCAAGACAATAATGCACTCAAGTGTGGTACCGTAGAAAAAATATCGAGTTGTTTTTCAATGCTGTTTTTCGTTTGGTAATCCGATGACCATGCTGTCAGAGAATTATTATTAATGACAACGATCAAAAGAGTTTGTTTGGTCGCAAAGCAGTGGACCATAATTCAGTAAATAATAAGTAAGTAACTCTGGGTCAAATTATTCTGTACCGCGTTGGACTCCGCACACTTTGTACCTACGACGCGAAATTTTGTAACGTTTGGAATTCCGCAGATAACCGTAACACTGAATGACGTATGTAGATCCAGGCATATAGTGAATCATAATGTAATGGGAAGCGAATATAATATTACCTATATTAGTCCGAACCAAATGCATGTCCTCCATTTTGGCTAACGGTTTACCGATCTCAAACTAATAACCGCCCCTGTGTAAACTATTTCATAACTACTTTTTTACTTGCACCTATACCTATAGGGCAAGTATTGTATTCGTGCAAAATTTGGAACTCGAGATTTTAATCAAACTTGACATTACTATAATGGAGAAGTCCAAAAAAGTAGGTCCGCCAATGCCGTCTGTCTGTCTGTCTGTCTGTCTGTCAGTCTGTCAGTCTGTCTGTCTGTCTGTATATTCGACTACAGCCTAAACGGCTGAACGGATTCAATTCAAACTTCATATATAGGGTCTGTGGGATATTCCCTAGAGGTGAAATTTGAATTTTCATTCTAACCTCAAAATTAAGGGTAGTTTACTTAAGGCCGATTTCAGTTAAAATGGATTTTCTCGAAAACGGCTTTAACGATTTCGATAAAATTTGATGTGTGGGTTAGTTTGGACATATGCTATGAGGTGGCATACCACGTTTTTCACGAAAAATTCGAATAACGGTAATATTGAAAATCAGCTGTTTCTCGGGTATTTGTGCAGCGATTGGCCTAAAAATTATTATTTGTAGGTTATAAGATAAGTGCAAAATAATGGCATACCAAATTTTGGAATGCCACGCCCACTTTTATAAAACTTATTTTTATTCAAAATTTTTACTAGAAATTGAGAAAAAATTATTTAAGCAAAGTAATAGGCCTTAAAACTCTCTATAATTCACTCAAACACCTTATCTGGCCACGCCCACTTTTGTGGGCATTTTTATAAAAACAAAACATTGAGTAAACTCCTACAATGTTATGACTATTATTCCATCGAAACGCGGAATGCCACGCCTACTTTACTGGGAAGAGCAAGACTTGGACTTTAATCCTGATAAAATAATACACTTATAGCATTACGGTGCAAGTACGTACGACCCAGTCGTGCACTTTATTTTTTTTAAAAAAGGAACTTTGAATTACGACTAATTTTAGTCTTTCAAACTACATACATATTCTAAAATTAAAAACGAAGCCGATAATTCTTTAAATGAAATTCATCCATAGGTCGTCTTTGTTACCACAAGATTTAAGCTACGATTAAAACATCGATTCAAAAATAATAATTAATAAATGAGATCATCTGCTTCGCTCTCTGAATCGTTTGGATCAACATTTGTAATATATTGACACAAACCTATGTATGTACATACATACATATGATCTATTTTTGTAACTTAGAGAAATAGTCAAAGTAGACCCTATGAAGTACTTACATATGCATACATGACAAAAAATGTCGGTCCGTACATTCGTACGTTACTTTTTACTTGCACCTATACCTATAGGGCAAGTATTGTATTCGTGCAAAATTTGGAACTCGAGATTTTAATCAAACTTGACATTACTATAATGGAGAAGTCCAAAAAAGTAGGTCCGCCAATGCCGTCTGTCTGTCGGTCTGTCAGTCTGTCTGTCTGTCTGTCTGTCTGTCTGTCTGTCTGTCTGTGCACGAGGCTACAGCCTAAACGAGTGGATGGATTTAGATCAAACTTCATATATAGGGTCTGTGTGATAATCCCTAGAGGTGAAATCGGAATTTTCATTCTAACCTCAAAATTAAGGGTAGTTTACTTAAGGCCGATTTCAGTTAAAATGGATTTTCTCGAAAACGGCTCTAACGATTTTGATTAAACTTCATATTTGAATTAGTCTGGTCAATTGCAACCAGATGATGTATCGTGCTGCTTACCAAAATTGGCAGCAATGGTACTTTACTTATAGCCAATTTGGCGAAAAGTCAATTTGCGAGAAAACGGCTTCTATTATTTAGCTCAAATTTCATATTCGGACTAGTACGAGGTAATGCAACGCAATGGCGTACTATGTTTTTGTCTGAGTATGATATAACGGTACTTACGACCAAGGTGACTAAAAGCCGATTTACTTGAAAGTGCCTTCAACTATTTTATTTAGATTTTGACATATGATTAAACATCTCAAATTCTATCAGGAACTGTATCACATTTTTGGCCAAAAGTTAGTATAACGGTATTTTTCGCGAAATCGAGCAGTTGGAGCCAATTTATTCGAAAACGGCTCCAACGATTTTTAGTAATTTTTATATTAGAATACGCCTTTTTAAACCCTATAAGATGGCATACCACGTTTTTGGTTAAAACTGCCTAAAATTCCACTTTCCTTACAACCAGCTTAACAAAAACACGATTTTCATATCATTATTAGCCAAACATGAATTTTATCCCTACTTCTTCCTACTAACCGATTTTCAAAATTATATACCAAAAAATTTTCCTAGAACACAGCTGTTGTCATGGAAACGTTTTTTTCCTTACGATGCAGGTTTTGATTGGTGCGCACGTGCTACTAGATTTGTCTGAATATCATTTTCATTGGTTAAAAGACAGAGAGAGAGAAAGAAAATATTGTTACATTTTTAGGGACTTACTTTGGCATATTCACCGGAGTTCAAAGGCAAAGAATTTGAGTGAAATTGAAGAAAAATTAACGACGATGCTTAATTTTCAAGAGCTTTATCAAATCCTACAGATGATATATGACGTTTTTGGCCAATCTGTTTAGAACGATGGTTTACTTATAGTCAACTTACATATGCTTACCTACTTATGTATATATTCGTTTATTTATTTTTACCTCAAATACACACAAGAATTTGAGACATAGGTGCAAGTTTGCACGGCCCAGTCGTGCACTTTATTTTTCACGGCTTGGCGTTTATACCGTGCGATTGTGTAGGCATAAATAAATTAAAATTCGTCCGTACACACATGCATGTATGTATGTAAATCTACTTATGCTATTTTTTCTTGTTATCATGCAATTTATAATTCTTGGAAAATAATTGATCCAGATTTTAGATTACGGCTCTTATTATTGACTTAACTTCATTTCATTTACATTAGGTTTTTTCTTATATATATTTTCTTATTCATCTTTCGTCTGTACCTTTTCTTTTCGATCTTATCAGTACTTTATGCTCAGTAAGGCCGGAGAAATTCGACGAGACGAAGCATGCCTAGATTATGCTGGACTCGAAGTAATGCTGTATCCTTGCCACGGATCCAAAGGAAATCAGGTGGGTATTATAAAAATCAAAACTGATCTGCTAGGACGTACCGCGTTTTGACAATCCACAACTGTTCCACATTACACTGTTCCTTCGCCTTTTCAATTAAACCATCAGTGACTTGTTAGTATCCCTCATGTCGTTTAAGAAGTTAAGGAAGTTACCTGAGTCCTAAAAACAAGGTTTTGGATAAAGCGATGTTAGCAATGCATTTGAGCGCTGTTGTAGGCCAAGCTACTTCACCGAAGAACAAAAGGGTGTTATGTTACCATCCATTTTAGACAGTTTACGTTCTTAGTTCTCTTTAACATCTGATGTTTTTGAATATACGAGTATTAAATTATTCCTTTGTTTAGTTCTGGACCTACAATGCCGACACAAATCAACTCCGGCATGGATCATCAGACAAATGCCTGGCCATCAATGAGAAGAAGGATAAAGTCGTTATGGAAGAATGCGATTCAAATCGGGATTGGCAAAAATGGCATCTGGAAAATTATGATCCGTCGAAATTGTGAGGATTTGTATATGCTAATAGCTCGGATATTATTCCTATCGAGATATAAGGACTTTATAAATAGGAACTAGAAAAAATACACAAAATAGGAATGAATTTAAAATACAAAATAAAAATATTATGAAACATAATAATTTAAAAACATACACTGTGAGCGTTATTTGATATAATTTTATACAGTATGCAATATAGTATTTAAGGGAGGAGTGCCGGATACACACTTCTCTGTTTAATTTAAGTTTAATTTTATTAATTTTATTTAAATTAATGGCTATTCACATTCCTTTTACATACCTTCTTGTGTATACTTTGAATGCCGCGAAACTTGCTTTTATGTTTTTCTATACACATAAAATTTCTCTTAAACTTTGTGTACTTACTTCCATTGTTTTATTAAAACAAATAATTTAAATTGTTGTGTGAAACAGTGTTAGTGATAGTGTCTTCTTAATTGACAGTAAATAAAAACATTTATTGTGTACATATATATAGACATAGATAAGGCCATCAACAGAAATACTTTATATTCCTAAAGAATAAACATATCCAATAATTGTATTAAGAACGTAATCCATAGGATTAAGAATGAAATGAACTGTTGTTGCATATTAACTAAAAACGCTCAAAAATCGAAAATGTACAAAATATAAAATTTAAAATCTTGTTGCAATGGTAGAAAAGTTAATCCAAAACCTTTGGAAAAGTTATGAATATATACAAATATCCATTTGTGCATTCAAAAACAGGGTCTATGGAATAGGCCAAAGATTAATTCGTGGAAGATATACTGATTTAGGGCACTATTTTCCCCAAAACAACACATAATGATACCCTCAATAATTTAGCCAAGCGTTTAAGAATATATGCTAATAAATTCGTATTTTATTTCATTTACATGTAATGAATAACTTCAATTTTAATTTCTCAATTAACTTTTTCCAGAGCTCTAATAATCCGTACATATGGCCATGGTTCATATCAAATACTACATGTGTATGTATTAGTTATTTGCAAAATTAAGGAAAGGAAGTTCTACCTTAAAGTAGGCCAAACATAGATACATACTTATGTATATGTATACAAATATAGTTATATTTTATTTTTGTGACAGATTTTAAGAAAATTTTAATTTGTATATTCACTGTTTGCATTCTCTCTAACTCAAAGTTTAAAATCGATGGTCTTACAAATTTATCTAAAAAAGATCAATGCATATGTATGCATATATAAAAAATATAAATATACATATGTATGCAATCCACTTGCAATATTTTATTAGAATTCGTTGTGAGAATTAAACGATACCATGAAATGCCACTGTTGTTCTATAACATTTCTAACAGAACTTTTCTATTAAATACCTACATATGTACTTATGTATATGTAGTCGGTTTGTGGTTCGAGTAAGGAGAAGAAGGAGAGAATGTCGCTTTAACATAGGCTGCTATGTACGTGCGAGGTTGTTGGGACACATTGATCATATTGCACAGAGCTTGTATGCAACGAAAGCCTTCTGTCTCCTTCGTTGTAAGAATTCTGAAAATCAAACACCATTTATTATAGTAGTCGATGTGGATTTCAAAGTTAAGTCGGTTGTCAAACATTATACCCAAGTATTTTAACGTCTCCTTAAAATTAATTGATTGGTTCCCAACCTGAAAATTCGCATATTCCACAGTCTCTCCAGTTCTTATTAAGTTGGACCCGGCCTTTTGCTAAGTGATTCCAATGTTTGCAACCCTGCACTTATTATTGACTTTTACCATTTTGTGAATCCATTCGCAAAAACGCTTACTAAATATTTGTTTCCAATAATTTTGCTAGAAATTTGAAGAACACATTTTTTTATATGTGTATACACATAATCAATAGGATAGATCCTTAGGAAATATTTTGCTTTTTTGAAAAGTGTAAATTCTATCAAGTGGCAGAGTTGTAAGATTATTTACACTGATGCGTTGTTAGTTTTAGTGCATAAGACGCCAAACCTAAGAAGAATCAAAAGAATATCTTTATCTCTGAATAAATAAACAATATCTTCTATCGCACTGATTTATTTTTTTAGCAAAATTATGTTATTTTAACCTTAAATGTAGCTACTTTCTGAATATATGCACTAAATGGATTCAATGTTCATATTCTAAGAGTGCCGTATTTTAAGGTTTACTCTGGATATACACTATCTATTGATTGGGAGTGCATGTATGTATATACATAAATATATGCATAGTTATATTTTACATCATAAACCCTTCAAATGTCACTGCTATTTTGCGCACTGATTGGAGATCCAATTGTTTGTTATAAAATTAACTTTGAATTCACTCAAACTTCGGTTTTAAAAATAATTTATATATAATTATTTATCATATACCTACATATGTATGTATGTATCTATGAAAATATCTGTTCATCTTTATAGTGTTATTTTAGTGCTCGTTTGCGAAAAAGAACTTTACTTTATTTAATTGCAGCCAACTCCGTATTTTCTGTAATCTGTTATAGGCTATGAATGCTATGAACGTCTATTTCCATTTCAACCAGTCTTGCGGAAAAATTAATTAACGTACTTAATACATAATTCGCATCATTTGAAATTAAAACAAACCATAATCAATCATCCCCTTTATTTTGAAGAAAACCAACTGCCGAAAAAAAATGATCTGAATTGATATCTCCCTAGATTCAGTACCGAAAATAAATAACAAAACCTAATAACATGCATATAATGTAATATTTGTATAGTGACTGTTCCTATACCTTAAATCAAATTCATTAACTACGTACATATAAAGCGGACTTAGTTATATAAAAATGACAATGCAAGTACATAATTATACATATACATACATATAAATATAATTATAGTGGGTAAAACCTTTTTAAGAAAAATGTGCCTTCTTATAAAAATAAATTCAAAATACATATATACATATATATATATGTATGTATATATACAAAATAAAAATAAGGAACAAACCAAATGTTCGTCCTACGTTTTGTAAATATAATAAGTATGTACTATGTTCTTCAAAATTAAACTTTTCGAAAAAACAAATGTAGTAAATTGTTAAACATTAGATAAGATATTAATATTTTTAGTATTATAAAAAAATGTATTAATGCAACAGGAAAACAATTAAAATATCAATTAAAAATAATAATACACCTAAATATTTGTTATACAAAATATTGTTTGCATGATTTCATTTTTCTATCCTTTCTTAGTAGCTGGCAACATTTTGAAAATTCCCATACAAATGCAGGTGGTTGAAGTTATAGCTCCGCCTATAAATATGCAAGTATGTTTCAAATAAAAACGTATCTATTTTTTATTTGCACCTATACCTATAGAGCAAGTATTGGTTTCGTGAAAAATTTCGAACTCGAGATTTTAATCAAATTTGACATTACTATGAGAGAAGTTAAAAAAGTATTGGTCTGCTAATTCCACCTGTTCGAGTAAAGCGCAAACGGTTGGGTTGATTCGCCTTATTTGTGGTCTTTGGGTTAACACGTCTCGAGGCAAAATCGGTTAGTTCGGGTATATGTATATATGCCTGGCCACATTATCATGGAACGCGATGTTGCGTGAATCGCTCTTACAATATCATCAAGTATGTATGTAGGTCAATTGAATTTAAAATGTTTGGAAACGAGAGTCCAAATGATGAATCCTCAATGTTGCATTCTTTATTAATTGAATGCCATTAAAGTCTCTTCTTTATTTTTAAGGTCTTAACAAACGTACTGCATTACAATAGACCTGTCATCTGACTTTCTGCACTAAAAGTAAATAGTAAATTCTACACCAAAATTCATAGATTGGAAAATTCCAAGGAAGGGGTATGAAATTCTCTTAGAGTGAGGTAAAATCACAAAAAAGTAAACGAACGCGAAAGCCTAGAAATTTGCCCACTTTTTAGTCGTCAATTGCAAATGGATACAAATAAATAAACAACAAATAATTTCGTACAGGTATCTGACTGATTTCATAAACCAGTGTAAAGAAATTTCTTGCACTAACTACGAAAAACTACGAAACTTTCGCGTACTCGAACAGGATAAATTGTTCATTGTTACACCAAAGAAGAATTTTGGCGGCAATTTCGGATTTGCAATTCACTTTTTACAATCTATGCGAAAAGTTTAAAAATTCAGGAATGTACGTAAAGAGTATGTGCCTTTTGTAAATGTAAATAGTTTTCTTGCAATCAAACGCTTCTCGCATTGCGTCGCTTTCTTGCGTCACTGTGCACACAGCCTGAAAGTTTGTCCAGCTAACTTTAATAGAAAATATATATAACGCCTTATACAATTTAATTTAGAACTCATTTTCCCTATTAGAGGTTATACATAGTTCTTCCAAGCGAGAGGAACAGCAATAATTTGGTAGGAGTTTCCAACCACACTTGTTTGGAAAGATAATGTTCAGAATAAACTTCAGCGCTGTTCTTTGTGGGTATCATTGGTAACTTTCGATACCACAATTTCGTTTTTCGGCATGAAGTCCTCATCCTGGCTTTGTATAATATCTTGAGCAACCTCATTACTATACTCAATGTCTATAAAATATATTACTGATAAAACCGTACCTGTTTGAATGCGTTTTACCATCTTAAATTTTCATCGGAGTTCCTTTTTTGCATTTTTTTTGCAGCAAACCCACTTTTACAGCAGAAACCCTTCAAAATAACCCAAATCAGACAAAACAGTATTTGAAACTAGTTTGATAATAACAACACAATCCATGATTTATTTTATAACTTTACGTATAGGCAATTTTATATTTCATCTTGAACAATAATTAATCATACTACTTTCAAACCCCGGACACTTCTTTAATCCAAGCACGAAGTCCTCCAACAAATGTATACATAGCAGGCTTTCCTGGTGATCCACAGCCAAATCCCCATGACACGACTCCGAACAACTTATTATCCACTGTAAGTGGACCACCTGAGTCTCCTTGGCAAGAACTAACTTGTCCACTTGGATGTCCGGCACAGATCATACGGTCTGTTATTCCGGGAATATTTTTAGGATTGCAGAAGTCACGGCTCCAAAGCTGAACCTTGGCGTACTTTAGCATATTCGGAAGCTGTAGATTTCCATTTATTGCACCAAAACCGCTGATAGTTGCCAGAGTGTCTGCAGGATAATTTGAGTCGGATGAAGCCATATCAATTGATTTAATTTTTTCGCCAAACTGTACTGCTGTGCTCAGCATAATTAAAGATATATCAAAGTCCTGTGAGCGCGGGTTATATTGGGGATGAATAACAAATCTAGAAATGTCGGCACGAGTTCCACCTAACGTGAGATCAGTAGTTCCGACAACAACAACCATTTGATTTGGTGACTGTCCTATAGTGCAATGAGCAGCTGTTACGATATAGATTTCGGAAATAAGTGATCCACCGCAATGATGACGCCCTTTTAGTTGTAAGGATACTTGATGTGGAAACTGTCCAGGACTCGCAAAATTACCACCAATGATCCTGTTCTGATCTGATGCGGCTACAACAGCAAGTACAGCAACTAAGAATCGCAACATGTTTAACCTGAGTTCACTAACTTTCTTTGGATAACATTCGGGGTTTTATAGTCCAAAACGTCCCAATGGGGTGCTGTTTGAACATTTAGTGAAATAATTATCATATTAGCGAACAGCAGTCTTATCGCTTGGTCTGCGGGAGTTTTGTGTCATTAGAATAACCATTTGGATTAGACGTTTTGGAGGTAACAAAAGGGCATATTAAATAAATATGTAATAGTTATCAATGTACATGTAGACCGACTATAAACGTGGTAATTCTTCTTAGCTTCTGTGACTCCTCTTCGATTATTCTGCGCTATGTATGGTTTTCGCTCGACCTAGTAATATCCTCAGTCAATCTGACCCACTATCATCTCTGGGGCCTTATTTTGTATTGCTTTCGAATTCGGATTGCGATACGAAAATAAAATTCGATTCTAAAATGAATTCGTATTTTGTATGATTTTCGGATTGGATGTACATATGTAAATGGTTCCAAGTCAAAAACCAAACATTTGTCAAAGTTGGATTGTCAAAACAAATACCAAACGTCACTAATATTACTTGGATAACTAGTAACATATCACTTGAAACTTAATATATTACATACTCTTAGTATAAGTTATAACTATTGCATTCTTTTTCAGTTGTATAACCTATCTTAATGTTTGTTTGCCACAAACGTTGAGTCAAACATAATCAGCTTCAATTTGTTATAAAATAAAAGAATTGAAGTAAATTTTCAACGAGTTTGCACAAGACTTTGAATATACATACACACATATGTACATTTTAAAGCGCTACTGAGTTTATGAATATATGTACATTCATATGTATGAAATTACAATGTTTTGGTGAAACTTCATTTTCAGTTAAATATCATTCCTCATTGAATTTATGCTCGTTGCCAATAGCGATTATCCAAAGATTTTGTGGTCTCTCTTTTTTAAAGATATCGATATAATTTTGAACGGAAACCAAGAACTCCTAAACAAGTCAAAGTCTTAAATAACGTCAATTGTTAACAGAACAAAACAAACCGGTCCGAAGAGAGTCTGAACAACAACATTTTCGGCGGCCAAATTTCGGTTTGTTGCCGCATGTGTAATGACTAATGGGCTGTTACTCTATATTGGTAAAAAATATTCAAAAGATGTTAAGTTTATGGATTTGATTGCAAAATAATAAACATGTTACCGGTATTGGCTGCCCATCGGTTTCGAAACGCATTTTTGGATCTACATGAAAGCAGCGCCATCTTGTGTACGCAGATGGTATGTCTTTACCTGCGCCAGTATTCTGTTAAACAGTAGTTATTTTCGAACAATTTTGCTGATATATTGTTGTGAAATTCTCACCCTTTTAAGGCACAGTGCGACGGGTAAATTAATTTCACCACGCTTCCGCGAATCGAAGGTGGTCCGAATCATGGTCGCTAAATCAGGAGATTTTTGCAAGCTGAACAGCATAAGTGGTTGTTCTTCGCCATCAACGCACTGTAAGGCAAAATGTTGACCATATTTCAAAAGCTCGTTTGTACGGTCCTTATCATCACCACTGAAAAGTCAAAGAAAAAAAATTGTTTTAATTGCAAATGTTTTTTTGTAACTTACTTATGTATACTTGCCTAACAACAATGAACGAGTTCCTCGCACAGGGACGCGAGGATGGTGCGATTGTTAATTCACATTTGTCATTTATCCGCTGACTGTTGCAAACCACTTGTTCGTTTATAATAACTGATAGGGCTGACCTTATATTTGACTTGTCCGGGCAATTTTTCATGCGACATGAAAGGATCTGTACTACAGCTCCAAATCGTATGTGATCTGATGGTGCATCCAGCTCGATCTCAGCGTGGAAATTTAAAAACAACAAACGAGTTTTTTCGATTAACAGCTCGGATTTCTTACGTTTCCACAGGAATGCTTTGATTTCGTCCTGTAAGACATCAATATGAAAGCTTATGCACAATAAAAAAGTTTAAGTTATTACTTCTTCAAGACAAATGTCTTCAAACCAATTACCGATGCGGACACTAGGTCTGTAACGAGATGCTGAAACTGTGGTACTCATTATGTGCTCTTACTATGACTCTCAAAAATTTCAAAGCAAAATATAATAAACATTTGATCTTATTGTTCACGTTTACTATATTTCTGAAATAGAAAAGTGATCAGTCGTAAATTTGGCAATTGCATTCATACATACAAATGTATGTTTATAGGTATAACAGAAAATAAATACACAGGAAAGTAAGATATAAAACGTTCATACATACATATGTATGTTCATTCATAGTGTTCAATGAAAACACCGATTACAAAACTGATCTGCGATCGTTTTACCTAAACTTTGTATAGGTTTCAAAGACCTTTTGGCTGGGCGAATGGTCATCTAATCAAAATGCTCTGAAAAATAAACCGTACTTCACAAAAGATGGATTTCAAAAACTGTTATGCTTTATGCACATACGTACTCCTTTCGTTGTGTCATACAATAACTGTATTGTGCGCCATTTTGGACCAAGCATCATAGGTTCACATTTAGTTCAGATGCAAGAAAAACTTTATTTTTTAATATTTTCGTACCAATCTGCGAAAAGAATGAGCGTAAAATATTTTCAAGTTTGCTAATAAAATGGGATTTGACAAACAGACGGGAAACAAAGAAAATCTGAACAAATGATGATCTACGTAAACTAAACTGTATAAAAAAAACTTTTTTATTTAACTTTCAACCTCAGATTTTAACGAAAAATGATTACTTAAAATAAACTATTAAAAGTACCGCTAAATTCGTCATTATTCCGCAATAACAATACTAAAAATAAAGTCCTATCTCTCCACGCCAATCCAAATAAAATCCAAGCACATACATATGTCGGTACATGTATCGTGATTCTTTGAAACCAATCACCTCAAGTATTAAAAATCACGAGATTGCCACGTTTTCGCCGTACACTTAAAAACGTTTCGTCACAGTATTCACGTGTTTAAATCAAAGAAGTATGCATTGAGCTAATCGCTGTGATTGTTTTTTGACTTTGACTGCTCTATCTAATTGTATAATCATGAATTGGTTTTAAATTATGATGTTTAGATGTGTAAATATATTATTATCAGGTGATAGGTATTGAAAAATAAAGTAAAATATGATCGAAAATTACCATTCTTTTAGGACAGATAGTATAATACACTAGTATGTTATGTTACTGCTTTAAAGTCAAATTATTACTTCTTCTTCTGGGGTAGTGTTACTGTCTGTGTTACCGCAGTTAAAAGAGGTGTAATTTCAATCCTTCTGTGGTCATTGACAATCTATTTTATTTTATAATTTGTAAATGCATCCAATTTCATTCTCATCTGTTTTGCTACGAGTAAAGAATAAAGACTATACCAGTTTTCCCAGGACCTCAACTAAGATCCAGTTAAATGATTAAGATCACTGTTGCTTTTGTTGATAACTTGAAAACAGTAAACAAGACCTTTATATGAATATAATGTACATAGCAAAGGAGAAGAGAATCGAACAAATTTCAATGAAAAAACTTCTTTCAATTTTTCCCTGATTTCCTTTTGCGGCACTTTCTTACAATCGTTCAATGGCATGGACTGCACTACCTACCTATGTCAATTACTATACAAAATACATAGGACCAAAGATGTTCGTCACTAAAAAACGTAGAAAAGCTATGTACAATCAGTCTGGAACGGATCGTACGATTCGCTATCCTCCTTATCTAGTCTTTATAAAGTAGCTGTGGTTGTATTGCAATTTCTTTGTTCAATAACAGCAATACATGTTTTCAAACGTTTATGGGTTTTCAAAATTGCATCCAAATGAGTTTTTGAAGATACATACTATGTGTGTACCTATATATAAAATATTGAAGTTGAGAAAAAGTGGACGTAGCAGCAGGCTGATTTTTAAAAAAAATGTTCCCTTGTAATGCTTTTTTTCTCGAAAGATGTGAAATTTCATCTAGCTAGTTCAAAATTTAAAGCCCAACAACTGGTGACATACGGACAGGCAATGCTCATTCGTTTTCGCTATTGATACTAATTAGGTATATATATATTTTATAGCATACATATGTCAAGTATTTTCTATGTTACAAACTATGTTAAAAAAGTTATAAGAAGTTTGGGGCCTTTTGCAACTATCCAAAGTGAAATAATTGAGAGCTTTATTCGCTGTTAAACTTTCAAGGTAAAAGACTACCTAAAATCCTTAATAGTCTTCTTCAACGAATAGCTTTACCCTGCTGAACAAGACTCTGTTGGCATTTTTGACGCGCTTTTCTTTTTTCCTTAACCAATTCTTTTATTTCGTATTTGTCGGTCGTAAAAATCCGGAATTTCTGATTCGAGCCATCATTACTTGCCTGACTGCAACCAATAGAGTACAGTCATGGAACTCAACGGATCCATTGTGCTATCATTATTAAGAGTCGTGTAAGGTGTGTGCGTTAATACTTCATCATTACTCTTTGGTTTCAAGGCACAGACAATCTTTCCTTCATGGTAATATTTTTCCTGGTCAAAAGGGGGTGTTGGAATTTTTTTCTTTCTTTTAACGAAACTAGGTATGAATAGTATCATACCCAATATCTTCTCTTTTTTTTGTTCAGTGTTGTCGATTAACACGTTTTAAACGAAAACGCAAAAATTATAGCAAGGCATGCTTTTTAACGCGAATTCGTGGTAGAAATTGATAAGAAATCCCTACCTGTACTCGAGCAGTCAAGAAAAGTAATGACATTATTATTAATCGCGTAAAGTCCACTTCAGATCATATAAATGGGATAAGTTCATGAGGAAAAACACAGAAATAGGAAATCAACGCTTCAATTGCGATACATTGTATCTTCTGTATTTGTTATACAGTAAAGAATCTGAACAAAAGGTTGAAAGCGACTCTCCAAACTCATTTAGAACACGTGAAAAAAGTTATCTACACATTCCAACACAATATTTGATTTATCTGATGCAATATTTTTTGATTTATTGTAATATATATGTGTATAATAAATTAACAATAATCAATTAAATTAAGCAGTAATCACTTTACTTAGTGGTCGTATACGCATGTGTATCTTTTTGCTAAGTATAGAAACAAAAGTATTTTAGCCGTATTCCAGACAAACTCAATCTCATTTGATTAGAAAAGCATTTGACTCGGGCGCTAAAAATCACGAGAGTATCACGATAACAGCGTGATCTCAAAATGACTTGTCATATCATTCACGTGTTTATGACATCGAGAGAGGTGTGCTAAGTTAATCGTTGGATTGACTGCTTTTAGGTTTTTATTGACTGTATAAAGTGATAACTGCCCTGCGCACATGTATGAAGCTAGTCTATTTCGTAAGACGAGAAAGATTGTGTAAAAATAAACTTAAGTAGATAAACATCAGAAACAGATTTCCGAATCGTATGATCCCTGAAATAGCCATGTCAAAGTAAATTACATATGTATATATGCGTAATTAAAACGTGACAACTTCCAGTTTACATGTAGCTTTAGGTCTTAAATGGTGTATTTGAGAATAGGTTTTCTTTGTTTTTTTTTTTTATAACTCGACTGGGGGAGCTTAAAAGAAAACATTTAGTCGAAATTAAGTAACTACCATATCTAAGGTTTTCCTTTTAGATAAACTAAAACATTCAGTATGCATTTATCCCTTTATTAGGGTTGATTCAAAAAGAGATCATAAAGGTTGTTTCGGTGAATGTCTCGAAAAACTTTTTAGAAGCTGCATAGATATTAAATTAATATCATTGTTATTAAATAATAACGCCTACCGCATGTCTGCCTTTGTATCATCACACTTAGTCATTAAAGTAATTACCAACGTTTATTTACTTTTTTTTGATTCAGGTGTCATTTGTCAGAAAACCACTTTGAGTGACTAATTATTTACATTTTCAAAAAAAAACAACACTTGATTTCGGTGTTAATTTTTGATTTCTAGTTATTTAATTCAAAATGTAACTTCAGTCCTTGAGTTTAGTAGGCCTACGCAGTTCAACTTTATTGTATTTGCGAAATGTAAATGTATGTATGTATGTCTTCTTGGCGCATTTGTGACTTCATCTTTAAGCGTTTCTATAAAGCAGCATTTGCGCCGAGTGCCAGTTTTAAAAATTTTTTTTTTTGATTTTCTCATGCATGTCGAGAACTACATACATCAGGAATAAAATTTGTATCAATTTCCTGCAAATGTTCGACACCGAAGATCAAAGATGGTCTGGTTCTAAATAAAGTAACCATAACATTAGTGCGACTTTTGATTATGATCAAATTTCATTGTTAACCAGATCACCTGAGTCGTTAAGTCGCTCCTATTTAAAACAAAGTACACATGTTATACGTTAAAAGCCCCAGCCTTGTGAGATGCTTGCCTATAAGACGGTGTGCCATAACGACACCTATTGAAATGCCATTGTGTAATGTTGGCCTACTTGTCCATTAAAGATTTGTGCTCTCGATAGTATCTAGTTAAAGTCACTAAGTCATATCGGGCAAAATGGGTAGAGTTGTTGTTATTATGGCGACTTCATAGCTCTTACAATTTCAATTTTTTTTTGCAAAATAAATGAAAAGCCACAGCTTTCTTGGATGTTAGGTTTTTATGTTGCAGTGGTGACAACTCTTTTTGTAGAAGGGATATAGTACATTTATCAAGTTCTTTAATCGGTCGCCTAGTTCATGCGATCTATAGCTGTGTTTTCGCAAACTGATGACCAGAAGCCGAGATGAACATCTATCAGATATCGTATCCAATATGTAATGTTAGAGTCTAAACCTTCCCGTACTACTTTTTCAAAAAGCTTATATCTTCTATTTGGAAAGCTTCATATGACATCCTTCTTTTGTTAAAGCTTCTTAGGTAGTGCTACAGTCTGGGTGGATCTAGGACTCAAACAGATCTTTGGTCAGCTGCCGCACAAGTTGATTGAGGTCCAGGAACGCACTTTAGTCTTGCTCTGCGGTCCAGTGATTGTGTTAGAGGATCAGAATATGTATAAGAATTTTCTTTTATTCAAGCAGTGAGCTACTAATATGGGTGAATTTGGAAACATCAAACATGGTGTATAATAGAAAGGTCCAGTAAAATATTTTACAACCCGGAAAAAGGAAAGAAATTATAAAAAAGGGAAAAACATTGCCAATTCCAAGCTAAGAATTCCAAAAATTGCTTTTTAAGCGATATAGCAAAGAATTAATTGAAACAACTCCGCAGCCGAAACATAATGCGAGTAGATTTACTCAGGTCACAGTGATAGTTGAGCCTGCTTTCAATGACCCATATTTGAAATAAGAATTGCGAAAAATATGTAAATATGTTCACATGAAAAACATTTCTCGGTACCGTAAACAATTTTGGTTTTAAATAACACATTTACACAGTCAATTCAGTTATTTTTGTGTCAGTTCTAGAAGTCTATAAATAAATAAACGCCGCTTTCTGGTTGACAAGGTCTTACTTGAAGCATTACCTAGCAAATACATATGTACGTATGTATAGGTACATATGTATGAAGATGAATACGCCTAATTGACTCCCTTGATAAATTAAATAAATAAAATATGTAGACATGATACACTCATCCCATCAGGATGACAAATGCGCTCAGTTTATATTACATGAATCACGGGTTATCGCGGATTTATTCATAATATGGGTTAATCTTCATAATTATTTGTGCAGTGGAAACATTATTTATTGTACCCCTTAAATCATTCGATGAAATTCCGTTTTGGCTTATTTGTATATGCCATATTTTTTTGATATGAAGTTTATAGTACCGAATACATACATATGTATGTCAGTTAATTTTGGAATCAACTTCAAAATAGCTGCACCTTCATTGCATTTGTAAAAATGTTAATATTTTTTTTTCACACATAGTACTTGAAAGACATCTGCATGGCAAGGTTCGGAACTTCTATTCGGAACTGAATACACTCTTTTAATATGATCTTTTGTGAGACAAAAAAAGTTAAAATTACGGATTTCTGTAAAGTCAGATTTGAAGTGTGCAAATTAATAGCTGCGATTTGGTGTTTTTGAGTAAGGAATGAAATAATACGGAAACAATTGTACTATGTTTTTGAGACAAATCATTATCTTTATTAATATTTTGTGGAATAGCCCCTACTTGCGATAACTGCATTACATCGACGAGGCATAGAGTCAACTAATCTTCAACAGCTTCCTTAATATCTCCCTACAAATTCTCAATAGGATTGAGATCCGGACCGGCTGGCCAGTCTATAACGTTGACGTTGTTGGTAGAGAACCAATTTTGAACGCACTGGCTAGTGTGTTTTGGGTCATTGTCCTGCATAAAAACCCATTCCAGTGGCATATCCTCGTCAGCATAAGGCATCATTACCGAATCTAATATGCGAACATAAGCCTTTGCATCCATTTTGCCTTTTATGCGATATATTGCGCCAGGACCATAAAAAGAAAACCAAGCCCTAATGGTGAATTTTGGGTCATTAGCTGCTTTTGGAGGCCTTCGCACATATTGCGAGGTCCACTGCTTCCGTATAGCACAATTTTGGATTCGCACGATCATCAAACATTACGCCATTTGCTGGCCGGCCAATGCAGGTGATCCGATGCAAATTTGAGTCGTTTTTCTACGTGTCGCTGGCTTAACAACGGCTTTCTTTTTGGACTCCGCCCGGTTAACCCAACTTCTTTAAGACATCTACGAATTGTTCAGGCTTTCTCAACCAATTCTAGATCTTGTTTTATTTTCGTTGATGTCGTAAAAGGGTTTTGTTCGATCGTGCGTTTAATTTTTCTGACAGTTCTGCTATCCAGTTTGCGATTACGTCCTCTTGATTCGGGTCTGTTTTGCCACTTTTTTGCATTTGTGATCATTCGGTTTCAAATATTCTAATAAATATCGGGGTTATTATGAGGACTTACAAAGGCGAGTTTACTTATTTTGCCTTGACTTTAGATTCAAAGTGCTTAACGTATTTGTCTCCCAAAAAATCATATAAAAGTACTATGTTTGAAAAAAAATTTACATTTTTCCAGATGTAATGAAGGTGCAGCTATTATTTTGCACACAGCTGTATGTATGTATTTATTAAGACTACCTTTTGCATTATGATTTGTCAATACGTTATAAGTGTGAAAACGCAACCAGAAAATGAGAATGCATTTACATATGTGTGTACATATGTATGTGTTTCAATATAGCAGCAAATATAAATTTTCAAAAAAATGGATTGTAAATTTTTTAAATAATATGTAAAATTTCGTCAAAATGCAGAAAGTAAAATGAATGAATGAATGACTATATCTCGAAACAAATTTCCTTCCGAGATTGTTCATATTCCTCCATTTAACCGCGAAAGTATTAAAAAAGCCTTTTTAATCACCCCATCAGATGTGGACTTACATATGTATGTTGCGCTTGACCTATACATATACCTACATAAGTTCCTGAGTATTAAGTAAGCAAAAGTAAGCAAAAGTAATTTTGTTTGATTTAACTTTCCGAAAAGACTATGATGAGATTTGAGAATTCCTGTTGAATGATTTGGATGCATGGACAGTGAACGTAATTGTTGTGCCATACTTTATTGCTATACTATTTTGCTTTATTGGAGATTTTGGCTTGCAGATTTTGGTCTAAAGATTTTTGATTTTAAATTTATCTTCAAGATTTTGGACCAAGTTTTAGCTTTCTATATTTTATTTCCTAGATATAGGGATCGACATTTTCGGGGGAGGTACACACGTATATATCGGTATATTTTGAAACTAAACTTTGAGCTCCTCTATCATTAGTCCAAGGCACTAAACGCTGAATCACTTCACCCCAAGATCATTCCAATATCCCCAAAAATAACGTTAGTCTTTGATAAATATGTGTAATACTCGTTTGAAACGGAATACAACTTTACTGAATTTACTAATACTAACTATTCATTTCTGACGAGCTCATTCTAGATATCAAATATACATTTATTTCAATATTCCCTCTTGGCAACAATTCTTAAAGATTTTTGTAATCAGTCTACAATCCTACTGCCGAACACTAACTTAAATGTGGAGATTATCTCTGCCAAAGAGGAATTACCTTCCATTCAATGTACTTTATGAGCATGACACTGAGTGTGTGTAACGTGATCAGTATAGATTAAATAAACACGCTTAATCCCAATCCGTGATAACAATTACATAAACTCATTGGAAACGTTTCAATTCTTGATGAGTACCTGCTTTTACTATTGTTTGCACTTCTATACTAGAGTTAGAACGCAAAGAGTTTTGACTTTGATAATCTATCCCGTGGAGTATCTAAATTCTACAACGTACAACGTAAGTATTTTATAACGTTAAGAAATAATGGCAATGGTACATACATATAAACATGCATATACTAGTATACATATGTATATTTATAAATGTTTATATGCATATGTATATATAACTCACGTACATATTTATTCAAGTATATTTTTCCTCCTAATCGCCTATATGATACGGGATATAAAACAAATAAAGTGCACGACTGGGCCGTACAAACTTGCACCTATGTCTCAAATTCTTGTGTGTATTTGAGGTAAAAATAAATAAACGAATATATACATAAGTAGGTAAGCATATGTAAGTTGACTATAAGTAAACCATCGTTCTAAACAGATTGGCCATCTGTAGGATTTGATAAAGCTCTTGAAAATTAAGCATCGTCGTTAATTTTTCTTCAATTTCACTCAAATTCATTGCCTTTGAACTCCGGTGAATATGCCAAAGTAAGTCCCTAAAAATGTAACAATATTTTCTCTCTGTCTTTTAACCAATGAAAATGAATTTCAGACAAATCCAGTAGCACGTGCACCAATCAAAACCTGTATCGTAAGGAAAAAACGTTTCCATGACAACAGCTGTGTTCTAGGAAAATCTTTTGCAATGGTATATAATCGGTTCAGTAGAAAGAAGTAGGGATAAAATTCATGTTTGGCTAATAATGATATGAAAATCGTGTTTTTGTTAAGCTGGTTGTAAGGAAAGTGGAATTTTCGGCAGTTTTAACCGAAAACGTGGTATGCCATCTTATAGGGTTTAAAAAGGCGTATTCTAATATAAAATTTAATAAAAATCGTTGGAGCCGTTTTCGAATAAATTGGCTCCAACAGCTCGATTT
Source organism: Xylota segnis (assembly GCA_963583995.1). Classification (NCBI taxonomy): domain Eukaryota; kingdom Metazoa; phylum Arthropoda; class Insecta; order Diptera; family Syrphidae; genus Xylota; species Xylota segnis. The sequence goes on from OY757239.1 coordinate 15,771,079, forward strand.
CGAGAAAAATACCGTTACACTAACTTTTGGCCAAAAATGTGATACAGTTCCTGATGGAATTTGAGATGTTTAATCATATGTCAAAATCTAAATAAAATAGTTGAAGGCACTTTCAAGCAAATTGGCTTTTAGTCACCTTGGTCGTAAGTACCGTTATATCATACTCAGACCAAAACGTGGTACGCCATTGTGTTGCATTACCTCGTACTAGTCCGAATATGAAATTCGAACTAAATTATAGAAGCCGTTTTCTCGCAAAATGACTTTTCGCCAAATTGGCTGTAAGTAAAGTACCATTGCTGCCAATTTTGGTAAGCAGCACGATACATCATCTGGTTGCAATTGACTAGACTAATTGAAATATGAAGTTTAATCAAAATCGTTAGAGCCGTTTTCGAGAAAATCCATTTTAACTGAAATCGGCCTTAAGTAAACTACCCTTAATTTTGAGGTTAGAATGAAAATTCCGATTTCGCCTTTTGATTTAAATCCATTCACTCGTTTAGGCTGTAGCCTCGTGCACAGATAGACAGACAGACAGACAGACTGACAGACAGACAGACAGACGCCATTGGCGGACCTACTTTTTTGGACTTCTCCATTATAGTAATGTCAAGTTTGATTAAAATCTCGAGTTCCAAATTTTGCACGAATACAATACTTGCCCTATAGGTATAGGTGCAAGTAAAAAGCAAAATAAAGTACACGACTGAGTCGTACGTGCTTGCACCCTTATAGTAAGTACATATGTACATTTAACTTATTCAGGATAGAAGTTCAATTAAAATAGTCAGAAAAGAAATCCCACCCATTTTTAAACACTATTTTATAATAACGTTTCATTTAATGGATGTTATGAAAACATGAAATATCATTGAAAAAAATATTTTTTTTTTCAAAAATCAACTCGAAAATTTGCTGTAGCCCTCTATAATGTATATATACATGTGTAGGTATAGTAAATAACAAAAAATTCTACCGTCCATGAATTTTCCAATACAATTTTTTTCGAATTCCAGTCAAAATATGTATATATTTTTGGAAGTCAAAAGTGGTACGCAGAGTGAAATTTTCGTATTCTAGCGGAACCTAATTCCAAATCGTACTATTGGCATCTCTTGTAGCCTAATTTAACTGAAAAAGCCGTTTTGTGTTATACCAATGCAATTTTTGAATTTTACTGTACCTATAAAGTAAGATAATAATAAAATATAGATTTTCATTGTTTTTAGAAATAAACCAAACAGTTTAAGTTAAAGTTTTTTATTTTTAATATTTTAATTATTTCTTATATAGCTTTATGTTTTAATTACTTATTAGTAGGTATAGTAGGAACTTTAATCACTATCAGAGTTTTCCTCAACTTCAGAAGTTAAAAAAGTAGGTGTTGGTGTCTTCAGCAAAGAAATGGTTTCTGGTAGAAGATTATAAATAGAACATTTTTCTGCGTCAATCTCTAGATCGCGTATTAGAGCTTCGAGAATCACTAAAAACGCCTTATCAACCCATTGTCCATCCCAGTGATTGAAGCAGTTAGCTCTGAAACTCTGAAACTTCTATGTGTGTATGTTGCGTGGGACAAGTGAATCTCGATTCATTTCCTTTGGTGTAGGTCCACATATGTAGTACTTTTGCGTTGAATCGTATTACGATAAGTTACTCCAAATTTTGCCGTCTACCATGGTCATAATTAGGTTATGATTTGACGTTTAGATCCTTCACGAAACAAGGTTCTTGATGTTGTTCTGCATTGTGTTTGTTTCCTTTGTCATTGAAAAGCGAATGGGTCTGCAGAATCTAGTTGAATTTGTTAGGGGATTCTGCCTCTTCATTTAGTAGTTATTGAAACAAATTTTATGGGGGTAGTAAAAAGATGCACGGGATTTCCTTTTTTCTCGTTTTAAAATAACCATAGAAGCAGAACATGTAAAAATTAGCTCGTCTACACGTGTCTACAATTTTAACGCTCTATCCAAAGTGCAATCTTTAATTTGTTTTTTCTTTAGCCTGAGTGGAAATTAAACAAAAAGTATGAAATAATAAAAAAAAATAAAATCTTCTTACTTTCGCGCAAAGTGTAAATATTGTAGATATAAAATATTTGTTATATTTTTCCACATCCACTAAGGATTTAAAATTGTAATTGAATATATTGGTTCGATAAATCGATAAATTCTATAAAAAAAATAATACTTGGAGCAACAGGTCGATGGGACCCAGAGCCTAGCTTCTCACAACCATTCGTGTTGTGCGTGTTATATTCTTTACAAGAATGGAAGGGGCCTACTGTTTTATGCCGTGTCCGAAGGGCAAATTTGTTATTTGAGAAACTTTCTCAGGACAGTTGTATTCTCGGATGTTTGTCAGACGCTCGAAGGTCTATATATAATTTTTCTGACAGGGAAACTTGACTTTAACCACTCTTTGAACAATAAGTTATGAAAATATACAGCAAAAATAGGATTAAGCAAACGGTTCGTTTTATAAGAAGCTGAAAAAAAAGTTTTGGCTCATGGAAGACCAACTTCATTTTGATTATTGCACATTGCGCACCGTCCCTTCTCACATGTACATTTGAATGAATGTATATTTAATTCAAGGCCGGAGAAACAGCTGGCAAATTGCTTTTTTTTTTAAATTATCGTTATACACATTTTTCGCGGAAATCGTATATACCATCCCGTGCCCAAACAAATTAAAATCAACATTTGTTGAAATCGGCCAAGTAAGTTTTATGAAGTTTGAAGCAAATCCGTCCATCCGTTTAGGTTGCAGTTTTAGCCGCAGACAGAATTACCGGCTCAAATTTGTATCCTATCCTTAGGGTATATTAAGTTTGGTACATACATACTTAGTTGCAAATAAAAAACAAAATTTTTGGCGGAACAGGTCTATGGGCCCCAGGGCCAGCTTCTCACAACCATTTGTCTTGTGCGTGTTTGTATTTTAAATGTTTCTCAGACTCTCGAGAAAGTTGGAACTATGAAAAAACGTTAATATCGTGGTTAATAGTCCGACGCACTAGCATCGACGTGGCCAAGTTCAGTACAAAACATACAGGAAAGCTACAATCCGTCTAGAACAGATCGTATGGTACGCTATCCCTATTTTCCCTATTTAAGCACTTATAAAGTGGGCGTGGGCGAATTCCGTATTAAGTACTAAGATAACTTCGAACGTGTACTAATGTTACTTGTTATTAAACTCAGTGTTTGGTCGCGTGTTGTCTAATAATGAAAATTGGGTTTCAAACATTTCGATGATATAGCCAATTGTACGTTCGGTAGGCCGATTATGTAGATCATACTTTGCTCTAAGTGCACGAAACACATTCTTCGTAGAACGCTGATTTACGTAATACAGATGAATAATTTGTAGACGCTGTACCGGACTAAGTCTTCACAGAATAAAATGGCAAACAATACTGAACAAAAATACTCCGCTCATGCATCATCTGTCAAAATATCCATAGACAAAAGAGTAACTCTAAGACTCTAACTTTTCAAACAGTGCAATTTCTATTTCGACTGAAATTAAAATGAATTTCTTGGGAAAGGATGACATCTCCATAAATATAGTGCACAAAGCTGTGGAATTGCAAATATACAGCAGATGCATGACTGTGTATTAAGGCAAGTTCCGTATTTCATTTATACGTTATATTAAATAAACCATTTTGAGCTATAGCTCAAAATCTATTTAACCTACACGCTTGGCACCCCTGCGTACCTAGAGTAACGAATTTTGTAAATAATCCTGTTATAATTCTTGAGATATTAATGTCCGAAAAACACCATTTTTTCACAGTCCCACACGTTTTTATAACCTATCCTAAGAGTATATTCAGTTTGATGCACAGTTTGTAACATAGAAAATTAATTGAGATAGACCCTATCAGTATCAACCATGCCCGTCTGTTCATCCGTATGTAACCAGTGTTTGGGGCTAAAACTTTGAGCTAGGTGGATGAAATTTCATATCTCAAGAAAACCAGTGGAAGTATAAAAGTTTTTAAAATCCGCCCACTACTCGCCCCCTTTTACATAACGTTACTATTTTGTAGGAAACACAAATAACATAAATGTTAGGGCCGTTTTCGGGATGAACGCCTGTAATTAGCGTCGCATTAAGTTTAGAATAAGAGTTCTAATGTTCATATGTAATGTGTGCATATGTGCAGACTTTTTACTTATACTTTTTTAACTTCCCCATCCATATTAACGTGGAGTTTGATTAAAATCTTGGGTTAAATCTTGGCCAAAAGATATTCATTGAAACAGAAGATTTCAAAATTTTCCTAAAATCAGTATACCAAACTCACTATTCATCACGTTAAAAATCCCGTGACCGAGAGGAGATCACTGGTAGAGAAAAAACTTGTTTTTTCTTAAGAGAATCCCACATCAATTGAGATCAAGAGATAAAATTACCTATGAAGAGAGTCAAAGCAGTACAGAGTCTCTGCTTATACAAATAATTTTAATTTTATGGAAACATCTCAATTTTCATATTTAAATGAGAACAACTCGTATCTTCAAAGTTGTACATTTAATTTCTTCCCAAGAATAACACGCTCTTTTCAATAAAAGTATAAAATCCCCCCATTCACCTGTTGCTACTTACGACAGTTTATCGCGGTTATCATTAAAACAATCTTCCCCGGCATTTTATAATCGACTGAGTATAACAAAGCTGAGTACGCGACTAGCTTACACAAATATTCAATTATTATTTTTTTTTGGTTTGGGTTGATTTGCCGATTTGTCATCATTCACACGACAACGACAACAATTCGTCTACATTCTCGTTTATTTTGTCCAACCTACGACACGATTATATAGGGTACTTCATTTAAGCGATCAATTAGTGGAAGAGGTATTCCACTGCTAAGTCAGACGCCGACCGAATCTGTTCGTCTCCAACTTCGCGGAAATAAACGTTTGCCAAAAATAAAAAAAAAAATAAATAAAAAAGAAAACAAAAATAAAGAAACAAGTAAAAATTTGTGTAACCAGATTGTTTTTGTCGTCTCCGCACCTTGTTGCCTCTTGTTGGCAATTTCTCTGTAACTTTTAGTTTTCGTGTTCTTATGTTGAAATTTTTTTTCGTTATTAACGTTCAACAGAAAATTTTTCGGTATGCACTTAATTTGAAAGGGCTTCTGAGAAGAACTAAGTTTGTGTATTGAAAAAGGTTTCCAATCAGGTGGATGTGTTGCAGCTCCATGCGTGACCTAAAAAAGTTTTAATACTAAATAAATTTTTTTTGTTAAGTTAATTGGTGTAAACATTTTTGAGCGATTTTTTTTTTATTGTGCTTTGTTCCTGTAAGGACGTTTCTTACGATTGAGAGAACTCCTCTTCAAGGTGAGTGACAGTGTGGAATACTCGTAGTTATCAATAGACTGCTTGTTAGTATTGTATTTATTATTTGTTCATTTACTCATTATGCACATGTTAAGCGAGAGACATATTGAGAGTATGTGTACTAAGGGAAAAATAATTGCAACTTGTATAAGTGCATACGTGTGTGTATTTTAGCTTTAGTTTGTATCTTTAGGGCATATGTAAATATGTAACTACATATTAATTTAGTGAAACATTTCGTACTCAAGATTGATGACAATCTCACATCTTTATTTTTCTTACGCTGTCCATTGTACTACTATGTTATAATACAGTGAAAAACGGAAGCTACTTAATTTTGATTGAAACTTCATAGCCATGGAACTACGAAAATGTTCCAATTGCCGCTTGAACGCTATTTGGAATTTCACAATTCCCGTGAACCAAATCGTAAAATGCAATTTCTATGTGACGTATTCGTACGTACTACGTGCATACTCATCCATATCACTCATTTACTTGAAGACTGTAATAACTCAAAAATTGATTTTTGTGTTAATGATGCAGAATTATTCATTTTATCATGGTTCATATTGTGTAAGAATTTCATATTAATATCTTGTATATCTAGTATGTACTCTCCGTGTTAGAAGAGAAAATGCCGTTATATCTATATGTTAGATAGTAGTAAACTGAAAACTTTAAACGTACTTTCTGCAAAATCGTGTTTTAAGTTATGACAGTCTTAAAGTAAATGCGCAATATGAATAACTCATGATACCAATTCTTGATCGCTGAAAATCAGTAAGTTTAGTATAAACGTTGTTTCATTAAAATCCAGTATCTACGGACAACACCTAAAATTTCTTTCTCGGTCCCACTTCTTGCGAGCGCCTGACAAACATCCGAAAGTACAACTGAGAAAGCTTTTCGAATAACAAATAGCCCTTCGAATAGGGTAATAAACAGTAGGCCCTTTCCAATCGTATAAAGAATATAGCCCGCACTATACAAATGATTATGAGAAACCAGGTCCTCGGTCGCAACAAATCTGGTCGCATTTTCAAAAAATTGAAGAAGTCAAGACAATTCCACTGCATGGTTGCATTTGACTTGCAATATGGAAGTAAGAGTGCAAACATGGATCTGCGATGACTCTTGCTTCCACATATTCCCTTTTGCGAAAACGATCCAGGAAAACCCAAAATGCATTCAATATTTGTTGTGCATACAACGAAGCGAACTTTTTGCATCTGCTTTCCATTGTTGGTGCCATTTTATTGGGCCGAATTAAACCGGTAATGAATGTTGGACGAGAACAAAACGATGAAAAAATACCCAAAAATGTACATTTGACAACCTTTATTTGATATCTTGTGTGTGATGAAAGAGTGCGTTCGACATTCACAGGAGTATTGATATTTTAAAGAGCTTATTCGATATTCGTAGTACCTACGCACAAACTGATAAAATTTTTGAAATTACAATATAAAATCCAGTATGGAAATTCATCCAATATCTGGAGATCGATCCAGTATAGTACTGGAAAATCCAGTATAGTTGGTATCATTATGTATATCAGATGAATTTCAGTCTGTGATATTAATTTCTTTAATTATTTTTTTTATTGTTGCTTACCTTTTAGGTAAACAAAAAATACAAATGTATATTTGGCAGAATAGATCCATAGACCGAAAGTTTAAATTGAGTTGTTCGTTTTATATTCTTTACGCGAAAGGAAAGGGGTATACTTTTTAATACCGTGTACGAAGTCCAATTCGTATACTTTCGCATGTTTGTCAGACACTCGCGGGAGTTGGGGCCATGCAAAAACTTTTGAGTCCCGCCGCACACACCTTTAGGTTAAGATTTCCTTACAGTCTAACTTTTGCAAGCATATTAATGAATGGACCTAATTTGTCTAAAGAAATATACCTTTTTTGATAAACAACCTATTAAAATATGTACCAATAAATTCACGAGTTGTGTTTTGTAGGTCTATGTTTTGCCCGGATATTTTTTTTTCGCTCACTCTATTCTATGACTCATTGGACTTTTTACAAATGTGTATATGTACATAGGTGAATACAACGATATTATGTTTCAAATGTTAAACAGAAATTGAAGTTCAGTAAGACGTAACTTGTAATTCATAATCTTTTTTCAGTTCTTAGTTTCTTATCAAGAACTGTGCACGTAGGTATGTCAGAATGTTGAAACAATTACAACAACAAATATTAAAAGGTCTTTTTTTTATTATATGCGTTTCAAAATCCACTATGTACTTTAAATTTAAATCGAGAAAAGACTTCTAGCATTCTGAAAGGAAACAATTTGTGAGTCTTGACTGTTACTTAAATGGTTGTATCAATCTGGCTAAGGCTTTATATTTTGAGTTTACAGCTTTAAAATTCGAGGTAAAATTGAAATGTGCCTTCCTAGTCTCGAAATTATGAGAACTTATCATTAGGAAGTTTTTTTTTTTTAAATAAATGTTGCTGAAAGTTTTTTTTATTTTATTAAAATGTGCTTATGACCATACCAACTCCTGAGTATGTGTTCATGTGAAGTAGTGTATTTCTTAAACCAAAAGTGTTTAATCTCAGCTTGACCTGGTGATTTTCACTTCATGGATACCAATTGGTGTGGTGTTGGGTTCTCTTCGTAACCTTAGATATTTCTTGTTTCAAATATTTTTGTGGTTGGTGTCATGGGGAGTACGAGATATTAAAGCATTTTGCTGTCTTAACAAGCTCTACAAATGTCAATATGTACAATATGAACGATGTTAGTATACAATACAGTACAGTTTGGCAATACAGACATTTTGCAATACATATTTTAGTTTGTCGATCACTTTATTCAAATTATGTTTATATTATTCATATGTATATTACCCTCAGTTATATATTGTATATAGATATTAATAATATCAAGAAATCCTTGTATAAGGTTTCAATATCAACTTATAATATTGCTACCCGGGTCATTATCATTCATTATGATGGTGAAATACACAGCACTTTAATTATGACGGTCGGCATCGATTTAATGACAGAACATTGGTTAACGCTCAACACTTTTTGGGATCTTTCATTGTCTGTATATAAACATTTCCGCTTCAAGTGAACACACCTGTCAGTTGTTTACCACGTTTGCGCTGAAAAGCTTTATGTGATTCAGTAACGTTAGACAATTTATAAAACTACTGTCAGATGTTATATGTTAACAAAGTGCTTATCTTGATGTTTTATATGTACATAAGTACATCTACATATGAAAATATACATATGTATGTACATACATACAGTCATATTTTTCTTCATAAACGTTAAGAGATAGGTGCAAAAACTTTATAAGTTCTGCAATAGTTCATAGTAAAAGTAAGCTAACGCATCGACGAACGTCACTTATTGTCACTCAATAGGTTTTAGCACCATAAAAAATTATTTGGACACAGAGTGGTGAGGAGGCACATTTTAACAAGTTCTCGCCGTACCCTCAAATCATCCTTCATTGATTACGGTTATATCATTAAACATTATACATATGTATGTTTATTTGGTTATTGGATGCCATCTTTTTGGACCCACGTTTTCTGGAAAGAACACGTACTGTATGTAAGTAAATCTTTGACAGCAAACTGAAGTGTTCAAATTTGTCGTGCAGTTTTCTGTTACTTAAGTGAAACCTAGTTCTTTTCAATAACGAACATATTTTTTTTTGTAATGTTAAGTTTATTTACATCAATTACATAAAGAGAAGTAAGTACATTTTCATTCTCTACATCAGGTTTGGTTTTCGACGCTATAGTTGGCAATTGTTATTCATCTGAATCAGCTGTGAGCTGTGTTTATAGAACTCTCGTCCTTGTTGTTTCACGCCCCACCTCTCGCGAGCGTTTAGTAAACACCTGAGAGAACAACTGTTCTGAGAAAGTTTCTCAAAATAACAAATCACCCTTCGAATACGGCATTGAAGGCCTCTTTAATTCGTGTGAGGAATATAACACGCACAACATGAATGGTTGTAAAAATCTACGTCCTGGGTCCCATAAACCTGTTGCGCCAAATATTTTTTTTTTTAAAGTAGAGAACGATATTCTTAAATGAAATATACTTTAACTATTGTTCAAGTTCCAAGAAAACAAATATTTCCCACGAATGGAATGTTTAATGATGTTAAACTCTTAAATGCTCGTCAGGTGTTCACAAATCATGGGATCGTGAAAACACGTTGGGGTTGTTTGGAAAGCAGCTCTTGATCTATATGTAAGTCAATAGTCTGACACACTAATTATTAAGAAATACATTTTAATAAATTACACGGTTCATGCAGCAGAAACAATCAACTAATAAGATGATACCATTGCAATTATATGAACATGTAGGGTTTAAAGTACATATGTATGTATTACTATTCATAATAATTAAACATGCATTTAGAAAACAACATTTTTTCATGGAAATTTCTGTTTTTCATAAAAGTATTTATACACTGTCATATACATAGATACTCTTATTATTGGTAAAGTAAATTCCATCAAATAATTCATTTAAAGTTAAACATTGTGGTCATATTATTTTAATAGTTTATTTAATTTATGACAAAAGAGCGCCTTGCTTGTACTCTTAAATTAAACTACACGACTGGGTCGTATGTTCTTGCACTTTTATGCTATACGTTTACACATTTCGAGGACTTACGATTGAAAAACGAGTAAAATCGTTTAAGCGATAATTGAAAATGGGGGGAGTCAGAATTCAGATATAAAGTTTGCAGTAAATCCGTAAATGCTTGTACACAGACACTATATAAGTATGCATCAGGCGATTAATATATACTTTTGTAAATACCTTCAGACCAATTTTGTCTCGAATGTGATATAAGTTTCCAGTCGTTGTCAATACTATCGAATGGAGGTACACATTTTTTCGTTGCAAGTGCTTTCGAATCCTTTCAAATAAATTTAGCATATTAATTACGACAATGCAATCGGTAATTAAACTGGCTGACAACAGTTCGTGTTTTATTAAGTATTTTTCACACGAATGGAAATGTCTACTGTTTAGTATCGTTATATTTATTAACAAGCCCGAAATAACTATTTCATTGCTTTAATAAACCATTTATTACCTGATAATTTATTTAGCTTTTTACTAACACTTAATTCACTTAAAAAAAAAAAAAACCACGATAACGTAATAAATATATGTAGTTATACTTTTTATGTGTAACATAAATATCTGTTATGTATCTGGTGTTCCACGTTTGGTTGAACAAAATATCTTCTTTCCAAGAATTTCATTAGAAACAAACAAATATATAAAATATAATTCACCTCATCTATGCATATACAACGTCACGCCTATTTTCGATATGCAATTGAAGTTGATACTTTATCAAGGGCCATGTGGGTACATTGTATGTTCATATAGAGTAGCCAGATGTGGTTGTGACCAAACGGACGATCTTTCCTTATACTTGGCAACCCACCCATTTCCCATCTTTCAGATTAACTGTGACTTTCAACGACGTTTTAAAGTGTCGTTTGAACAATTCTACTTTAGAAGTATGTAGATTAAGACCCAGTGTAGCAATTTATTTCTTAGCAATCGTGAAATGAAAGAAATTATTTAGATTATTGTATCTGCCGTTCCAATACTTGTGCAGTTATTGGGTAAGCTGTGTCTTAGTTCGAGATTCGATCCTCAAACAACACCTTTATTTTCAAAAACTTTCGTTTAAAAAATAATTACAATCCTTGTCAATGAAAGATACAAAATGTATCTTTATATTACACTTAGTATAATTAATTAGTTTATAAAGATCAATTTAACTTTTATAATCAACGCATAAGTTAATTCTTGACAAATTTCGTCTTTTTGTGCTCATAAAATGTTCCCAAAAATTATTTCTACGAATTCGTTAAATTAATTTTTGTAGAGAAAGTGGGCTAAACTTCATTCGCTTGCAAAACGAGATTTCGCATACGGAATATCAAAATAAACCTAAAGAGAAAAGTTAAGTTTTATCACTCATTGCTTGGCAGTAACTAATTGCTTATATTTTTTTAAAAAACACATCAAAATTGTATTAGGCTGCGCATATCATAGGATTAGGTCATAACTATTTTGTTTTAAAGTTTCGGTGTTTTAAAGAAACACGGTTAATCCAACTGGGAATTAATTAATGTCTAGAATTGATAAACAAGTCTTATGTGTAAATTTACATTGATATTACAAATTAAAGTTGACACAACTTTATTGTTTACACACAGTATACTATACCATATTCGATATATGCTTTACCGCACATTGACACCAAATTTCCTCGTAAAATACGCCGACCCAACATGTTAACTGATACTTTGCAATCAGATTGTATTCTCTGAATCATATAACTGGTTTTAGTTCGGTACGTATCGTTATACGGAGAAAGAAAGTACCTATAGATATTTACATATTTATAAATACACATTGTATACTTTATGATCGATCGACGGAATATCTTGAATAAAGGTTCATTGAAAATTGTTGTTATTTACAATAAGAAGGGGTACATACTTAGGTAAAACAAAATATTTAAATTTATGCCAATAAGAATTTGTTTTCTTCTTTTAAATACTTTTGGAACTTCACATTTGACAGTTTTACCCTTAAACTATACATAATTAAATTTGACAAAGAAATATAGAAGAGCTACATCTATCTGGAACGGATCATATGATATCCTATCCTGATTATTAAAAGGTGGGCGTGGTACTGTTAAATTTTTAGCCGTTTCCTCAAACGTGAATGGATGTTAAATGTACAATCTCATCGAAATAAGCTTTTCTTTTTTGGTGAAAACGATCCTAAAAACAAACAAAAAAAAGCCGCGAAAGAACATGATGTATAGACGAAATGTAGGGAATATGAATATCTAGTTATTTTGTCTACGTGAAATTTTTCGAAGTGAGAGCAGCAGCGGGCGAAATTCAAACATTTTTGTTGATTTTCTTTCTCAAAAGCCCAGATTTCATCCTCCTTTCTTTAAAGCCCAAGGACATACTAATCATGAATATACATAGAATTGAGATGATTGTCTAAGAATCTTATCAATTATAGAAAACATTCTAAAACCTAACGGTGTCTGAGTTTAAAACCATTCCACCACGAAATTTGTCTTTTTACTTGCACCTACACCAATTCGAAACGAAAACGAAATTTTCTTTCTAACCTCAAAATTAAGAGTATTTTACTTCTTATGTCAAAGAAGGTGTCAAGTGTGAGTGGAGAATCATTTCCAACTTCATGAAGAGATGTCTTTGTGGACCAAGCTCCAGAAAAAACGACTGATTTATAGCCCTAAAATACTTGGTGGATTAATGTCAAACGTTTCTGCGAATGGAGAGTATGTTTAAAATATAGACAACTTTGAAGGCTTTGAAATCGTCCTACTTACACGACCAGAATTGCATACATCAATACATACGTTCAAATATATAATTTATGGGCAAATTAGATTTCACCCATAAATTATATGCCACCCATAGTCACGCCCATTTTTGTTTTTTTTTATGAAAAAACCGATTTTGATAAAATAATAATGATAATTTTGCTAATACCAAATACATACAAACATTTATATAAATGTTCCAAGATATCAAATCGATTTAATAAAAATGCAGGATGCCATGCCCACCTTAATTGGACCAATAGAAAAAGTATATGGTATCACAGGCGTAGAGCAAGTTTCTAACTTCACATGACACCTGTCATCAGCATATGTTTAATTTAGCAAACAGAGAAAAGCTTTAAATTTGAATTAATTCTGTTGAGTGTTGTTTTTGTAGCTTCGAGCTCGACATTGTTTAAGAATGGGTCTATACCTAGGAAAGAAACCATTGCAAATCCTTTTCCTCACGACTCTGTAACTGCTCAGTTTAGTATATGTATATAAATAAACGTCGATTATTCTTGCTAAAGCCTTGATAGAAAAAGAGTTAAACCATCTTTGAGTAAAGAGACGTTAATTTTGGAGTCGGTAAATTTTAGAAATAGCCAAATACTTTATATCGAATGGAGCAAAGTATTGATAATTATATGAAACTAATTTTGTATGTAAGCATTTGTGTACACTTAACCTTTTCAGTTAAATTGTTTATTAGTTTATTTTTCGCTAAACAAGTTTCGCATGGTTAATCCGTGCGGTACTTAAAACGTACGTGAGAATGTGTAGGAACAGACATGATTTGTGATAAAGCTTGACCCAGCCGATTCGACAAAATTCGGACAAACAAAAGTAATATACTTATACATGCGTATATACATACATATATGCACTTCCATTTTTGAACATTGTACCTCTAGAGTAAATTAGTTTGGCACAAATGTAGGTATGTTTGAGATTTAGATCAACGAATGCAAAAATATGTACTGTGCCTTCTACTCGGTCCTATTCAGTGGAATACGATTGCGAAACTAGGTACCTACTTACTATTTCCTTTTGAATCATTTTGTTCCATAAATTTTAACAGTGAGCTTTCGATTCCAGTACTTTTAGAATTAATCGATAAAAGAACCTAAAGGCTGGTGTAGAGAAGTTTTTGAATGATAAAAAGATAAAATTTCAACTTAAAAAAAACAGTATAGCGTTAAGAACAAAAGGAGATAAATGTAGTGTTTAAAAAAACTTTATATCATTTGGGGCTATTAAAAACCTGCAATATCAAGGCCAACTCGTAATTATCAAGATTAATAGTCAGTCAAATTAAAACAGAGAACGCTTCTACTAGAAAAAGTTCACAATTTGCGGTAAGTACTAGTAAACATTTAAACTTATACGAATAGGTATCTACTACTTCTAATTGCATTCCCCACTATAAGCAGATGACAACGCTTAATGACTTTGTTTTTGCGCCTAATAGCTATCAATTCTATTCACTCGATATTACAATACTGGCAAATCTAAAAGATAGACTGCGCAACAAAATTCCCCATTGAAAAAAAAAAAACATATAGAAATGTTTGAATTTGTCTGGAACGGGTGGAGTGGTACCCTAACGTCTTTCGTTTGTATTAGTTCTTGTAAAAAGGACCTACCGTGTTAATTAGAATGTCGATTTCAATAAAAGAGCTTCCAAAAATAGAAAAATACATATACATACATGTATTATGTACATATATACTTATTAGATTATCATTACATGTATTTGGTGTTGAAGCACGTGGTTTTCTAAAATAGTAAGTTTGGAACAATGATTTTAGTACAACGATTCCAAAATAAAGATAAGAGCAATCATGAATGGTCTCTGGTATATTAGAAATAATGATATACAAAGACACTTAGGGATCACAACCGTGCGCGACAAAATAATGGACTTCGCTCGAAAGCTTCATATAAGCCTTCATGATGAGAAACCTTGTTTCCTTCCTTGAGTTTAAGGAATGAATTCGATCGATTTAGCACAATAAGAAGTAACCGGATATAATGACGGTACTAGCCGTAAAAATCTAACCAATAAAGCCAAAAGTGAATCAACTTTCTCACTACAATAGAGTTTTAACAACTAACACTGAAATCAAACGTTATGTATCTTGCTTCTTTAATACTTAAATCAGTTTAATGTTTTTATTATTTATTTGTATTTATAAAATTGTTCATGAATAGCTATCCTAGATTATATCTGGAATATAAATTACATACATACATTACAGATATACATAAATAAATACTTGGTGCAACAGGTCGATGGGACCCAGGCCAAGCGTCTCACAACCTTCCGTGTTGTGGGTGTTATATTCTTTATATTTTTTTTTTGAGAAGCTTTCTCAGGACTTTTATACTCTCGGATTTTTGTCAGACGCTCGGGAGAGGTGGGTTCGAACCTCGAACCCCTTGCTCCATAGTTCAACGCACTAACCACTGAGCCACGGCGCCCACTGTAGCAAACATGATTCAAGCCAAAATATATTCTTACTTTTGCTAAACCCTTGGTGTACATCTATGAATTCATATGCACATATCGCTCATTTACTTGAAGACTGTCATGGCTAAAAAAAACTTATCTGTACTCTGTTTTCCAGTTTAATATATATGTACATTCCAAAGGTTTATTTTTAATCTGTTTTTTTATGTATATTTTTAACTTGCTTTCAAGTTGTATTAAAATATCTATTTTCATTTTTGTATTATCGACGTCGCTGTTTTTAAAATGTAATTCTCAATTTATGACTTCTACTGTAAATGGATTCAAATGACAGAGGCAAATTGAAAATGTGTCGTAGGGCCTTACTGCAAGCTGTTAGCTAGCTATGTACGTTCATACATTGTGTCCAAAACATATGTACTAACGAAAGATCTTTCACTGTTTTGGTTATTAAGAATAATACAAAATATAAACCACATTACAAAAACGCGTGATTTGTTGGTAACACAACTTATCAATAAGAAATTTTTCAAAATTTAAGCAACAAATATAAAGTCAACTGAAAACAAAATACACAAGGTACAAACATATTCATACATCGTGCTTCATTTCTCAGATACTAAGCACGTACATAGATCACTATTTGTATACTTTAATTTCTTGAACTTCAAATGAACGGCAGAAAATCCCCGGATCAAAAAATCACCGAAAGTAAATACAATAAAAAAGAAACGTGACAAGATGAATTCCAACTCCATAGCTTTAGGAAGTAAATTCAAATGATGTAGTTAAGGATTTAGCAAGTTATAATATTAATATAATCTTCAATGCCAATATTATATAGAAAGTGCGTGAAATAGTCGAATTCTACTTAAAAAAAAAAAACAACGCTACTACTTATGATAATCAGTCTTTATTGTAATTACCGCAATCAACTTTGGTACAGAAGTTGTCATAAAATTTTTAATATGTGCAGTTAAGTTTTTCTGCTTAGGTTTTAAGTTGTGTTAATTTACATGAAAGCATCTAATCAGATCTAATCAGACATTGTATCTCTTTTA
Organism: Xylota segnis; assembly: GCA_963583995.1. Classification (NCBI taxonomy): domain Eukaryota; kingdom Metazoa; phylum Arthropoda; class Insecta; order Diptera; family Syrphidae; genus Xylota; species Xylota segnis. Next base: position 15,787,398 of record OY757239.1, read on the forward strand.
TCAGCGTGATTGACTCACATGGGCGATGTATGAGTAATCTTGGGATGGTACTTAGATATGTACTCATATACATATACATATATTTATACATATATGTTTCCGCCCACTTATTTCGGAATTGTCATCATACTATATTAATCACCGAGTGAAATACATATAGAATGGGTGTTATCAAAACAGTAGCCAACGATAACATAAACTGCCTTTTGATTTACAATACCCAATCTCTCCCCACGACCAATCAAATAAAAAATGGATTTTGGATTAATTAACTTGTTGTTGTTTTGAGTTTTTTTTTTTATATTAACAAAGATAATAGAAATGTTGTACAAAAGCGAGTCTTGCACGTACCTACAATTAATGGAATCAGATTATTTTCCAGTAGTCAGGGAGCAAGAGCCGTAAATGATTTAAATTAAGCGATAGAAATCATATTGCGATACGATCTCAGGAAGAGAGTAATAGAAATTCCTGTTAAGCAGAATTGTTGATAATAAACATGTGCTTATTAATTTGGACGATAAGATTTCTAGATAAATGTGATAGGATTGCTTCACGTCAAATTAGGCTTCCTAAGTTATTGGCGCCATTAAACCATTTGCCAGATAATAGCGTTAATCTGAAAGAAATCGGTCAGTACAGTTTAGTCCAACAAAAAATGTTTAAACTGAAATTTTTATTGTGGCTCAATCGAGTACAGCACAGGAAGGCTCGTGCCACCAAACGTGCACGAGCCTGTATGTATGAATATGAATATACAAATGTTGTGCACGTCTGTCAATGTTTTTAAAACTTTTGAATCACTTATTTCATAATGCTCATATTGGCTTATATGGTCGTCGTGAGCACTGGTCAGGTATTTGTTGTATGTACATATTTCTTTTGTTCGGTTTCAATACGTATTTTTCGAAAAACCCAAAATTAGTATTAATTAAAATCTTTTTATTTCTTGGTTGTCACTAAGTGAAATCCATCAAAAAAAGACCTCAACTAGACAATGAAAAAACTAAAAGCTTGATGAATCATTTTAACGGATACCCCTAAAACTGAACAAAACATTTTAAAAACATGTCTGAAATGTTTCAGAAAATACTACGAAATGTGTCATCACTTGGAAAATTCATTGTTCTACTATCGAAAGCCATTAAACCTATCTGTTTTGAGAACATTACCTTTAACTGCAAAAAGTCAATCAACCACTGTAATTTCAGAAACAAAGTGGAATGGCTATGTACATATGTACATATTTAGTAGGTTCACATTTCGTTTCAGACACTTTGCCATTAGTATCAATAACCGTATCGATCACACCATTTTCGAATATTCATATCTATGAACGTATGTACATATAAATACATATGTATATACATATGTATGTTTGGACCTTAAATGTTAAGCTGAACTGTATGTAAGTCTTTATCCAATTTCTTGTAATTATTTCATACACGTCAGCTGTCAAATAAACAACATATGTTATATTTATATTGACGTCACAAACGAGTTAATGTTTATAAAAACAGTAATCTGTAAACTAATTCTCGTGAGAAATAACTTACAAGGTTGGTTACTCGACTGTAAATTAAGCTAAAGATTGTTTGGTTGAATCCACGATTATTAGCGTTATCATCTTGAATATATTGTTTATATTAATGCTATTTCAACATAGCTTTGAATTTAACTTGCCATCCAAGAACACATCTGTCGCTTCTGTCACCATCCGTATCTTTCTACTAAGATATAGTACATACCTATTACTTTCTTCAAGTTCTCTGAAATTATACTCAAAATGTTCTGCATTTGGGTTAAGCTGTTTACTAAAATTGTACCTGATTGTATTAACAAAAATATACTTAAATGATAAATCAATTTATTGCGATCCAGTTTAATTAAAAATAACATAATATTAATTATATAAGCCAGCAAATTTACAAGCACGCACAGCTTTACAAAGTTGTCAACTCTCTAACTATCGTTTAAGTAGTTGCGCACGAATTAGCAAAAATTTCAATTGGCTTATAAAAGCATATTTTTATAAATATTTTGACTTATTCAAATATCTAAAACAGATAACTAGTGTTTATTCAGTGTTTATTAATACGACTGTAAATTATTATGCATTATTTGATACTATCGTCGGATATTATTAGTCCCAACATTTGATTTGTTTTTTAACATTTAATACTATGGCCATATTTTTTTAAAGAAACATGAACGACAAATTAAAATTTATTTCTTTATAGACTTTTTGCATTTTCGTGGTTTCTTTACTAATTATTATTAACTTAACTTAATATTAAATTTTTACCATATTTCAGCACCATGCATAAACAAACTTAGACAGCTAAACGCAAACGTCAACAACAAATATATACTATAAAATTGAAAAGATTTAAGTTGGTGGTTAATGCCGGTCGTCTAGTACAGAACAACCGCATCAATTTACTGAACACATTCAACTCTAATGTACGTTGCTCAACATTTTGTCTAACAAGTATACGAGTACATAGCGTACGTACCCGCGTTGCTCGCTGTATATTGAAACACTCGTAATGCACTGCACATTACCTTCCATCATTTCTGGTCGAATTGCGTTGCTTAACACCAGCAAATTGAATTTTGCACTCGAGTTTAAAAAAACAACTGAACGTAGTTATATGAATCAATTAGGCATGAATGTATGTATGTAGTGTGCGACTGCCTATCATTTCCAAGAAAACTAAACAATTGTTCTCATTTTTACATTTGCACGCAGATTTCTGTAAGCTGAGTTTTTTGCGAAATTTCGGTTCTAATTAGTTCTTTTTTTGCAAAAAGTATTATTCGATGTATTCAAATTTATATGGGTGCGTTCAAGTTTCCCAGATAATAGAAAAGGCCGTCATTTAAGAAAAAATAAAAATGTTAATAACAATTACAGGACAGACGGCAAACAGAAAGGACTATCCTTTAAGATTAAGGACAGATAATTAATAAATAACTATTTATCATGCACTAAATTTTTAGGGAAGTTCAAGTTCGTATCACGTTTTAAAATATACATAAATATGTACATACACACATATGTACATATGTGTTCAGAACTGTAATTCTTTCTTTGATAAAGCACCATGTGCTCTACAAATTTCGGAAGCTCTGAAGTGTTTATTTATATTTTGGCTGATTCGTGCGTTGAAACCATGCATAACGTAAATATAAGCTTTGACTTCCAAACCGAACTTCACACTTTCAAAGAACGTGTGCAAAGTGTTCACGTGAACACGTTGCTATTTTTTGATTTACTTATTCAAAAATAACATGACATATCAAAAATGGCGATAGTCGCCTTTATTTCAATTATCATTCATATCAAGATCCACCAGGGTTGGGAAGAAATTTGCAAGTGTAAATTCGTAAAGAAAATACTGGGAGGTTAATTTAGAACACATGTGACAGAATTTTTCCAGCGTCCAGGTGCTCGTTTTGTCTTCAAAATCACTAAATAGGTATCTATATTCATCAGACGATACAAATTAGTATTGATGTGACAATCATGTATATCACAAAAAATCCCATTAATTAAAACTAATATAAAACGCGTAATCTAATTACTGATCATGTATTTAATTTAATTATATGTAGTTATAATTTTTTTTTAGGAAGGCTTAAAGGTATATGAGAAAGAAATTTGTAATGATAATAGAGTAATTAAATGTATTACTTTATTTCACATACGAAGGGTTCTCTTAATCTATTCTGACAGGACCGGGACGTATCTAATTAAAAAATTTTTTTATTGAATCCTGCAATATGTAAATACGTATAATAAAATATATGACTGGCATTCTGCATTTCTGGATTAACTTGTTTAACAATGTGTTTATGTATGTCCGGGTATGATGAGAACATATATGTACATATGTACATATGTATGTATCAGGTAACATTATTTTATTATGAGAAGTTTAATGACACATTCGACAAATCATTCTTCCGTACACAGAAAAGTAAAGTACAACCGTGCACTGTAAAAGCAGTAAAAAGTAGATTGTTACGACACTTCAACAACTGACGGGCGATCTATGTTCGTAGACAAAATTTATTGCACAACGTCACTAAATTTGATTTTATTTATTTGAAGTTAAAATGGGCCCTCTTTTCAACGATTATAGAATGCCACAGACTCTTAACATATCTGCATACATATGCATATAACAAATTATCAACTAACACAGAAGGAGCGATTCAAAATTCAATCTCTCCATTTCCCGTATTGCAGAGATATATGTACATAGATCACTTCTAGATTACTGAAATGTCACTACTTGTGTCCACATCACGTTATGATAAAAATGAGTAATATGATTACGTCACGATCATTTCTTGTTGGATTCAAAATTAATAGCAAACATTTCGTCCTTAATTTAAAACTTTAGCTTTATTGAGTGAATGAGTTGAAATTTGGAATATGAATACAATTTGGCAAGAAAATAAAGCGAAGTATTGTCACTTTTGGTAAGCGGTGAGAAAAAAAAAGCAACGAACGGAACGACATAGAAAAATAAATTGAACCGGTGAAGGAAAGAGAAAATCTATAGTATTGAAGCTATGTGAATGATAAATGTAAAGTATAAAATAAATAAATGATACGCAAAACTTTATTTAAACAATAAATTTAAGAAAAAAAACACACACACAAATCAAATCAGCTGACTTGATTTTATAAAAACGTGCCACATCATTGCAGGCGCATTTTGATTGTGTAGCGCCACAGGACGTTTTATACTACCGCCACTACTACCCGCTCACAGCCACACTATTGGGCAGCTTTCATAACCGATATGATTCTATCACCTGAACCACTTTACTATGAATGAAAGATTTACAAAGACTTACTGAATCTAATTTGTTTATTCCTATACTTTAATTCTATTGATATTAAGTCACGCAATTGAATTTTTTTTTTCAAAAATTCCAGCTAAATTTATGAAATTTTATCCATAACAAGAATACAAAAGAGCTATGTACGTATTTTTGAAATTTATGTGTACGATATGTGCAACTAGGGGTGATCTCTTAGCAAAAGTAATCTAAATCTTTTGTGTGAAGTATATTTTTTACACACGCATTATACTGCGTTATAACCTGAAAGTACGAGTAAGTGCTGCTTTATTTTTTATTTGTCATCCACATCAAATACATGTATAGGTACGCTAAAGACGTCAAACGTGAATTGCGGAAATACTTGCTAATAAAGTGAATTGAATTGATTGAAATGTCAGTTTTCAATTCAGTTTTGTTATTTAATAAATATTTACCTACTACTGGCAGAGCAGAAAGAGAAAATTAAAATGTAACCATGAAAAGTAAAATCTATTTTCTTTAAATATTAACATGTCTAAAAAGCCATACAAATTTGCAAGGGCTACAACGGTCAGTAATCATATTTGTTTGTTCAACTCATCGACTTTAGACTTAAACAGAGGGATGTGGGCACTGGGTTCAAGCTGTTAAATCTTCTCTCAGATCTACATGCATACATAAATATTTAGTCGGTTTTGGATTGTGGCCAAACACCAACATCCGACGTTCGTCCTTAGAACTTCATCAAACAAAAATGTCCTTTGTTGTCGGATGTGAGAAACGCCCCATTTACTGCTACATACATATGTATACACAGTTATAGGCATGTATAATTCCGAAAATTTGTTAGAAGCTTACAAGAGGTTGAAACTTGAAAAAGTTTTTTCACATGTTTTAAGATTTAAACCTTACATTACGACGCACATCAACCGAGAGGTACGATTGTTAGATTGTCAGGTGTCCCGATCATCATTATCAAATTGTTGGTATATCCACTAAACCAATGGAGTTAAAATCGTAATTTATTTCATTATCAAGGGGTTAAAGTAATTTTAGTCCAGTACAATAGCGATCCGATTTATATCTCTATAATTGGCAACTTCGTGGTTTGGAAGAAGAAGCGCTACTATCTTGTCCAATTAAAAGCCTACGTCTCCTTGTATTCCTTACCAATTAGTAGATTCTGGAGATTAATCAGTTTTGTTAACGATTTTGACTTCGTTCTTATAATCATTCAATGAAGTTATGGTGTGATATTTTAATACTAATCAATATATGTTTACAGCGCTCTTAATTGTCTGTGCTCAAAACGCTTAAAATGACAAAGATATTTCTGAAGCAAGAAAAATACATAATATGGCCACTATGTCAACTTGAAAAGAAAGATTTATTCATGATATATGTATTTAATTTCATATATACAGACGTAGGGATTCACATTTGAACTATTCGAATTCCAGCCAAAAACATGTATCTGCAATCTAAAATAAAACCCTTGCAGGAGATGGTTTTAAGTAAACGTATACATAAACATATTAGTATTCTTTGACACCTGTTATAAGCATGGTGTATGAACATGTTTTCGATTTGTAAATCAAAAATCGTATACATATGCACCAGGGCAGTTAAAAATCACGCCACCTAATCCTATCGTTTAACTTTTTTTTGAAGAAGAATATATTCATATACTATAGTGTTTGTATGTGTATAAATCAGTGAAACATCAAATTAGGGCAACTTCTGACTCGGCAATATCTTTGTCAAGAGGTTGAGGTTTTGCCGCAATTGGTTTTATTTTTGATTGTCATGTCTCTTTGTACAACCCACTTAGCAACTAACCGATAATCTTCTCAACAATCTGGCTTATTGATGTTGTTTTACATTTGGTGGGTCATTAAATTTACCTACGATAAGGATAATCATTGATCATTATAATTTCTAATTAGGACTGTAGTACGTCTTTTCAATACGTCACACATTTATGATAGATGTAGATAAGTGTTGAATTTGCGTAAAAAATCAATAAAGACGTATATTAAATGTATGTACATACTCGAGTGATTTCATATGTATTTACCATCGTGTTTCTAAGCGCATTCTTTAAGAAAAAAAGTATTATTTTATTTCTTGAAAATGTCTACGTATAGACAATGAATTAAACTACATATGTACATCCTTTTCATATTATATTCAAGCAATTTAAATATATTATTGATTGTACATATGCTAAAATTTATGTAGGAGTATATAAATGTTTAAATTTGTTGTTTACATTTAGATTAGTTGTTGTTATTTTTGTTTGTTTTATTACTTTAATGTCAAAAATTAAACCTTATATATAAAAGTATAATACGGAATCGAATTAATAAAGAATGCTTAAATATTCTTTTACGTATTCATTGGTTGAAACAATAGGATATCATGTAAGTTTTTCTCACAAATTTTGCAAATAATGTATTCAAATGTGATGGCCAACAAAAGTACATCCGCTTGTCGCTTTCATTTAAGGGCGTGGGGACTACGTAATCCTTCCGAAACAAATAAAACCCACAACGGCTGGCTTAATACGACCATCAGAATCTCTCCATTTAATCCAAATCTGTATTCAGTCCTAACTAACCACGAATTTATTAGTCAGACTCTTAACATATTTGATGTATCAATTAAGCTTCAATTGTGCTTGACTATACACTCACTACTATTTGTACATGTATTATACGAACTGACTGCTGATATGCGTTTGTACAATTAGTAAACAAATACAAAATATAACTCCAAAAGTTTTAACTCACGTATCGTTTTTTTTTGTTATTATTTCTCATTTTAGATTAATCACACACTCAACAGCAATAACTACAGCCGCCACACACTCCGGTGGCTCATTTGATCTGACGATAACATCATTACGTTTTATACCTTCAATCCACGAGGAAGTGATACGATTTTCGTCTACTAAAGAACAATCAGTGTACATAAATCCGTACAAACGTTTGTATGCGGATCATTTGAAGAGGATTCTTAACAAAACGACATTTGTTATAGAATCCAATTGTCTCTGATACAGCGATTAATTGCGCGAATCGTTGAACTGAGCAACCAGCTGTAGTATTATTTCGGTTCAAAGGCCGAATTATAAACGAATCTGCCTTAGTACGTATTAGTGCAATAAGTAACAGTATTTTCTATTTACAACAAAATGACGATGACAAAAGACATTATCTTTGAGGAGAAGGAGGTCGAAAAACCACAAGGTAAGTTCAAGTGATTGTAGAAAATTCGTACAAAAGTGTTATCTCTTATTTATTACTTTACACATTTACTGTATGAGCGTTTTGAAAATCTTTTTATTATTTCCTTAAAAAAACATCGTGAAAAGGTTGTTGAAATATTATTACAGTCGCTATTACAGTCCGTTTGTTTCCAAACTACAAATGCTAAGTGCATGATTTCTGCACATTTTATACATATGTATGTGTATGCACAAAGAGTATTAGTCGTTTGTATTAATTTTCCAAAACGTCCTTACTTTGTTACTAAAGAAGTGGGCGTGGTATATTCATATTTTGTTTAAAGCACACGTGCTGAAGATACACATGCAGGTTGGATTTCCAAAAACCGCCAAAAAGTAGTCTATATTTTATATATAATAACATTGTTATTTCGATTTTTGGTATAAATGTGAAACTCAAATACCTTGATTGATATTGCCACATAGGAAAGTTTGAGGTTCCATATTTTATGAACTAAACAACTATACATGACACATGTGTGCAAAATTGACTACTCATTGTACTTACTTGATCTTCTTGTCTACATATGTACGTCAAGAGTGAATAAAATGTTTCTCGCAGATATTTGTCCAAAAAGTGTTTTCATACCAGATTGTCACTCCCTACTGACTATTATAAACTAATTTGAAGATCGTAAATAGTATTCATAACAAGTTTTGTTTTAGTGTTTGTTGTACAAAAAGAACAAACAATATAAAAAACGCTTAGGAGAAATTAAACATTTGTGAGGTTAAACTAGCTTTATTCGCTAGAGTGTGGAATGCATTCTAGATTTGTGGAACGTGTTTCTTATTCTTATTCTTTCGTCAAAATTAATAACATTTATATATGTTCGTTTATTCAATATATAAATTATTATAATTATATAAAAGAGCTAAAAATAGCTAGTTAATAATTCGCGCATTCTTTGATCGCTGAGCTGTGTACACTTCTTAATATGGTGGTATCGACAAAACCTCGTGAATACATCTATGTACGTTGAAAGTTATCACCTAATACTCAAAGCAGCTTGAGCTTGAGTTAAACGGTAGGAATTATGTTTTCATAGTAGCTCATAACTGCTAAACTGGTAAAAGTATTATATTTACATATGTATGTACAAAAGTATGTCTAAAGATCAGATCAGTTTCAGCTGAACTGCGGATTGTTCGCACAGTATTGCGATTATTGTCACCAAACGATAAGAGACTTAAAACATAGACAGAACAAAAAAAATATATGTCTTATCTTGAGCCCCCAACAATGTTTGTGCGATTAGTCCACATGATTGTGCGATTGTTTTAAAAATGAAGACATCTCTTATGTCTATCTCTTAAATCACATTTTGTTTAAGTCATTATCAATTAGTAATTAAAAAAGGAATTGTCTTCTACGATTATTTGTTATTATCACTGAGCCATTCAATTAGTTTCAGCTTACTGATCTATGTGGGTACACATATGTATATGTACATATGCATGTACATATATGCATTTCGTATATTGTTGTTTACAACAGTATCAAGTCCCTTTTTTTGCTATCAGAAACTGAGAACATTCATGTTATATATAAGTCATTGTTAAGTGTTGTGTTAATTTTTGAAATGCAATATAATATGTTATTGATCTATATTGATATTTCGAGGTGTGGTAAGGCGCAAATTGAATGCCGATCGCTGAGACTGTTAACTAAAAAGAACTGGATTCTCTGCCACTTTCCATAATACTTTCGGTTCTTGTTTTGAAACGTGTTTCGGAATCGATTTCCAAAAACATTTATGTCTTCTTGACAATACTTCATAAGTATTTCGATTTTATTTTACAGCGTGACTAAATTAGAACCATGCCTAGTACAATTCCAAAATTTTTATTTGCACCTACATATGTATGTATGTATACAAAGCAAGTATTGGTTTCCTGAAAAAAATCGATCTCGAGATCTTAATCAAACTTACATTACTATGATGGAGAAGTCCAAAAAAAAGTGGGTCTTTTTGTATGAGCGAGTTTAAATGGATTTTTTCAAAAACGATTTCGATAAAATTTGATATTTAGGTTAATTTGGTATGCTTTAGGATGGCACATCACGTTTTGCGCGACTAACGGTAATATTGAAAATCAGCTGTTTCTTTGGCGATTGAAATTAACATTTGGTGATTGTAAGGCAAATGCAAGGTAGTGGTAGTGCAAATTTTGCAATTCCCCCTCTCACTTTTATAAAACATAATTTTTTTCAAAGTGTTTGGTAGAAATTGAGAAAAAATTATTTATGCAGAGTAATAAGCCTTAAAATCCTCTATAATTCACTCAAACACCCTATAGGGCGTTTTAAAGATGTTTTTATCAAAACAAAAAAATATATAAGTAAACTCCTACACATGCATCTACTTATTAGTATAATGTTATGACTATAAGTCCATCGAAAGGCGGAATATTGACAAATTTATTGAGTGTGTTGTTAAATTTAAGAACAAGAGTGTCATATATTCTGTTGTATGTACATTTGTACATAATATTTTATGTTAGTTTGTTTTGATTAATATACGTTTATTTATGTATATGTACATATGTACACACATATTTACGTGTATACGAGTATATATGTACGTTCTGCATTTGGTATTTATTTGTACACTGCATTTGGTGCGCAAGCCAAAGAATTTGCTCTTCACCACACTGACTATCAATTCAGATTGTTACTTCAGCATTGTTTTTGCATATACTCGTATTTCTGCACACATACATATGTCATTGTTGCTTCAAAGTTTTGAATTAACTCACTCCATCCACGTCAAAATTTCGAAATTGTATATGCGTACTGCTCATATTAGCTCTTCCATTAGAGCTATAATGGCAAATGCATGTTCAGAACATTATCTGTCTGTTCTTCGGGGTCGGGTTTACTATGTTACAACATGCCGGTGTTATAATGGTTTCTGTGGTTTTCAAGTGCTGCGATAAAAGCTACTGGCCTTGATGATTTATGAAGTCATATATTGCGGTTAGTAAAACACTTTTGACTACAGTCGAATTTTAAATTAAAACATATAGAATAAAAACCGTCTAGAACTGATCATTTGATAACTTATCCCTCTTTTTTGGCCTTAGGTCTAATAAAGTGGGCAGGACATATTGCGTTTTTCGATAATATATACATAAATAATAACTTCGCACAGATTGTGGTCACACTTGGAAATGTGGGTCAAATTTATTAATCTTCATTAGCCCGATATTTTAATAAATCAAAAAAATGACTATTTAGTAACTTAAACATATGTATATTACGCATATGTATCTACATATGTATTTATGCGTATATGAGATGAGTATAACAAAAAAAGTATAAACAAAAAAATATCAATGTCAAGTTTAAATCAATATCAATGAACGCCTAGCAGTACATAATTTTACATACATATGTAGGTACATCCATACATATGTATATACATGTACATGTATCTATAGGATTTAAAAGACGTAGATTCAGATTTACTTACAAATTACTTACTATAATAATGGTTAGCCCTATATAGCAAACTAGTTGTGACCGCCGGTACACGCGTACGCTATTGACGCCAAAATATCTCACATATTTTCCTCAAGTTGATTTATTTATTCCCCACAAGTACAGGGACAATCAATGACCGGTGTTTCTACATTTGTTTTGTTTTGTTTTGTCAATAGTTTGTTATTTGTTTTTTCCTCTTTTTTCGCAATGCTAACCTCCACCCAATGTCCGCATTCAATCAACACCCGCAAAATACTTCTCTCTGCGAGCTGTGGCAATATTTAGATGAACATTTCTCAGTTAGTGTGACGGCACTTACTCGTATCTACGGGTCGTCAGTCGCTAATTGCATGAGTTTCTACCTACATACAATCAGACATGTGAATGTGAGTTTTATTTAAATTACAACTGTGAAGATGATACAGACTTGTGTTCCATTGATATTAATGAAAGTCTACTAGCACTGCAAACTGTCTGAACAAATTGTTCAAATTGAATAATAACTTTTCATAGCAATGAGCTGTCCCTCAGAGTAGGCCGCTTTTGATTTCATTGCATCGCACGATACATTATTCTCTTCATAGTTTGTTTTATGAGAGATATTTGGTGATATTCTTGAATCACGAATTCAATCGATGTTCACATGAGACATGAACTTATTTTTATATTTTCCCGTGTATTTGAACTTTTTGAAGGGCATACCTGTCCATTTTAAGGTTATAATTGCGGAAATTAAATGTAAGTTGAATCACCTAATCTGTTTATATGTACGTAGGAATCTATTTTGATGTACATCCGTTTAGTGTGTATCGATGTAGATGCATATCGGTAGTAGTAGCAAGCGATACATTAATAAATTCAATACAAATTACATCATTATTATGTAAGTAGTTAGCTGTTCTCGGTATTCAATTTGATTGGAGAATAACAATCTGAGTTCGAAGCGCCAGCTGACGTTAGGTACCAACAACCTCAACGTTGGCGAACATATGTATGTATACATATAAAATATGTACATACGTACATATGTTTGTCGGTACGCTATTATCTTTAGAAATTGCAGTAACACCAACAATAAAACGAGTTACCACGATGATATCTTTTTCTTGGAAAAGATTTATCAGTTCATTGCTGTCTGCGATCAACCTGCTCGCATTTTGTTGTATAGATTTATTTGACAAATTAATAAGAGCGAAAAACAATATTTTCATAATGGTACTACATATTTTTACCCACTAAAGCCCGGGGAAACTAAGTAAATGAGCAAGTTTGCGTTTCCTTTAGGGTAACATATTTCAGTGTTAAAGTGGCATTCCTTTTATTTATAAAGCTGATTTTTTTGTAAACAAAATGTGAAGTAAGCTCTGGTAACTTTAGTTTTTTAGAATATATTGTAAATATGTACATTATGTATGTACTTATGTATGTATATTTCTTAACTCAAAAGTTGAGATTTACTACATGTGTGATAATTATTAATTTTAGTTAATGTAATGTAATATTATTAGATATGTAAGTAAGTATGTATGTGCATAATAATTAGATACATTAAGGAAATATACGAGTAAGTAGATAGATGTGTATGGCATGGTTAGATTGCTTAATTGGGCGTTATAGTTGCTTTGCTATGTGTGGTTCAATCCCTAGACAACAGCTAAAATTTATTATGCCCCCCACGCGAACGTGTGACAAACATCCGAGAGTATATCTGTCATGAAAGAGCTTCTAAAATGACAAACTGCCCTTTGGGCACCGCATTGAACAGTGGTACCACTTTATTCGTGTAAAGAATTTAACACGCACAACACGAATGGTTGTGAAAAGCTGATTTTTGCATCTGTTGCATGCCCGACAAGCTTTCTTCCCTTCAAATGTCTTTAACTGATAGGTTTTATTACAGTAGAAATACAACAAAGCTTCACTTGATTTTTACTTGCACCTATACCTATAGGGCAAGTATTGCAATCGTGAAAAAAATCGAACTCGAGATTTTAATTAAACTTGACATTACTATGATGAAGAAGTCCAAAAAAGTAGGTCCGGCAATTCCGTTTGTCTTTCAGTCCGTCAGTCTGTCAGTCTGTCAGTCTGTCAGTCTGTCAGTCTGTCAGTCTGTCAGTCTGTCAGTCTGTCAGTCTGTCAGTCTGTCAGTCTGTCAGTCTGTCAGTCTGTCAGTCTGTCAGTCTGTCAGTCTGTCAGTTTGTCAGTCTGTCTGTCTGTCAGTCTGTCAGTCTGTCAGTCTGTCAGTCTGTCTGTATATTCGACTACAGCCTAAACGGCTGAACGGATTTACTTCAAACTTCATATATAGGGTCTGTGGGATATTCCCTAGAGGCGAAATTTGAATTTTCATTCTAACCTCAAAATTAAGGGTAGTTTACTTAAGGCGGATTTCAGTTAAAATGGATTTTCTCGAAAACGGCTCCAGCAATTTCGATAAAATTTGATGTGTGGGTTAGTTTGGGTATATGCTATGAGGTGGCATACCACGTTTTTCACGAAAAATTCGAATAACGGTAATACTGAAAATCAGTTGTTTCTCGGGTATTTGTGTGGCGATTGGGCTAAAAATTGTTATTTGTAGGTTATAAGACAAGTGCAAAATAAAGGCATACCAAATTTTGGAATGCCACGCCCACTTTTATAAAACTTATTTTTTTTCAAAATTTTTACTAGAAATTGAGAAAAAATTATTTAAGCAAAGTAATAGGCCTTAAAATTCTCTATAATTCACTCAAACACCCTATCTGGCCACGCCCACTTTTTATGGGCATTTTTATAAAAACAAAACATTGAGTAAACTCCTACAATGTTATGACTATTATTCCATCGAAACGCGGAATGCCACGCCTACTTTACTGGGAAGAGCAAGACTTGGACTTAAATCCTGATAAAATTATACACTTATAGCATTACTGTGCAAGTACGTACGACCCAGTCGTGCATTATATTTTGTATTTGGTAGCTGCAAATTTAAGCGAGTTTAATTAAACTAATCTTTATTTTGAGATTCAGATAGGCCTCTTACTAGTGTTTTAAAGATTTCGACCCTTTCTTTTATCGTTTTAAAAACTCTGAAAATACTACAGTATGTTTGTATCTACATATGTACAAAATTGATTATGAATATCATATCAGATTCTGAGAATGCTTACCATCAACGTACGTCTTTGATACCGCCTTTCATTTACTAATGGGAACTTTTAATAAACCTTTGATATTATAGTGTAGTTTCGTTTCTAGGTTTTATCAATAATCTCAAAACTAAAGCTGTAACTACTGGGAAATTGTCCCTTTACTATGTATATATTAGGGATCTGCTGGAAACAGCTAAGTTCGTCAAGTGAATGGATGCTATTGATCTCAAACTCAGACCAACCAAAAAAGAAATAAGGTGTTACGTACTCGTAAGTGTCTGGAGAAATTGGATAAAGTACCAATTATTCATTGATATTGAAAGATTGAAACAAGATAGTAGATCTTTTGAACAACAACTAATTGATTAAGTCGGCAATGATGCATAGATGTTAGGTTTCAGTAGAAGGTTGTTAAATAAGCAATAATAGTCTTAAAATTCATTAAATTCGAAATACATGAGGATAACTTAACTCGTTTGGCGATAAACGTGGAAAATGGGATTCCGTTTAATAAATCTATAAATCGTAATGGAAACTCTGAAAACGAGTTTGTTGCAGATTCATACATATATATTAGACCAGTCAAGTTTTTGAATAACTTAAATTTGTAACTTAGGGTTACGTTGTATTTGAATTGGCAATGTAGATCCTCTCATTTATTGATAGCTTATATGCATGTGCATATTATCATGGCTACCTTAGCCTTCACTCCAATACTTGCAGTGTGCGCGGATTGCACTTCAAAATCACAAGATCTTTAGCGCACATGTGACGCATACCTGTGTACGTACTTACATATGCATGTATATGTAAGTCTGTACATACATATGTATGTATAAATTCAGTGTATCAGATTAAGAAACATTTCTGCGGATTAAACAATTTTCAGACAATGGGCACACTTAAGTTGTTTCGATATAATAAGTATGTACGTAAGTACTAGGCACATCCCTACTCTGTATATATATTTCTTCACACATCTGTACATCTGTGTATGTAAGCGTAAGCTTACTTCAAACTCGCAAAATTATCTTCGCGAAACCATAAGAACTCATCTTGTATTCAGCATCCATTGAAGAAAACAAAACCGAAACACTTGTATTATCTTTTATGAATCATAAATTTAAAATGACTTAGCGTCTTGCAGGGAAGGGTAAGAACAATGTTAAATCTGCTGTCATAAAATTTATTATCAATGAACAAACGGGTTCTGAAGATCGTTTTCAAGAATTTTTTGGGTTAGGTGTGACATTGAAATAGAAATTCACTTAAATTACTTGAATACTTGCTACACACAAACTATTTTTATACATTCAAGAGATAGGTTTAGCCAAGTTGGTCTAGTCAAGGCGGAAATATTTAATCACGCAGTCCATCGTTAAAAATAATGAGAATAAAAAGAAACAATTAATTCTAATTATCAAAGGGCAAAGGATTCTAGTCGTTTTTGATAACAAAAAAAGAGTTCCTTCAAAATACCGATTCAACTGCTGATTATTTAGACGCCTAAGCATTACGTATTCATTTAGAAAATTTTAACATAAAATCAGGCGCCTAAAAGCAGACCTAGGTAATGCTATAGATGTATGTACATACGTACATATATGTACATATACATATGGAGACTGAAAACTATACCAGGTAAAAGGAGAGCTAGACTTGAGGCGTAGTCGGTTGTTAGTTGAATTGCTTATTAGGATAGCGTTATTATTTTATTTTACCGCAAGGTACATATAGGTATGTATCTATATAGAAATAAAATAGTCATCACTTTTTGTTTCGATTACTTCTGTCACCAACTAATTGTTAAAATTAAAATACCCTTAGGATAGGGTTAAACAATATTTGAACGTACTGTGTGTTTCTCTGATCCTACAATTATGCATTGATTTCTAAGTAAAAACATGGAACTTGAAATAACATATTTATTTAGCTTTTTCAAAAAGAAGGATACAAGATTATGTATGTACATATGTAAATAAGGTGCGTCGAGTCTTGGTTTAAATGATTCACTGTTTCACCTTAAATCAAAATTAAATAATAAATCACTCCAGGTAATATTTTAATATTTTGCAAAACCAATTGTGATAATGTTCACGTTAATGACTGTACTGTTAGTTACACCTTATAGTATTGCGGAACTCTAACACTACTGACCTTCCTCAGAAGTAGGGTAATTCCTAACCTTTTTTTATATACCTGCATAACTGCGTAGTACGTACTACATACATATGTATGTACCTTCAATTTTATGCTGAACGTTTACAATTAAATTATTCAAAATTGAAGTTAAAAAAAAGAAGTCAATAGTCTATAGCGATAGCTTTAACAGTTGAGACATTTTAACACATTCATTTTACGTCAAATCGAAGAAAAAATAGCTGAGGAATCGCAAATTATTAAAAATTACTACATACATAAATACATACAGATTATACACATTTTTTGCACAAAACGTAGTATAAAATCTAATGCTCAAAATAATCGAAATTTTCCAAATTATCGAAATTATTAGAATGTCTTTTGAGAAATTCAAATTTTATTAAAGACCAAACTACCTGATGTCAGTAACGCCCGGTTTGATTTAAATCTCAAGTAAAA
This sequence comes from Xylota segnis, assembly GCA_963583995.1. Classification (NCBI taxonomy): domain Eukaryota; kingdom Metazoa; phylum Arthropoda; class Insecta; order Diptera; family Syrphidae; genus Xylota; species Xylota segnis. Next base: position 15,804,751 of record OY757239.1, read on the forward strand.
AAATGTTTGGTATTTTCAGTCTAACCTTAAAATTAAGGGTACTTCACTTAAGGCTGATTTCAATAAAAATGAGTTTTATCGAAAATGATTCTAATGATTTTGATAAAATTCAATATTTGTGTTAGTTTGGGTGTATGTTATACCATGAGTTTTTATTCGAATAACGGTAATATTGAAAATAGGTTGTTTTTTCGCTTATTACCATTTGGTTCCCTCACAAGCGAATTATATTATTATGAGTAAGAAAAACTTTATCGAAATTTTGGAACCAATTTATTTAATATTTCTCTTTACAGTTAAGTTACATTTTACCATCTCTTTCTTCCGGTTTTCTGTTTTATGGGACTCTAATGCTTTTCTTGCCCTCTATAAGTCAAACCGCTAGAGTTTATCTATCCTTAAGATCAAAGGCATTTGAAAAGATATGTTATACAAAAAATTTAAACAGTATTTTAAAAATAATTAGTATTTTAATTTTTTGACTAAATTTAGGCAAAATAGATAGGTAGTTAAATTCTCTATAAATCATTCAAACATTATACATAAATGGCTCACATTTTGAGGTGGTTTTTAAAAAAAGAGTTTGTTCTCTGCAATTTTTTTGATAACTTCCGTTAAAAAGTATCCCGATAGTTTCAAAAGTACGAAATTTCATGCCCACTTTATTCATTCTGAATAGTTTATATATGTATCTTCGATGTTCGTGTTGCCAAGTAAAATGAAAAATGGTCAGTTTGGCGACGAATCGCCACATCTGGCAAGCCTGCTTGCATGATGCTTTCCTTTTCTTGCTTTTCTCTTTTCGTATGTAACAAATACTTGCTGAAATAGGTATCGTCTGTTCTACTGTTACTATCTTCTGCTTTTGTTACAGATTGATGAATTGTTTTATCTAGTACTTTTCTACGATTTAAGGTATGTTTCTTTTCTTTCTTTCTTCGGAACTGTATTGCACATGGTTTGTGCGATTCAAAAAGTATATGAAATTTTTCCGGAACGACGCAACTTTTCTAGAAAAGTAAACTCTTTTTTCAAAGTTTTTCTAACATGTACTCTTTTAGTTCCACCCTGTAGAAAGCTTAAATTTTAGTTTCGCCATTCACATTTCCCCTGCGAACAAAAAATGCTTCAGAAGAGCTTTTTCTTAAGGTCTCCTTCTTACGTAGATACGACCGTCGTGAGCTAAAAAACGTATTTTAGGTACTTTAACTTACAAAATGATTCATTACACAACTCAACTATGAGTTTATATCTTTAGTTTATTTGCGCAATCGGAATTCACTAGGTTACACGTGATTTGCAAAGTAGATAATGAACTGCCTAAATGAAATATTTATTTTATAAAAATAGGTACTTGACACTGTACTGCAGATTCATGATTAGATAATAGTGTGACTGCAATTTATCTGTGAATACATATGTACACTCATAAGTACGTTTCAAATTAGATCAATACCCAAATTAGCTATGGAACGACATGTTCTGATTTTATTTTTTTTTTTTTTTAACTAAAGATAGGAAACTTTGATTGAGAAGATAGGGATACCGAAAAATTTCTTTAGTGTGATTTAGATTGATGACTTCGAACGTACATACATAAGTATGTGTGTATGTACAAATGCAAAATAATATTTGAGTGGATACATATATTATATATGTGAGAAGTGTTTAATTCTTTTTTTTCAATTTCTAGAAAAAATGCAACCTCTTACAAAAGTTTTTTTTTTATTTTTTTTTTAGGCTAGGTGAAATTCTTCTACAGACACTATGCAAGCGCGTGCTCATAGTAGTGTCAGATTTTTACTGACTAAAAACACCAACCTTCGATAAAATTGGTAGATACTGGAAATAAGATTATTAACTTATCAATCAATTTATCTATCACGAAATAAAAATGTTGACAGGTTTCTTTCTAATGAAATTTCCTACATGTTCCACAATTTAGACGCAGTTAATCTTTATCTCGTCAAGTCGAAAGATTTCGTTTTTTGTAGTCGGGACCATAAGTTTCTCTTGTCCAAAATATGTCAGATTAGGCCTTATTTATGCTTTGGCATAAAGCTTCTAGTTTCAGTTTCAATTGTTGGAATATCTTTATTTCGATATCGTCGTTTCTAGTATACCACGGTGCTTAAACCCTTTCTCTAAGTACTTCATTTTGAATAGTTTGTGCAATATTGTCATTAGTTTTCTTGTGGTACGTCGACTGATATTCCTTTCAGCTAAGAGTATTCGTTTTCATGGCATATGGGAGAAGTTGTCATAATTTTTTTTCTAAGCCATCGTTCCACGCTTAGTCAAGGCAAATCTTTTTTTCGAATACTTACATACTTCCGAGCCCAAACTGGTGGACAATAATAAGATCATTGTTATTTTTCGGTTTTCTTGGTTTTAGAAACATGTTCTCCATGCCTTCCGGGACGTGTTCTAATCTGTAAGTACCATTTATAATATGAAGAGAAGCTTAATACATGCTTTTCTATGTAGAACTTTTAAACCGGTGAAGGTAATCAAATCATTACTAGGAACTTATTTTTCGCTATTAATAATTTCGCTAATAATAATTGAACCCAAGCACACCTGAAAACTCTTGGCTTAGCTCTCAAAAGGGACATGTTTTCAACTATTCCCGAGATCATGATCAGAGAATACTGCCTCGATAGATTATGTTGGTGGAAACTGAATCTGGAGTTGAAACTCGTAACCTTTAACCCTAAACCAAACTCTCGATACCTATAAGAATGTATCCAATTATATCAGGATACGAACCACTGGAATCTCTTGTCAAACGTAATAGGGTGAAACTCTGATGATTTCCTGATCATCAAGGAATTCCAGACAACGAAATGAATTAGAAAGGTTTGGCATGTATACACATAAGTATTTACATACATACAATGTATGTGTTACTCTTACAGTATTGAAAAAAATAATAGAAGTATAATTTAGGTTCTTTTTTAATAAACGATTAAATTACAGTAAACGCGTTTCATGATCTTTTAGTACTTCTACTGTAATTTTTTATAAATGCTTCGTATCGTCTTCCCATAGAATGAACCAATTCGACATTGGTCTCGGCTGGTATTCAGTACCATGCCTTACCACAGTTCTTCCTTGTACTTAGCTCTCCAGTTCCCGAATTTGTTCGAAGGACAAATTGTTCCCATATGCTTTAGTTCATACCCATTTCTTTCAACGTCTTGCTGATTCTTTCCCTTTCCCTTGAAGAATTCTTTGTTACTGTTCCCCCCACATTACATAAGTCGTTTTTTATTTTCCACTCTCAGCTTTGGGGCTAATGAATACCCCTGGTTCTAACATTCCATTGATTGGAGCTTAATCAATGAGTGCTGAAGATATAGAATTGATCCTCTAACATTTACACCATCGCAAATCTTTCCCACCTCCACTCTATATGACATAGCATAAAAATAATATAAAAAATCCAACAGATTGATACCGGTCGTATGAAGGTTATTTGCATAATAAATGTCGAAAGCAACTAGAAAAATAATTACTAAGAACTAACTTCAACACACATTTTTGTCTCTCGGAAGTAAACCATACAAAAAATGTTCAGTGTCAATGTTTTATTTTTGTATGTAGATGTATATACCTATTATGTTTATATATAATACATACATATGTACACTAAGCGTCACAAAAAAACTGCAATTGTTTTCGGTCTTATGGAGGGATTATTATTATTGTAGCAACGGTATTTACTATACGTAAACTGTAAAACTGCTGGGAGCATTACTGCTTTGCAAAGAATTAAAAAAACATAAATGAAATTTTTGGTTAAATATGCAATATAAGTCAGTTCTGAATACAAATATTTTTGAGAATTTAAAAGTGGTAGTATACCACATTAACTGGTAATGCCATATTGCAACTTAAAACTTTTTTAAAGTCAGAGTGACGTGTTGCATTTTTGAACGTGTATGTTACTTCAAAAATATTTTTCAAATCTGTTTTCTAATGAAAACTTCCTTAAGAAATTGCTTGTGGCTATAGACAATGAATTTTACATATTTCCAATATCTAAATATTTGGTTTTTGTGATTTGTGAAATTGTGAAGTTATAAAAAAATGATCGCTGGTGTGTGCAATTTTTGAACTTGTATTGCTTTTATTTTTTCAAAAGTCCAGATATGAAACTTTATTCCTCTAGCTGAATATCAAAGGCCCAACAAGTGATACGGAGGCACAGACAGGCGTACATGACTCAATCGTTTTAGCTATTGATACTCTTCACGAATGTATGCATATATATATGCATATGACATATGTAGGTATGTGTTTTATAGGATATATCTCGTTTATTTCCCTTTGTTAGAAACTATTTATCAAACTTAGTATAGCCTTAGGGTAGAGTCTAAAAAAGATTTGTATTAAATGATTATGGGTGTCACATGGAGAATAACGGACGTGATTTAAACGATTTGGGTGTTAATATTGTTTACATTTGTACAAACAGATGTATGCATGTGCATATGCACGTCATCGAATATTTACCTACTTGTGTGTGTGCTGCATACAAGTTGTGTATAAGGATTTCTCAAGTGGTATAAAAAGAAAAGACCAACCAATCAATCCAACCAATTTGATAATTTCCCGTTTTAACCCAAAAGCAACATCTTCGAAGCAGATTTTTTTTTAAAGTTTGTATATGGAGCTTATTCCTAAAAAGTAGCTCCTATTTAGCTTCCTGTCTAGAGCTTCTACAGAAATCGTTGAAGGGTAGCATCCACCCTTATGGCATGTGTAGTTACCAGACAATGGCCTACAAGAACTACAACTAAGTGTCTTACAAGTTTTTTTATTAATACATACCAAGTTTCGTACTCTCGCGTCAATCTAGGTGTGACATGTGACATTCTGTTCCACATACTATTTGCCATTTTGTTGACTGAAATAGGTATAGGTATACATAGGTGCAACTTTATTGATTTCGGAGGTCTGGCATTTACTACGTGCATCGTATGTTCATATGTATGTATGTATATATGCATATGTATATGCATTCATATTAACATATGTACATATATGTGTATGTATATACATTTAAATATGGCAACTTTGTGGATTGCATATGGTTTCAACAAAAATTTCGGATAATCCCCATACATAAGAACCACACCTACAGATTGATAGTCGTTTGCTCAACAAATGAAATACATACTCCTCCTCCTCAGATGTTTAAAACACGGAAACTCGATTCAATTAACACTCCCTAATTCATAATAAGTTGTGCCTTATCACTTTACGCGTCAATCCCAAACGTACATACATTGAGTTTATTAAAAAAAATAATCTAAAGATTAGAGTTGAAATTGTCAATTGTTAAATGCTATTTTCTATTTTTGCGATCGTGAACCATGTCAAAAATATCAAGCAATATGATTTAGAAATTCTTAAAAACAACAAACTTAACTCTGTCACATTATCTAATTTAGTTATTAAACTTTAATTGGAGTTTTTTTTCCAAACAATATGGAAAACATTTGTCAATCTTTGTCAATCAACTCGTTATGATGACAGAGATAAAAGCAACCATCACAACCGTCATGTTGTTCAAGATAATATTCGGACAAAGCTCAATGTCCAATAAAACAAATTCATCAATGTCATCATTTAGCATCTCACCGCCGAATAGGACAGTCTAATTCGTATAACACGCAATTCAAAGCTATCCACTAGATGACTTTGCGAAATTTCCAATTCACGATGAATCAATAAGTATCTGTGAATCCATATCCATACTGATAAGAGATGTATGCCCCTTTCGGTTACCTGAGGCAATATATGTATGAATCTGTGAATCACACATACATACATACATATGTATGTACATGCATGCATCTACAATTTTTTATTGAGCAACGAACGTGAAGTTTTTGCGGTATTTACGTGAAATCAGCCGAATAACACGTGAGTTACGTTAATTGTGAAAAGACAAAGCTAAGCAAACAAAAATGCTGAATACCACACATTATAGAGAGAGTCATGGTAAAATAAGTAAATTGCGGGGAATGAAAGAATGATATAGACAACGGAAAGAGGGAAATAGTAAAGCTAAAAATAAAAAAATATGGTAGACACGCATGGTATATGGATTTATATACATATGTATATGCAGAGATATGCATGTTTATATGTAGTTATAAGCTTCATATTAATGACACAGCTAATTAAGACGCATGCACGTTTATACGGACATATGTATGTATGCATGGGCAAACATACATACATATGCGTCATAGGCGGGTGTTGGGGTGAACAGCAATCAAACACGAGGTATTTGTATAATGATTAGTACGATGTAGTAGCTTTACGTATAGTATAATTTGTAATCAAAAGCTATCGACAGAAGCTTTTTAATTGTTGATAATGCGAGAGACTTCATTAGTAAATAATTTTTCTAAATCTCTGAAAGTATTAAGAACTAAGGATACAATTCGAATGAAGTCTGCAATGCTTCCAACAGTGCCAAGCATTTTGGTATATGCATGTATCCACATATTTTCCTTGGTTATTAAATATTAACAATTTCAACTTGTATATTCTGCATGAAAGGTGTATCCATCCAACAAGTGGTGTCATTTTAAATTCCCAGTACCCAATCAGGGAAAGTACTTTTCAAACCATATTAAATAAATTCCTAGTTTTACTTAACAAACGCAATCTGATTAACCGTTTGTATGACAAAATTTAATGAGTACTATTTGTTTAAGGTTGGGTTTGAACTTCTATACATCAAAATATGCTGGTGTAAAATTTTTGACTTGTGGAGCGTTAACAAATGTAAAGTATTTGATTTTATATTGGAAACTGTTCCAAAAAATGCATCTAAAGGAATCTCCGAAGACCGCACTATAACATTTTACCTATGAGATAGTCAAGTAACGCTTAAAGGTCTCAAGTTTGTTAATGTTCCAATCTGATTTGGAACCACATACATATGTACATATGTTTATGTCCTCAACCGTCAATGTGGTTTCCTGCACATAATAAAATTAAATTTACCTGCTTAAAACTCATGTGACAAAAGTTTCTCTGGCAATGTGAATCTGCTGACGATCTAGCCAGATTTGGTGCCAAATCTCAAACTTTCTTATAGATGAACTGTCTGTCAACTAGAGAAAGTACTAAGTCATTGGGAATAAGACGAAATTGTATCATAGTCAAACTATTATATATGACATATATGAACAGAACCCACTGTATTTGAAATTGTGAATAAATAGAAGATCATATTTTGATATCTCCTATTCATAGACACACTTTTGCGTTAACGGAGAGTCGTGCATTACATAAATGCGCAATTGAAATGGTTTTTGGTTAGATAAATCTTGACGTCAGCAGATTGAAATAGAGAAAAATAAACATTTTATTTAATTAATGAAAATTGAAAATAGATACTTAATTGTATGTACACATATATGATACATACGTAGGTATATAAGAGTATGCATAAAAATTTAGGAAAAATTAAATAGGGACGCGAATTGACAATTTATAGAGCATTACATTTACTGCTGATTTCCTCTTCACAAACTATATTTTTTTCTAATACAACAGTTGGTATATGTATGTATAATCAAAGGTGTGGTTGTTTTAAAAAAACCTTTTTCTGAAGCAATATCTGTAATTGGTCTAAATACTGCCACTAATGCTCAAACCGGAGAATTCTCACTCCATTTTTCGGCCCTACCAATTCGGAACTTTATAATAACTGTGAATAACAAAAAATCGATTTAAAATTAACTAACTTAATCATTGACAATTCTTAATACATAGTGTTTGATTGGTTGTGTAAATTATTTATTTATTTGTTCGGTATGAGTATGGTATAAGAAAGTATATTTTACATTACTTTAATATTTCTTTTAATACTTGTTTTAAGCTCCGGGGTTATTGCGTATGTGTAGATGGTAGTCGATGTTTTGAGCACGTACGTAGTAAAATGTCTGAATGGATGAATTCCTAGCATATTCTGAGAAAAAAAAAACGATATACGTTGAAATAATTAATGTTAAACTTAACGACACAATAGTATACCTCGATAAGAAGAATTTTTTAAGTGTGAAAATGTGAGCTTCCTCCTGTAAAAGTTATATGCCTTTTTTCGCATGTGATTGCTGTGTCATTAATTATTCGTTTAGAATAAGTTATATATGTATGTACATATATTTATATATAAAATCAGATTTGTGCCTTCTAACACACAGTTGCAATCAAATACAAATCCTTGACAACCACTTTTAAAATGATGCGATTAGGTAAACGCTTTTACTTTATTTGTACACTTCTTACTTAGTTTGAATTTTTCTTTTGACCTCAGCTCAGAATGCGTTAACCGTCAATCTGATATTGTTACACAGCAAATTTACATGTGAAAGTATCCTTCGTATATGTATGTATGTTACTGATTCAGCTCCACATGTACATGTTAGACTACGGTAATAGATTTTCCATTTTCTGTAAATATGCAACCCTAAGAACCTAATTTTCAATTATCGACGGCTGGACTAGATCACCCCGATACATGAATGAATTTTAGGAAGGAAGTAGGTCTCACGAGTGTCCTTGCTTTCGGTAAGTACTATTCGGAGATTTACTACTATGAGATTTGCAGTTATCTTTTGGTGATAGATTGGCCATAACGTGTTAGATTCTTGGTTCAAATGAATATCAACTTAAAATGAATATCTACAATATTTTCCTGTTGAAAGCGCTAAGTGGTGTGATGTGCTAGTCATATGCACAAGTTCATCGTTCGTTCACTGCTATAATATCCATTATCCATGATTCTGAAATTCTTTTATGGTTTGTACCAATTATGCATCTAAGCCCTGAGTATTTGTGGTTTGTTGATGCAAATTGAGATTTCACAAAATCGCACGAAAGGATTGCTTAGAAATTTTCTAAACAAGGATCCATTAGGGCACATACATATGTATATCAAGTATGGAATTATCATTTCTTAGGTTAGAATGGATTTAGGCCTCTATACATTAATGCAAATATACATAATACAAACACACTTGATAATTTAGAAAATACCCTCTAAAAAATAATAAATATGTACATACAAATGTACTTAGTTAATGAAATAAGTTTTATACATCTAAACGTCTGATTCAATTTAGTCAGTCGAAGATATTTATTTCTGCTACTCTTCAGTTAAATTCGTTTCATGCAGAAACATATCAAAAAAAAATTTATCTAAGTCGCAGTTGACTCTTAGTAAACTCTTCAAAGAGCATGATTACATCTTTTCCCAATCACATTTTTATACGAATTTGGACTTTGAATGACAGCACGTACATATTGCATGTAGAAGGAAAACAAGATTAAAACTCAAATGTGAACGTTCTCAAAAGTCGCAATGCAAAATGCAATACATTCATATGCACGTACATTTGAACATATGTACATACGTATGTATTAAAAAATAAATTACAAATGAAATAATTGCAACAATTTGGAAATCGCAAGTGTATGCACTCTCTTTTTTGTATAATTCTGAAGAACATTTACATTGCCCTATTCCCCATCATTTACGATGTAGAACAAATACCTTGTACCGGTGTACTATACTATACATTACATATGTACATATGTACATATATTATGTAGTTTTCTAAAAACTTTTTATTATTTTGCAGTGCATTTAAGAGATCCGTCTCTTTCTGAAACTAAGTGTGATCATTTATTGATTGTACACAAATGAGCTTTTACTCGGCTAAAATTGTCAACCATTTTATAATTCAAGTACAATCGCTTATTTGTATACGAAAGAGAAGTGAATTCGCCGCATTGACTTGATTAGTATCTACCAACTGAGGAAAAAGCTAAAATAAAAATAAAAAACATCTTTCCTCGATGAAAGTTCTCACACACAGTAGTAGAGTGGTGCGGTGTGCTGCGACAGTCTACACTGACACGAACTTATTAATATATACTACTTCACTACCTCGTCTTGGGGTAAAAGTCTTCATGCTACTACCGGTGGTAGTCTAGTCAGATAGCCAACATTACACATCAAACAACTAGAACTCGTGTAGAATTTATACTAGTCTCAATTCGTTTTCTTGTGTTCTAATTAAAAAATAGAATCTTTATAAATACGCGTATTTCGGGATGTGCATCCATACGTTGAGTTAGTCAAAAAGTGTACACTAATATTGATTGTTTGCTTCACTTGGCCATTCGTTAAAATCATTCGGCGGTTATTACTAGACAGACAATGTGTTTAATATTTTGGTTATAGTCGGACATGAAATGGTACAAAAAAGTTCGTAAAAAGTCAACAATAACGTAGAAAATTTCTTGAAAACAAAAAAACTAAATTGTTAAGTTTGTTATTAGTTTTATAATTTCGTTGCTGTAAATATAGTACATATATTAAAACATACTCACTAACATAATGCGTGTCAACGAAGGAGGCCGTCAACACAATGGACACGTGTTGGTCTGGGATCAAGCCGGGCTAGACGAAATCCTCGAGGATAAACCGAAGAGTATGTAAATAAGTATATTAAAAATCAACAAATTATTGAGTTCAAGAAAGTTTATTCATAGTATTTTGAGAAAAATGAATTGTAATTGTATGTACGTACACATGTATGTACATATGTAGAAAATTTCTTTTCTTTTGTAAGCAATCGAAGTATCTATTTGAACTTAATTTTTTCACTTCCAACCAAATCAACTGGCTACTCACGTTCCACGTGCTTATCACGCAATACCCTAAGTACCACAAAACAAACTTAGAGTCGCGTGTACAGATGATAATGCACGATTTTAATTCAAGTGTGTATGTGTTTAATATTAAAAGCTCATTTTGTCGTGTTATCTGCCCACAACGTTTGATTCGTGTTGGTTGTAGGCAGCTACTTTGTTCATAATCGAAATACAGTCGAAACCGGCTTTTTTATTTGCTGTTTTGCAAACGAAAAATTTATATATTCTGTGTTATTTTGTGTGTCATTCTGAAATATGTATAGCGAGTCTGGTGTTTTATACAGGAAAAGGTCATTAAACTGTCCGCTTTTGAAATGGAAAGTACATACGTTTTTTTTATACTCACGAATGCACATATACATACATCTGTATGTCTGAACCGAACCTGCATACATAAAAATTTTCTTATAATCTAAAGACAGAATATATGTTTAATTTTTTATACATACGGAGCTGTGCATAACATTATCAACTAGTGATAGTAAAAAAAAATAAAACGTGTCTTTTGTAGTATCTCAGTTGGCAAAAATAAAATACCTTGCATCCTTTCATCAATCTTTCTTATGTGTGTACTTATAACATTTTAGCAAAATATTACCCATTGGTCTTAGAAAATCAATTTTGCAAAATATCCTTCTTTTAGTTTTTATATTTTATAACAAATACATCTGTTTCCAGCATTTTATGTGCTGTCTGGGTTGCCGTTATAAGCGAGTCCGTCCCAAATTATAGTATTTCCACTTGGTGGACACACCTCTTTCTGGTTCAACATCTAAACTTTCAGTTTCCTCACATATGTATCTGCCTTCTCTGTAATCAGGCATATCAAATTTTGATTTCTCAAAATATCGTCTGAATATTGCAACATTTTAAAGCACCAGAAAACGGCAATATAACTTTATAATTTAATATTTGTAAATTTTTCGATTCTGTAATAGGAATGCAACCGACAAAGCAAATTATAATTATTTTATTTTTCATATAAATATGAACATACATATATAATTAGATTCGAAATTTATAAGAAAATAAATTAAATTATTATCAGCTACGTGAAAATCCGAAAATTTCCAGACACTAAGAATATAGCTTATATTAATCCTAAAAGAATGCGAGTTCCAATTGTGTGGTTTATTGAGTCTATATTGGCAGTATCTGTGGACTTTGATAAGTGTACATACCTACCTAAATTCATGCGTAGTCTGTGAAAAAAAATACTGCAAATCTAAATACATACATATGTCCATTCCATCATTCTAATACCCAAAATTAGCAAGTCAAGAATCAAATAAAACGAAACAATAATTACCATAAATATAGACTTTATCATATGCTTATCAGATGAAATTAATGGCATTTGATTAAATAATTTCGCAATGGCATGTTCAGTTCATGTGAGAGTAACTGACAGGAAACCCACATTAAGAGAAAAACAAAGAGAACAAAATGTTTATTACAAGCTGTTGATCCAATTTTAATAAAATTATGTTCATTAATACTTCATAGTGTCTCTGTGCACGTGAAGTACATGTGCATATATATGTATGCATAGTAGTTAAGCTTAATATTTTCGTATTTCTAGAAGTTCATGGGACTCAAATTTAATTAATATTGGAACATACATGTATATATTTTTAACATATATTAATTTTTAATCTTGATTTTGTTTGTGGGATGCAAAGCTGAATTTAATTGTAACGTTCATAAAATTAAGCCGAATAAACCTTTTTTATTTACATAAGTACATAGCAGATATGTACAAACATACATATGTACATACTTATGCAAACGAAAAAAGAAAAACGTTACTTGGAATACAAAATGGCACTAACTAGTTCATGAACTCAATCATTATGTGAATAAATACATTTGCCCTTGTTTCATCTTCAATGCAATTTCAAATTATCCTCTTCCCATATTAAATAGCCAAATCATTGAATAAGAGAAATGCACGAGACATTTTTATTTAATGTTGTAATGTATTTACGACTGCTGCCTTGGTAAGAGTCTAAAAATAAAATAAGTAAATATTTCCAATAGCGCTTTTGCAAAATTTTTGCTTAATTAGGTATATGTATATATGTATGTATGTATGTAAGTACTTATATTATAGTATTTTTAGAATATTTAAAATATTCATACATACATAGCTATGTACATATATTTACAGTTTTGAACAACACTAAATGTCACGTCCATAAGTATTAGAAAATATTTATATTTAGAAACATTCCTTGTAACCCACCAAAATGAAACTACATATATTGAAGATTCGACTGAAACAGTAAACTAGGTTTTAAAACTAACATATATATCATATATCTATACATGTACGTTTTAATTAAAATGTTCCAAACTAGCTGTCCCTTGGTCGCATATCTTATGGAAACATATGGAAAAGTTAAAATCTCTCAGAAACGTGTCTCTTACTCAATCTAGTTTCTTTTAAATTAGTTGAAATAAGGAGTGCTTTACTTTATTGAATTTGATTGAGAGGCTGTGTCGGTGCCGTCTTTATTTTGCTGATTGGCAGAAGATGACAAACTCATAAGGAAAGCTGTGGAAAAATATTTTTCCAGCTTTTATAAAGCCCAAATGTACGTGGATTCACTAATCTTTAGCGGTCTGCATTTTCCAGTTTTCCAGTTGCCGTAGTCAGTGTGTTAATTAACGCCCCTTAATAGTTTTACATATACATACATACATATGTATGCATGTAGCTATGTATGCTCAATCTTTCAACTTGGAGTCAATTGGGCAAGCTAGCTTCGTTCAATGATAAAGCAGTAGAATAATTTTGAATAGAACTGTGAAAAGTGTCAGAGTCAATTAAAAAAGGGGCTTGTGTTCTATGATGCATGATATGTACAAAAGCATTCAATTGGGCAACTGTGTGGTTTTAAGCCTCGGCTTCACCGGCCAGTTTGGAATGAATTTTCTATTTTGGCGGAGCAGTTAGCCATAATCTAATATACATAATATGTGCTCTTACATTTGTAAGGACATTTATATTTAATTATAATTAAATGTTTGGGAAACAAACTTGAAAGAAAATAATGCGTTTTACAAAACATCTTACTTTTGAACTGTACAGCTGCCCCATATGCCGAATGGTTCAGAACAGTCATTGAATGCAACGAATATTTTCGGACGACAAGGTTTCTCATTGAATAAAAAAAAATGCCCTGTAATTTTCCGTCTTGAATAGTATTGCTTATTATATCGAGATACGTAAGATTTACCTTCACATACATTCATATCTAAGATGTTACCTTTCATTGTTAACTGGTTACATTTGACAGTGGTGCAGTATTCTTACGCAACCCACACGTTTTAAAAGTGATTTTTTATCTGCTTTTAATCCAAAGCAAATATCAGACAGATAAATAAAGATCTCTGAAGTGGTGAACTCATGTGATTTGCTGCATGAATTATAAGAGTGGTTATTTACATTCTTAGGGAAAAAATAATACAATCAACAAATGTGCCAACGAGCTACTGTTGAATTCGCACAATTCATTCTAAAAATAGTTTTGGTGGGGGTATAATTTATTGAAATTAATAAAAATGTTGTCCTCTTCGCATTTGATAAGAATACTATTTATTTTGTTGTGTTTGCATTATATCTTTTTAGGATGCTTTGCCACGAGATACTTTGTAACATTCATGTTGTTCCTTGGCATGGCCAATGCTTATGTCATGCGAACAAACATGTCTGTAGCTATTGTTGCCATGGTTAATCACACATACGTGAATCAAGGAAATGAAGAGGTTATGGATGATGAGTGTCCCGATACCAATTACACTACTGTGGTAAGTTTTTTTTTAAGAATATGTTTTTTTTAATATTATTTTGAAATATGATTATATCTATGAATGTACAGTGAATGGTGGACTGATGTCCACACGTAGAAAATTGCAATAATGGTTTGCTCTATGTTCCGATCTTTATAGTGTGTATATGAGGTTGACCTTCTTATTGAGAAGAAAGGTTGAAAGGATTCAACTAAATTTCGAAAACAGATTAAACTCGCGTGAACTGGTTTTTGTTCAGATCACCCAAAACCAAATTAAAGAAAAGAACAATTGTTTGGCATTTTGACAGAATTCGGCTCTGGACTAAAATAAGATAGAATTCATTAAATATATATTTATGCATGTACATATGTATGTATGTATATGTTTATACCTTACAATGGATAAACATACATAGGGAAATATATTGTGTGAGAATGGATCTGAAACAGCGTTACCGATGGAAGAATTTTAAAATTTTACATACTGAAACGCAGGTTTTAGGATTCCATACAATAGAACATATGTATTCCAAAAGTGCTTAATACCTCTTTTCGAGCCAATTCAAAATGAACGAGGAAATGGAACACTTTCGTGCAAAATATAAAATAGTTGACAAGCAGTTTAATTTTGGAAAATATCCTCACGGTACTTTGCTTCTCCAAATAAGAATATCTAACAGTTGATGAGAAAAATTCCTTATGACCAAAATTCGCTAATTGAAGAAAACGTTCTATACAGTGCTCTGTTTCAATTTATTATGATAGTCTTTATCTAGGTACATACATATGTATGAATAAAAGCATTTTCTGTACTGTTTATTTTTTGTATAGGTCATTTTCCAGAATGTACTGATTTAAACAGTGGAAATCTCTCAAATAACATTTATTTAATATTATCCTTGTATTTCCATCAAAACTAGCAAATGTCATACTCACTTGATTCGGATGAATTCTGATCTGTCTGTGCTTTTAATTTATTGTTTGAACGCAAAAATATATAAGTAAATAGAAACTATTACAGTAAACTTAAAATTGCTTACCTATTAATAACGGTATATTCTTATTGCATTGTCGCACAAAACGGACAAGTTCCATTTTAGGCAATTTCGTTGGTAATATTAGTGTGTTAATGAATATTAGGCATGGACGTAATAAATGTAATAAAACCATTAGGAAATTTTGACATACTGTGGATAAAACATGAATCATTGTGTTCAATCGGGTGTTTAATGGAAAATGCAGATGACCTCGGTAACTGTCATGTTATTTACAGTTACCTGTTTTGTACGACACTGATAATGACCGTTTTGTCAACTAAGCAGTGTTTTCTTAAGATTACAAAATGATTAACAACGCTTTCATACCTTTCAGTTGAAGATCTTGATTCACCCCGATGAACAGACTCGACTGAATGACGCAAGAGTTATGACTAATAATGATAAAGCAATAAAATTATTTCGCTAGTTCATTCCTACGTAGACGTAGATTTATACATATGGGAATATGCATTCATACATGTGTATGTACACAATTTGTTTAAACATGGCTTCGCTGCATGAGCGAGAAGAAGATAAATTTTAGCTGTAAAGTACAAGGTCTAGTTTCTCACATGTTTTTTTTTTTATAATTTACTTGTGCTCAAGAGGTTATGATTACTTCTAAAGTAATCACAGCGTGAGCGGAAGTTGAATATATCCAACGAAATGTAGTTTTTATTTTTGGTTTTAAACGTGTGTAATCTGATCGTAATGCGACTCTGATCGAACTTTCTTTGCACTTGAGCTACAGTCCACCTAAAAAGGATGGTATAATACCATTTTTTTTATTGAAATGCTACGATTGCTTCTTGACATGCGAGTCATGCTATGTCACTACCAAAAACTAAATCTCGGATTTAGCGAAAAAAGAAAATTTACGTAGGGTGTCTCCACCAAGATTAAGGATTTAATTTAATGTTTGCTGTGAAACAGCTGGTCATATTTTTTCCCCTTACAATTTGTTTTATGCTGCTTTGATTTCAGGTTGAAAGTAGTGGATAATAGCAATTAATAATTATCTGCATTACATTCTTTCTTTTCTTTATAGGAAGAAGAGGATGGTGAATTTAATTGGAGTTCTAGTACACAAGGTTACATATTGTCATCGTTTTTCTATGGCTATGTGATAACTCAAGTGAGTTAACATTATTTTTAATTGATTTACAGAGACTAAACGTGTTTTCTTTCAGATACCCTTTGGAATATTAGCTAAAAGATATGGTGCTCTCCGCTTCCTAGGCTGGGGCATGTTTATCAATTCAATTTTTGCATTCTTAGTTCCGGTCGCTGCCCGAGAAGGAGGAGTCATTGGTTTGAGTGTGATTCGTTTCATCCAAGGTCTTGGTGAAGGACCAATTGTACCGTGCACACATGCTTTATTAGCGAAATGGATTCCACCCACTGAAAGATCCCGTATGGGTGCTGCCGTTTATGCAGGTGCACAGTTCGGTACAATTATTTCGATGCCACTGTCTGGTCTGTTAGCTGAGTATGGCTTCGATGGAGGTTGGCCCTCGATATTCTATGTATTCGGTTTAGTCGGTACTATTTGGTCAATAGCGTTCTTGATTTTCATCTATGAAGATCCATCATCGCATCCAACTATCGATGAAAGAGAAAAAAAATACATTAATCACTCACTTTGCCGAACTGATGATACGAAGGTAAAATAAAACAGTTTTAAATTAGATTATGTACATATTAAAGTATTTCTTTTTCTTTCAGATTCCTCCAATTCCATTCAAAGCCATCATGAAATCATTGCCATTCTATGCTATTCTTTTTGCACATATGGGTCATAATTATGGGTATGAGACCCTTATGACCGAGTTACCAACATACATGAAGCAAGTGTTGCGTTTTTCATTGAAGTCCAATGGAATCCTGTCAGCTCTCCCATACCTAGCTATGTGGTTGTTCTCGATGTTTATTTCAGTTGTTGCTGACTGGATGATCACCTCAAGTCGCTTCACAATAACAGCAACGAGAAAGATTATCAACAGTATTGGTAAGTTTATCATGTTATTTATAATACATACATATGTAAAATAACTAAGTTACATTTCATGTCATATACATATGTATGTAATTCCTTATACCTTCAATATTAAAGCTTCATCTTCATTCTTATGAGAACTATAGGTACAATTTTGAATTAATTGAACAATTCGTATAATGTTTTCTGGGCAATTCGTAATCTTCCGTTTGGACATGTATGTTCATACATACATATGTATGTTCATACATACATATGTATGTATTAAATAGAACAATCCGCATATCGCTGTAGAGCTAAATTCTACTATGACGTAGGTACCATGATAATTTTGAATAGGTACCTAAGTTTCTATTAAGCTATAACATTTATCGGAACAGTTACTACATTCTATATATGCACTGCAAGCAGGATGCAGAAATCCTAAGTTTGTTGCGGGTGTAGAGCCGACGTTAAACAATATTTTGATAGTAATTGTACTTCCATTGATAACTGCTGAAACGTAGAACTTTTGGCACGTAAAAAATTGTTTTTAATTTTCTATGACATAGAACTAAGTACATACATATATGCACATATGTACATACATACATATATGGTAGTTGCCCAGCGAGTCGACAGCTCACATCTGTGCTTTTATATGATTTTTCTTTGATTGATTTCGAGATAACATTGGTATATACTGCCACTATTAATGCTCGATTTTTGTTTTTCACATCCTTGTTTATCATTTCTGAAATTTTGTTAAAATAGAGTCAGTGTCGGTGTTAACAATTATTAATGGTTATTGTTTTTAGGCCAATATGGACCAGGAGTGGCATTGATTGCAGCTTCATACACAGGCTGTGACCGTGCTCTAACGTTAGCTATTCTCACTATTGGTGTCGGTCTCAATGGAGGTATATACTCAGGATTCAAGATCAACCATTTGGATGTAACGCCGCGTTTTGCTGGATTCCTGATGGCGATCACAAATTGCTCTGCCAATTTAGCTGGTCTATTGGCACCTATTGCAGCTGGCAATTTGATCGACGGAAAGGTAAAGTTTTCTTCAATAATTTTCAATTTGGACAATTTTGTTTAATCATGTATTTTCCTTCCTTAGCCGACAATGGGTCAATGGCAGATAGTCTTCTTTATTGCTGCATTTGTTTACATTATTTGTGGATCATTTTACAACTTGTTTGGCTCTGGTGAACGCCAATGGTGGGATAATCCAGCTAACGATGAAGATGCGACTGAACCACAAACAACGTTAACGAATGGCAACACGTTAGCTAATATAAACGGCAATGCCGCGATATTGCCAGTGATAAGTACTCTGTCAGAAACTAGAAACTAGGTGTTATTAATTTATTTTTGTATAAGAAATAAAAGTAACGATAAGTTAAGAAAAATTGTAATTTAAGAATCAAGCATACATATTTTGTTTTTAATTCTATTGGTGAAATTTAAATTTCATCTAATTTAAATTTAAATACTACTACGAAATTACAAATATTTCTGCATAATTCAATATATTCCTTATAAAAAGTTCTTATTTACATATGTATGTGTATATACATATGAAAATATGTGAAATACAAATAAACAGTTTTATTGTGATAGATTTTATATAACAAAAAAAGATAAACTAAAAAGAAAACAAGAATTTATTTTAAAAGAGTGGTAAATACTTTCATCAATTTTTATAAGCAGCCATGCATAAAAAAGTAAACAAAATAATGATAACAATAAATATGAAAGTAAATACTATCAATCAACTCTTATTCACTTTATCGTACTGCTGGGCTGCTGATCATTTGCTGAAAGAAACTTGTAGAAAAGTAAAGTATCATTCCTACAAAAGATAAATTCTAAGGAACGTCGGTATTAGCTGGAAGTAGCTGGAACTAGCCCAACAATACACTTCAAGTCGATTGACGTCCTCTTCTACCCCTAAGGCGAAGCCTCTCTCTACTGCGTCGTCCCTCCGGGTTGGATTCGGTAACTCTGTGAGCCGGAACATTTGTATCTATCCGCTCCATATGTCCTAGCTATCTTAAACGGCTGATGTACAATTTTTTGAGTAGGACGATGTCACTGTACATCATCATCATTCAGTCTCCACCTCCAACTAGTAACGATACTTAATGCCGATTTCAGTTAAAATGGATTTTCTCGAAAACGACTCTAACGATTTCGGTAAAATTTGATATGTGAGTTAGTTTGGGCATATGCTATAAGGTTGCATACCACGTTTTTCAAGAAAAATTCGAATAACGGTAATATTGAAAATCAGCTCGGGTATTTGTTCTTTGATTGGACTAAAAATTAATATTTCTAGGTTATAAGACAAAGGCAAAATAATGGCGTATCAAATTTTGGAATCCACGCTCACTTTTATAAAACTTATTTTTTTTCAAAATTTTTACTAGAAATTGAGAAAAAATTATTTAACCCTTTTCCCACTAAGACCGTCTGCAGAAGGTCATCATTACAGTCTGATTCTTTTCCAACTGAAAATTTTTCACCGCAAAAGACGTTTTACGTCGGCTTAATTTACCTATCGAACCATGTCAATTTGAGCGGCCTCATCTGAACAAGTTAACCGTTACAGCCACTTCTGTCAAGATTTTTGTAAAAACAGACGTGAAAATGGTTTGTGATATCCGCCACACACACGTTTTGTACTAAGTGCAACATCCACTTGTGTTTTTTCAAAGCAAAAAATTGCTTTACGAAGTATCACAATGATAAATAATTCATTGTTCATTCATCATTATTGGTGTTTACCTGTAATTGAGTATTTATTTTGAATAAAAACAATTTTTTTGTACTTGAATTATACAGCACATCTCTTATTTTTTTCACCTCACCCACTGATCCAGTCTATAGACGGTCTTTCACCTTCTTGACCAGGTGCTTTCAGGAATTTAAGTTTCGAAAAATGGACTTCACAGTCATGTTTTACAGCCTAAAATCTTACTAAAACCTGAATTTTCATAACAAAATACCTCGTATTTCAATGTCAGTGGTTAAAGGGTTAAGCAAAGTAATAGACCCTATCTGTCCACGCCCACTTTTTATGGGCGTTTTTATAAAAACAAAACATTGAGTAAACTCCTACAATGTTATGACTATTATTCCATCGAAACGCGGAATGCCACGCCTTTTTTACTGGGGGAAAACAAGACTTGGACCTCAATTCTGTTAAATTTTTGCACTTATAGCATTAAAGTGCAAGTACGTACGACCCAGTCGTGCACTTTATTTTTTTATCGCGGTGTAATAACTTTTGGCAGGTTACTTTCCAATGAAAGATCCTACATGTTCAGCAATTTAGGCGCGGTTAATCCTTATCGCGCCAAGTCGAAAGGTTTCGTTCTTTGCAGTCGGCGCAATAAATTGCTCTCATCCAAAATTTGTAGGACTGTATTGTTGATATGTCCGATTAGACGATTTTTATGCTTTCGTGCGAAGTCTCTAGTTTCAGCTTCGATTGTACTTATTACGAGATCTCTATGGATATCGTCGTTTCTATACCACGTGCTTGGACAATTTCTCTAAGCACTTTATTTTGAAAAGTTTGTATAATGTTGGCATTTGTTTTCTTGGTACAACCCCAAAGTTGTATACCGTAGGTCCATACCGGTTTTAGCAGTTGCTTGTATAAAAGCAGTTTGTTCTCGGTACTCAGCTGGGAATGTTTTCGAAGTAACCAATACATTTCTCTATATTTGATTTCAAGCTCTTTACGTTTCATTTTCACTTGCGAATTCCCAGGTATTTGGCTTCGTTCGCAAAAGGAATTCGGGCCAAGTTTAGGTAGATTGGCAGGCCAATAGTTTTCTTACATGTGAAATTCACGTGAAGAGATTTAGTTTCGTTGAGGGCGATCCGCCAGTCCCTCGTGCATACATTTACTTTATTCACTGCGTTTTGCAGTTTTTCAATCGTTTCTTCGATTGTTTTACCTACTGATAGGATAGCGGTGTCATCAGCAAACGTAGAAAGGATAGTGCCATCTTCTTTCGGTATAAAGATAAAGAAGCGGTCCAAGAATGTTTCCTTGCAGTATGCCGGCCGAAATTACTTTAAGCGCCGAGTATTCATTTCCACATCTAACTCGGAAGAGTCTATTCCCGATATACGATTCTAGAATATCGTATATGTAGGTATACGGGAAGATCATGTCTAAATTTATATTTTAATCCTTCGTGCCACACCTTATCGTCGTGGCGAGACGTCAAGAAGTATGCTTGAGCATATCTTTTTTTCTTCGAGAGCTTTCTCGATTACGTCAGTAATTTTATGCACCTGGTCAATTGTCGAATGCTTACTTATGAGCCTGAATTGGTTATATACGCCTTAGTAATATCGTCTCAAAGATTTTCGATATGACTGGAAGAAGCGAAATTGGTCTGTTGAGAAGTCTAGAGAAGTTAAATTAATGCTTTTCTAGGTAGAACCTTGAGAACTTCCCCGGTAATCAAATCATAGAAAGAAGCTTTCTTAAGTTTTACGACCTCGATCTCGTGTTTTAGTTCGCTTAGCGTTGCTCTTGTGAGTATTAAATCGTTAGATAGTAAATCCGTCCGATTGTTATTGTTGTAGACCTCTTGTCCATCATACGGCTTAAAAGTTTTTTCCAGATAAGCGGCAAAAACGTCCGCTTTTCTTTACCTTCCCTTGCCCATTCATTTTGGTTTATTTTAATTCGCAGCGCGGGAACTTTGGGCCTTTTGGTGCCTCTTAAAGCTTTCCAGAGTGAATAATTCTCATCTTTTTTCGCTGTTAAACTTTGAAGGAAGGGATCTTATGCCACGATTCTAATAAGCCTTTAAGTCTCCTTTAACGAATTGCACAAAAAATTCAAATGTGCTTTATGTTGCGGACCACGGCTCTCTTGCCATTTGTTACGCGCTTTTCTTTTTTCTTTGACCAATTCTTTTATTTCCGGAGGATATCGTAAACCGTATTTGCCCGGCGTTTTCTTTGGTTTGGGCGTATTATTGTAGGAGGCATACTGTCCGACCTTAACGAACCTATCAACTTGAATTTCGAGTTCATAGGGTGTCGTAAGTGAAACGCTTAATTCAATATTATTTTTAATTTCGTTCTCAAACCCTTCCCAGTTAGTTGTTTTACCAGTTAATCTCGCTGGCTCTAGGTTATGAATAAGCTTTTCGCTTAAAGTCAGAATGACTGGAGAATGATCAGACGACAGATCAAAGACAGATCTTCAACTTTTATGTTGTTGGTAGATACTCCTACTCCTGTTGAAATTAAAACAAAAAAAGAATATAGGTGTGAATTCGAAAAAATCTATTTGGGTTTCTTAATGTAGCAAAATTCATCAGCTTGCAAGGTTGCAATGTGCAATATTATTAAGCCAACTCTAAAGCAGTAAGACAAAATTACAATTTATCATTCAAATTTGTTGACGTTATCTGTTGTCGCTACAAGTTGACTTTCAATGGTTTTACTTAATATATCAATTCAGAGTCAATAGTGCCTCTAGTATCCTATGAAGAATTCCAAAGTGACACTTTTGCTTCTCATTTGTTCCAAACAGGGGATGTATGAAAATGACTCATCATTAGCAGTCCCTGTATAGTGTGTCAATGTCAGCGGTCTGTCACCATTATTTTCGCTATAATGTTGAGGTTGTAAGCGACTTTGTCTCTGCTAGCAATTCTAACAACACTTCAGCAAAAGTAAAATGAAAAATAACACCATAACTATTGCTATTTCTTTGAACTGAGAAGCTAAAATGCATAGTAGTAAAGTCCTAGCCTCAATCTTCTACCGCTGGACATTTTCGTTAAAACCTCGGCAGCTATAAGTGCCCTAAGAATAAGTCAGTCTGATAGCTGGAATCATAATGCAACAGATCATTCCATGATCCTGGAGAAATATCTAGGAAAAGTCTATACTACGGATTACCTAACTCCGTCCCTAGATTTTCATAGACCGTTTACTAGCTCGTTCCCAAGCAGGGAAGAATGGAAGGATGGCCAGCCTGCCAACACACGCTCCATCTCTATCTATACAGATGGATCTAAGATGGATGTAGGCGTGGGGTCAGGCATTTTTTCTGAACCGCTGGGGATATCTAGATCAGTCCGCCTCCAGAACCATAGCAGTGTTTTCCAAGCGATGAGGGCAAGATCACCGGAAGGTATCACCTTTTTCATCGACAGCCAGGCGGCAATAAAAGCGATTACTGCTACTGAAATAAAATCCAAGCTTGTGAAGTGCTGTCGCGAAGAACTCAGGGTTCTTGGAACACAGCACAAGGTTACACTCTGCTGGGCCCCTGGACACGAAGGTATTCCAGGCAATGAGAAGGCAGACGAACTGGCAAGAAGAGGCTCTGAATCTACGTCACAACAGGTAGACACCTCGGTGTTCATCCCGCCTTGCACATTGAAGCAAAAGGCATGGATCTTGGCCACAAGTGAGGCCAATAGTAGATGGTCCTCCCTGGACGCCTGTTTGGTCAGCAGAAGCCTATGGCCTTGCTTTGACAAGAGTAGGACCGACCGAATTATGCTAAAGGATAGGAAGTCTCTTTCGGTCCTTATAGGAATTATTACATAACTCTCTTCGGTACCACATGAGACAGTTAAGACTCACGGATGAAGATCTATGTCGGGGATGTGGGGACGAGGAAGCTAATGAGGATACAACCCACTTTCTTTGTCACTGCCCTGGGCTTATCCACCTTAGATTCAAATTTCTAGGGTGACACTTTTTCCGTGACCTCGAAGAATTAGCGAACAGACCAATAAATGAAATTTTTAGGTTCATCAAATCAACGGGATGGTTTGGTGATCCACAAGATACAAATCCGTACTAGGGTTTACCAAGGGCAAGGGACTTTTTCCCATTTGGGTATCACAATGGGTCTGTATTGACCTGAGTGTGACGACGTGTTCTAGTCGCCGACCCACTTACCTAACCTAACCTAAAGTCCTAGCCTGAACAACTAAGGAGTGTCTAGACCACGATATTTCCCATCCTTCTTTATGTTCAGAAGAAAACGCGTAAAATAATATAAACTTGCCTTTTCTGTCATTCTCCAGGTGGACTATTTGATGACTCTGGTTCTAGCGTGCTGCGCGGTAAGTATTCCTCCTTTCCACTGTCTTGTTCCTTATCTCTCGAAATTAACATCCATTAGTTACAGTGTATTTACATGTTTATGTAGATACTATCTGTTTAATTATACAAACAGTACAAGTAATTCAAAAGTCACAGTATTTTATGTTCAATGTTCAGTAAATATAGAATTACTTTTTGAAGTCTTTGTTAATAAGGAGTTCGACGCAGCAATACCTATGGCAAAAGCTTCTACATCTCGACTAGAAGCATTATTAAAATCGCCATTTGCGATGGCCTGGCGTAAAACGTGGAATAACTACAGCGATGTTTCCAGCATGCACGGGGTGAAATACATATATGACAAGGAGGTCAACATCTACATAAGGTATCTTCATTATAATGTACACATATTTCCATAACGCTAATACATGTTTTTTAGAGTCATATGGGTTGTTACGATCATTATTATGTTCATATTAGCTAATCGAATGGCTTACTCTCTCTATGTGGACTTTATTAATGATCCAATTCGGTTAATTATAGAAAGTGACCACAGCAACACAGCGAAGCTTCCGTTTCCAGCTGTTACAGTCTGTCCAACTCAGTTGTTTAACCACTCCAAGGCAAAGGAATTGCTTTTGACTTTGTAAGTACAAATACAAATATTTGACCCGAAAGTGCCTTGCCGTGCCATGCCGTGTTATATTCTTCAGAAGAATGGAAATGGTCTTCTATATAGCTGCAATTTTTCGGTAGATTTTTATAGCCTATCCTATAGAAAAATAATTGAAAAAGACACTATAAAGTATATAAATATGTGATCAGTAGCAAAAGCGAAAACCAATGAGCAATGTCCGTTCGTCCGTATGTCACCAATTGTTGGGCCTTAAATTTTGAGCTAGGAGAATGAAATTTGATAAATGAGGTTCTGGACAATAAAAGCAGTACAAGAATAGAAATTTTCGAGATCCGCCCACTTTTCCATAACTTTACTATTTTCTATGATATCGAAAAAAAAATATTAAGACAGAATATTTAAATATTTCAATTCTCTTCAGGCATGAACAATCCTTTGACCATATTGCTGTAATTCGACTAAAAATAAACTGCACGACTGGGTCGTACGTGGTTGCACCTTAATGCTATAAGTTTTGGTTGTGATTATTATTGGCTTTTTATAGTGTACAATCTTATCAGGATTAAAATGCAAGTCTCGCTCTTCTCAGTAAATTAGGCGTGACATTCCGCGTTTAGATGGAATAATAGTCATAACATTGTACTCATAGGTAGGTGTGTTGGAGTTTATACAATTTATATTTTTATTTATACAATGTTTTTATAAAAACGCCTAAAAAACTAGATAATTTCAAGGCCTAATACTTTGCTTGTATAATTTTTGTCTAGTATAAATTTAAAAAAACAAATTAAGTTTTATAAAAGTAGGCATGGCAATTCCAAAATTGGGTACTTCAGTACCTTGCATTTGTCTTATAACCTAGAAATATTAGATTTAAGCCCATTCGCTGCAGAAATTACAAAGAAATAGGCAATTTTCCAAAGTACCGTTATACATTCTTGTAGAGAAAAATGTCATGTGCCACCTCTTTGCATATAGCCAAACTAATCTACGTATTATATTTTAGCCTATTTCGCCTCGAATTGTGACCCCACAGACTCTAGATATGAAGTTTGAAGCAAATCCGTCCAGCCGTTTACGCTGCAGTCGAGTGAATAGACCGATAGACAGACGGAATTGGCGAAACCACTTTTTTGTGCTTCCCTATCATAGTAATGTCAAGTTTGACTAAAATCTCGTGTTTGAAAACTTTCAGGAAACCAATAATTGGCCTGTAGGTATACATATGTAGGTACAAGTAAAAATGGCGTGCGGCTACGCCCAAGTCATAAGAGGTATATAACAAGAAGGATGGGGTATTACACGATCCGCTCCAGACAAATTGCATCTCTTCTTTATGTTTTATTCTCTATTACAGTAACTTTCCAGAAAATCTCACTGCAACTGAAGTCATCAGAAATCTCGACCAAAGCTATGGATTTATTCAGGAGGAATTTAAATATAACAAAACGAAAATATCTGTCCTTCAAGTGGTTATGAAACTAAACAACTATACAGCGGAAACATTTTTTAAGAAAACTCAATGGGATTTAAACGAACTATTCTTTCGCTGCCGGTTCCAGTCTAAATACAAAAATTGCAGTGCGATTTTTCGAGTGCTTAAAACATTCGGTGGAATTTGTTATTCTTTCAATTCGCACGAATCAGGGTATTGTAACTGAATTATGACATCACTTTATTCTGTTCTTTTGGTTTTGTAGAGTCTTTTCAGCTCATTTCATGTCAAGACGTCACGCATTGCGTCAGGGGCTTTCGTTTATCTTGAAGGATGTCGAATTGGATCTGCAATCAAATTATAAATTGTTTCAGGTTATAATTCACGAAGCTCATGCCTGCCCTGATGAGTTTTCTTTTCGAAAACAATTATATAAAAATGAGGAACTTTTACTAAGAAGCGAACCAACTGAAACCATATGTTCGCGGGAAGTCTGGAGACGATTGACTGTAGATGAAAGAAAATGCGCTATGCGAAGTGAAATAAAACTACGCTTCTTTGCTGAGTATCATCGACAGAACTGTCTTTTTGAGTGTCGGAACTCTATTATGCAAAAAATATGCGGTTGCGTACCGTTTTATGTATTTCGAGAAGAGAGCACCTTGGTGTGCGATTTTGAACATATTTCTTGTTTATCAGATAATTATGGTAGGACGGAAATATAAATTTTATTAACAAAAGGAAATTGTAAAAGCTATAAATGTATACTTCCAGAACGTCTGTTATCTATGCAAAAGGAGTGTAAGTGCGTGCACAGTTGCGAGAAAGTGGAGTTTTCAGTTCGTTGAACTAGCGCAAGCATCAAAGATACCATCGATGCTGTGGATCCCTTTTA
Organism: Xylota segnis; assembly: GCA_963583995.1. NCBI lineage: Eukaryota > Metazoa > Arthropoda > Insecta > Diptera > Syrphidae > Xylota > Xylota segnis. The sequence continues at coordinate 15,832,389 of OY757239.1, forward strand.
GTAAGTTATTTGGAAAAGAATATTAAACATTAGGTTTGGTAGTTATGTACTTAAACTTAAACTTGTGCTTTAGCTAGTTCCTATCAAACCCATTCCATATTGGAGATCAAACTGATAAATAGGGGATAATCTAGTTTTAGTAATCATTAAGTGAAAGAGGTGTTTATACAGATGTACTGTAGATGACCTCATAGTATCTTACAAAGATTGGTAAGACACTTCAATACATGGTTGTGGGAAGCTAGGCCCTGGGACCTGTCGGGCCTGACTGTTGTATTTACATGGCCTAGTTGATTACGTATGTCCGACCGTTGCCAGTAGATTGTATGCTTATTTATTACCACAATTCAAATATATCTTCACGCATACATATGAATCTATTTATGTATTTATTTATTTAGGTACATTTTAAAATTAAAGTTTTTCTCTAACTTTTCTTTCAAGCGACAACATTCTGCCGAATTTTACTGTTGTTCATGTGTATTTACAATCACAATTATATCGCCGAATCAGGCGCGATATAGTTTGGAATATTGTCTCTATAGCAGGTCAGTTACAAAATATGCAAATGCATATATGTAAGTAATATAGATTACACACTTTAACATTACAATTATATTATGGCTTTATTGTAAATTAATATGTAAAATGTAATCCTAGACTAGAAACCTAGCAAATATCCTGGCAATGATGATATTTACACAATACTCTTTAAAATTATTTCATACATACATTTATATTAAATATTAGTTGAGAAAAAAAACGTACATATGTAGGTGTCAATTATTGTGGTTATAATGTTTAACTTTTAAAATTAATTTGTGGGAGTGATTTTGATCTTAATAATGTACTTACATACATTTAAATAAAACCTGACATACCGAAAAGCTATATTTATATAAGTACATACATGTACTGAGGGTATTTTCATGTTACCGGTTAATGTCATTTGAGCTCCATATTGATTAAGTTTGCATTTCGACAACGCGTTAGATTTATTACAATATTTCAATTAAAACCTAAAAATATAATACATTTTTCCTGATTTCGAGTTATGAGACATTTGTATGATACTCACTACCTAAAAGTAGCACACAAATTTATAAAGGGTGTGTGACCTGCTGGCTTTATTTTTTGTGCGCACTGAATCTTATAGGAATTTAAACCGAGATCTTTATACAAAATGTAAAGTGGTTGCGGATTCCTGTGTTCGTTTTGAAATGGACACACCTGGTTTTTCAGACACTACGGCGACGAATTAGTCTTTTAATCAACTTAAGTTCAAACTATCCCTTCCATCTAAAGGTCCTGAACTGACGATATTAATGATTTAATTTAATTTAATTTGACGAGTGCAAAACTTTATCGATTCAAAACAAATTTTCTGGCGTATCTACAGATTTGTAAATACAGCTTGTTAGCTTCATTGTTTTGATATTCAAATCGTTCTATCATCTATCATCTACTTTTTTTACTTTTCGATAACGTAATCAGTATCCTTTAATGTTTCAATCAGATATATCAGTTTGTATGTATTTCGTTTCGTTTAAAAATGCAATGACTTCTTGATATCTTAGAATAATGTATATACATATGCATGTATATTAGTAACATAATTGGTAACATAGACAAAAACTAATGGGGGCAGATCCTTAAATGTGTATTATATTTATATTCATGATAAATATCAATAGATAAAATAATTTACCCGTGCCCGTCCGTCCATTTGTCCGTTTTGGGTCTTAAATTTTCAGCTAGGAGGATGAAATTTCATATCTACCCATTTTTTATAACTTTACAATTTAATTTAAAATCGAATCGGTTTAGATCAAATTCAACAGGTAGATTGTCTATATGTAGCTAAAACCACTTTTTGTGACTATTTTCCTAAAAAAACTGGTTTTGATGATACTTTGCTGAAATATTGGAAGTTATTGTAGTTTCGTTCGATTCGTTCCAGGCAGATTATAATTTTTTTTGGGTTTGTACTAAACTGTATGTGGCTTTAGTTCCAATGTACATATATACATACATTTATATGTACACCAGCAAAATCTAAACAAAAAAAATCAATTCACGCAAAGATATGTATAACTGCGTGAGCTCTGTATGGGGTGAGTTTAGTTCGTTTGAGGAACTTGCTTTAGACAGAGTCTTAAATTATAAAATCAATATGTAATGAAAACGCCCGAAAGAAGTAGATAATTTGAGTACAGAAATATCTTCGTGTCAAACTTAATATCCCGTTAGAATAGGGTATAATCTAGTACCGTTAGTTTACTTTGTAAGCGATTGAGTATCACATGATTCATTCTAGAAATATTATTTTTTTGAGTTAGTAGTAACATTATTAATGTCAACAAAATATATTAAAGCAAACCCAAATATATATAATATTGCACAACTATTAAATCTTATATAACTTTATATATATAAAAGGTTTATTTATATTTTATATTTAACAATTGTATCACAAATAATAAACAAAAATGATAATGAGGCACTTTAATGTTTACAATATTGAATTACAATTTAGAGATACAATTTGTATCTTTCGTTACTTTACATTATTTTCATTAAATTAAATTAATCTCTTTATTTTTATTGGTATTAAATTAAGTTATTTAACCAAGAAGAACAAAAACTAGAATCAAAGTAACATCAAAACAAACCTACCTTGTATTAACGTATAACTAAACAAAAACAATTATTGTACAACAAAAGTTACAACTTGAGTTGTCCTTATTCTTAAAGTATCAATACAAAGTAACTAAAATTTTGCTTTACTCAACAGGAAATCTGGGCAACTGTTATAGCGTATTTGTAGGAATAAGTGCTTTATCAGTGTTGCAGTTCTTGTATTATTTCACTTTTGTTCTAAAGAGGAATTATTACAACTGAGTAAATGGACATATGTACGTGTCTATATTGTTGAAAATGTGTTGAATATGCCGGAGTTTCATTACTTCTATGCAAAATATACTGATTGTGTTTATTTTGAGATGAGTACGAATTTTATTTTGTTGTTATACACAATACATATAAGTTACTACTAAATATTGAATATAAATAAGGCAAGTAAATGAATGTTTTCAACACTAATGTATGTATTATATACTTAATATTTTATTTCAGCGATCAGTTTGCCGTCTGCTTTAATTGAGTGTTTTACTTTCGGTAAAGTAGATTACCAAAAAAAGTTGCGTGACTTAGTTTGTTTAACGGAGGAATTCTTACATAACTTTGACAAAAATGTGAAACCTGTTCCTGAATTTCATTTTAAAAGAATAATAAAGCAATGCAAGTTTTATTTGAAATTTTAGATTTAGATTGTTTTACTAAGTCACTTCCTTTAGAAGAATGCAACATTTTGTATTTGCGAATTCCTCAGAGGTATTTCAGGGTTCCGTCGATGTACGCAGACTTTTGTGGAATACCAAAGCTCAGATAGTAAATGCCGTATTTAGGTTGAGGTTCGGCGAGAGGAATGTAATTTATTATAAACATAATTTCATGTTCTGTATATTTTTTATATCAAAATTTTTAATATCAAAATAACATTAAAATCTTCTTTTGTTTATTATTTGTTGACTATTTAGACAGAAACGTTGGGGTATGCCATTCCGATGAAGTTTAGTGAAGCTAGGAAAAAAATAACACGCAGTGTTTAAGAAAATAGCCCAATCTTTTAAGAGCAAAACCATCTAAACATATACGATCATGTGCTCTGAAAGCTCTTTCTCTTCTTTGAAAAAAGTACATGCATAACAATAGAGTTAATCATCAAAATTTATTTTGTCACCTTCAAAATAGGGTTCATTTGAAGGGGTGTATTTTTTCCAACAAACAATCAAGTCATCCATACATTTTGTACAGACATTTTCCGGGATCACCTTTTGTACTCTCAATGAAATTTCGTTTATCTCTATATTGGGAGTTTTTACTTTCGCCTCTTCTTCTTTTCTACACTTCAGCCAAACTATCTACATAAGCTGAGTTGAACTTACAATTAATTTGACCGAGGATAAACGTATTGGAGTAGATTTATGATATTACTCTAAAAGAATAGGAATCAAACAAACAACACAAGATCCTCCTTATAAGCTTTATTGATTTTCTGTCATGGACTTTAAAAAGTTAATTTACAGGTAATAAATAAGATACTTACATATGTATATAAGACATATAAATAATGTTGTGACAGCTATTAACACATAATAACGTACTCGTAGATATTATCGAGCGGAACCTCATCGATTCAGAAGAATTAATAGGACAAAAAGTTTTGAACAATGACGATAACATGCCACAATTCCTACCGCAAAGGTTTTGTTGAAATAGTTCACCTCTTAAAAGGCAGGTGTTTAAGAGGTTTGCCAAACGTCAAATATTTAGGAAAAAATGTTATATTTCGCGATTTTGTCTCTTGTGTACTAGAAATAAACAGCGGGGCCGTGATCGCACCTCTCGTCAGCGTCTGACATCAGAGAGTAAAACTGTCATGGAAATCTTCTCAAAAACAAAAACGTATCTTTGGACACAGTGGTAAAGAGTCATGCTTTCGGGTAAAAACAACGGAAATGGTTGTGTGAGACTAAGCCTCTGCAATAAACAATATCGTCGGAAAGATAACATACTAAAAGGATTAAAAAATAAAACTAAAGTGAGGTGTTACATTAAATTTTTTATTTACAAGAACATTACTTTTATAAATACATTTTAAATTCTTTTTAATACATAAATCGTACACAAAATAAAATACAGGACTGTGAGTGTGTGAGCGCTTTATTAGGTAAAACATCAATTTTCCTTATGTTATAAATTTGTATGTCCAACAAACAATTACGGCAAAAATGTAGGAACTGGACTATCCTCTCTTTTGGATATCAAGAGAAACGCAGGTCGTTAATGGGATGTGATGCGATTGAAAGAGTCTTCAATTGAGGACGGAGGATTAAAATTGTTATGAATTGTGGTTGCTACCCACGTTGAGGCTTTTGTTATATCCTTCTTCGTGAAACCACACGTGTGAGTTGTTTCACATTTTAATTTCAATGGTGAAGTGATTTCTTTCTACTTAATACTTATATGGGCTCGGGGCTTTACCGCCGGGTCCTTGTGGCTCTCCTTCGTAACTTACATCCGCATGGAACCCAGTTTTCCAATCAGCCGTATACCGAACTATTTGCGTACGCCCATCTGGTAATGCAACGCGATATTCACCATTGACAACATCACCGTCACTACTAGCTTTATGCGAGTAATCATTTGCAGTAGCGATATCGTTTACGGCGTACTCAAAGTCATATGGCATTCCTGGCACATGCACATGGTCCTAGAGTACAAAACCAAGAAGAAGTATTCTAATTTATTTACTTTATAATAGTATATTTGTTACTCACATCACCAGGTTGCTGAGGGCCTGGCCCTGGTGGCCGGCGGCCCCCTGGTCCTGGACTAGGTGGTTGTCTTGGGCCTGGGCCAGTTGGAGGCTTTGGTGGCTGGAAAAAAATAAAAATTAGTTGTAGAAATAATGTAGTTAGTAATTTAAAAAGTTAATTTTTTTTTTCTTTAACAGGAAAGGTTGCAATGTTTTAAGCGGATTGCACAAAACATTTTTATAAGGCACTGAAGTTTATTCTAAGGTACACAGATTTTCTTCGCAGAGAACCCATAGAAGCTTTCAATATACAAATTTTTAGCTCCGTATTTATCGGAATGTACTTCGTGACGAAAATAATGATTTAAAAAACTCCCAAAAAGAGTGTAGCTAGTCTAGAACGTTAACCTAGTCAGGAATATCAGACGGATGAAGAGGAGCTGGCACGGATGAAACGAATTGGATCGAAAAGAAAAGGAGTAGCGAAAAACGTAAGGTTTGTTTTTCACTTAAAGTCGATCCTTAAGTCAAAAAGCGAAAAACGACAAGTTGGAAGGTACGTTGGCATCAACATTTAAGGTCACCTCTCTCCGAAACGATACGTGGAAAATCAATAGTTCCGATGACTAGCGAACAGTATCCCAAAGTTAAATAGCAAATAGATCTAGTCGTTTATGTATGAGAATAAGCTAGACAGACATCTGCGTGTATAGCAAGAGGACACCACCCTTCGTGCACTAAAGAAGACATCATGAAAGACCTACAACTCCTTTAGACTTTCAGAATCCTTTACGCCGTCAATATTAATATTAAAGAAAAGCAATAGTCGGAAGAAGACCAGAAAGGTTGGTTAGTCTTTCGCTATTTATGCTAGGTTTCGATAAGACCAAAAATAAAGATTCGGAGCTATTAAAGCAAAAAGTCAACCAAGCTCTTTCTTGGAGACACACGCTCAAGCTGCAACAGTAAAAAACGGTGATAAACATACATAGTTCACAAGATGTGGTATCCCGAGTCTTTTCGAGAATTTTTGCTTAACTTAAAGAGCAATAAAAAAAAACAAACTTGTTTTTGAGAGGCTAATTACGCTTAAAAAGAAAATCCGTAACATGAGCAATTCAACCAATATGTGGAAGAAATGGTTCAGATTCTTACTCGGAACGCCAAGGGGATTATGGTTTATGAAACACATATGACGAAGCATTTGAATGTTAAATAAAGTGCACGACTGGGCCGTACAAACTTGCACCTATGTCTCAAATTCTTGTGTGTATTTGTGGTAAAAATAAATAAACGAATATATACATAAGTAGGTAAGCATATGTAAGTTGACTATAAGTAAACCATCGTTCTAAACAGATTGGCCAAAAACGTCATATATCATCTGTAGGATTTGATAAAGGTCTTGAAAATTAAGCATCGTCGTTAATTTTTCTTCAATTTCACTCAAATTCATTGCCTTTGAACTCCGGTGAATATGCCAAAGTAAGTCCCTAAAAATGTAACAATATTTTCTCTCTGTCTTTTAACCAATGAAAATGAATTTCAGACAAATCCAGTAGCACGTGCACCAATCAAAACCTGTATCGTAAGGAAAAAACGTTTCCATGACAACAGCTGTGTTCTAGGAAAACCTTTTGCAATGGTATATAATTTTGAAAATCTGTTCAGTAGGAAGAAGTAGGGATAAAATTCATGTTTGGCTAATAATGATATGAAAATCGTGTTTTTGTTAAGCTGGTTGTAAGGAAAGTGGAATTTTAGGCAGTTTTAACCAAAAACGTGGTATGCCATCTTATAGGGTTTAAAAAGCCGTATTCTAATATAAAATTTAATAAAAATCGTTGGAGCCGTTTTCGAATAAATTGGCTCCAACTGCTCGATTTCGCGAAAAATACCGTTATACTAACTTTTGGCCAAAAATGTGGTACAGTTCCTGATAGGATTTGAGACGTTTAATCTTATGTGAAAATTTTAATAAAATCGTTGTAGGCGTTTTCAAGCAAATCGGCTTTTAGTCAGCTTGGTTCTAAGTACCGTTGTATCATACTTAGATCAAAACGTGGTACGCCATCATGTTGCATTACTTCGTGCTAGTCCGAATATTAAATTTGAACTAAATCATTGGAGCCGTTTTCCTACAAATCGACTTTTTGTCAAATTGGCCATAAGTAAAGTACCATTGTTGCCAATTTTGGTGAGCAGCACGATACGTCATCTGATTGCATTTGACTAGACTAATTGAAATATGAAGTTTAATCAAAATCGTTAGAGCCATTTTCGAGAAAATCCATTTTAACTGAAATTGGCCCTAAGTAAACTACCCTCAATTTTGAGGTTTTGACCCTATATATGAAGTTTGATGCAAATCCGTTCAGCGGGTTAGGCTGCAGTCGCATATACAGACAGACAGACGGAATTGCCGGACCTACTTTTTTGGAGTACTCCATCATAGTAATGTAAAGTTTGATTAAAATCTCGAGTTCCAAATTTTGCACGAATACAATACTTGCCCTATAGGTATAGGTGCAAGTAAAAATTATTATAGCGCTTATCATGCTTTTCACCCATCGGGAAGGGAGAGACGAATCTTTTTTTTTCAAAAAGACAATATTTAACATTCGGCAAAAATAAAAGTTGAAGTAGAAGCGATACATATAAGTCCAGTATGCGCGAAAAGTTGACATTTTTCTTTCAACGTTTCATCTACTTATTGTCCATTGCGATGAATTTACAAGGGGGTAAATTTACTTTTGTTTGATGGATTGGGAAGCTGCTCGCCGAACTTTGTCGAACCGTAACTGTTGGCGAAAGGCCATGGTAAGAAAGGATGTTTGATAGACGACTTCGAGAGGTGGGGCCGTGAAAGAAATTTAACGTGTTGTCTATACAAGTGTTCCATTAAATAACGTTCCTTTCGATCTTAGAAGACCAGTTTGTATTTTGATTTAATTTTTTTTTACACAATGTTTGACTTATAGATTTTGTTATCTATACTTAATGATTTCATATTAGGAGTAGACCTAAGACCATTTAGATCATGACACTAAAAATGTTTGTAAATAATTTTCTGCAGACAAAGTTTTGCAGGTACCAATACTTGGTTAATGTTATTACGGAATATTTACAAAAATTAACTTGAACTGATATGTACATATGTACTTATGTATATGTAGAGCATTTCGTCGGATTTTCGGTAAAAATAGTTCTTACTCTACAGCAATTACAACATCTCTTCAGTTCCCTTAACGAAGGTATGTAGTACCTGCATAGCTACGTATGTACAATATTTGGTACCTGCTAAGATTTCCAAAATCTCATCCTTAACTTGTTATGAATATGAAACACTCGCACTAACTAAGGCATTTCAAACTTCGGATGTTGTTAACATTTGTTTCATGTGGAAACTTAAAGAGATAAATCCTTACGCGAAAAAGCCAGAAGCGATGCATACTGGAGCTGGAAATCTAGTCTACTAGGTACTTACAGTGAATGGTTTATTTGGTTCAGGATATGAGTATCCATTAGTTGTGGGTGGAAGGTACGTATTTGAACCAGCTGCTAGCTGTGCGAGTCCACAGGAATACGTACTGAGGCAAATGACCTGAAAATAGAAACCAATAAATAATAAAAATATATATAATAACATCTGTTTTATCTAAAGTAGATTATTTTTAAGAGTGGTTAATTTATCGGGTGATAGTAGTCTGTATCTGTATCTGTATGAATCTATCGACCAGTTTTTAAACATTTCATTAGATTCGGGTTAAGTTACAAAAATAAATAAAACTAGTTGGCGCGGCAGGTCTATACGAGATCCAGTACTTAGCTTCCTCAACTAACTATTCGTGCTGTGTGTGTTAATTTTTTTCATAGGGATGGAAGAGAAATTGTGTTTACGAAACGTGTTTATGTCAGTACTCTCAGATGTTCGCGAGAACAAAAAACGTTGATGTTTTCTGCGATTTGAACTTTTAACTTCTCGTTCAGTAACCCAACAAACTCAAGTTTTTCTTAAACGCTCTAAAAGCCTGAGATGCCTAGAAAAAGTAGCACCCTCAAATACCTAGGTCTAAAACGTTTTCGAAGAGAGAGGGGAACGCTTAAAAAAATGCAATTAAGTCGACCGCCCCCAACATACAAATCGCTTGTGTAATTGTCTGAAAAATATGATTGAGGAATGTGTAAGAATCGTTTAAGCGAACTTACCTTGAAAGTTTAACAGCGGAATAGTCGCATTAAATAGTCACAAAGCCAAGTTCCACCAAACAAGAAAAGTCATGAAGAATGCGCCAAAGATGACGAAGAAAAAACAGAAGTTTTGCAATTCACTTGCAGGACATATGTCTGCTTGCTAGGAACGTTGCTGTTGCAGCTGAAATAGATAAGGACAGTTTTGAGCTTTACATCACTAAGATGATCAGGGAGGTAGACTCGAATCCTTTGGCTTATCCACGCTGGAGAGTCGAAAAGTAGATAGAATTAGAGCTTTTACCGGATACCACGATAATTCGTGGTATCTTTACATAGGTAAAGACTATTTGCAACGTAAGAGGCAGTAAGCATTCAGTTGTACTAGAGAATAGGTACGAGCAGCTCAGAAAACCGAAAAAAATTAGCAATGATTGCAAAACTTATAATTCATTGACAGATATTCGGTTTATTACAAACAATATTTTACATTTCCTAAAACACTAAGATGTGGTTTGGTCCATTTTACTAGTACTTCAATTTTAATAGTTATTTTACTATTTTGGCTGCATTTGCTATTTGTTTCCTGAATTTGAAAAAAAACGCCACAGCTTGGGACAAAAGCAAATACCTTATCTACTTTACCATTCTAAAGAAATTAAATTGGTCGTAGGATATATTTACAAAATACTTGGCGTCGAAAGTGTTCCATGTTATGTTCCATAAATGGATCTAATGGATGACAGCAGCAAAGCCCGGAATTATATTCATTTCTGTTACAAACGATCCCAGGCCTAGTAATATTGAAAGACTCAAACCTCACGCTGCTCTGTCTTGGATACATCAAACTACAATTGATTTTTAAAGTCATTAAAAATGTAATTAGGTATTTGATAATTTTAAATTGAATTTTTGGTTGTTAATATTGCATAGATATTGCGAAAATTAAATTTGGCAAACCTAACGTTCGATTTCCGTTTTTGTTTATTTTCGGTTCATCCATTAATAGTCAATTAAAATGGTCAGGACGACAAAGTTGTCCTTGGTCTTCGTCTTAATCACACATCTCTCGATTGTTGTGACGTTGCAAAAAATACTAAACACCGGCAAAATTATTTGCACAAGTGCATTTTACTTCTGGTTCTGCACAATGCCGAAATGGGAAATATTTTGTACATCAAACACATTTTTTTTTGCTATAGCATTGGTATTTCTTCCTTCTGCTTTAGGCATTAGACATTGAGTTTTGCTAAGGTGGAATTTGCTGTCCCGGAATGTAACCTACTCCAAGTTATTAAAAACTTATTCCATGTTTTATCTGCTGAACTTACAATGACTTGTGAAATTTTGATTTTCAGAAGATGTCCAACTATTTCTATGAAATTTAAGTTAGCGCTTTCTGGAGGACATTTCAGACGCTCTAACATCTGCCCTTTGGATAAAGATTTTTGATATTACGTGTCGTGTGTGTTCATTATTAAATAAATAAATACTTGGCGCAACAGGTTGAAGGGACCAAAGGCCTAGCTTCTCACAACCATTCGTGTTGTGCGTGTTATATTCTTTACACGAATGGAAGGGGCCTACTGTTTAATGCCGTATCCGAAGGGCAGTTTGTGTTTTGAGACGCTTTCTCAGGACAGTTGTACTCTCGGATGTTTTTCGGATGCTCGCGAGTGGTGGGGCCGTGAAAGACTTTTAGGTGTTTTAGGTAGTGTCTCTTACGATTAAGTTTATATTTGGACTAGATAATGTGGTACGATTTGGTCAAAATTTGTATAACCGTAATTACGGTTAATTTAGTCAAAACCTGATTTACTCAAAAACGGTTTTAACGATTTAATTTGATTTTTACATTTAATTAGATTGTCAGAAATACTATAAGATATTGTGTAATTTTTTTTATACAGTAGACACATGAAAAATAAAGTGCACGACTGGGTCGTATGTACTTGCACCGTAATGCTATAAGTGTATAATTTTATCAGGATTAAAGTCCAAGTCTTGCTCTTCCCAGTAAAGTAGGCGTGGCATTCCGCGTTTCGATGGAATAATAGTCATAACATTGTTGGAGTTTACTCAATGTTTTGTTTTTATAAAAATGCCCATAAAAAGTGCGCGTGGCTAGATAGCGTGTTTGAGTGAATTATAGAGAATTTTAAGGCCTATTACTTTGCTTAAATAATTTTTTCTCAATTTCTAGTAAAAATTTTGAAAAAAAATAAGTTTTATAAAAGTGGGCGTGGCATTCCAAAATTTGGTATGCCATTATTTTGCACTTGTCTTATAACTTACAAATAATAATTTTTAGGCCAATCGCTGCACAAATACCCGAGAAACAGCTGATTTTCAATATTACCGTTATTCGATTCCGTTATTCAATTATTATTTTTCGTGAAAAACGTGGTATGCCACCTCATAGCATATACCCAAACTAACCCACACATCAAATTTTATCGAAATCGTTAGAGCCGTTTTCGAGAAAATCCATTTAAACTGAAATCGGCCTTAAGTAAACTACCCTTAATTTTGAGGTTAGAATGAAAATTCAAATTTCGCCTCTAGGGAATATCCCACAGACCCTATACATGAAGTTTGAAGCAAATCCGTCCAGCCGTTTAGGCTGTAGTCGAATATACAGACAGACAGACAGACAGACAGACGGCATTGGCGGACCTACTTTTTTGGACTTCTCCATTATAGTAATGTCAAGTTTGATTAAAATCTCGAGTTCCAAATTTTGCACGAATACAATACTTGCCCTATAGGTATAGGTGCAAGTAAAAAACGTCGTACTCGATGTTGTAAGCATTTGTTATTCATACAACCAAATGCATTTTTCAGTTGTTTTTTTAAAACATATTTTTGTTTTATTTCTCTTCACTTTATTATCAGAAAATTTGTACGAACATTATACAATTGCCATACAATTTGTTGTATACTACAAAGGTTATATGCTCCAGAGGATGGGACCGCCCAATATCGGCAAAACCTTGCAGGTAATAATTTACTGAAAGCAGTGTAACCGTTAGGTGATCAAAGTCACCACTTGACTTGATATTTTAGCGCCCGGGACACCAAGTTTTCGGATTTTTAAAATTTTGCAAAAAAAAATAAATTTTTAATAAGTGGGAGTGGAATTCCGAAACTTGGTACCCCATTACTTTTCATTTCTCTTATAACCATCAAATATAAAGAAGACATACCCAAGAAACAGCTGATTTTCAATATTACCGGTATTTGAATTTTACGCACAGAATGTGGTATAATAAACTATCCCAAATATCAAATTTAATCAACATCGTTATAGCCGTTTTCGAGAAAATCCATTTTAACTAAAATCGGAATTTTCAGAACGGAAAATTCCTTTCAGGCAAATAATCGATCACTTTATGCATGATAATGACTAAAAACATTTTCGTGTTTTGTGAAGAATTATCTACCTTTCAAAGCAACATATGTACATCCCGATCTAAATTCAATTCTAAACATTTGGAACTATGTGAAGTTTATAGGTAGTTCATTAAACCCAATCCAAAAAATTTGGACAAACTTTGGTGGACGATAGAATCAATCTGGGATACTATCCCTTTATAGCTGTACATAGGCGCCTAGTTGAGAGTCTAGCAAAGCGTTTACAGGAGATTATAAGGAGTGAAGAATATTCAACAAAATGTTTTGTACATAAGTATATGCATGTACATATATATGCTGTGCTGTCAAAGTGAACAGCCAACTAGATTTGTAAAGACTCTACTTTCTTATTTTCTTCTTAGCTGCTGAATTGAATATGTAGTATATGATAATTTGAAAAAAACGTATTTTCTTTTAACAAAGTGTCCTTAATATGGTTGTGATCTTTTATAATGTACGAGGAAATAATGTAGAGTATTTTTCTTTATGATTGGGTGGAATTGCATGTTTCGGACTAAAGGGGGTATTCTTTAATAAAAAGGATTACTCCTAATACGGTAGATCAGCTTAAAACAGAGGTCGTCCTCATAACTACATACATAGTCGCACTTGAGCGGATAACTGCAATTTAAGTCAAAGTCTTGCGCACTGCAAGGCCCATCAATATTTTGCCATTATATTTATCAATCCTGATATATCCCATTCTTATAAGTACACGCACGAACAGATTAAAGCAAACGATAGTGGGTGTATTTGACATTTAATTTATATTTTTAAATCGAAACTAAAAATACAAACACTAGATCAATATGATCTGTAATCAAAACAGCAGTTAAGTTAAGGAAAGTTAAATTGCAAGTATACTGTACACTGCAAATATTATCTGTTTGCAGGAGTAAGCTTAGGATGTAAGGTGCATAGCTTTGAAGGAGATGTAAAAAGCATAGATGTAGGTAATTGCTACCCATGATTGCACTGTGATAAAAGGACTGCCAACATAAAAGCTACTCGTATACTTCTAAAGCCTCGAACTTAAAAGGACGTGGTTGTGTATATGTATGTACGGGCAGCCAAAATTTACTACATGAGCAAGAACGTGGATCGTCAATAGTTAGTTCATTGATCAATTAGTGAATATCACCTATAAATATCCCAGAGCATAATTGTTTTCTAAATCTTAAAAACAAAATTCGATTTTGGATTGGATTTCGAATATGACATCAAAGTGCCTGTCGCTTTCAATAAGAACGTGTTTAAATAGCAATGACTCTAACACGGATCTTTTGGCCAAATATTTGTATTTCATGAAAGTAAGTATGTTACAAATAAATCCTAAATAAATAGCTTTTAAATCTTAATCAGTGGATACAATGTTGCAGAATTCAATGATCTTGACATCTATAAATAAGTATGCATACATAAATTGTTGGTTCGATCAAACAGCTCACTACTCGTATTTAAGAATTCCACTTAGACAAAAGGCAACCGCAATTTTAATCAACTAGCTAGACCTGTTGTTGGAAATATGTTTAAAATAAGCTTTCCATAAAGAAGTGGTATTTATGTATATTCCTTGTTAAAATTTAGTGAAAATGAGAAATATTTTCTTAAACAAACATATTTTTACTTTTTATTATAAACTGCACAGAAGTATTTTTTTTTTAAATGTTATTATTTTTCGAAACTCAGGATATACTTCCTTCTATAAATTGGCCATCATAGAATTTCGATTGTCCAAACAAATAAGCTATTCCCCCAAGCAATTCACTTCTTAAGTATGAATATAGGAAGTGTTTAAGTCTTTAACTTAACAAATGATCAAGGCCTTAACCATGTTTTTATTCGAAATTCACAAAAAAGAAACACATGCATAACATGCATGTATGTATGCATGTATGCATGTTTTCATACATTAGTATCTTGAAAATATGATAAGTACTCACGACAAACGCCATCAATTTAAAGGACACCATCCTGACCTTTGGATTTGTGTACGTATGCTGTATCGTTTTTATGTACGAAATATTAAAGATGTTACACAAGGATTATTGTCCAATATTTAATCCTTACTGGCTTAATGGATATACACTTTTCACTTTCTTCACTCACTAATGGCTAGTAGTAGAATATTTTTTTGTTTTTTTTCTTTTCCCCCGAGTAGTCCACAAAAATGATTCTTATATTTTACTCCACAAACGTTAGGTGTAACGATTAATCACGAATCACGATTTGAATTAGGGTTCAATAACGCCGCGCGAGTCTTTTTATATCGATTCTTCAGCAACAGTGCTAGAGATGAGCGCACACTCGTACACGTTGTTGAGAAAAATAAGAGTACATGGAGCTGCAAACAATACACAAATGATCACAAGAGATCACACAATTGCAATGCAATTGTTTCGAGGTAAGGTACTCATCATCATAATGGCAGCCATCGTGATGATCTTCGTTATCATCATGTTCATGATCATCGTTTGTAAAATCATTGGTATTTCCATACATCTTTGGTGAGGAGGCATATGCGATAAGTGTCTTATTAGTGTTGAAGATCGCATTCGTGTAGTTTGTTGTTGTGCCAATTGAAAGTATTGTTTGCATAGATGTTGCACCTCTAAGAGGAATCTTCGATGTTTTATAGTGGGAGGAAAGAGGACAAGATTGAAGGTAGGTAATTGTTATTTGAAAGAGCGAGAAAATACAATGTTGTAATTGAGTAATTTTAGATGGCTCTTAAAGATTCACAGTGAGCATGAGAAAAAAAAACTGCTAAGAATTACGGAAAATACGGATGTTTCACCATGTCATACCTGTGGTAAATTTAGGAGAAGTAGTAGATTGTGGAAATAAAGCTCGGCTTGATGATAGTGTACTGCATTGAACTTGAGTATGCAATAAATTAATCTTAAGGTTATGACATTTAAACCTTCTTCAAGATAGAATGTTGTTATAACGCTATCAGTTCAAGACAGGAAGAGAAAAACCAATTTAAATCAAAACTGGGTTCATAAATGGCTTATAGCAATGTTTTTTTTTCAATTATCCAAGTTTTAAACAAATCACCAAAAGCGTGGGCTTTGTAGTACTTAATCTCATTGCTCCGAGATAGAGTGGTTCACTCAAGATGTGCTAAGTTGATGAAGCATATCTGAAAGTTAGACAAATGAATGAGTCAGGTTGAATTAATTTTATTTATATACATAAATGTACAAATGTACATACATAAACATGTAGGTCACTCGATTAAAACCTATTTTATTGTTATTACTACAATACATTTAAAAATATATAATGTAGAAAGATAGGCGAGGTAAGCCTTAAGTTCATACATATGTATCTAAATGTGTATATGTACGTCTGTCTGTCCTAATGCTACCATTTTCTTAATTTTAAATAATAGAAATAGAAAATAATAAAAATAGAGGTGCAAGGAAAAACTCTATTAGCACTAATGTGAGGTTAACGTATTTGAGAATCTTGTCATAAGAATCGTCCAGTACCCCGTACTCTGCAATTGAAATATTTTTATTTTTAAATCATGATCCTTGCGCTTTTGGCTGACATTGCGACCTGAAAAGATCAATTGCATCTAAAAGAAGATCATTTATTCGTGCCTGATTGCTCGTGACATAGGTAGCTGATTCAGCTGAAGAGAGCTAAATCTATCGGTTTACTATTATTTAATATGTATTACTGTGGCCTGGAAACCAAATCAGGGTTACCTTGAACTAGCCATATAGATGGGCTAATTTAATTAGGGACACAAATAGTTTGGAGGATGAGATTAAAAAATTAATGACTTTGGTTTTCATTGAAAATTACAATTCAGTAGTCTCTAAAAATTTGTACAAAGCAAGAAGTATGTATTTGCTTCTAGAGATACCCCTCCAGAGGTGTACTAAATGACGTGCTATTGCACCTAAGGTACAGTGGTGGTAAGACCATTACATATGCGGATGATATCGTATTGTTGACCTCGGAAAAATGTCTCCCTTAGTGAACTATTGGATAAACAACTGTTAGATAACTTGGTGTTCATTCCGCCTTACGCAGTCAAGCAGGAGGCATGGATCAAGGCCAGTAGATGGTAGATGTATTACAAGAAGCTTATGGCCTTGTTGTGGCAAGAAAAGGACCGGCCGAATTATGCAAAAGGATAGGAAATCCCTTTCTATCCTGATAGGAGTAATCCCGGGTTATAAGTCTCTTCGGTACCACATGAAGAAACTAAGACTCACGGAAGAAGATATATTTCGGAATGTGGAGATGAAGACGCCAATGAGGATACAACTCACTTTCTCGGTTACTGCCCTGAGCTTATCCACCTTAAGTTTAAATTTCTCGGGCGACACATCTTCTGCAATCTTGAAGAATTATCGAATAGATCAATTAATGACATCCTGAACTTATTCAAATCCAGTCATGAGAATATATGATACCCGTTTTTCATGTTTAGTTTCCTGGTTTTGATAAAGTAATCTTTTATTATAATCCTCAGATATTAATTTTAAGACAAATTTCTGAAATATTTACCGAGAAATAGTCGATTTTCAAAGGTACAGTTAGGTACCTATAGGTATTTTTCTAGAAAAACGCAGTACGGCTTCTATTAGCATACATATGTACATTCAATCGGCTTTAAAGCCGAATGCGACAGCATTCATCGTCTTGAGCTTTTCAAGGCGATGGCCGAATTCAGGATCCCGGCAAAAGTGATGAAAACGCCCGGTGCAATGTGCAATTTGGGAACAGCTCCTCTGAACTATTCCAAACGTGCACCGTATTTCGGCAAGAAGATGCGCTGTCGTGTGACATCTTCAATCTAGTATGCGCAGGGCAGGTGTTAACACGGAAGGCACTATATTTTATAAATCTGTCCAGCTGCTGGAATACGCAGACGACATCGACATCATCGGTCGCTCCTAGCGCCCCGTTATAGAAGCTTTTACGGCAATTAAAGAAGAGCCGAAACGAGTTGGCCTTGAAGTTAATGAGGACAAAACCAAGTACCTGCTGTGAACAAACAAAGAAGCATCGGTCTACCGACTAGGACAAAACGTCACTGTTGCCAACTTTAAGTTAGTTAAGGAGTTTACCTACCTCGGAGTAAATGTCAGGAAACCCCTACTACTTCGGTTTGGCAGAACAAATGGGTTCAAAACTCCTATCTCGAAAGACGAAATGCATGCTTTTGCAAAGCATTGATTCTGCAAGTTATGCTATATGGAGCCGAGTGGTGAACGATAAGCAGAAAAGCAGAGCACATTTTGGTCACTTTCGTAAGAAAAATTCTTCGGCGAATTTTCGGTCCTGTATGCGAGGTGGGCGAATGGAGGAGAAGATATAACCGCGGACTCTATGAGTTGTACCAAGATGTGGATGTAGTCCAAAAAGCCAAAATACGCCGAATACGCTGGCTCGGACACATCGAACGAATGGAAAATAATGCTCCAGCAAAGGGGATGTTCGAATCGCAGCCCCCAGGTTCGAGACGATAAGGAAGATCGAACCTCCGTTTTAAAGACCAAGCTATCGCATTGCCAGAGCGTTTAGTCTGGACAACTGGAAACAGTGTGCCCGGGATCGAATTAAATGGAAGGCTACCGTGTCTCAGGCAGGGACTCTTCACTTGTCGGGAGCCCGTTAAGTAAGTATGCCAAATACTAAATTTTATCGAAATTGTTAAATTCGTTTTTGATCAAAATTCATTCGTATTAAAAAGTAAAGAACCCAGGTCAGAATTAAATTGGAACGCGAACTATGGATGGAAATTAGAAATGAGTAGGCGTCAATGAAATCGATGAAAATTCACCTAGATACTGTAGGCCACAATTTGATAAACAGTAGGTTTAATTGTATCATCTTAAGAAGATCTGATCAAACTTGAACTGGAAGATAAGGAGAAGAGAACGGAAAATTTCCATTCGGCATGGGTTGACACCGTATTTGGTAACCGAGTTTCCGGCCTTTATAATATAGGTCGACGGTCGCACTACTCGAGCTGACTCCAGATAATTCGATTAAAAAAAAAAAAAAATTTCGTACGAGCAATAAAAGAGTTACAGCAGTTAATCCATATGGAGCGAGCAAAGCAAAATCAGAAAACTTCTATATGTACATACTTAGATTCTGAACCATATTCTCTCACCCTCAAAGAAGAATTCAGGAAACTATAGAAGGAAAGCAGTGGTAAAACCTGTTATAACGTTGAAAGCATAAAACATTCCAAGACATTTGAAAAAATGTGCAGCAAAACTAGAAAAAATTAGATGCATGCATATGCATATGTGCAGCAATAACATATAGTGTGTACGTACTTAACGGACTTTCTGAAATAAATTCATAATTTTTCCGCTAATAATCCCTATTCCATAAAAATAGTCAAATAGAGTATTTTGCGAACTTGAGGAGTGTAGCGTTTGTATATACACTTGTCGAGGCATATTCTGCATCTGTTGACTTCGCAACCACCTTGTAATAATAGCTTCCAAAATAATTCCAAACAATGTTTTGGGTATCTCATATTGAACTTAAAGCGATTTATAACCGACACTAAAACCAATTCCCTCACTGACTTCTATTCGGCGGGCTAGCATAATTATCATAACATATTATATTATTATATACATACATATACTGTACTACAATACATATACATACGTACTTGCTGAAATACTTTCCTCTATGACCATTGACTGACTCACCACGGTATTACATTTTTTCGAAAGGATGGTTAAGTTTGGTTTTCTGACGTCATTGTATATTGAAGGTGATGGTTATCGATTGTGTGATGACAGAGGTACTTGTTTAAGTGACTTACTTTTTCAGTCATCAGCAGATTGAATGTGGGCGACTATTTTTTGTGTGGGTGACAATGAAGGCAATTGTTGTTTATTATTTCAATTGCTGTGATTATGTATGTTCGTGAATTTAATTAATTTTTTTATTGGTCTCAACGTTACAAAATCCAAAGAAATATGTGTAATTACAGAGGTAATGTTCACTTCAGTTCGGTTTTCATTTCAATAAATGTCTGGCAAAAGAAACTGTATCCTAAGCTCTTATGATATTGATTGATTAACTTAGTATTTAGTGCGGCATTCTGTTTTAATGTATACAAAGGTTAGGTACATTTGAAGCTTAAAATTTTACTCTCCTATTGTCATTCATTGAATTTTGCTCTTTGTTTCTTTTTTTTAAGTTTCGGCGTGATAGGCATTAAGTTGCTCATGAAGCACTTTGACCTCATAGAAATCTTTTTTGCCTTAAGTTGTTAATATGAACAAAGTAGTATCGGTTTGTTTGAGCAAAGCAGGAGGTGACGTAAGGAGACAAAGTAATATATGTATTTATGAAAATGTTTGAAGCTGGTCCGCGCAATGGGGGGCTATCATACAAAAACTTTCCTATATTACACAATCTACAATGGTGTGTATATACAGAGTATATATGTAAATATATATATATGCATGTAATTTAATAGAAAACACTTCTACTGACTTTACTTCCTCCAGTTTATAGGAGGTAAAATTATGCTCCAGCAGGTAGTATTCGGATTTATTCCAGTAGAAGGAGACCTCTTTAAGGTGGGAGACTGGGGCAGCTGGGAAAGAAACTACAATACTAATTTACCCTCCACATTTAAGGATAAAATAGGTGGGAGATGTCTTACGATCCGCTTGTATTGTTAATATTCTGTATTTGGTAATCAGTTCTCACCAAAGCATTAAATACATACATAACTACGGACGGATGAGAGAGTGATTTCAGTGACTTCACACATTTATTTATGTACATACATAAAAAGTCTTTAAAAATTATTATCTTGTTATTAAAAGACCAAATTGTCCCATTCGTGCTCAAAATTCAACTACGTTTTTCTAAAAAAATACAAATAAAACAGTTGAAAGTCAATGTAGACTAATCACGAAGGTAATATGGAGCAATTGTGGGAATAAAAATAGTAACAAAGGTGCAAAATGTGCATAGTCTACTTGCTTGGGAAAGTTATGTAAATGCTGAATGTATGTGTATAATGCGGCGGACGATATTCTACTCTTTGGAATGAAACTAGCTAGCTGAACCGATTGTTCTGATGTTAACCAATGTATGTTTATACACAACATTACACAAGAACTCACCTTGACGATAGTGTTGTTACAGAAATACCTTGGTATGTTGTGGCAAATACTCCAGGCAGACTACATTAATATTATTTTTGATGGAAAATTAAATACTGTAGTAACATGTAGTAAAGTTACAATGATAACCTATCTTCCAAAAGATGGGCAGCTACTCCTTCTTTGTTATTTTGTTTTGTCTGACATTTTCGATAGAGAGTAGCTCAGTACTCTTTTTTTTTTTCTTACTGAAGAGTGAGTTATGTACAGAAAGTCACGGTCAGACTTCAACCGATTAAACACCTGCGTACCCGGCCCGAAACAGCTACTGGCATTACTTCATGGTTGTGACACTTTCTTGTGTCTACAGGTTCGGTTCTTTACCACGAGAGAATGCGCCTTAACGGTTTGTCCCCCCAGAGGCGTTCCTCTGTTTCGATAGACAAGATCTGATACAAGAAAGAAAGGGTACGCCGTTAATCTACCATGTCGCCAGAAAAGCTGTGGATAGGCGACTCAACTACGACTGAGGCGTAGCACAGACAACTGAGGATCGTCTCCGATTCAGTAGGTCGGTATCGGGGAGAGATATCACAGATGTAGAACGGCAGCACCAAAAGTTTTGGTGGCTTTACGAAGAGGGAACTCCCTCGTCGATCCCTCTTAATCCTGGCTAGCCCTTGTAGGGCAAGCTGGCCTTTTTATTTATTTATTTTTTATTTATATTTAGCCTGGCTGGCTTATATAGTTCTCAGGTAGTCGTAGGTCTAGGTTGTAGATGTTGTAGTTGTATGTTTTAATGTATCGCCAACACAGCAATCGACCTATATGAAAAAAAAAAAAAAAAAATAGGAGCAGTCGGCTAAAAAAAAAAAAATTTTAAAAATACAAAAAAAAGAACGTATTTAATTACGTTTTTAGCATAAGTATGTAGGTGAAGTAGATTTAAATTTATTTTAAGATAGAATAAGGTTTTATATAAAAACAATAAAAAAGTACATTCACAAAGTTTTTAGAAACAAAAATTTTCTTTGTTACGATTAAAATAAAAGTAATTAAAAAAAAAAAATATGATTTAATAATTAATTAATTAGTTAGGCCACGTCGAAAGACATATAGATTAAGAATTAAGTTTAGCTTAAAGCGCCCGCCTAGGGCCAGTAAGTCAGTCATAACATAGCTAAGCTAGTTAAGCTAGTTTTAAGCAATTTTGTCTAGCATGTTAGAGTTAATGAAGAGACATGAAAAAAAAAACAGGTTCGGTGCTTGTTTTGGATAAATCTTATATACAAAAAAATGCAAACAAAAATATTAATTTATTTATAAATTCTTCAGGATGTATAACTGATGTTATCGAAAAAACTAGTTTAATTTTTTTTTAAACGCCCTCAAAATGTGGACCTAGCCATATATAATGTATGTATGAATGAACTAAAGAGCATTTGACTGCGTATAAATTTTGTCTTCATGTTCTTTCCCATATTTTAATTTTGACACCAATCTGCAAAGAGATACATATCCGAGAAACAGCCAATTTTCAATATGATCGTTATTCAAATTTTGAAAAACATGGCATACCGCGTTAAAGCATTTATCCAAACATTTGACATTTCGAGAAAATCAGATAAACTTTTCGGACCCACATTTTTGGACTTTTCATCATAGTAATGTCAACCTAAAATTTCGAGTGCGAAAATTTTCAGGAAACTAAATCTTGCTCTATAGCTCGTTATTTTTTCTTTGAACGTCGCACAGAGGAGTATCTTACGTTGAAATGTGGACAAAAATATACTGTGGCTGTAGGAGAGGTGATGAGTTGTGGAAAAGAGTTTTAGCTTACGTTCAAACAGATTCATTGAGTTAGTATGGTAAAATTAAATTTTTATTAAAATTGAAAGTTCTATTTCCACTACTAATTTTTGATATTTTATAAGATAATGTTCTCAATACCGTCAATTTAAAAGTAATAGCAAATCGTTTGACGGGAATATGCGCAAGTTTTTTTCTCGGAGACCTTTAAAGAAATAACCGAATTTAATGTAAAAAAAAAATAAATATTGGGCGCAACAGGTCGATGGGACCGATGGCCTAGCTTCTCACAAACATATAACCGTGTTATATTCTTTACACGAATAGAAGGGGCCGTGTTCGAGATTATTTGAGAAGCTTTCTCATGACAAGTGAAACTCTTGCCAGACGCTCGAACCTCGAACCTCGAACCCCTTGCTCCATAGTCCAACTTTCTACTGATCCACGCGCCCACCAATTTTATGTTATTCAAAGAATTTTAGCTGAACTCATTTTAACTCATATGTACAACATAAACAATATTACGTAGACCAATTGAAAAAGATACCTGCAGTGAAACCAATATCGGTTTACCCGGTTTTTGGTGAAAGTCAATAGCACAGAATTAGTGCCTGGCCACAATATCTGGAAATGAACGCTGTGGCTACACACGAAAGGATGCTTCATTGGAATAAAAGCAATTTGGCAGAAGGGAAACTGTGAAATTCAAAACATAAGCGATCTTTGAAGTGGTAGGTCGACACGGATGACATTTTTTTTATTATTATAAATAATCTATATATATTCCAAAAGAAAATACATTTAGTTTTTTATTGTGAAATAAAATGCCTGTGAAGATTGGCAGAAACCTGTGTTGGTGCACTTCTGCCAAAGCTGTCTCAGATTTTTCTGAGATAGAGAGAATGCGATAAAAACTCTCTGCAAAAGACCTCTTTACTCTAAAAAAGAAGAATATGTAAAAGTAAGTATTTTAATTTTTGCAAATAATATATTATAGCTTAAATACATGTATTAAAAAAAAAATACTTGGCGCAACAGGTCGATGGGACCCAGCGCCTAGCTTCTCACATCCATTCGTGTTGTGCGTGTTATATTCTTTACACGAATGGAAGGGGCCCGCTGTTTAATGCCGTGTCCGAAGGGCAATTTGTTATTTGAGAAGCTTTCTCAGCACAGTTGTACTTTTGGATGTTTGTCAGACGCTCGCGAGAGGTGGGGCCGTGAAAAACTTTTAGGTGTTCCCCGACTAGGATTCGAACCTAGAACCCCTTGCTCCATAGTCCAACGCACTAACCACTGAGCCACAGCGTCCACTGCAAACCTTTAACCAGATGCCTAATAGAAGAAAAGTTTGCCCTGAAATGGAAACGACAACGGCTGGCACTTATACCGAAAGATGACTAGTCTCCAGAAGAACCGTCATCATACATTCCGCTGGGCATGTTAGACACAGTAGGAAAGGTACTAATAAGAATAGACTTGACCAGTACACCGAAGGGAACAACGAGCCTTCCAACTGACAATACGGTTTCAGTAAAACAGAATACCACCCATGCGATGGAAGCAGTTGCGAAATTGCACGCGAAGTCATATCTGGAACCAGATGGAAAGGAGGAAAAAAGCAGTACTGTGCTGTAGTTACACTCGACATCAAAAATGCGTTCAACCCGGCCAGCTGGAGCTGCATTATGAAAGCGCTGAGAAATATTCGAGTACCTAACTATCTGCTACGAATAAGACAGCTACTTTAAAGACAGAATCCGCTACTACGATACAAATATATAGTTTTGCCCTGTGGAACGTCATGTATGAAGAAGAGTGCACATAATCGGATATGCCGATGACATCGCGGTGGTGGTAGTAGCCAAAATCCTAGAGGAGGTGACGCAAAACTGCAACAACATCAACACGTTGTCTTCGCTCAAAGCCCACTAAATTGAAACAGTCCTCATAAGTAGCCACAAAAGAGTTGAGCCTGTGGTATTACATGACACTGTATTTTCTCAAAACATATATAAGCGCGAAGGTTAACCGGGCGGTGGGCGCAACATCCAGATTAATGCCGAATATTGAAAGACACTGGCACCCAATAAGAAATTGCAACAGAGACTAAATCAATTCTGATGTACGCAACCCCTATATGGGCATCGGGAACAGCTACAAGTTCCTACATCAGAAGTATAAAGTCGGTGAATAGAAGAGAATCGCTGCGGATATATGTAGAATGGTATCAGGTAATGCAACAAATGTGTTAGCGCCGTGAATGCCTATTGAGTTAGAGGTCAAAAGAGGTCAAAGAAGTAGCGTCAATATACATTGACGAAAATCAGAGCAGCTGCTGAAATAGAATGGTATGTACAGCTTGAAACAAGCAGGAATGGAGAAAAACTACAAGTTAAGCGTAGCGCTATCTGCTATTGGGTTCACACTGTAACACATATGAACGAATTTAAGACAATTTGTGTATCTACATATTTTGTCCCAATAATTTTTCGTTTTCATGTAAAATAAAGTGCACGACTGGGTCGTACGTACTTGCACTGTAATGCTATAAGTGTAAAATTTTATCAGGATTGAAGTCCAATTCTTGCTCTTCCCAGTAAAGTAGGCGGGACATTCCGCGTTTCGATGGAATAATAGTCATAACATTGTAGGAGTTTACTCAATGTTTTCTTTTTATAAAAATGCCCATAAAAAGTGGGCGTGGCCAGATAAGGTGTTTGAGTGAATTATAGAGAATTTTAAGGCATATTACTTTGCTTAAATAATTTTTTCTCAATTTCTAGTAAAAATGTTGAAAAAAAATAAGTTTTATAAAAGTGGGCGTGGCATTCCAAAATTTGGTATGCCATTATTTTGCACTTGTCTTATAACCTACAAATAATAATTTTTAGCCCAATCGCCCAACAAATACCCGAGAAACAGCTGATTTTCAATATTACCGTTATTCGAATTTTTCGTGAAAAACGTGGTATGCCACCTCATAGCATATGCCCAAACTAACCCACACGTCAAATTTTATCGAAATCGTTAGAGCCGTTTTCGAGAAAACCCATTTTACCTGAAATCAGCCTTAAGTAAACTACCCTTAGTTTTGAGGTTAGAATGCAAATTCTCTAGGGAATATCCCACAGACCCTATGTATGAAGTTTGAAGTAAATCCGTCCAGCCGTTTAGGCTGTAGTCGAATATACAGACAGACAGACAGACGGAATTTCCGGACCTACTTTTTTGGACTTCTCCATCATAGTAATGTCAAGTTTGATTAAAATCTCGAGTTCGATTTTGTTCACGATTGCAATACTTGCCCTATAGGTAGGTGCAAGTAAAAACTTTGGCAGAAATCGGTGAAATTGTAAACAGAAGTCGATATACTCAAAAACAATTTCGTCGGAAATAGCAGCAGAGATAATTAAGAATTTCGGTAAAACTGTTAGTTAAAACTAAGTTAACAAACATAGCAAAGTTAACATAGCCTTCTATATTTGAAGAAGAATATTTGGGAAAAACTGGGCTCCAAAACCTAAAATTATTCTATGGATGTATACGGCTATAGTAAGACCTATTCTGAGTTGTGGTTGTCTTCTATGGTGGCCGTCCGCCAGCAAGTCTTAGAACTTAGCGGCTCTCCCGAGGATATGTCCTTCATTGGCACCACAAGTGCCATGAGAACAACACCTACTGCAGGAATAGAGGCTATCCTCAATCTTCTACCGCTAGACATTTTCGTTAAAACCTCGGCAGCAATAAGTGTCCTAAGAATAAGTCAGTCAGATAGTTGGAATCATAAAGTAACATGTCATTCCATGACCCTGGAGAAATATCTAGGAAAAATCTATACTACGGCAAAAGGTGGATGCGTGTGAATTTGAGGGATGGAGTGGACAAGGACCTCTTGTGTGTTTTTTGAACGCAACACCTCAATTTGACGATCCGATCATCTGCAGAGCGCTAGACTTCCATATAACGTGCTATATCAAAATCGATTATGTTTTGCTAATTTGATTTTAACATTTCCTTACAAGTATTTCCTGTTTTTACATGCATACCTAATCTTATCCATATATCTACTGGATCACAGCAATACCTTTCTTGTACCGAATGAATACTAATTCATGATTTTAAGTAGCACTAGAGGTATTTCAAGTGCATATTCTAAAGTCATAATTTTTGAATCTCTTATAACACTCCTGGTCCCAAAACCATGAACAGGACGACCAGTCCACTGGGAATAAAGTGCACGACTGGGTCGTACGTACTTGCACTGTAATGCTATAAGTGTAAAATTTTATCAGGATTGAAGTCCAATTCTTGCTCTTCCCAGTAAAGTAGGCGGGACATTCCGCGTTTCGATGGAATAATAGTCATAACATTGTAGGAGTTTACTCAATGTTTTCTTTTTATAAAAATGCCCATAAAAAGTGGGCGTGGCCAGATAAGGTGTTTGAGTGAATTATAGAGAATTTTAAGGTCTATTACTTTGCTTAAATAATTTTTTCTCAATTTCTAGTAAAATTTTTTAAAAAAATAAGTTTTATAAAAGTGGGCGTGGCATTCCAAAATTTGGTATGCCATTATTTTGCACTTGTCTTATAACCTACAAATAATAATTTTTAGCCCAATCGCCGAACAAATACCCGAGAAACAGCTGATTTTCAATATTACCGTTATTCGAATTTTTCGTAAAAAACGTGGTATGCCACCTCATAGCATATGCCAAAACTGATGCACACATCAAATTTTATCGAAATCGTTAGAGCCGTTTTCGAGAAAACCTATTTTAACTGAAATCGGCCTTAAGTAAGCTACCCCTAAATTGAGGTTAGAATGAAAATTCAAATTTCACCTCTAGGGAATATCACACAGACCCTATATATGAAGTTTGAAGTAAATCCGTCCAGCCGTTTAGGCTGCAGTTGAATATACAGACAGACTGACAGACAGACAGACTGACAGACAGACGGAATTGCCTACTTTTTTGGACTTGTCCATCATAGTAATGTCAAGTTTGATTAAAATCTCGAGTTCGATTTTTTTCACGATTGCAATACTTGCCCTATAGGTAGGTGCAAGTAAAAATAAGTTTTGTACCTACCTTCGTAGCCATATATGCCGTTTGCATTTTTTTGCTCGTATTGAATGTCTTATTTACGGACTTAATGTAAATTTGCAAACACTAGCAGAAGTTCAACTACATACTGCTGTTAGAAATCAATTGTGTATACAATGGGAACAAATATCCAAAAAGGACAATCAGATTGGTTACCGTTATAAGAGGTAAAACAACGGTAATCGTTGTTGATGAGATCGTTTGCATTTTTTTTTGCTCGCTACTGTATGTACATATGTCTATTTCAAGTAGTGTGTTTAAACAATTCATTTTTGTAATATGTTACCACCTGAAGATAGTGCGATTATCAGGGCAGCATCCGGTATGGTTTTATCGACTAATATATCAGTTGTTAAGAACACAGCTTAGCTTACCTAATATAAAATCTCTAATGTATGCGCAAATTGTCTATATTTTTATGTATTTGTTACACGTTCCCACACTCGACAAAATCGTAAGAATTCGAACGTTAGATTCCTTATCTAACTCCTTTCTCTTACACAAGAACGTCGTAAAGGGGAGAAAACAAAACAGGGTGAAACATTTTCGCTCAGTACAAAACTTATGACGTTTTACCCCACAAATTTCTGTTGGTTGGTTTGTGTACAATTTATCAAACTGATCTCAAATATTGTTCTTTTTTCATATTTTAGTTATTTTGAAATGTTTTTGCTGTTTCAGAATGGCTAGCATTTGTTGTGTCAATCGTCCGTATTTTTACCTCTCTCTTTGAGAAATTACGATTTTTAGTGCAGAAATCAATGAATAATAATTTAGTACGTCATGTACCTACTTTAATTCTTAATATGGGAACGTAAGCTAATCTTACGCAAAATCAATGTCTAGAAAAGAACACAGGATTAGAATCAAGTCGATAGAAAAGACATGAAACATGGACCCTAACAAAAACAATAAGACCATACTACACCCATAACACAAACAACGCACAAAATATCAACGAGCTAAATTTTCGTACGTTTATTGAAATCTTCTACCTTTATCATGTTACTTAATTCGAAAAAAAATCAAAAACTATCATGGAAATGCTGATATTTTTACTTGAACCTATACCTATAGGGCAAGTATTGCAATCGTGAAAAAAATCGAACTCGAGATTTTAATCAAACTTGACCTTACTATGATGGAGAAGTCCAAAAAAGTAGGTCCGGCAATTCCGTCTGT
The DNA here is from genome assembly GCA_963583995.1 of Xylota segnis. Lineage (NCBI taxonomy): Eukaryota > Metazoa > Arthropoda > Insecta > Diptera > Syrphidae > Xylota > Xylota segnis. Next base: position 15,861,592 of record OY757239.1, read on the forward strand.
CTGTCTGTCTGTCTGTCTGTATATTCGACTACAGCTTAAAGCTTCCCAAGAGGCTTAATTTGAATTTTCATTCTAACCTCAAAATTAAGGGTAGTTTACTTAAGGCCGATTTCAGTTAAAATGGATTTTCTCGAAAACGGCTCTAACGATTTCGATAAAATTTGATGTGTGCGTCAGTTTTGGCATATGCTATGAGGTGGCATACCACGTTTTTTTGTTACGAAAAATTCGAATAACGGTAATATTGAAAATCAGCTGTTTCTCGGGTATTTGTTCCCTACAAATTATTATTTATAGATCATAAGACAAGTGCAAAATAATGGCATACCAAATTTTGCAATGCCACGCCCACTTTTTTAAAACTTATTTTTTTCAAAATTTTTACTAGAAATTGAGAAAAAATTATTTAAGCAAAGTAATAGACCTTAAAATTCTCTATAATTCACTCAAACACCTTATCTGGCCACGCCCACTTTTTATGGGCATTTTTATAAAAACAAAACATTGAGTGAACTTCTACAATGTTATGACTATTATTCCATCGAAACGAGGAATGCCACGCCTACTTTACTGGGAAGAGCAAGACTTGGACTTTAATCCTGATAAAATTATACACTTATAGCATTACGGTGCAAGTACGTACGACCCAGTCGTGCACTTTATTTTTTTTTTCATTTCGAATTGATTTTCCAGAATTCTTTCTAATGAACAATATTTCTAGTAAATTTAAGTTGAATGCTTCCGTTTTATGTGAGAACATCCGTAAACGTACTCGCTTCACTACTAACAAATTGTGGATGCCACTGACAGCAACAATTTTTGTCAAAAAATTATCAAAATTTATTGTTTCACCATAGCTTATAAGGGGTTACAACTATACATTCAGCCAAATTGAGTGCTGACATCTATTGAGAGTAGCTTCGACAAGCCCCAAAGGTTTTTGCCAATGCTCCAAAGTTTAATATCTCTGTACTCAATGATTTCTGCCATAGCGCAATCATTAAATATTTTCTCGCATAAATCCAAGAAAACAAACAACAATAAATTAATTAATAAAATAATAAATAAGTAACTTAAGGCGGCATATGTAGGTCACGCCATATAAGCGTGAGAGCGAATCATTGCAGATCCGCTGACTCAGTTTATTCAGGTGCGAATAGGTTCCCATGGGCAAGTGCAATGGGATCAAGTATCGCACCGGATATTCTACACGCGCCGCGACACATTCCGTCAATGCAGCAGTCTGGAGCTTGGATACCTGAACCGATGTCCTTGCCAAGCTTGGAAGTTAGTTAGAATTAAGTTAGTCTTAAGTTTGACTTGTACCGAGTTAGTTCTCTTTCGGTAGAAATCATAAACATCGTTATAAAAGTAAGGTAGGAATTTTATTACCGTAAGTCGAACAGTTAGGGGGAGGCATAAGCCTTCCCGTTCGCAGTTTTTTTTAAGATTCCCGCGAGGGAAATCTCTAACTAAGTACCCAACAAAGAAGTAAGCATAAGTATAGTTTAGTTTAGACTGTAAGTAACTAAGTAAATTAGAGCATTTACAAGGGATTAAAACATAAGTAAGTTAGTTCAGCGAATTTAAAGGATTTTATGTATGTATGTATATGTTATTAATAAACTGCTGAATAAAATCAGCAATTTTCCCAGTAAAGTTGGCGTGGCATTCCGCGATTCGATTAAATAATAGTCAAAACATTGTAGGAGTTTACTCAAAAACGCCCTTAAAAAGTGGGCGTGGCCAGATAGGGCGTTTAAGTGAATTAAACAAAATTTTAAGGGGTATTACTTTGCTGAAATAATTTTTCCTCAATTTCTAGTAAACATTTTGAAAAAAAATAATTTTTATAAAAGTGGGTGTGGCATTCCAAAATGTGGTATGCCATTATTTTGCACTTGTCTTATAACGTACAAATAATAATTTTTAGCCCAATCGCCGGACAAATACCCGAGAATCAGCTAATTTTCAATATTACCGTTATTCGAATTTTTCGTGAAAAACGTGGTATGCCACTTCCTAGCATATGCCCAAACTAACCCAAATATAAATATTTATCGAAATCGTTAGAGCCATTTTCGAGAAAATCCATTTTAACTGAAATCGGCCCCAAGTAAACTACCCTTAATTTTGAGGTTAGAATGAAAATTCAACTTTCGTCTCTAGGGAATATCCCACGGACCCTATATATGAAGTTTGACGCAAATACGTTCAGCCGTTTAGGGTGCAGTCGCATATACAGACAGACAGACGGAATTGCCGGACCTACTTTTTTGGAGTACTCCATCATAGTAATGTCAAGTTTGATTAAAATCTCGAGTTCTATTTTTTCACCATAGGTATAGGTGCAAGTAAAAATTGTATTTAATTTAAGGCTGCATGATACACAACATTTTCACTTGCACATATGTATGTATGTATGTATGTATGTAGGGCAAGTATTTCATTCGTCGAAAAAAAAGTTTCGAGATAATTCTGCCAAATCTGTCTGTCTGTCTATCTGAACGGCTGTAACGATTTTGTTTAAAATTTATACTTGAGTTCGATTAGATTCGATTAGTCAAACATGTTAAACGCGTACCTCAGGGGTTACGCGGAAACGACTTGTTAGCTATAGATAATTTTATGGACAAAGATAGACAACTTGCTCTGAAGTAATTGCCAACCTTCAATTGTAAATTGTGCGGTGGCAAGCCAGGTACATCTAATGAATTCTAAAACTCAGTTGGATAGTTGGTTGCTTCGTCTTCGTTTATTACACAGTCTGCAGGGAACCAACGATTTGATTTTAAAGTATGACGTTAAAGTGATCCACATCCTTGTTTTTTGCCGCTAAAATTCCTCTTTCACTCAACCAATCGTAGTTTTTGTGGTTAGCAATGATGTTCGGAAACACTTTGTTAATAAGCTCCTCTTTCATTGAGACGAAATTGCAAAAATTCGGCGGGAACGAAATCAATCCATTCGAAGCGTCGACAGGAACACGACCATTACCGATAGTTGATTGGAGATAGTTTAGCAATGCATCTTGCATGTTTGTCGTCAACTGAAGTTACTTCACATAACGCCACAATGTCGATGATTTGAGGCGAGCATTGATCTCATCGGCAGCGGTCGATCGTGGTATTACTGGTAGTATTTGCCGAAAATCGCCTGAGAGTAAAAACAATTAACCCCCAAAATGTCTTGTGTCATTACGCAGATCTTTCATAGTGCGATTCAGAGCTTCTAACTCACGTTTATGCGACATTGTGCATTCGTCCCAGATAATGATTTTGCTTGCTACCAAAACTTTGGCCATTACTGAATGTTTCGCTATGTTATATGCACGTTGATTCTTGAAGGTTTAAATGAAATGAACAGCGAATTGATTTTAAAAGTAACCCACCTAAAAATTAATAGCACAATCCGTAATTAACTTTTGGATTGATTGTCGATGTGCACGTAATCACAAAGAACATAACCATTCACAATGTGCACTTCATTAAAAGGCGTTTTTCTTTTTACTTGCACCTATACCTATAGGGCAAGTATTGTATTCGTGCAAAATTTGGAACTCGAGATTTTAATCAAACTTGACATTACTATAATGGAGAAGTCCAAAAAAGTAGGTCCGCCAATGCCGTCTGTCAGTCTGTCAGTCTGTCAGTCTGTCAGTCTGTCAGTCTGTCAGTCTGTCAGTCTGTCAGTCTGTCAGTCTGTCAGTCTGTCAGTCTGTCAGTCTGTCTGTCTGTCTGTATATTCGACTACAGCCTAAACGGCTGAACGGATTTACTTCAAACTTCATATATAGGGTCTGTGGGATATTCCCTAGAGGCGAAATTTGAATTTTCATTCTAACCTCAAAATTAAGGGTAGTTTACTTGGGGCCGATTTCAGTTAAAATGGATTTTCTCGAAAACGGCTCTAACGATTTCGATGAAATTTGATGTGTGGGTTAGTTTGGGTGGTTCTCGGGTATTTGTTCGGCGATTGGGCTAAAAATTATTATTTGTAGGTTATAAGACAAGTGCAAAATAATGGCATACCAAATTTTGGAATGCCACGCCCACTTTTATAAAACTTATTTTTTTTCAAAATTTTTACTAGAAATTGAGAAAAAATTATTTAAGCAAAGTAATAGGCCTTAAAATTCTCTATAATTCACTCAAACACCCTATCTGGCCACGCCCACTTTTTATGGGCATTTTTATAAAAACAAAACATTGTGTAAACTCCTACAATGTTATGACTATTATTCCATCGAAACGCGGAATGCCACGCCTACTTTACTGGGAAGAGCAAGACTTGGACTTTAATCCTGATAAAATTATACACTTATAGCATTACGGTGCAAGTACGTACGACCCAGTCGTGCACTTTATTTAGTTCGGAGCAGAGCCTGAGTTGTCAAAAAAAATGTTCGTGTTTCTTTTTCAGCTCCAAGTGCTCAGAGCGCTCTACGCGTGTTCCTTTTTCCGCTCATAGGGTGCTCAGAGCGCGCCCTATTAGCTCCTCATAAATTGACTGAGCATCCTGAACTCATCCTGAAATTGACGTTTGATAGGAGAAAAAAATATCAAAAACAATTCAAATTGCTCGCAATGTCTTGTTGTTGATTAAATTCGTGTTTTATTTGGGTATTAATATTATCTTAAACTCACCTCTATGAAATCACTTTTCGCTGGCAATACCGGAATCAGCATTTGAAAACATGTTTGTTTTTAATGTGTGACAAAAAAAAATTGCTACAAAAACAATTGTCATACAAATTTGGTGCATAAAAATACTGTCGTAAAATCGCTCCATACAAAATGTATGAGAAAATGAATTTGCTTCATAACTTTTCTTTTTCGGCGATTTTTGGGAAATTTTCTTGTTTGGCCGGAAACCGGTCCGAATTGGTGCGAATCATCGAAATCGGTCCGGGCGTTCTTGAGTTATAAACGTAGTAACTAACGTCACTGTGTCACATGTACAGTCATGGCCAAAATAACGGCAACACTTTCAACGTTTCAGAACCAACTTCTGTAACGGTTATTTTATGCGAATGAAAGCAAAACAATGTTTGCAGGTTTAACGGTAAATATATTGTCAACATATTCTAAGTAGAAAAACAGTTCAAAAAAGAACGGAAAAGTGATCACTTGCAATCGATCTGTTACAGAGTGCTGAACAAATGAGTGAATTGTGGTGGATCGTCCAGGAATGTTGGTATTCTATACCAATCGAAGGTTGCCAAAAATTATTCGATTGCATAACCGAATGCATAACCAAATTGAAGAAGTAATTAAAAATAAAGGATATGCTATAAAATATTAAAACTAGTTCTTAAATATAATGAAAAAACCAATTATTAAAGCGTTTTCTTTACTTTTACAGGGTGTTGCTATAATTTTGTCCAACCAAATTTGCAAATTGTAACAAATTAGCTCCATCTATTAAAATGTTCCTTCGATTAATTAGGTAATCATTTAACAATAGTATTGTAGACACATTTACCATCACATTTGTATTTAAATAATTTTTAAAATTCGGGTAGAACTAGAGTTACAAATCCTTTTACTGAAAAGTAAAGGGTGTTACTATTATTTTGGTCATAGCTGTATGTATATGTATGTATATAGATATTAAAAATATGTACTTTAAATAAGTTAAAAAATAAAAAAAAGTTGTTCGACTATTCCCCTTAGCAACTCATTGTGGTCTTTCTCTATTTTATTTTTTTTTGAGAATCCTTATGATTTTTGGCTAATATTTAACCTGTTTTTTTCCGATTACATACATTTTTTTTAAAATTCACTCTTAGGAGGAATGCGAAGAACTTGATCTTTTCATAAGGAGCCTGTAGGAATTCGCAGTAAACAGGCTCTAGGAATCTGCAATCTACAAGAAGTAACTACATATGTACATATGTATGTAAAAAATAAATTATTATACCTGAAGTTGATGGTACGTTGCTAATATCTATATTTGAGACCATTTGATAGCCGCACGGTTATCCAGAACAAATTCGGGACTAGTTCCTCTTCCTTTATCCAGTATTTTATTCAACTAAAGAACACAATGACAATGTAAGTTATCTGTAATTGTATCTGCCGCGCCAAGCTGCCCCGCACCTAAGTTACTGTGAAGAAGTCACTGTAAAGAAGAGGATCCATTTCCCCTTCTAAGAAAGAAAGTACATATTTTGAATAAACGACATAATTTATGTACATATTTGTATACATTAACCATTACGCACGAGTTACATATCATTCAACACCTGACATCGACGATTTTATCAGCAGCATAAAAAACATAGCTAATTAAGCAATTTTTATTCAGGGCATTTCATGCGAAATGCAATTTTGCTGACCTAATGTCTGGAACGATCATACGAATTTTTGATATTAAATACAGGTAGCAAAAGGTGAATGACGAGTAGTTTACTCCCCAGTCCAGTACGAAGAGGTTCAATGTAAAATTAAGATCAATAAAGTCGAAGATTTGTAAACAGTAGGTAATTATATTTTGTGTTTTTTTGTAATCGCAATAAAATACATAAATACCTACATAATTCGTGCACTCTAGCTGTGAAAGCGTTAGTTAGTTTATATAATCAGTAAAATTGTTTGGAAAAAGGGACACACGAGGCCTTACATATATTAACGTCGAGTAGACCCCGAAAAGGAGCTTGTATAAATTACTTTTTTTGTTTAAATAAAAATAATTTCTATAATTAAATAGTAGAGTTGTAATAAAACGATTAAAAATATCTTACAATTGGTGACCCCGACAAAGAAGTAAAAACGATGACAACTGCTGAACCCATTTCCTCAACCGGACAAATGTGTAATAATGTTCCGCAACCATCCGCAGACAATGGGGATATTTGGTTCCCTGCAGCAAATGTGACTACGCATCATAAATGTGGCTACGCATCAATAAACTCCATTATAACACCTTTTTGGCGAAACAATCCCGCACGGTATTTCACAATGGCTGAAATGCAGTTTGACTTAATAAATATCGTCTTATCGCAAGATATTTGGAAAACTTCGTTTTGTAAGGAAAATTTAATAATGGAATGATGCGATTTTCGTCAACGAGTGCATTTGTTTAAAGATTGAATAGTTAACTTCTAAGGATTTACCTTCAAAAATATTATTCCATTTAATGGCGGTAAAGGCAAGAACATCGACAGAGGACACATTGTCGTCTATATTTGATAATACCAAACCAGGTACATATGTACATATGTACACTCATCCCGATCTTTCTGTCGCTGTTGGTGAGCCTTAAAGCTCTAAACTGCCTTTCTTCTCTAAGCATCGCATGAGGATACCACCGGTTTCTAGATCTTCTTAAAAACTAAATGTTGGGGGTTATTTGTCGGCTTCCTCATCATAATTTAATATGGAGAAATATTCGGGATATGAACCACAAACATACATATGTACATACATACATATGTACATACATGCATACATATGTACATACATACATATGTATGTTTTTTTTTCTATACCTAAATTCTGAGCTAGAGAAATTAAATTCCATTTATATCACAAACACACAATGTTTATGTTTACACATAATATGTATAAAATATCATAGGACTCATTCTAGGTGAACTCTAACTTTCTGCATTTACATAAAACATTACCCACACCTTAGAACGCAAAAGCTTATGCACCATCATCTAAAGTTAAAAATGTCCAGGTTTAATATTAAAGCTGCCAGGAACAAAAATTTGTAAAATAAAAACAAACTCTGACAGTCATATAAAGTTTAATTCTGACCGGATTTAAACTTGTGTACTAGTTATCAATTGGATGCAGAGAGTGCTCCTTTCATACATATGTATGTATAATAATCATCTATTTACAACTTTATTCACCCCAACCAAACAAATAATAAAAATATGAACTAAACACAACAAAGAACCAATCAAAACATACCTTCAACTATCAATTCGTGGCCTATGTTTTCTGGGATGAGAAAAAACTAAATACGAACCAAACCCACACAGCATGCAACCGACCCACCCGTAGCATTTATTTACACATTCCTTGATTAATTGCAAAGAAAAAACAAGTGAATGCAATGGAATCTGCATTAAAGAAAGAAACACGGACTAGAACCATCCTATTCATCCAATCGACTTACTAACCTCTTTAATAGCAAATCTCACATGTATGGATGTACATAGTATGTACAGGTATGTACGAGTATATTCCTTTATTTTTATCAACCACCATCAAGTAGCTCAATACAGTAATGCGAAATCAAAACGATAATACCATAGTCGAAGTATGATCGAGGTTTTTAAATGTCTTCTGATCAACTATCCTCTACGTTCGGATGCACATGTTCAGGTGTCTGAAGTTTAGTTCTGTTGTCTCATATTATTTTTTGTGAGCGCTTTCAGAGAGTTTCTAGGCCATTCAACACTACGTTTATGTTCTATCTAGCAGTAGTTATGTGTATATGTATAATAATTAATCAGCTAACTCACACGCCCACTTTTCAAACGGAGAAAAATACACTTTTCATGGCCTTTAAAAGAAAAATCTGTTTTGACGAATCTTACAATCGATACAAATAATAATGGACATAATCTCAACGAATGGTGTCGTATGATCCGTTTCCGTTTCTGAGTGTTGTATGCATACCTACATACATATGTACATATGGTTATACATATTTCCTCGTGCACTTTCTACCTGGTATTTCTTGTGACTTTAAACAAAAACACGTAGTCGCACATACATACCTTACAAATTGTTTATTGCTTATTCCAATTTTTTAAATTGTTCTTCGCCGGAACGTATTAAAATGCAACTTAACCTGTTCCATGAAACGGATTTCTTGACACAATTTTCGGAATCATCTTATTTATAACATCTTTTTCCCACGAGCATTAAGTTTAATAAATAATAAAACTTTGTCATAGTTTCTAGTACAAATACATAAAAAAAACACTAGGTCTTCCATACATATGTATGTATGTACATGTGGTTCTAACTTTTATCCTCTTTTGCATAATTGCAGACATCCTATATGTACATTTATTAATAATATTTTCAACGAGTTTTTGACTGAAATACGAGTGAATAAATCATTTATTGACATTTATCGGCGTTAAGAGTAATAAACCATTTTCATACACAAAAAGATGAATAAACAACACTAAAGTAAAATGGAAATTTTAGTACTGTTGCTAGGAACTGGAGGAGACATCACTTTCACTTGCTAGGACCAGCCCATAAATATTAAATAACAATTATTATTTCCATTAAAAGTGCTGTGTTAGTCAAATATGTAATCTTATAGAGCTCTCATTTATCCAGTTAAATGACGAACTTCTCTCAGACGTTTGTTGTCATTTGATAATCAGTTCATCTGCCATTTAAAGGTTACTGGAATACCATAGCAAGCAGGCAGAACAAAGCAGCAAAGCTCAAAACAACTCGCCCTATAGCACTACATTTACGAATATAAATTAGTTTTTCCTTCCCTACAACTTACGCGATCCCAATCATCGGATCAGATCCACATTCACATTCTGATGCTAGACAAATACACGTTGGCATTAAAACCTACTGGCCTACAATACAGATGCACAGGTATGTATTTCACTGGTCGGACGAAAATCCAAGTCAGTCCAACGGTTTCTCGTGATTAATTTGCCCGCATTGGCATCGAATACATAAGTACATAATCATGTATGGATGCGGATACATAAGAGTACATTCATCTAACTCACATGAAGTTTCGATTTGGCCACAAATTTATGACCAATGCCGTAGAGTTGATAAGGAATGCTGCGTGCCATTGGTAAAGGCCGCCCCAAGACATCTCGTTCAACGGTGAAAGATTTAGAAGTTCATCGTTGTCATCATCATCAACCGTTGACTTCGTTATGGTGCTCGGTCGTCGCGTTGTCCCAGCATGAAATGTCAAGTAGAGTATTAGTTGAACCGAGATCATTGCGCAGGGGGTAACAGAGCGCATTATTGCAATAAGTGAAACGTGATCGCTTACACCTGCAATTTGTTACAGCAATGCGGCGTGGTTGCCTATATACATACATAGGAGTATATATATATATATATATATATAGGTACGTACGTAAAGTTATATGTATATAATAATGCTGAACGCTTTCGTTGTGTGCGCGTCTATGGATGATCAAAACAAGTTTTTTTTCGGTTTTATTATAGCAATCAATTGCATTTGATGCACTAAACGAAGTGCGCGACATTTCGACGTATTTGGGGCTTGGGATCCAAAATGCTACAGAGTGGAGGTGTATGCATAAGTATAAAATTCATAAAGAATTTGATATGGAACAATTTGTGTTTTGTTTGAATCGCAACAATTCGTAATTTGGAACGAATAGTAATAAGGAAAACTTACACACTTGCTGTCCTTTATATAACATGTCCTTGTATGCATTGACATGTATGTATATTAACCACTGAGTCACCACTGTGTATTATATATGTATATAATATCTGCTTTTTGGGACTGATAAAATTAAGAGGGTATCGTGGGGGGATCAGGTCCAAAGTAACAATATTGCTCACAAAATATTAACTATTTAGGACTCGATGAGAATGCACTTAGACTAGAGAAGGTCCATTATGCTACCGTTTAGAAAGGTGGGTGGGTCACCCTCTTACTCCTGGAACCATCCGCTCCTTTTTATGAAAGAGCCAATTCTAGTCGTGCAGGCGGTGTTCAAATCATTGAGATCGGTGAAGAGGAATTTATCTAGAGGAATTTATCAACATCTTTCTGATGTTGGCAAGTGCAGGGCATGTGCATAGGAGGTGACAGATGATCTCCTCTACTTCCTCATCCCTACAGCTTCTGCAAAAGTTATTGTAGGGGATGCCCAGTCTTTGAGCATGTCTTCCTAAAGCACAGTGACCGGTTAGAGTATTAACTATCCTAGAGAGGGCTTCTCTCGTGTGTTTCAGGAGACCCGTGGTCCTATTTTCGTTTAAGATTCGCCATAGCAGTCTGGCAGTGTTGCAATAGTCAAGCTGTTGCCAACGATGGTTGGCCACCCTTACTGCGTCGGCGTTGATCAGTTATTTAGCATACGACATAGGCGCCTCGATGTCAGTGACGTATATGCTATCTAGACCAGAGGAACTACTTGTTGCCAATGCGTCAGCTTCGGAATTTCCGAAATACGCAGTCACAGTGACCTGGTACTCAGCAAAGGGTGAGGTTATACTGTCCAGATATCTCGTTAAGAGATACGCGGCAGCCTTTCACTGCCTTTGATCTCATAGTGTAGCATGCGAGAGATTTAATAGCTGCTTGACTGTTGATGTATATGACAATATCCGATGCTGATATTGCATTAGCCGTCAGCCAATCAGCTGCTTGACGGATGGCATAGATTTCGGCTTGAAAGACGCTGCAATAGTGTGGGAGGTTAAAGGAGAGGAGGATGCCTAAGTCCTCTCAGAAAACTCCGGCTCAGTTTTGGATCCATATGTAAAAATTGACAGCGATTCGTTGTACAGGATCTCACGTTGAGTCCAATCGGTTCTGTTAGGTAGCGAGATTTTGTAGCCATTGTTGAAACTGTGTTCGAGGGGCAGGTGGTCGGTGACCTGAGGGAGATGACGATACATCAATAGAGCCTCTCAGCCTAATTGCGGAGCAGATGGGTTATCATGAAAATAAAAATGTTTGCGCTTTTATGAACAGATAATTAAAATTCACCAATGTGAGTCCATAAAGTAGCATACCAGTCAATCCTGCTTTACGTTTTTGTAGTGGATACATGCATACTTTACAATCATCATTTATGAGTACATTGATGACTAATTTGATTTTCACCATCAAGCGATTTGATTCTAAGGCTTACAGATAAATTTGTACAGAACTACATATGTAAGTAGATATAATGTCATGTCTGTATGTAAATTACTTTTTCTTTTGCCAAAACTAATAAATATGATTTTAATGTACTTACATGGTCCGGCAATCTCGTCTGTTTGTCTGTCTGTATGGTCGCCTGCAGCCTAAACGGCTTACCGTATTTGCTTCAAACTTCATATCTGTGGTCTGTGGATTCACACCTCGAGGAGAAATTGGAATTGCCATTCTAACCACAAAATTAAGGGTAATTTACTTCGGACCGAATTCAGTTTAAATGTGCTATAAGATATTTATATACCTATACATAAGATTTTATTTAAATATTTTTTATACTTAAAATATTTTTTTTAAATAATATTCACTAGAAATCGAAAAAAATTGTTAAGACAAAAGTTATAGGTCTTGAAGTTCTCTAAATTCGCTTGAGGACCATATATGCCACGCCCACTTTTTAGAGTATTTAAAAGAAAGCCAAAAAAAACCAACTCACTAACCACTGAGCCACGGCGCCCATGGTAAATAGTTCCTTCAAATACGATGAATGCCAGGCCCACTTTATTAGAAAAATACTTCAGTATTAAGGTGCAATAATTATGACCCAGTCGTGCACTTTTTACTTGCTACTAGATACCTATAGGGCAAGTATAGCAATCGTGAAAAAAATCGAACTCGAGATATTAATCAAACTTGACATTACTATGATGGAGAAGTCAAAAAAGTAGGTCCGGCAATTCCGTCTGTCTGTCTGTCTGTCTGCCTGTATATTCGACTACAGCCTAAACGGCTGGACGGATTTACTTCAAACTTCATATATAGGGATATTCCCTAGATTTGAATTTTCATTCTAACCTTAAAATTAAGGGTAGTTACTTAGGGCCGATTTCAGTTAAAATGGATTTTCTCGAAAACGGCTTTAACAATTTCGATAGAATTTGATATGTGGATTAGTTGGGCACATGCTATCAGGTGACATACCACATTTTTCACGAAAAAATATGGAATAACGGTAATATTGAAAATCAGCTGTTTTTCGGGTATTTGTTTGGCGATTTAGCTAAAAATTAATATTTCTAGGTTATAAGACAAGTGCAAAATAATGGCGTACCAAATTTTGGAATTGCCAAGCCCACTTTTATAAAATTTTTATTTTTCAAAATTTTTACTAGAAATTGAGAAAAAATTATTTAAGCAAAGTAATAGGCGTTAAAATTTTCTATAATTCACTCAAACACCTTATCTGGCCACGCCCACCTTTTAAAGGTGTTTTTTTAAAAACAAAACATTGAGTAAACTCCTACAATATTATGACTATTATTCCATCGAAACGCGGAATGCCACGCCTACTTTACTGGGAAGAGCAAGACTTGGACTTTAATCCTGATAAAATTATACACTTATAGCATTACGGTGCAAATACGTACGACCCAGTCGTGAACTTTATTTTTTTAAGTTAACAGCTCGTATATTTAAACAAATACTTTGTTCATTAGTTGCAACTATCTTTTCTGTTTTAATTTAATTACATATTTACTTTATAATTTTAGTATAACTACAAAAGAGGTATTTTTGCATTTTACCTTAATTTTTAAACTATTTATTTTCTCATAACATAATTCAAAGAATTTCAAATTAATATATCAGGAGGAAGATATACATATGTGCATACGTACATAAGTATGTAAAGGAGTGGATTATACGTATACTACCTTCTATGAAGTCAAGCGATATGACGGAAGTGAAAGTTGCTTAGTTCAGATCAGATTTCAATGTCATGGACTTATATTTGAAACACATCGGACAAGTAACCCAGAGGTGCGCCATCGTCGCATACACTTATAAGTCGTCATCTTTTGCATCCACACGTTTGAAAAATAAATAGGATCCTCAACTGCACAAGTAATTTCTTGGAATAGTAGCTTTAGTTTTAGTTAAATACCTACTAGGTGGGTCAAATAACATGTAATAACACCCGAAATAGTCGAAGTCTGAAGATCAAAATTTCTTCAATGTCATCTATGAACGTGCTATAATTTTTTGAAAATGGAGTCAAATGTCATTGTGGTTTGACATTTATGTTGTACACGGTAGGGTATTAGCTGGCAAAATAAAAGAGTAAAAAATATTTTTGAGTATTGTTCAGTAATAGGAGTACACTTTTAATCTTAATCTTAAATATATACATATGTACATATATACTTTAAAACCAAAGCCACTTACAATAAATTATTACAATCATAGTTCCACCGTCTTGCAGTATAAACTTTAAATTTTCGAACTTATTACCCATTATGTGTGAAATGAATTCCCAGATGGAGTAAATTCCCGTGTAATTATTTCCCTGCATCTAAATACATACATAGATATCAATTTCGAGATTTTAATGTTCCAACTAACTCGAAATAAATAAAGGCTAAAGAAAGTCGTTCAAATGAGATAAAACGAAAATAATAAAGATAAAAACGGGAATTTTTTTTATAAACCTTTTATATTTAATACTTTTATATATATTTACATATGTATGTATGTATACGTATGCTACAAAAAATAATAATATATTATACTTACCCTACTTATGTATATAATAAAACATGTACATATGTATGTAATAAATTGTGGAGTTACAGATTAGTTTAAAACTACACCATTTTTATGCATCTTTTTAGTACTTAAGAAGTACTACATTCATTCAAAAAAATATATCCAGTTTCTTATGTTATATTTGTGTACGTATGGTGCACCTCAAAATCAGTGATGCACTGTTTCAAAACTGACGTCCGCATGGAATCCTGAATCATCTGCATGATAAATGACGTTTTGCACACGACCATCCGGTAATAAGATATGATATTGACCGCGTGTTACTCCATCTAAATCTCGATTTTGCTTGTGGCCAAAGTCATTTCCGCTGTGAAAGTCACGTACGCGATAACCGAATGCATACTTTGGGGCATATTGTAACTGGAATGTAAAACAAAAAACAAAAATTAAAGTAGATCAAACTAATAAAAGCCGATGCCGATTTAGACATATTCTTAAGCCTATCCTACATACATATGTATGTACATATACACTAACAAAGCTTTGATTCCGTGTTATTTCAGCGGAAGGAGATAAAAAATGTATTAAATATCGGCGTTAGATTAGTGCGTGGAGCTCTAGTGACGGAAACGCTGATCGTTCCCTGATTGTTTATTATCACTTTTACATCCTTTTTTTAAGTTTATTTTCATAATTCTATAGTTCAATTTATAGTTATGGCTTTATATTTAATTTATGTTCAAAAGCTAGAGAATATTTAATTACTTATTGATGAGCTTAGAAACTATTCGGTGGATCTACACACATACATTTTAAATTTGAACAAGATGAATGGGACAAGTTGCATCAAGAATGTTCTTTTATTTCTTCAATCTACTCATAATGGGTCACACGAAGTGGAAATTTGAGTTTCGAAAACATGAAAAAATCACAGGGTCACGCCTGCAGAATACTGTTCTTGTTCGATCAGTTTGGTATCCTTCTTGGTTAAAAAATCGCTCAGTAGGATGGATTTATGAGAAGTAAATTTTTGTAGTTATTTTGGATCAAGCCTTGTTGTGATGCAAAAAACATGACCTAAATTGTGAGATTCCTGAGAGATGAATAGTTCTTATTAATGCTCTCCTAAACTATAGTGACTATTTTCGAGCACTGCAGGGGGTTTCAGATAAGGCAAGTTTTTAATTTCATCATGACTTACTTTGAACACTTTATACCACTTAAATGCTCTTATTCTCGGTATTACAGATCATAGTAAGCTTCCTCCAATATTTTTACTATAGTTGCGCAACACAAAATTTCAAACAAAGAATACTTGTTTCCATATTAAAAATTGCCCATAGCAATTGAGGTTAACTAATGTGTTCTTCACTGTTGCCTACTAGTCAAAAGAAAAGACCAACATAGAAATAACTCAATCTCGGTCAAATTTAGATTGAATGTATGTATGTACTTAGATTCATGTAGAATTGAACATGGAACCCGAGAGCTATTGGGCTCAAATAGGTGTAAGAGATTTGCAAAGATATGTCTTACAAAATTAGAAGCAGCCACACCCACTTTTTAAAATTTTTCAGTATTTTAAATGTTGTACTAGAAATTGGAAAAAAAAATTATTATGATAAATTTGATAGGCAGTCAAATTCTCTATAAGTTACTCTTACACTGCATATATACAGCTACGCCCACATTTTGTAGGCGTTTAAAAACAAAACATTTTTCTGATCGGAATTTCTCGCTTTGGATGGTTTCTGCAGCTTTTAGGGACATTTAAAAATTAAATGTTAAAAATATGTTACTTCACATATGGGTTATAGCTGAAAATAAGTATGTAAGGTAGAATTATTTTTATAAAATGAAAAGCTTTTGATTTAATTTTAACCCTTTATACCATGATTATAACATGAGGTAGATTAGTGTTTGCTGATTCCAGTTTTCTTGATACGATCGAATCTGGTGTGAGTCTTTCACACAACGGAATAACGTCCATATCAAATATACTCTGCAGTACTCAAGCAGCATACAGCACTAACTATTTTAAGCTTTTTACCTTACTTAAAAAAAATTCGGGCGAATTGCATTGGGTTGCAAGCCAGTAATCATTGCCGATGAGTGAAACATCGTTTTTTATTTTTATTGACATAATCTGATAACACAGTTAGCGGAAAATACCCCCGAAAAGTGGGTGTGGTCAAACATAATGGATGCGTGCATACATGTACATATATATAGAAATATTTGTGAAATATTGTAAAGTTTTAACAATTTTACAAACGTTAACTCTTGTAAAGACCCTTATGAAAGGGTACAAAAATCGTTGAGTTACCAAACCCTGGAAATGCTGAATAGCTTAGAACAGTTCGTGCGAGAGCTAAAATAACAATAAATATATTACTCGCGGTTAAAGGGGGTATAAAACCTTCATCATTCTAGTCCTGCCTTATGGTGCAGAAGCATGGACGTTAACAAAGTCACATGAAGATATTGGTTGTTTTGAGCGTAAAATTCTTCGAACGTGTTCGGTCTCGTTTGCGTTGATGGGCTGTAGAGGAGGAGATTTAACAGCGAACTCTGCGAGCTGTACAGCGATAACGACTTGGTCAAAAAAGTACGCATCAGTCGCCTAAGTTAGTTATGATACATAGAGCGAAACTTACATACATATGCTAGTTATCTTGCTTATATTTGTATACCTTCTGATTATTTTCGACATCAGTGTGAATTGAAGCCGGATCTGCAAATTGATCGACCCCCTTGTAGTTTGGCGAAAGTCCTAGCGCTTTGACAACATTATAAGATGTTGGCGTGGGTGGAAGAGGCGGTGGCGATACTACTGCAGTATGATCAGATTGTGGTTGAGGAACGTAGGTAACTTGTGAAACATTTTCCACAATCGAATTGTAGTCTTTTGATGGCAGTTCTGGAATTGGTTGCGGAAATGCTGGTGGTTCGATGTGTGCATTTTGCCCTCCTTCAGTTTGTGGTGGATTCACTGAAGTACCAACTCCAACACTGGGCTGTGGGTGAAAGAGAATTGGTGAAGTATTATCCTGCGGTCGTGGTGCGTACACACGCTTAGTCCGTTGCATTTCTTTCGCCAATAGATAAGCAAGGCCGTTAATTTGATCCTCTGGCGATTTTCCCATTAGTGCGCTCAATTCACGGAACTCTTGCATATCATTTAATGGTATCTGGCGATGTTCTAAATTAAAGTTAGTTGTGCTGACTAATTGCTGTTGATGCCCACCGCTCAAACCCTCATTCTCAATCTTTTGTACAGTAGGGATAGGGACAAATTTTAAATGTTTCCCATACCGATAATTTGATGGATTAAGAGGGATAATTTTTTCATATGGATATTGATTCGATATTTCATTGGAGTGAATAGAATTTAGTGAGGGTTCATGCATGTGTGGTTGTGCTACTGCAGCGCTTGGATGTTCATGGATAATTTGAGTTATGGCCGGAACGATTTCAAGGTACTTTGGCTGTTGATAGACACTGGGATCCAATTGCGATGGCGCAGCTGTGTGATAATATTGCTGGTTGCCAGTCCCTGCTTGAATTTCCACTGGATAAGCTACTTGTCGAGCAGGTTCTTGATGTGGTGGAGGTGATAAAATGTTTACTGGAAACGTACTAACGGGAAGGGGAATGGGAACGATTTTTTTCACGTATGCCGGTTCAGGGTAAACAGCCACTAAATTTTCCACAGCTGGATTCGAAGGTGCTGAAATTGGTCCTGCTACAATAGGCCTTACATTCCCAAGAGATTTATACTTTATATCCTGATTATTAGGAGCATGTTTGTACTGCGCTTGAGTCTTACTGTCCTTAAGCATCAGTTGTATAATTTTTTGGACTTCGATTGGTACTGAATTGGCCACGCGTTTTGATTTGAATGGCACTGCCTGGTAGTAAAATCGCTTGCTTTCTTGCACAGAAGAATCATTGGGCTTCTCTGTGTCATTTGAGTTATTATTTAAAATCTGTAGCATAGCGTCCGGTTTATTTACACTTTCCTTATTCTGGTGCATCATCTCTTTAGTATTATAGCTTGGGCTTTTGGCATCTTCTAGCTCAAACCGAATAAATTGTGGCTGAGTTATTTGCGCTGACCTTCCCACTCGCCTTCGCTTTGTTGTCATCTTCCTTATAGATGCTTTAGAAGTGCGAGCGGTTGTAGTGGCAATTCGCTCAGTTGTCAAATTCAGCTCCCTAGCTCTACTCTTTCTAATTAGTTCTTTGGTGGCATCATCTGGTTCCTTCGCATCGGAGACTTCAAACCTTATTAGATGTGGTTCGGTGAAATGCGCCGATCGCTTTGTTTTTCTAGATACCGATTTATTTCTTTGCTTTTGAGCTTCCATTTCCTGCTGCAATTCTCTTCCACGATGTATTCTAATAATTTCTTTTGTTTTTTCATCAGGTTCTTTGGCATCTTCTATTTCAAATTTAAAAATTGTCGGGCTCTGTATCGAATCTGTTCCTCTCTTCACTACGATTTTCTCTGAACCCTCGTGGTGATAGTTGTAGGCATCAATGTAGCTATCATCGAGTGGATTTGCTAGTTCTATCAAGCGCCTAGAGTCCTTCTCCATTTTATATTTCTGCATCTCCTAAAAATTAAAACAGTATTAATTTATCTTCTAAATTAAATAATGCACAATACTTCATAGTTCTGAAAAGCTTCCATAGATGGTGGTGCTACCCATTTTCCATAAGTACCTCGACTTTCATATGTGGCTGAATCTTTTAGCAGCAAGATAGCCCAAACTGTTACAGTCTAAAATAAAAACAAATTGGCTAATTCAATTACATTATAAAGATCCAAATGTATTTTTCTGGTACCCTATCCCTATCCTTTGCATTATTTACTGTTTGAAAAATCATATCAAAATATATTGTATTCTATTCGTATATTTGAAATACTTCTCATTCTCAAATGCTGAGCTACGATCTTTGTTCAAAATATAGGATCCAAAAAGTAGTGAACAAAAACCAAGACAGGAAGCTGATAAGCCCTTCTTAGAGGGTGAACCTGTTCGAGGCAAACTAAGAAATTATTTGTATAATATAAACAAAAGAGATTCATCCTAACAGGCTTCGTAAGACACATGGCTTCGTGAAAGACTCAAAGAAATCTTAGGCTAACTCGGTACCTGTTTAGGTAAATAACTAAATCAGATGAAGGCTGTTGACGATTCTCCAATGAGTGCTATAGAGCGTTGAATCCTTGTTTAAGAGTACAAAAACCTCTAAACGGGAGAGCATACCCGACCAAAAGATTGGTAAGGTACATTTATTATTTGATTTTTTAAGTCTATAGGCCAAGATCGTAACGCAAAATTCATAACTGAGAGAATCACTCCCTGGCACAGGAACATTCAATACAGAATATGATGACTCTAATACAGTACGCACAGCCCGTCTTGTGCGACGATTATTACCGACCTAGAATTGATGCATAGTTTGCAACATATTTACATACATATGTACATTCAGTTAATTGGGTAGCACGTAATTGCACCTTTATGCTGAAGCAAAAGGCCTCTAAATCTTTGCATGGTCATATATAATATATAAATAAATTATTGTACAGAATTTGACTGCAAATTTTGGATGGATAATTTTTTACTTGTTTTACTTACACCTTTAATTATATGTAGGACAAGTATTGAATTCGTGAAAATTTTCGAACTCTAGATTTTAATCTAACTTGACATTAATATGATGGAGAAGCTCGAAAAAGTGACTCTCCCAATGCCGTCTGTCTGTCTGTCTATGCAAGAGGCTACAGCCTAAACGGGTGGTCGGATTTAGATCAAGCTTCACATATAGGGTCTGTGGGATAATCTCTGGAGACAAAATTAAAATTTTTGTTTTAGCCCTAATATTAAGGATACTTTAACTTTTAGCATATAACGTATTTGGTCAAAACTGCTTTTGGACGAAACCGATTAAAACGGTACTTTACTTATAGCCAACTTATAAAAAAACTTCTCGAAAACGACCTAAACGATGAACCTAATTTTCACGTTTTTGGGCAAACTTCTTAAAAAAATGCATAGAATACGTATGTATGTATAAATAGGACAGACGGAATTGCCGGACCTAATTTTTGGACTACTCCATCATAGTAATGTCAGGTTTGATTAAAATCTCGGGTTCGATTCTTTTCACGAATGCAATACTTGCCCTATAAAATACTTAAGTTTTAAAAAGTGGTTTTAAATTTGACATATCTTTTCAAATATCATATATTTTGCACATATTAATTAAACCCTAGACACAGCCGATTTTCAATATTACCGTTATTGACATTTTTCGCACTAAACGTGGTATGTTTTGTTATAGAATGTGGGAAAACTAACCCAGATATCGAATTTTATCAAAATCGTTTTAGCCGTTTCTGAGGAAATCCGATTTTATCGAAATCAGTATTAAGTAAAGTTCCCTTCATTTTGAGGTTATAATGAAAATTCCGATTTCACCATTCACCCGTCTAGACTACAATCAATACAGATAGATAGGCAGAACTGACGTACCCACTTTTTGGGACTTCTCCATCATAGTTATGTTAAGTTTGATTAAAATCTCGAATTCGAAATACCTTATAGGTACAGGTGCCAGTATAAATATTGTTCGTTTGAAATTTTGTGTTGCGAAAGGAAATTCTTAAAAATGTGGAAAATGTTAGAGAAAACCTGTAATATCGATAATAAGAGAATTTAAGTGGTATAAATAGTTCAAAGAGGGCCGTGAAACTTGCAGAAGAAATTATCGATTTAGGAAAAAAATTGGTGACTGAAAATCGTTACTATAGTTTGAGAGAGCTTTCACAAGAACTATTTATCTCTTACGAATCAAAGCTGAATTTTCACTTCACAAATCTATCCATCTAAGCGACAATATAGGTGTATGTATGCATTCTGCAAAATTTGAGTTAATTGAAAAGATAAAAGAAAATTCGCTGAGAGATTGTATATCTCTATACAAAATATATGGACGACTGAATTGGAAAAAACCTCCCGCATCAAATGGAACCTTTTTTGAAGGAGACAAAATAAATATTGTTAATTAATTGTTTTGTGTTATTTTTATTGACTCTGTTTCACTTATTATTTAACTGAGTACCAATTACAAAAACGATTGAGTCACTTTTTGGGCCTTATATTTTGAGCTAGGATAATGAAATTTGATATCTGGGCTTTAGAGAAAAGAAGCACTAAACGTTATTTAAATCCGCCCATTGTCACGTTCACTATTTCACAGAGATTGAAAAAATATTATTAAAACCAAATTTTTAGGCATTCAAATTGTCAACAATCCGTCTATATATGTATAATATGTAACTGCACCTAGTTTTAGAGGACGCTTTTATCAAATAACCGGTTTTTGTGAAATTTTGCATGAATCATCAACATCAAAGACATCGTTGAAATTTTACAAAAAGTGCTGTGCGGCCCCGCCCACTTCTTAAGTGTTACATATTAGCGAGGATATGGTATCACACGAGACGAATTGTAGCTTTAATATATGTATGTACAGTGGCGACAAAATAAATAGCACACTTTGATCTTATTTTTTCAAACTTAAAATTTTTGTATTTATCTACAGTAAAAAAAGATACTACTTATGTAATAAAATAAAATTAAGTACAGTTCACTTAAAAAACTAAAAACCTGAAACATTTCATTCATATTTACAAAAAAAAGCTAAAAAGTATTCTTCGTTCTAATTTCTTGCAGTCAAAATAAATAGCACACTTTACGAAATTCATTAAATTTAATAGAACAGTGAAGAAAAGAAATAAAGTAAATATGGAGATCTCATCAATATTTAGTCGGGTTCTATTAACTTTTATAATTTAGTACATCGACAGCACATTGATGATACCAGGGCCTTACACCTCTCTCCAACGTATGGCACTCCAAGCACGTAGAATCTCTACACAAAGTTGATCTAAATTTGTGGCCGCCGTTCTGTCTATTGATGTGTCGACATCCCTCTACAAGTTCTCAATTGGATTTAGATCAGGGGACTCAATAACTACTGCTTTACAGATTTAGCTGTATTCTTCGGGTCATTATCGTGCTAAAATTTCCGTATCAGTCGCATTTCCTTATTCAGCATAAGGAAGCATAACATTGCTCAAAATGTCCTTGTATTTCATTTGCTTCAGAATGCCCTCAATCCGCTAAATCGGACCAACACCACGCGAAGAAAAACACCCCCATACAAGAACGTTGCCTCAACCATGCTTTACTATTTTTATGACGTATTTAGGGTTGAATTCTTGGTTGATCCCGCGTCTTACATATTGTTTCCCGTCTTATAATGGTCCACATAATATTCTCCCACCAATTTGAATTTTTATTAACATGGTTACGGTCAAACTCCAAATGACGTGACATATTCCGATTTTATACCAATGGTTTCTGTCTGGTAATCCGTCCGAACAATTTTTTTTCTCGAAGGCGATTTTTATGTGTGCTAACAGAAACATCCACGTTCACCTTCCTTTCAATTTTTAATTTTATTTTAGGAGCTGACAAAAATGGATCGAGTTTGCTCGAACGAACAATGGTTGAGTCGGTCCTAGAGGTGGTCTTACGCGACCGATCCTTACGCAGTTTGTTTTGGATCGAGCCCATTTCTTGGTAATGTTGAAGGGTATTAATTACCTTTTTTCGTGACCACTTCAATTTTCGCGCTATGTCCAAATTCGAGCTTTCTTTATTCTTATAGGCAAGAACACACCGTCTGAAATCCTCCGTGGAATGAATTCCTCGTCTCATACTGTTGTTGATATACCAAATTCTTTAAATCTTTAAATTTCTTGCAAAAGAAACTCTTTATTATCACTTACTTTAATAATATCAAGAATTAGATTTGAAAGTGACAAATTAATTGTAATAAACAAAAGTTGTGCTATTTAAATTGTCCGCACCATATCTACCAGCCTTTACAAAATGTTATTTAATTTCAAAAGCCAAGGATGATTTAAGAAGTAACATGTACCGTTAGTTAATAGGGAAGTTACACTTTATATAAACTAAAACTATTTTATGTTTAATCGATTAAGCTCCAGATTTAGACCATTATTATTAGTTACCATGTAACTGTGCTATTTATTTTGTCGCCACTGTATGTCTATCGAATTGAAAAGGTACGAATAAAAAGGTTGCGATTTCCCAACATTGCACTTAAATAACCTTTCAACTGAATGCGTCGATGTCCTTTTGCCTGTCGTTGTTTAGGAGGTTTTTCGCCTTTTGTGATATATTTCTATTACCTTCCAAGATACTATTATCACTACTGATACGCAAACCTTTTTTAAAATAAATTTAGGGCTGCTTCGGCTAAAAATCAATTCATACATGTTTATAATTCAAAGAAGAGGAAACTACTCCATTTTAACTTTTTAATTCGGAATATATTACACAGTACATCATATACCAAACAAAACACATTACATTTTTTTCTTAATTCATTACATTGTAACAACATTTTTGGTCAAATCTTTCCCTTTCTGAGAATCATTTAAGGGTCCACTTAATTCATCACATTCATTGCTGAGACATGTTAGGCCAGTAACTAATGCTAAACGATAAGCGATAAAATCCTTTTCTAGAGTTTCTACTAGGCTTTTGCGTAGTTCCATTTCGTTTTGATCACCATCAGTCTGAAAAAAGGTATAACCTGACTTTACTGCTTCAATGCTTACCATATACTTTAGGGTATCATATTCCTCCATCGCTAACAAAATCTTCTCAATTAATTCTTTCTGCGTGTCCGGATTACTTCTGTTCGTATATTTTGTTTTATAATCTTCGTTTATCGCAACACCATGAATCACATCAAGTTTTTTTTGGGTTTCAGATACTATGAAATGATTTCGACCATAAAATTCAACTTGAATTTCTAAAACAGTTTCAAGTGTTTCTTTTTGGTTGCAAAAATCACCAAGGCACCCATACGCATCAGCGAGATGTGTTAGCGCTTCAGCCACCACAAAATGTGATCCACCATAATGTTTCTCTAAAATAGGCAAAGCCTTCACAAGAAGCTCCTTTTGTTTTTCTAAATCATCAAAAGCTCCATAATATTGAGCTAGTGTCCCTAATCTTTCGTCTCTTTTTGAAAAACTAAATTTGTCATCCAACTTGATGAACCACAAAAAAAGTTTAATTGATGCTTCCAGATGTTTTGAGTTATTGTATATTCCAGCACTATATTGTTGCTTTATTAGGAAAACACATAGTGGTTCATAATTAAGGTATATATCGTCCACTATATCGCCAACTCCCAAATGCTGTTTACAATAGTGTTCGAAATATGTAGGTATAGCTAAGTCAAGCAATTTTTGTCGTTCATCAGCACTCTGTACATGGAAATACATTTTACTAGTTTTCAATAGTAGCATACCAAAATCGAGGTCTTCAAAAATATTGCAGGCACTCATCGTCTCCTTAAAGAGACGATTTGCCCTTTTACCCAACTTTTCGTGTCTCTCAAGTTGAAACATGTCGTGAACACTGATTTCCATTAATAATAACTGCATAATATAATGTTGTTTTTGCTTTATGAGTTCGTTCTTTTGTGGAGACCATTCATCAATATATGCTAAGAGTGCGACTATATGTGGCAACAATTGTCGTTCTTTCCGATAATTTTCTAACATATCAGTCCCATAAGGATTATATTCCTTAAAGAGTATGGACGTTTTTTTGAATATATAGTGTTCTCTGCCCTGATCTTTTAAATTAATACGTATCACCTGCTGTACCAATCTGTGAATATGGAGGACACCTTGTTCTTGTCCTAAGTTAATCATGGAGTATTGCTTTAACAAGTCAATAGCAGACGCTAGCTTCTCTTCTTCGTTATTCACTAAAGGTAAAAGTATCCATATTGTGATATTCTCTGCATTTAGATATGCTATGACTTGCAAAATCTCTTCCGCCTCTCGACCACACTCTGGATTGTCCTTGATTTTGTCAGTAGTAAGTTTCCATGTTGTATAGGTTGTTTTGGTGTAGGAATCACTGCTACTACTAGGAAATTTGAAATTTAGCAATTCCTTTGTTTCGGAGCGGTATCTTTTTATGTAGGCACTAATATCAAATTTCGAGCCAATATTTTTGAGTGCAGCATCCTTTTTTTTAATGTATGCGACTGCTTGCTGTAGGGCTAAGGGAAAATACTGCAATAGCACTGCTAACTTTCGAATCTCATGATTTTGTGAATCGTTTGCTATTTTCAGAGTTTTTCTTATAAAATTCACGGCTTCAATTTCGGTAAAAACGTCCAGTGAAATAAATCCTTCAGTATCCCAATCCCTGTTACGAGAAGTTATAAGAATGTATGGCTTATTCACATTAGAAGGTAAATGCGGTAAAAACATATCTATTCCTAAATCATCAGTATCCTCAGTTTGACGACGCTGTTTGGCATTATCGAACACAAATAAACATTTTCCAGTTGAGAAGGATCTATAAACTTCTTCGACTATTGATTTTATATCTTTTGTTCGTCCTTCTTGGTCCGTAGTTTTTATTTTAAGCTTATGCTCAGATAATCGTTTGAATGATTGCGAAATGCTTTCGTAGTTCTCAGCATTAATCCAAATTATTTTATTGTCATAATCCTCACTGTGCAGGGATATGTATTTTCTTGCAAGTTCACTTTTACCTATACCACCGAGGCCACTTATGGAAGCTATTTGTGATATTGCTGTAATATATCCAGTTTGTAGGGCTCTATGCAATTCTTCTAGTTTATCAATTCTACCTGTAAATGAATCTGTTGGTTGTCTTATATCAAACCAAATGGGGATACGTTTCTTTATGTCTTCGAAAAAACTCCTGCCTTCTGTAGATGTGAGAAATCTATCTCTTTCTTTGCTTAGAAACCATTTAAGGTTGGTTGTTAGGAATTTGTTATATACAGTTTCAGTAGTAATGTAGTCAAGATCAAACATTTCACCTATCTCGTTTGTTAAGATCGTATCTAGATCTTTTTCGTTTGGTTGATTTACTGCAAATACTAGATGTTTTAAGAATTCTTTTATGTCATCGTCAGATATCGAGGTATCTGGCCAGATTTTTGGATCGCCTACGCCTGTTCCAAACTTCTTTGATAAATTCAAACCGACCTGCTTATCGTCAACAACTTTTCTTTTACCAAGAATTGCTTCGTTAATATCTTCGAAGTCTAAATTAATATTATCCACCGTTAACTTTCTTTGGAGCTCTGCTTTAAATAATTTTCGAAATTGTTTTCCTTTTTCAGACAATGATGCATCGTCTTTAATAAATTTATCATGGAATGTTTTCGTATTTATGTTAATCACCTCTTCGGCCAGTGCAATGTGGTAAGATTTAAATATATCATTAACTTCGTGATGTTTTATCGAATTGTTTTCCAGGAAACACTCTGCCAATCTTTTTGCCAATCTAGTCAGATTATAGTTTAGTAGTTTCGGTTTTAATAAGGGAATAATATTTTGATTAAACTTGTAGCGTTTGGGTTGTTTTCTGTTAATTTTCACGTCTAAGATGTCATCCTGCTCATGTATACGATCAATCAATTCATGGTTTTTCAAATCAAAATCAATATTAGTACAAATAGTTACTTCCTTGATTGTGCCGTCTTTAAATAATTTTTCTTTCTTCGAATCCATAAAGGAGAAAAAATATTTTGGTAAACTGTAGTCACCGGCACTTTCCGTTACTAAGTCGTCCATTGTAATCTTTCTTGAGTCATCACTACTGTGCTTTGCTTGTAGGAAGCGATATACTTTTTGACCATCGGTAGAATATTGAAAAACAACATCATCAAATTTCTTAGCTTCATCGATTTCAACGCCTAGACGAAACGAATATCCATGACAGACGCCGCGCCATAAAAATAACATAAATAGTTTTAATTGGTAAATGGCACCATGTAAACCCAATTGGTTGCCTTGAGTTCGCCGTAGTAGACTGCTTGCTGGAGTGTGGATCGTTTCTCTCACTGTTCGAGTATTGTCTTCCATGCCTTCCGTGTCAAATGATCTTGAAAATCCAGGTTGCGCCATTTTTTTTACATCATTTTCTAAGCATTGAAAACACATAAATTATAACGTTTTGTTTGGAATACAAATTTCACCTCCCTTTACCTTGGTTGAGTATTTTATTATTTGAATATTTATTATTATTAAAAAAACGTAAATAATTTAATGGTGGTGCAATAAGAATTAATCACTTCGGGAGTTAGATGAATACTTAGAATCTACTCTATACATGTGAATTAGTCACCTCTTTCGTATTTCAAATACTGATATAGTGTGACATTACTTTCAGTTACTATTTACTTGTTCATAAGTATGTATGTCCCAACAATTTAACCGACATCAGAACAGGATATTATGCACAAATGTATGTACATATGTGTATACATGTGTTTACTTTCTTATGATTATATCATTTGAACATTTAATTCATTATCTCTCTACCCATGCCACAACAATTCACACAGTTCTTTATCTCCATTAATATTGTTGTAAATAAACAAATTCACAACATAATGACAGAAACATGCTGATTTGACGGGAGCAACCCACGATTTGACGTTTTGAAAAGTTCTGTTTGTGTGATTAACTTTTTTGTGAAGTAGAATCACTATAGTCAGCTAGTTTATATCCAAAACAATTTGATATGAGGTTAGTAAAATGGTAAGTGAAAAGGTAAGTAAAATGGCCGTTCTTTGAAAAAAAGAAATCAACTAGCTCTAGGGGGCACCATGCAACTCATGCAAACCTAAATGATGCAATTAGACCCAGTTGGTGGAGTTCAAATATCGGATCAGTTTCCCAATTTTTTTTCAGCTTTTCTTCAATTGGCCAATGACCTGTGATAATAGCTATTGTTCTGGCAATATCTGGCCTAAATTTATGAAGTCGCTCGTTTGAGTTAGGCTTGTTGTTGACACTTTTCGGATTTCACTTCGTTATCGTCTTATCTTTGAGTTATCCTAATCTAAACACGGTTTGAGTTATCGGTGAGTTGTTTTTCTCGTTATTGAAATAATTAAAGCTTGAAATTACGCATTAGAATATATTGCCCTTATACCTTATTAAATGATTCTACATTTCAGTGAAAACATTGTTCCGCTTTCGTTTATCGTCAAGAGATTAACTTTTAACTTGGTAATCCAAGTGAGTACAAATTTTGGTGGGTGTTCTGCTGCTTCTCCACTTTCGTGTTTTGTTTAATACTGCAACTGGATCCAGGGCTTCATCTGAGTGGATAACTCGTTGCATCTTCTTCCATCATCAATATATGGACAGGTTTTCTGAGTTCGTCGTCCAACTGAGTACAATTTTTAGTGCATGTTTTGCGGCTGTAGAAAGACTGATATTCACCGATTTTTATCTCATTTCTAAACCACATTTCAGTATTTCTATCGATCGTATTATCGAGTCGAGCTTTCGGTTGCAATATTTGCTAATTTCCAAAATACAGTTGCCATCTCAGCAAATAATAAATATTTATACATAACTAAAACAATGAGAATTCCCGATTATTTCAATTGTAAAAAAACACCCGAAGTAACAATTGAATTTGAGATTTAAGGAATCCGACAGCAAAATTAAATGTTGGTAACTTTGTGTGTTCTATCAAAGGAGTTTCAATTCTCACTGTCCTTATTAAAATTAAATAACAGTCCAGGCATTCCTACAAGGCGTTCGCATGTGTTGTATGTACACATTAGATCATGTTACTAATTATCAATATAATTGTAAAATTTGTGTCATACTTAAGCTATTTGAAATAAAGTAGACTGATGGGCCATACTTACTTGCAACTTTATGCTGCTGGTTTACAAATTAGTCCGTATGGATTTCCGCATAAGGTATAAGGTTACTACGATTCGTTTTAACCGATGTTATCGAAGAAATTTCAATGTGTTTTTTTTTTAATAAACAACCCCAGAATTGTAGAGGATTTAATTGCCTATGAACTTAGTCTTACTAATTTTTGACAATTTCTATTCAAAATATGAAAATAATGTAATGATATAAAAAGGGGGCGCTATTTTGCCAAATTTGGTACGACATTTCTTGCATATACTTACTTACTTAGGTGGCGCTACAGTTCGGAGTGAACCTGGGTCTCAACCAACAAGCATCTGCAGTTAGCCCGGTCCTTAGCTAACTGCCTCCAGCTGCGCACTCCAAGTCGGTTGAGGTCCCCTTCTTCTTGTGCGCGCCACCTAAGGAGAGGTCTTCCTCTACTGCGTTGTCCCTCCGGGTTTGATTCGAAGACTCTACGGGCCGGAGCATTGGTGTCCATAAGCTCTACATGTCCTAGCGCATTTTTCTGACTAGGTCGATGTCGCTGTACAGCTCTCCTCCAAACCGATCAACGCAAACGGGACCGAAAATTAGACGAAGAATCTTTCTGGACTGAGGATCTCTTCATTCGCTTTAGACAGAGTCCATGCTTCAGCGCCATAAAATAAGACTGGGATGATCAGGGTCTTATATAGAGTCTCCTTAGTTCTTCGGGATAGGACTCTGCTACTCAATTGTCTTCTTAGCCCAAAGAAACAGCTATTGGCAAGAGTTATTCTTCGTCTTATTTTTGCTGAGGTGTTGTTTTCAGAGGTTATAGCAGAGCCGAGGTAGATAAAGTCCCTTACTACCTCAAAGTTGTAGCCAGAACGTCCATTGCGACGTTCAGTTCAATTCGTCGATGTTGTGTGTCCCTTCTCTTGACAGCTTATACTTTGTTTTGCCCTCGTTTACCGCTAAACCCATTTTGGGAGCTTCCATTTCAATACTAGTGAACGCTCCAGTGACAGGCGGCTGAGTTCTTCCAATGATGTCAATGTCATCTGCGTACGCTAGAAGTTGCACGGACTTTTGAAAGATTGTGCCTCGGGTGTTGGCTTGTGACTTTCACACAATTCTTTCAAGTACAATGTTGAAAAAATCACATGACAGCGCGTCACCTTGTCTAAATGCTTTTTTGACATCAAAGGTCTCGGTGAGATCGTTACAGACCTTGATGAAGCAGAGAGAATTCTCCATCGTCATTCTGCACAATCTGACGACTTTGGCAGGGATGCCAAAACTAGACATGGCTCTGTATAGCTCGTCTCTATATTATATGCTGCCTAAAAGTCGATAAAAACATGGTAGGTGTGAAGATTTGGTCGATTGTGGACTTTCCTGGTCTGAAACCACACTGATAGGGACCAATCAGGCTTTTGACGAAGGGTTTCAGACGTTCACACAGAATGGGAGATAAGATCTTATACGGGATGTTGAGGAGACTGAAACCCTTGTAATTGGCGCACTTGAGGGGGTCTCCTTTCTTATGGATCGGGCAAACGGTGCTGGGGTTCCATTCATCAAGCATACACTCATCTGACGTATTTCTTTGCTTATATCCTCATTATTCCTTATATATATATATATATATATATACATATGTATGCATTCATTTTAAGTCCAATCGCGGAGGCAATATCAAAGGAAGAGCTGCTTTTCAAACTGACCGCGCGCTGTACGTATTTTTGGCGTAAAACGTTTTATCCCATCTTATGTGTAGCATATACAAACATGTGTATACGAGTATATGCACATATGTTTTTATGTGGCAAAAATAAATAGGGAAAAGACGACTTAGAACATTTTTTACTTGCACCTACCTATAGGGCAAGTATTGCAATCGTGAAAAAAATCGAACTAGAGATTTTAATCAAACTTGACATCACTATGATGAAGATGTCCAAAAAAGTAGGTCCGGCAATTCCGTCTGTCTGTCTGTATATGCAACTACAGCCTAAACGGCTGGACGGATTTGCTTCATATGTAGGGTCTGTGGGATATTCCCTAGAGGCGAAATTTGAATTTTCATTCTAACCTCAAAATTAAGGGTAGTTTACTTAAGGCCGATTTCAGTTAAAATGGATTTTCTCGAAAACGGCTCTAACGATTTCGATAAAATTTGATATGTGGATTAGTTTGGGCATATGCTATGAGGTGGCACACTACGTTTTTCACGAAAAATACGTTAATATTGAAAATCAGCTGTTTCTCGGGTATTTGTTTGGCGACTGGGCTAAAATTTATTATTTGTAGGATAAGACGAGTGCAAAATAGTGGCGTACCAAATTTTGGAATGCCACACCCACTTTTATAAAACTTATCTTTTTCAAAAGTTTTACTAGATATTGATAAAAAATTATTTAAGCAAAGTAATACCCTTAAAATTTTCTATAATTCACTCAAACACAGTATCTCGCCACGCCCACTTTTTAAGGGCGTTTTTATTAAAACAAAACAATGTTATGACTATTATTCCATCGAAACGCGGAATTCCAACCCTACTTTACTGGGAAGAGCAAAACTTGGACTTTGATCCTGATAAAATTTTACACTTGTAGCATTACGGTGCAAGTACGTACGACCCAGTCGTGCACTTTATTTTATGTATGCTATTAACATCAAATTTTAGTAAAAACGTTGAAGCCGTGTTCGAGAAAATCGAAATCGACCTTAATTTTGAGGTTAGAATGAAAATTGAGATTTCCTCTCGGGGTGTGCCACAAACAACAAATATGAAGTCAAACACATGAACAGACAGACTTGGCCGATTCACTTTTTTGGACTTCTCCATCATGGTGGTATTGCTATGTTTGATTGGAAGTTTGAGATTTATCACAAACTCAATACTTGCTCTAAGGTTATATATGTAGGTTAGGTAGGTATAGGTGGAAGTGAAAATGGTCCATAATATAAAAATCTCTTTATCCTCTCTAATAAAACGCATGCAATATGTCCGCATTGACAACACAACCTTGTCACACATTTTTGTAACACCTGCCGTACCGCGCACTTGTTTTTAAATTATTAATGCCTTATGCTTGCTGACGTTTGAAAACGTTCCGACCTATAAACTAAGAGCTTGAATGTACTCTTCTACAAGGTGATTTGGAAAAATGTTCGGTTTGGGGTCACAGTACTGACCTTCATCTTAATGTTTCAAAGTCAAAGCCTTAGTTTTTGTCGTAACCTTTCCCCCAATCTCTTTTCATACATGATCAGTAGCATCCCACCATTCTATATCTTCACCAAAAAATGTCTTGAAATCATTTTTCACAACTAGCTAACACACTTTTGTTATGCAATGCTAAAGTCTTCAAGGATCTTTTATGAACACAGTATTAAATGTCTATTCTTTGAATTTGACATCTCGAATTCGATAACGTAGTCGGAGACTCATTTTACGATATCCAATTCAATACATAGAATTGAAAAGATTCAGCAATGATCTAGGATTGCAGTCCGTACGTACTCTACTCTGGAATATGAGACGAGGTACAAATTTTGATTTTTTCCGCTTTT
Organism: Xylota segnis; assembly: GCA_963583995.1. Taxonomy (NCBI): domain Eukaryota; kingdom Metazoa; phylum Arthropoda; class Insecta; order Diptera; family Syrphidae; genus Xylota; species Xylota segnis. Next base: position 15,894,404 of record OY757239.1, read on the forward strand.
CGTAAAAAGACAATACTTTTCTATTAGTTTACTTCCGATTTGATAAACTGTTATGTTGATTGTCCTTCTCTAATTAATAAGATTTTATGCTCCTTCGAGAGTTCGTACAAGCCGTGTTTTAATTTATGCAAATACTTCTGCTAAATGCATGCTTGAGACATTCAAACGAATCGCTTTAATGGTTTCTTAAAAAAATAAAGTGCACGACTGCGTCGTACGTACTTGCACTGTAATGCTATAAGTGTAGAATCTTATCAGGATTGAGGTTGCCAGGGGTTGCTCTTCCCAGTAAAGTAGGCGTGGCATTGTGAATTATAGAAAATTTAAAAGGTCAATTACTTTGCTTAAATAATTTTTTTGTCAATTTCAAGTAAAAATTTTGAAAAATAATTTTTTTATAAAAGTGGGCGTGTCAATTCCAAAATTTGGTACGCCATTATTTTTCATTTGTCTTATAACCTAGAAATATCAATCTTTAGCCCAATAAAATACCCGAGAAACAGCTGATTTCCAATATTACCGTTATTCGAATTTTTCGTGAAAATCGTGAAATCTCGAGTTCGATTTTTTTCACGAATGCAATACTTGCCTTATAGGTATAGGTGCAATTAAAAATTGTTTCTATATTGGTACATCTGTCATCTATTTTGACGCTGAGTTTAAAAGCGATCTCAAGTGCTATCAGCGATTTTTACTTTGGAAACATATACTGTTTGCTTAAAATTATGTATTGCGAACTGAACTTTTTGTTCGGATTAATTAAACTGTTAGAGAAAGTTCAGCGGGACTACATAGTGTATGGTTTAAAACAAAAACGGTACGAATACGAGTATAATATTTATGATCAAGTAGCACTTTAATATCTCACTGATATGACATTCTGTAAGTTTTCTCTGTTTCCGGGTTGTGGGACCTGTTTTGAGCCAATTGAAGGGATAAAAGAAAATTCACTGAGAGAACTGAAGGCGATGCATATGCCAAATGTATGGATCAATTCGATTATTCTTTAAATGCATCTCTTCAAATGAAGCTTTTTTTGAAGAAGACAAAATAGATTTTGATGATTGATGATTTGTATTGTTTTTATTGACTCAGTCCCGCTTAGATGTCTGCATGTATGTACACTAAGTGCAAAAAGTATAGTAGTATAGTACTTTCAATTCAATGTAAGTTGGGCAAACTGAAAAATATTAATCTTGTGTACTACCAGTCGTCCTGAATAATCCCAAAAGTAATAAGTCATGTTTCCTTATTTTGGTATGTAATCAATATGGAGAGGAAACATACATAAATCGCTTTGGCAACAAAGTTGTTTGCCGTACAGTTCAAAAACGAAGGCGATTTTCTAGTTTAAATTTTGTACAAAGATCGAGATCAACCAAATAAATAAAACGGAGAGAAATACATTGTGATCTGAGCGCTGAATGTATAAGCATTCAGTAAATCCGAGTCAAACTTGTTGAAAAAGACTTGCAAAATTAGAAAGGTTTTTAACAGTTTAGTTAATGTTTTATAATTTCGTGTATCAAACTTAAGTGGCAGCTGGTATTGATACCAAAGAATAGGAATTCTATGTTCTATACATTAAAAATTAGTAAACTTGTTACTATACCCGGTAATAACATTCGCAGATTCGTGGTGTACTATTTTCCTACTGATTTTAATTCTTCGTAGCTTCTTAAACAATTCAGGTTTATATAATATGTAGCTTTAAAGAGAAATATTTTATCTAAATCTCGTATCTGGGCTTTCCTGAAGTAGCAGCCTGTATAGAATATACTAGTAGGTACTGTTAAATTTTATTTTAGATTTTGTTTTATTAAACCAATTTTAATATAACAATTTAATAATTACTTAGACTTGACTTGATCGAATATTCGCGATCGATAAAAGATAAAAAAGATTAGATTTCGATTGATTTCAATAACCGAAGTTACACCCATCATAATTACACTGATGTTAGTCTATGGTAAAGTGACGAAGCAATTAGGACATCTGTCAAATTACGCAATGTCAAGTAGACTCAGAGGGTCATCTCTTATTGATCTTGGAAACAAAAAAAATTATTGCCTGCATGTTTTCTCGGGTTCTTTTTCCAAGTTTTGAGTTCTTGCAATTATTTGCACTGTATTATTATGTCAATATGAAAAAAAAAAAAATAGTTTTCCGGCAAACTTTTCCGAATTTTTCAATTTTGCAATCATTTAAACTGTAATATTACGATCAAAATGAAAAAAAATGTATGAAATATCAATTTTCATGAAATCTACAATTTCAATAAGAAATAAATTCATCAAATCGGACGATCCGTTCTCGAGTTATGCACGGTCTTATGTATGCCACTCTGTTTTATATATGTACATATGTACATATATTGTTGAAAGGTATGTACATACATACATATATGCGTATATGATTTGTATGTACATACAAAACTACGGTCACTTTTTAAAACTTTAAAAAATTTTTATATTTTGACTAGAAATTAATAAGATTTACTAAGGAATATTTTTTAGGCGATACGGTTTCTATAAATCGATTATACATTACATAGTACTACTTTTTAGGAAAGTTTTTGCAAAAAACTTACATTAAATAAATAAAACATTACATTAAATAAATGTTATCGCGGTACTGTGTTCAAACCTGCAGCATGCTGCCCTCAGCTTGCGAAGCTTACGAAGCCTTTGAAATAATATGGGTGGAATGGTTCCTGGGTAATTTACAAAACTGCTGCATAAAAGTGTACAACCTAGTCGTATACTTTATGTATTGATGATAAAAATATTAGCTTTTTTGTAGACTTTTTTGTGAAAACACTTAACAAGAACTACAGTGTTTTACTTAAAGGTAATAACAAAAAAAAACGCAACTGAAAAATAAAATGTTCAAAATAGTTTAGAATGAGTTCGTTAGTGGAACTGGAGTTACACTACACTGTATGTAGTAGGATACTGAGAATCCAAAAGGAAGAATATCCGTTTTTCGCCTAATTTCGATTATTTAATGTACCATTACGACTGGGTACACAAGGAAGCAATTTATGTAATGTTTCTAAGAATGTTAAAAATCCATATAACGTATCCAAAAGTGTAAAATGTTTGCATATAATTTCAGTATTTTATTTACCATTTTACCAAAAGAATCTGAAGAAAGTATTATGTAAACCTGCATATTACAATATTAATTGACTTACAACACCGATAGTAATCTTTGCTGCCTGGGTCCGCATGATGGTTACTTTCTTCTTCCTGGGAAGAGAAAATACTTTAGAGTACACGACCACGACTGACGTCTGCGACTAAACTTGATTTGATTCCTTTGTTTTGTTTTTACTTTCAGTTAACTTTCGCAAAACCGGATTTTAATATTGTGCACTTCACCGATACGGAAAAAAATTAATGCACCAAACAATCAGGCTATTACCGCACGGACTTTCCCAAAGTTCAGTGCCATAATACTCAATACAGGTACGAGGAACGATCTTCACCTTCACCTTGAAGATGTTTGCAGGTGAGATGAACGGTTGATCGGATTCGACTCTCGCGCTAGCTATACTTCGTCGGATACTTATTATGGAATTCCTCTATGGTGTCTATTTGAAGACTTTTCTTTCGCGACTTTTATAAAAAGATTGGAAATCTTGTTTTCCCCAACTGTTGGCGTATAAATGAACTGCACTGTCCAACGTCTCTATCCAAACTGAGTAAATGAAAATCCAAGCAACTGGATTTTGTCATTTTTATTAAATTTGCACAAAGCAAACATAAAATAAGTGGTATGGTTAGTAATACTAGATTCGTCTGCTGGGGATTATTTGATTAATTTGCTTTCTTACTATTGTTGGCTTTAAATAAGTACATATACTAATCTGCAAAAACACAATTTTCGTATCAGTATTTAAACTTAAGTCACAAAATTTTGTTTATTTTGGCGCACTAGAAAAAAACATAAGTCATGTCAATTTGACAATCGACTAATCGAGTCTCCTACATTTTTTAAAGTATAAACACAAAACGCGTGTAAAACTATGGTGTCAGACCTGAAAATATTGTTAGGTATTCAAATGAAACTTTGTCCCAAATATTTGCCAATCGTGTGACAATTTTGAAGCAAAACAATTGTCAGACAATTGCCAGACCGCCAACAAATTTGTACTTATTGCAGGCCATTGCCATACATTCTGGATATTTACAGATGCACGAGACTTATGACATCTGACAATTAAATCGCTGAAAGATGTTTAAGGATATAATCTGGATCTCGATTAAAAATTTTGTATTTTTTAGCCTTTAGAATTCAATACACGAAAGAAATAAGTTGTCAAGTAATTGTCAGGAATTGGGCAAAATCTTACAACACTTGTGCACTGACAATGTAGTGTTCCAAATTAATTCATCATTATCATTTTCAGTAATTGCTAACACATTTGTATACCTCACAATATTTGTTGATCAGCCAATCGACTGAGCATACATATGTAGCTTGATTACTGTATCATGCGATGTGAAATAAAAGGGAGAAAGGGGGTTAATATCCATTAATTTTCAGTTATCGATCAAAAAATGACTACACAGCTCTAACGTAATAAACGTTTATCGGATTTAAGCCATTCTGCGTTCTCCTAAAGCTAAGCAATGTTCAAGACAATTCATGAAATCTTTCGTCAAAACTTTCAGCAGTCGTATAGCGAAGATTGCAATAATGTATGTGTATATGTAAAGGATGGACCATCTAGTGCTTTCTTTTTAAATCATAGTTTATGTTGACACGACATGCCTCCGCGGAACGAAATGCTTCTTTTTGCTTGAACAACGTTGGGAAATATTGAAAACTTATTTCCAAAGTGAGTACTATGTAGCCCAAACAGCGCGTTATTTAAAAAGAAGTTTCGGCCGAAATGAAGCACCCACCGTGCCTGCTGTACGCAAGATTGTGCGAAAAGTTCGTGAGACTGGTATGCTAGTGGACAACACTCATGGAGTGTGGGACTCAATTGACGAACATGAACTCCCCATCGATCACAAGAGCTCAACATTTCACGCACTATCCTGAGGAGAATTCTACACAAAGACTTCGGATTATTCGCTTACAAGGTCCAATTGACTCAGCAATTGAAGGCACACGACCATCCGCTTCGTTATCGTTTTACTGTTTGGACCTTAGATCAGCTTGAATTGGAGAACGATTTTGGGCAAAGAGGCGCATTTTCATCTCGGGAGCTACGTTAACAAGCAAAATTGCCGCATCTGGGGCTCAGAAAACCTGCACGTTATTGTCGAGAAGCCGATGCATCCACAGAGAGTGATAGTTTGGTGCGGATTGTGGAGTGGTGGCATCATTGGACCATTTTTCTTCGAAAATGAGGCTGGGAACAACGTTTCGGTCAACGGTGGGCGTTACAGGGCCATGTTAACCGACTTTTTATTACTGAAATTGAAGACATGAATTTGGACGACCTCTGGTTCATGCAGGATGACGCGCTATCACACACAGTCCATGCCACAATCGATCTTTTGCGATTGCGATATTAATGGGAATATTTTCTCTTACTAATTACGCCATAATATGTACATGAAAAAATTTAATATTGTTCATTTTATTCCATTTTTAAAAAGAAACTTGTATTTGGCCCATCCTGTATGTATGTACATGAGAGCCTGATTGTGCGAAACGACTGTCAGCTCTCGATATTTTAGGGCAGACTCAGTACTTCAAGTTATATATTTACATGAAATTTTGTATGTCAATTCAAAACGGACCTTTTATAAACCATTAGACCAAGGGAGCAAGATATGGTAATACTAACAAAGTATGCCAAAATATTGTAAAGATTTAGCGCTATGTGAATTCTTACCAAGATATACTTATATGCCTATGCAAGAGGAGATGTAATCATACTATATCTAATCATAAAATGATAAATATTTGACGGTACAGGTCAAGGGGACCCAGTACCAAATTTCTCACAACCTTTCGTTTTGTGTGTCCTATATTGTGCAAGAGTGCAAGAGCCCTACTGTTTGAGGTCATTTCCGAAGGGCAATTTTTTATTTGAGAAGCTTTCTCATGACACTTATACTCACGGATGTTTGTCAGACGTTCGCGAGAGGATCGTGAAAGATAATTGTAGGTGCTGTCTAGGAAATGAAGCTGAATTTCTTTGGTCCATTTTTTCGAAAACAGTGTTCGATGCCATAAAGGGTTTATTAACCAATTCCACTCAGTGCTCAATCATATGACGGGAGCGGTATTTGATAATTGAGGGGAGTTCGTTTCCATATTACGAAAATAAGAGCGGACATACAATTAACTCTTGTGGTACACCTAAAGTTGTTTAAATAAAATCTGACAGGGATTGAGACAAAGCGGCTCAGTCTAGCAGGATAATCATCCACTTCTACCTTAGTCAGCTCCTATCCGGAGATGACTCCTTGTGAGGGTATCTTAACAGCTTTATATTAAATCATTGGAGAAATGATAGAAAGTGATGGAAGTGTATAGGATGTGGTAATTTCAGACGTTACCGTTATCATTGATAGGATGGAACCCGTGGCAGATAAGAAAGCAAAGACCAAAGTAAATATCTCAAAACACAGCGCTTCCAGAAAGTCAGTTCTGCAACAACAGGAGACGCTAACACATAACATGCCTTACATGGCGGGAATTATTTTCGAAAAAGTCCATAAGGAACTCACAGAGATTCTTGAAGATATTCAACTTGTAGAACTTGAAGATGTAGGTGGATAAAGTACTCAAAAGCTGAAGGTTTATCGACGACCACTGGTAACACGTCAAATCTGAATCCTGCACCACATGCTCGAAGAGCAGTTCAACTTCATCAGAGGATTACAAGCTAATCAGACGACAAAAAACCGTTGTCTGCCCTTCAACTCCTACTTATTAATTTAGATGATTAGTCATAAGTCATTTATCAGTTGGATAGTAAAAGCATGAAACTACTAAAGCCTTTCTGAGCCTTTTGTAGGTAACTATAAATGGCATTGAATGAAATTAATGATATCTCACGGCCAATTGTACTTGAAAATTAACTTTCACTCGAATGTGTAATGTGAACACATAGACAAGACACATGCTTCAATATGAGCATCATGAATTACGTTCATCAATACGAAGGTAAGAAATTTGGCGAAGGAAATGGTCAACGCCAGATTAAAGCACACACATTATACCCAATCCAAGAGTACCGGTCTTCGTCACACCAATGAAAGTGAAACTTGACTCCTCGACAAGTTTCTTTCTGATCTTGTTGTTTTATTTCACTTACCTGCTATTATTATATACATGAATAGGTACGTATTTGCAAAATACTTGTTTTAGTATTTTAATAAAATTCAGTTAAGGAAGATAATTCAGGCAGATGATGACGGACTAAAATTGATAACTGTGCACCAATGATGTAATTTGCGAAAATTCGTCGAAATGTAGATAGTAATGTACTAAGTATTTATGTACATATATTAGGTTTGATCCAGCGAAATTATGGAAATACACCCCACCATATAAAGTATCTATGTGTATTTATGTATTTGTGGCGATAATCATTAGTGGCTATTATCACATGCTACGTATCTGTCACTTTAAAACGGTCGTTCTTGTTTTTCCGACTTGGATTCGGGTTAGTGCACCATTATTGACTCCATTAGCCTTTATTTTTTATAAGGGAACAACCATGAGCAGTTAGAAACAAAGAAAGTGTTTAACCGGTCCTCCAGGCTCAGTGTTGTGTGTAGGGCCAACTTTTCAATCACTAAACAACCAAACTATGTAGTTCCGAAAACCGCACAAGACTTAGATAAGGATAACTTTACTGTTGATTGCTATGGTCCAGCAATCAAAACGTTGAAACCATAAAAATGCTTCGTATAGCGGAAGAATTAACGGAGGACATAAACTCGACATTATCGCCATCCAGAAAGTGCAAGGAAATGAATTGGAGAAAAAAAATGATAGGAAATTGTGACTAGATTCCAACACGTGATCAAGTCTTGTGAAGAGTTACATCAAGGATAAACTCGACAACTTAAGCTTTATATTCAACATTTTCAAGAACGACGTCATCAACGAATGTTTCTACGAGCTCCTTCTCGACGAAAGGACATCTTTAATAAGACGACTGGCAAGCATAGCCCTCATGACATGACCACATGTCCGCAAAAATAGAACTTTTTTTACCCTCTATGAGACTATCTTCCTTGCAGCGGTGTAGAGACAGTACAATCGCTGACTCGAGAGTCACTTACATATGTACATCCTTAGAGAAGACCGAAACCGAGAGGTAGTTATATTCGCTCCCAAACCCCTTGACTTGACTAAAAGAAGAACACAAAGCTCTTTGTAAAAGCGACGCGAAGTGACTCCACCCCCAGCACCTAGTCTCAATTATCAAATGGAAGAAGAAAAGCTAGGACGCTAAACCCGCTAAAGACCCAACAAAACCAAAAAAACAAAATAAAGAAACTGAGTTGAAACAGAAACAACAAAAAAATAAATACTTTGCGCAACAGGTCGATGGGACCCAGGGCCTAGCTTCTCACAACCATTCATGTCTAATATTCTTTAGACGAATGCAAATGGCCTACTGTTTAACGCCGTATCCGAAGGGCAGATTGTTATTTGAGAAGCTTTCTCAGATAAACTACGTCCTCCGCCTGCAAGCAGAATAAAAGCCAAGAAATCTTAGCCAGGCATGGACTTCCACTCTTTATGCTCATCTGTAAAATGTGCCGGCAATTACCTCTCAGAAAGGTGTGACCTAAATAGGCATAAATAGCAAAAGCCAAGCACACAGACTATAAAGGTTGCGAATCGGTTAAAAAGCTCAGAAAAAGGCGTGATTACCTAAAAAATACTTTACGTAAAGCCTATTGAAAAAAGACGCGTACAAATTAGAAGAAAGGTTATGAGCGAAATTAAATCCGCTAAGGTTTAAAGACAAAGAGAAACAAACCAAAGTTTTTTTTGACAAAAAGTAATGAACAGCCGGAATCTTTAGGAGCGCAAAAGAAGTATCTTCAAGTCTTGTAGAAGTAGAGGAACGTTTTTTATTCTCCTCAGATAATTCACAGAGTAATTTTGACAATAAGTGACCAACTAATGAAAATAGAAAGCGTGGCAATTTCTTATTTAGAAAAGCTTTTCATGACAGTTATACTCTTTCGAAGGTTTGTCAGACGCTCGCGAAAGGCGGAGGCGTGAAAAACTATTAGGTGTTTTGGCTTGGATTCGAACATCGAAACCCTTGCTCCGTAGTTTAATGCACTAACCTAACTAACTAATCTAACTTGACCCCAAGGTGCTCAAAATAAAACTAACTGGGACGTTAGTAAGTCGCATGGAAAAATATTGTTTTTAGGAGAAAAGTGGCCAAAAGCAGGGAAGTGGATTTACCGTCGGATATAAAATAACTCCTTCCTGAAAACAGAAAAAACAATACCCGTGCCCCCTAATACAAGACACACTCAAACTACTTAATAAACTTAAAAAAGAAGTTTAAGATTTGAAAAGTAGCGAGATCACATTTTATCTGTAAAGCATAACAGCCGACTAAGAGGACAAACCACTCGCTCTGGAAAGCTATGAAAAGTGTAACCACAAATGGAATTACCACCAATCAGAAAAGACAATGACGAATGGGCAAAAAATTACAAAGAAAAGGCCAACCTTTTTGCCGAACATTTGGAGGAAAAGTACATTTAAACCATTTAATGGTCAAACATTGATCCATGATCATAGAAATATGACAACCACATCTGACAACTTTAAAATAAAGTGTGTTGCTAACCAAACTTTGCAAAGTAACAAACATTTTTAAAGCCCCCAGATTTTGATTTACCGGACAATTCCTTAACCAATGTCCACAAGAAGCACTAATAAAATAAATAAATAAACGCTTCGCTTGTGCTGCTACAGAAGTAATAATGGTTGGTTCCGAAGCCGGCAAAATCTCCTAACGACAAAAAATCGTTCTTGAAGCCTCCCAGGCTTTTCATAAGGTTTGGCACGATGGTTTGAAATTTACGCAAAGACGGGTTCTGCCAAAAGACTTATGTATGTATAAGATCTTAGAATCTTACCATAGAAACAGATTATTTCTAAGGACTGCAATTTCAAGGAAATCACCGCCAAAGTTCCTATTTTTTTTTTTTTTTTTACCTACAAGATGATCCCATCCGGTCCATATTCAAGCGCTTTACACACATCAGCGGATGAATCAATTTCTTCTCTATAAATTTATAAACACATTATTACATATGTAAACTGATTTTTTTCATTTTCAAAACAAGAGCAATGCAACAATATTCATAATTGAAGATACAAGATATATTCAAGTACAACATTTTTCGAATTCAATACCTTTTTGGATTTCGCTCCACCCATGCTTTTTTCCAATTTTGATTAAACGACTGACTTTACCAGAAATCATTGAACAACGAGATATTAAACTTTCCCGGATTTTTCCAGTTGCCTACAAACTATTTTCACCCATATTGTTACATTTTCACGCACATTTGTTTGACTTGGTGAATTCACCCCGGACTTGGTGAATTCACCCCTAATTCACAACAACAAATCGGTAAATTTCACCTTAAATCACAACGCAACTAGTAATTTGACGGGCGATGACAACCGATTTTTGAATTTATGGAAGGAGCTGGAAAGTATTTTGGGACCGTTCACTAGATATTACAAATATTTAAATTTGTTTCCTTTAGTAAAAGAATTTCGTCGGTTGACCGAAAATGTAAAAATAAAAACATATGTTTTCAGGTATGTAGTTTATTCTTTTGAAAAATAATGAACACAAAAACAGAAAGATTACTACAACGATATTCAGCCAATTGCGAACAGGTTGAAACAATTGTTATGGCAAATTAAAATATAAAATTTATGGAATTTTTTTTCGCAAACAACAATTGCCAAAGATTGTATATAGTACCTTTTATCTGATTATAGAAACACAATAGTTGTTATATTTCGGCATATACTTATGTACATACATACATATGTACATTTTTGTAATGAATATTCTTTTTTATCGAGTTTAAGATTCTGCGTTTATATCGCCATTCGAAAATATTTCATTTATTCTCGACTGATTGGTATTTTTTCAGTGGGACTATTTATTTGATTAGTACGTACGTATCTATGTATATTTAAAAAAAAAAAAACAATACTTGGCGCTACAGGTCGAAGGGACCCAAGGCCTAGCTTCTCACAACCATTCGCGTTGTGCGTGTTATATTCTTTACACGAAATGAAGGGACCTACTGTTTAATGCCGTGTCCGAAGGCCAGTTTGATATTTGAGAAGCTTTCTCAGGACATTTGAACTTAAGACGCTCTCGAGAGGTGGGGCCGTGAAAAATTTTTAGGTGTTTCGGACTGGAATTCGAACCTCGAACCTCTTGCTCTATAGTCCAATGCACTAACCACTGAGCCACGGCACCCACTAGAACATAGTTTAGCTTACCTAATATAAAGTCTCTAATGTTGTCTATGTTTTTATGTATTTGTTACACGTTCCCTTACTCGAAAAATCGTAAGAATTCGAACGATAGATTCCTTATCTAACTCCTTTCCCTTACACAAGAAAATCGTAAAAGGGAGAGAACAAACCAGGGTAAAACATTTTCGCTCAGTACAAAACTTACGACTTTTTACCCCACAAATTTCTGTTGGTATGTAGTGTACAATTTGTCAAACTGATTTGAAATATTGTCCTTTTTTCAGATTTTAGTTATTTTGAAGTGTCTTTGCTGTAGACGTTTCAGAATAGCTAGCATTCGTTGTGTCAAACGTTGGTATTTTTACCTTTCTCTGAAAATTTACGATTTTTAGTGCAGAATGTAAGGGAACAGACCAAATCAATGAATAATAATTCAGTACGTTATGCACATACGCAAAATCAATGTCGAAAGAATAGACGTGAAACATGGACCCTAACAAAAACCATAAGACCATACTACACCCATAACACAAACAACGCACAAAATATCAACGAGCTAAATTTTCGTACGTTTATTGAAATCCTCTACCTTTATCATGTTACTTAATTCGAAAAAAAAACAAAAACTATCATTGAAATGCTGATATTTTTTTTTTATTTCGAATTGATTTTCCAGAATTCTTTCCAATGAACAATATTTCTACTAAATTTAAGTTGAATGCTTCCGTTTTATGTGAGCACATCCGTAAACGTACTCGCTTCACCACTAACAAATTGTTGTTGCCAAGCATTGACAATAACAAATTTATTGTTTCACCATAGCTTATAAGGGGTTACATTCAGCCAAATTCATTTTTGAGTGCTGACATCTATTGAGAGTAGTTTAGACAAGCCCCAAAGGTTTTTGCCAATGCTCACACGTATTCACAGACGAGAAGCAAATTACAACAAAAACAATGTAAACAAAAGGGTTTTTACAGGCAAGAGGGACGAAAGTTTAATATCTCTTTACTCAATGATTTCTGGACTTTACTCAGAACACTTCAAAAATTAGTTAAACATGTCAATAAAATAAATGACATATTTACTTGGCGCAAAAAAATGGTTTTTTTTATATTGATAGTAAAATAAAGGTGTTTTATTTATTATCCTTTTCTAATTCTTTTTCTAATAACATAGACAAACAGTTAGCAGCCCATTATTTTGTGCTTCATGCACATTATTTCCACACATTGATTCACATAAATTTGAACAATGTTGTACCTATTTAGTTAAATTTAGTTTTAAGAATTTACTTTTTTATAAGTTTTTATTTCTTAATTTTAAGATGAACTTTAAATTGAATAAATCAACTACAAATATTTTTCCAATTGCTATGGACTTACACTTTTTGATAACATAACCATAGAAATGCAAAATATCCTGGCAGTTTTGCTTCCCACTATGTGTCGGAAATATCAATATAGATTTCAGGATTCTCCCTTTTAATGTATTCATAACAGACTTAAGTGATCTGCCCTGATCTTTGAGGTACTACGAGTTTACATTGAAAGAAAAACTTGAACGAATTTTTGTGAGAGACTTTTATTGAAATTTAATTTAAATTTGTTCGGCTTTACTCTAAGATACAATTGCGTATATTTATCTGTTGCATTTATTAAAAAAGTTATAAAGAATTCAAAATAAATGAAATAACAAAATTGCATTGTGAATTAAGGCATTAAGGTCAGTGTCATGCTCAAATGTTATGAATTCTCACTTTTCACATGATGAATAGAATAATTTAAACAAACTTTAAAAACTTCATATTTTATAATAAAAATAAATTTGTATATTTTAAGTTTATTTAACAATTTTATAAAAATAATTATTTAAAAGCTTAAATTTACATCTGAATGCTTTGAATTCAGTCGCGGTATGTATCCAATCTAATTAAGGGGACTACATATGACGTGATTACGTTCAGCTTTCTTTAATAGGTGTTATGTTCATCGTGTTTTTTTTACTGTGAACTGATGGTGTCCCAAGGTCAGATGATGTCACTATATTAAACTAGTGATTCTTGTAGTTTAGGAGGTTTTTTTTACATCTTTTTAAAGGTGTTGAGCGAAAAGAAACATGGTATAGGGCCACTTACATACGTAGACTAACGGACGATAATAGAGATACTTTAGTTTTGTTTTCTGAAATTTGTTGTGCTGGTTGTGCCCAATCAAAACAACTAATTTTTCTGGTCATTTAAGACCTGTAAAAAATATTTAAATTTCAAACATTACTCCTTGACTTCGTGAAACCTAATGACACTACAATATTAAACCACATTAAAGCAGAAAATCTCTGCTATCTTCACCCCATACTTAGGGATGTAAACTCTTAAGTGTCAACACTTAGGGATGTAAACTCCTTTGTCAGAGCTATTGGCGGAGAACCATCATCTAGAATTTTATTTTACAACTACACAGAACATAGGGCAAGTATTGTTTGTCTGTTAACCAGCCCACGCTCGACGTATTTCGATCAAACTTCATAACTGGAGTCTCAGTGATGATCCCTAGAGGAGAAATTAAAATGTTTGTTTTGGCGGTACATACCACTGCCAAGGTTCACAAGACTTATAGATGGACATATTTAGATGCAAGTATGTACGATCCAGTTTTGCACTTTATTTGGTATTCGCACTCCGCCCTTAATTATGTATATTTTAGAATTAATGAATAATTAATTAAACTCATATATACATAATGTAAGTGGATGATTGAAACATAAATCCTGTATTATACAATATGATCCATTCTTGATAGACTTTGTCTTTTAATACATGGACATGCACACTGACTTTTCTGAATATTTGCACACCTTAACCGTGTCGATACTTTTGTTACCGTAATTTCATAATTGCCTAATTCTACAGTTTGGTTTTGCACCACCAAACCTAATTATGTTTTAGTGGTTCAGGCGGGGGGGTTTAAAAAAGAATAAAATCACTTTAACACTTATTCTCCTAGCAAATAGTCAATATATTTATGTAAGAAATATTAAATAATTACATACATACACATAGTTTTGGCAACAGGATCTCGCTTAATATTCTATTGATACATTTTTGTAAAATTTTTAAATATTTAATAGGTACAAATGTACATACTTATGTATGAATATAGACTTGGCACATGGGATTTCAATCAGTAGGTACTTCCTTTGCTTGTTAATGGAAGCCCCTGCCCATCTATTTCTAGAGATGGGACAAGGGGAGGTCTAAAACCATACTCCACTCTTAAATTTCGTCCAAGTTCAGGACTTCTTTTAATATTATTTTTTTTGGTATCGCGTTTGGCCGGTTGACCCCAGTGTATATATTGATTTCCTCCTGGTACTGGTCCACTGTAACCGTCCAAAAGTAGAATATTAATATTTTCAGGAAGAGTCCTATAGTCCTGCCCTCCACCAGCTGTAGGTAATGGTGGTGGTACTAATTGGAACTGCTCTTCAACGCTGCCTTCAGATGCATGGATCGTTTGTTTCTTTTTTGAATCCTTATTTTTAGTAAGTGCAAGTGCCACCGGTATGCCAACTGGTACAGGAATATGAATGGGTATTGGCTGGGCGATAAACTTTTTCACAGCATAAGGCCGATCGACTTGCTTTTCCACTATCTTTTCCACCGGCTTTTCAACGATTCTCTCAACTTCCACCGGAACCTGTTTCTCCACGATTTTTTCTACGATCTTTTCTACTGGGTACGGAACGTGAATAGGTTTCTCAACTATTTTTTCTACCGCATAGGGTCGATCTATAAACCGATGAACAGGAACTGGTACTGCAACAGCCACTGGCACCTGAACTGCATATGGCCGATCTATGAAGTGGTTAACTTGAACGGGGTATGGAACGTGTATAGGCCTATCGACAATCTTCTCCACGGGAACTGGGCGATCTATGATTTTTTCGACTAGTTCTCTGACTGGATATGGTACATTTACTTGTCTTTCTACAATATGCTCCACATGCACTGGTCGGTCAATGTATTTTTCCACCACACGCTCAACTGGGTACGGATGGTGGACATGTTTTTCGACCTTGTTGGGCTCTGGAACTATGTTTTCATCAATGTTATCATTATTGTCTGATTGTGCTTGGTTTTGAGACTGATTATCTAGTTCCCGTTGCTGCTGGTTCAGGTAATTTGCTGGGTTCACAATACTCTCATTTTGATTACTTTCATCAGTCTGTGCTACTCTAATTGGATGTTCCGAAAGTGATACTGGACGCCGATAAAATTGTTTAGGCCTAGCGTAAATCTCATGTTGTTCTATAAGATTTCCATTTTGCTCGGTGATAAATTTGTTGTGAATATTTACCGACTTTTGAAACTCAACAAGCGTTCGTGGATGATCTTGATGGGCGGGGTAGGGTGTGGTAGAGTATGTGTAATCTTCTCCTTTTAAAGGTTCTCTAGTAATATAAATGTTATTATTTGGGTTAGCGGGAAAAGCTTCAGTGTGTAGCGAAGATATTTTTCTAGCTTCCTGATTTTCAGAGACCTGATTATCTTTTTCCGGTGCGTAGAATATTTGACCTTGAGGTTTAGGGGGTGTTGCATTTGAATTATTGTATGCAGATTGCCTAGCAAAATCTGAGTCCTTGCCGAGCTCTGATGAAAAAATGTACGTGTGTAGAGAACTTTCGGGACGAATTGAATTAGACCAAGTTACTACTCGGTCTTTGCCGTCGGAAGCACTGCCTGCAGGTGGTGCCACGTAAGAAAGATCATCCGTAGAGTCAGTGCCAAAATCTGTACCATTGGTGGGCACTGAGGAATAAATGTATGTGTGAAGCAGGCTCTCCGGTTGAATAGTTTTTTGTTGGAGAACAACTTGATTTTCTAAGTTCATCGGCCGCGGACTAACTATCCCTGCCTTAAAATTTTTCAAAAATTGCCTAGAAGCCGCTTCGGTTATGGCACCATTATCATTCGGACTAAACTTCTTTTCAACCTCTTCCTGAAATTCATCAAGCTGCCTGGTTGGAGAAAACACACGCTTCTGTCCATAGTCCCCCAATCTATCGTGGATTATTTGCACATTTATTTGTCTTTCTGGACTTGGTCGCGGAATTTCTGTGTACTCGTATCTTTTATCCTGTTGTGCATAATCCTGAATCTCTTCCGGAAGGGGGTGAAGCACTTGGCTGGGTACCTGTTGCGAGGGAGCTATTAAGTTATCTTCATTGAAATTGAGATTATGATCCTCGTAGTCCGAGTCGCTTCTATTATCCGCATTAATTGGTATACCATAAGGTGGAGTTATTTTCGACCGGTTCCTATAAACATCTGAAGATAATATTTTTGACAGCTCGATTTCTTCTGCGAACTTAATTGCATCAGAATCATCATTTTGATCATCAACGTTCTCAAACTTTATAGAACTTAAGCTGCTCGTCGTTATGACGTCTAAAGATGTAGGTGCAGATGTTGAGAGTGATTGTGTTAGGGGTGATACAGGTTGTAGCTGTGAAGCGGCACTAGGCAGTGGCGATCGTATTACTGATGAATTAAATGATGCCCGTGTGACAAATATGTTTTTACCGTCATTGGTTTTATTCGGATATACAATCCTGTGTTTCTGAACTGCAAATCTTTCCTTAGAGTTTTGCGGCTCAGCGATATAACTATAGCGAAATATATCTGCAATCCCATGAGGAACTAACCTCATAAGGATTTCATTCAATGTTGACGAAGATTGTTTTGTTGCTTCTCTCGCAGACGTATTTTCATCAGTATTTTCTCCTGCTTTGTGGTCATTAATATCAAATTCAAATTCGATATATCCCTTTGATTTGCCTCCTGCTTCATGCCCAAGTTGTCGTAGGGATTGCACTGCATTATTGCTAGCTATCGCAAAGTATCCTGGACCTTGACTATGATTGTTTTGCGTCTCGTACCTGGAAACCATTAGGTGGATGTATGCAAGTTGCCATAAGTTCTTCGTTAGATTTTACTTTGCCGGGGCCACCTCAAATTTGGATTTTTTTTTTATTCAACCGTTGTACAGTGATCACAGAACTGAACATTTCAATCTTATCTTTGGGTAAAACTCTTTATATTAATGTGTGCAGTTTTGGGATTTCGAACCCGTTGGCACCAATTTTTATGGTTTTTATTAATTTTGGGAGCGGCTATGCCTCCCGAGAACATGAATGTGAAGACGTTTGTTCAATAAAAAAAGAACAAATTTGAGGTTACCGGAGTTTACGGCAAAGTAAAATTTTGTCAGTTCTATCCTAATACTTTATACCTGATAACAGGGTGGTAACCGAGGTTATTGATTGCATGGTGTAACTCGGATTCTGGACGAGTAGTATGAAAAGACTCATTGGATCCAGCAATTGTGTTGTTATTGGTGAAAATGAGTGATGTATTCTGTAAATAACAGTAAATACAAAGGGATGTATATGTAAGTATATGAAAAAAAAAAATAGTTTAAGGTATTAGATTTAAACTAACTCTATTTACTACTTCTTCAACCTCCCAAGTTTCCTTGGGAGTTGTGCCTGTAATAGGCCTTTCAGGCGCAGCCAGAAGCGGAGTTTGGAGTGTTGTCGTGTCTTCGGTGAGAATTTGTTTGATTGCCAGCAATGATATGATTAATAACTTCTTTATCATTTCAGTTCTGAAAATAAATAGAAATGCTTAAGGTTTATGAATTATATAGGGTGAATAAAGTGGTGAGGTATTCTCCATTTGGCCATCGCTATACCTTTAGTGAATGTTAGTGAAAAAATTTGAGTGAAAAAATATTTTTTCAAAAAAAGGCCGCAACATGAAGGGCCAGGTTCAATCCTCAGACAACACCTTAAAATTTCTTGTGGTTGTTCCAAAATGTGGTACTACAAATCTTTGACTATATGTATGTACAAAGTTTTTAAGAAACAAAAATTTTCTTTGTTAACATTAAAATAAAAGTAAATAAATAGAAAAAAAAATAATTAATAATTAATTATTTAGTTAGAAAACGTCGAAAGACATAGATTAAGAATTAAGTTTAGCTAACAGCGCCCGCATAGGGCCAGTAAGTTAGTATAACATATTTAAGTTAGTTAAGCTAGTTTTAAGCAATTTTGTCTAGCATGTAAGAGGTAATGAATTGAATAAAAATGCATTAAAAAAAAAATGAAATGAACTCCATGAAGAGAGTGAAACTGATAACATATCCATGCTTTTATGCAGATAACTCACACATTTTTGAGCGAAAATCAAACCACAGAATAAAATGAAAAAGTCCTGCGTTGGCCAACCGGTCAATGCACTTGGCCTTCAAATCTCGTCCAACAGTTTAACAAGACGTAAAGCAAAAGGAAAGTGGTTGGAACCAAATAACTGGTCATAACTGCGAATCGCAGTTATGCGTGGAATACAAGTCCAATAGTTCGGCCTTTCCCTTTTATTGCATTTGTGCGTAGAGAAAATGAACACACATGCGGGGTTATTCAACTCCTGAATTTTGCAATCCGTTGTTGTTTTTCTTGTCCAATTTAAAGAGTCGTTAAATTAGAGTTCACCGATTAACACAATGGGTCCTTTCTGTAACCTCAAACCCATGAAAATCATGTGTAACCGAATTTTGCACTCATATAAAAGCCAACTCACGCAATGAAAGGATGAGCAACTGATGGCGATGTCTAAAGAAAATGATATTCTGTGAAGAGGCGCATTTTTGACTCAATGACTAAAGTCCCATATGTGGTCAGGAAATCTCACAAGCGAGGCAGCGAAAGTTACTGGTTGGTGTGGTTTCTCAACCAGAGGCGTTGTCTTTTTCGAAAATAATATAAAACGAGCGACCGTTTCGGTCAACGGCATCTCAGGTACATAATAACTGACTATCGGGACCGGAATAAGAAGACTACTGATGAAACAATGACCCAGGCAAATCAATCCACGGGAATTCACTCCAAATGTGATATTACTCCACCTATAGTGGGAAATTACTTCACATTCGAAAAGACTACTAATTGCTCACTAAGTGGAAAAGTTACACGGAATTTCCGTGTAGTAATTTCCTACTTTAACACTTGATGAATTTTTTTCAATTTCTGGAGTATTTCATGAATTTCTGGGGACTGACAGTTGTTCATCCATATGGGAAGGAAAAAAGTTGCGTGTGCTGTTAAGCCCTTCTGTTGGCAAGCGAAGCAAGCCATCCATCTAAAACTTGAAAAACACCAGACTCGATTATAGCCACCCGCTGACAGTGGCTGGCAAATCATTAGCGAAGCAAAACGAGTAAAATGTGTTGAAATAAGGAGAAAAGTAATCTGTTACAAGGAAGTGATATTATTTTCCACTTTCAGTGAAAAATTACTTTTGATTGGACAAGAGGTGAAATAAATTCCCATGTGGAGTAAATTATCGTGAAATAATTTCCCTGCACCGCACAGCGGCACTTTTGTGTGATTGGTTATCTGTATAAGCTGTAGATTCATTCAAATTATGTGGATTTGTCAACTCGTGCAACAGTTGCCTACCAGTAAACATTGACTTGTTGAAGTTTTTTTTTAGCAAACAGTGATCTCAAGTGTTTTTTCTAACATAACTAACAAACAGTGTATAAGAAATCATATTGCATGTAAAGAAATTGGGTAGATATTTTGTACAAAAACATTTCTTAAATACACCGAAGAATACTCTCGATTTTTTCTTGATTTATTATAATCTATTTATCTATTGACTGAATCATTTAAGAAAGATTGCGCATATTTTTTTTTTTTTTAAAAAGAGAGGTTCAGGTGTAAGTTAATGAACTATAGGTGAATCTTTTTTTGGTGTAACTAAATAAATTTCTCAATTGTGTAAGTCAGACTAATAATCCAAATGAACCAAGATTAAGCAAAGGTAGACTGTCAAAGAATTTCGAACAATGTCACGTACAAGAACTTAACTCGCAACATAGTACAGATGGGTTAATTACATCAAATCCTCATATTCCAGATATGAGTTCTACACCTCTCGCATATCTATGTATGTCTTGTACTAGCCAGATATTGATCAATATGTAGTAAAAAATAATTCCAAAGTTTTAACACTACCAATGGATCTAAACATGAACGATATACATAGATGGTACATCAGTAATAGATAGTGATAAACTGTTTCTAATTATTTATTCATCTTATTATTATTATTATTCAAATAAAGTATACCAAAAATTTAATGGAACAAAAAAATGTCTAGTTACTGAAAAAAAATAAAATAAAAAATATTAACAAGATCAGAAGAATAAAGAGAAAATTCCGTAAACTGTTCAACTGTGCAACTCTTTTATCCGGACGAAGTCGGGAGGGACAGCAAATACGCTTTTATTCATGTGTTTTATAACACAGATGTGTATGTAATAAATGTTTATTTGCAAAATAATGAGTTCCATTCATAAGAACACGAAATGTTAATATCGCCGATTTTCCCAAACATTCGAAATCGGTTTCAGGAATTGAGATCAAAATTTAGTGTCGTCTGTGGTGTATATTGAAAAATAAAAGAAAACATGCTAATGTGTTTTTGCAAATGGCAATTGTTGTGCGCCGATTAGAACTCCATGCGGATACATGCGGAATCGATAAAGTTGCGTCAAAAGCAAAAACCCTCTGAAAGAGAAGTTTAGTAAATTATTCGCGAGCAACCCGACACGAACGCAGATACATACATATGTACATATGAATGTACTTAATTTCTCTTAATGGAGAAACGATTGGAAACAGTGTTATGCCGACTAACAGAAGATGTACGCAAAATATGAAAAATGCTGATAGGGTTTTAAATTTTTATAAAAATAAGAACACAAGAAAAAAATCTAAGTTTAATATTTAATTTTAAAAAAACATCTAAGCTCGAATTTTATAAGACACTTTCGTTCTATTGCCCAAGCGCATAAGGAATCAATTGGCCAATGTTTAGCAAAAAGATTAGTGACATGCAAGGAACCTACAGTGCTGTCGCTAATTTTGCAGTACACTTTTACGTTCGAGTTCAAATATATGTATCTACAGATACTGCCAACTTAGAAATTACAATTGTATACAAATTTGCCTTCTGATAGATGCTCATCGAAATATGAAAAGAACTATGTATTGATTATATAACTGCAAAAGTAAATAAAATACCCCAACTCTTTGCCTAATCAATTGGTTGCCTTTTAACCAACAAGCCGCATATATCTTCTGCTGTAACTGTGATCTCCATTACAGTTATAAGTAAGTAAGTAAATTTTAAGTGGAGTTATGAGTTTATCAAAAAATCTAGACACTATGGTAGACCCATAACCATTTCAAGTGAACCTTCATGATAAGACAATTCTTGCACGCGCTGGCATCAGTTTGCTGAAGCAACCCTTCTCTAAATTACTAAAGAAGTAACCTCCACGCTCCAAGGTATTTTAGTCTACTCCGAAAAATGGCTTGACATTCACAGAGTAGATAGCTAATCTCCTCTAACCTAGATTTATGTATATCGTGCTTCGTCAGAAAAAATAGCCAATAGCTCTGCCCTTTGATTTTTACTATCTTAGAACGGCCATATTGATGTTTTTTCAAGAATAATTTGTACTTTAATGATTCCAATATTATTTTGTGGGAGCTTTGCTCCTTTAGTTTTCGATACCGTCTACATTACAGCAACATAATTGTGACATCTTGTACTTCCGCAGCTTTAAGTAAAACCAGAACCACTACTTGGAACACACAGTATCTCAGTCACGTATAGCAAGCATGCATATTTTAATTTCATCTTCGCCACCAAACTTATTTCACTTTCCAAATTTCTCTTTCAGGGAGACAAAGAAGACTTCCATATGTAAGGACGGGTGTATCTACACATATGACAATGTATCATTGATAAATTAAGATCCGATTTTATATCCGTAATCCTCTTGCAAATAAATAGAGCATTGTGAGCCTTACGGACTCGTTTCATTTCATGACAGTTGGATGGTTGTCAGATGATCGTCTTTGACGGTACCATGAAAGAATGATTGGTGTTGTCTGGGAATGGAACTGAGTAGGCTGACGAACGAACAACAGCGAGAACTTTAGTAAATAAATTGTTTAAGAAAAAAAACTGTTAAAGGTGAGCATTTTCTCAAGAGAGAAAAGCAAGTTCTATTTTAGCCAAACGTACAGAAACTATTAGTTCACACATTTTTCTCCACATTATTCTAAAACTATAAATTTTATTTTATAATATTATTTCCTATTTGTATAATAAAATCACTAGTTTCCTCACTTGAAATTTTTTATTTTTTTTTTCAAATCTTTAATTTGTCATATCTTCTCGAAAAAATTTCATTGTGTTCACTTGTGCTCAGTCACTTGCAGCACATTGTCTTACAGACTTATTATATAAACGTTTGCTTTCGAATTATATTTCCACCAAGAAAGTGATTTTCTAGTAAGACATCAAATGAAGCTCACCGTCAGACTGTTACAAATAAACTGAAATCGTATTTCGCAGTTAAATCACTTTATAAGGCACTTTCCCCAGAGCATCAATATAGCGATGTGAGATTGCGCGACTACTCTATTAGTAATATGTATGTATGTATATCCGTGGACCACGGTCGAGACTAGTTTTCCTCTTGACGACTTTTCCTCATCGATGTCTTTTAACAGGCAGCAGGTGCGGTGATAGAAGAAAATGTATGGTGAACTGAACCCAAAATCCTCAAAAGAACCTTGGAGATTGAATCCGGTGTCAATGTCTGCAGACAGCCGGTGCAAGTCACCTCGATGCAGCAGTGAAAGATAAATGTAAGGGCTTTCACCCTCGTCGTATATGCACGTACTTACGTACCGAAGAACTTGTTTTGGTTTGGGATTGATGATGGAACTTGTTTCATGCAGGAAACTATGCGAATTTTATATTTCTTGCTCCATTCTCAGTGTACTTTCTGCAAGTACATATTAACAACCCATTATTTTAAATACGTGTCATGTAGTTGTGTCATTTGGCACCACGACTGAAGTGAATGTACAATGTACAAATGATTGCGTAATTTGGTACGCTTTCTGTAGAAGACAGAAATCTTCGCTTCACTTGACCAACTATGCGTTCAATAAGTATTCTTTTCCGATTACATATGTAATTTGCTATATTTTTGTTTCAGCTTTTGTGAAAGGTGTCATAATCCATATGGTGCTAAACCATAGACTTCATCTGCAAGAATGCAGAGAATGCAAGAAGTTCCAACTGAATTATCGTTGATAACATTAAAAACAGCTGAATTGCGCCAATTCTTGAATCATGTACAGATCCTGGCCACTGGACATTAGCGCTTGTGAAACATTCTTTTATATTACATTACATTGCGATTCAGGAACTCATCGTCATGCAAATGAGGCTTTAATACTTCAATTTTTCTATTTTTCAATTTTGGTGGGGGCAAAAGCCCCCATTTATTTCGGCTTAATACAAGCTAAAACTAAGACTTACGACTAACTTAAAACGATTGCTTAAAACTAAGAAGAGAAGTGAAGGAGATCAGATTTGAGGCTGCGGTTAAAATCGAACTGGTGGAGTTTGAGTTAACCTTACGCAGCATACGGGAGATAGGTTCATTGGAGCCGTATAAGGTGCGGTGGGTCGGGAGATAGAACAGACGAGGGCATCGAAGGTTACGTGGGTTGGTGTTGAAGAAGACTAAGGTGTAGACAGATGCGCAATCCATGGTGCCTGAGAACAGTCGATGAACGAAAAAAATATCTGCAACGTCTCTACGTTTCTCGAGGGAATTCAGATTAATGAGGTTGAGGGGGTCTCGATAGGGAGGCCGAGGCAAGATAAGTGAGTCGTTCCAAGAAAGACCACGAAGGCCAAAACGAAGAAAACGTCGTTGAATGTTCTCAATTCTTGCCACATGCACTTGCTGATAGGGGGACCATACTTGACTGGCGTATTCAAGTAGAGGACGAACCAAAGTAATGTAGAGGGATCTAGTCACGTAAGGATTAGAGAATTCTTTGCACCGCCTTTTGACAAAGCCAAATGATGAGTTATCTTTAAGAATTATCCCATCAATATGAATGATATTGGCTGATCGTGGATGAGATAAAGTCGGGGGGGATATGCAGTATTTACGTGATAAGGTAATAGATTGGCATTTGGCGATATTGAGCTCTAAGCAATTTTTGGAGCACCAGTGGGAAAAACTGTTGAAGTCTTGTTGAAGGAGACAGTAGTCCTGATTTGAAAAAAAGGTTTTGAAAAGTTTGACATCGTCGGCGTAGAGAGAGGGAGACGAGTGGTTTATAACCCTATCAACATCGTTTATAGTCAGAATGAAGAAAACAGGTCCTTTGTCCTTTGCTTTGTGGAACTCCAGATGTGGCTAAGAAAGGAGCCGATAAGACGGAGCTGAAGCGAACGCTATACAATCGGTCTTTCAAGTAAGAAGATATCCCTTTTAACAATATGGGTTCGAAACCGGGGGCAGAGAATTTAGAAAGGATCAGACTATGAGATATTTTATCGAAAGCTTTACTAAAATCAGTTGCAATAACGTCTACTTCTTTGCCATTCTTTAAGGCTGACAGGGCAAATGACACGAATTCGACAAGATTAGTCGTAGTTGATCTATCTTTCAGAAAGCCATGTTGTTTAGGAGAGATAAGAGATTTGCACTGAAAGCTTAAGGCTTCGTATTGAATGCTCTCAAAGAGTTTGGGTATGTGGGAAAGTTAAACAATGGGACGATAATTTTTTACTTCGTTCCTTGAGCCCCTGTATCGGTTTTATTTAAGAGGTTTTCCAAAATGGCGGAAATTCTCCCTGACGAAGAGATATGCTAAAAAGATGAAAAAGGGGGAGGGACCGATTGGATGCACATTTTTTGAGAAAAATAGTGCGGAGACCATCCGGACCGGGCGAGAATTCATCCCTAAGATTTAGTAATCTATTTTCGATAATAGAAGGGTCAAAGCGTTGAGACAGAAATGAACTAACGGAGAAGTTAGGCAGGTGTTTGAAGTAAGAGGGATCCGGTTAATGTATAGGACAACACACTTGTCGGACCATGGCCAATTTTCACAAACTTTTGTGATACCCTAATCTTTTTCTTATTAAAGTGGGCGTAATTTTGTCTAAATACATTTTTGCGGTTTTATACAAAATAGCGAAGTTATGAAAAAGTGTACTTTTTTTTTAATAAGAATTAAGTGGGCAGCGCAAAAAGTAAACAACGACGGAAACAACATGTAATGGATGAAAATAACGGTTTGCACTTTCAGTAGGATACGGATAAACATGAAATGCTACAGCTTCAGCACGATCAGCATCTACAGCTTCGAATATAGCAACACAAACACATTTGTACCAACAACAGGAGCCGAAACAATAGGAACGGAAGCAGCAGCAAAAACAACTGCAACCACAACAGCATTTAAAACCATAGAAGCGTAAACAACAGCTACAAAAAGCACAGCAGGAACAACATCAACAACAAAAATAGCAACGGCAGCAACAGAAGACAGCAAAGGAAGGGTGCCACCAATCAACACCTTCAAAATGGAGCTTAAGGACACTTTAACTTTAGGCTGTCAATCAAGTTTTCTATCAGGTACTACACATATGGAGATTCGTTACCATTTCAATGTAAAGGAGAAATCTGTCTTGTCAGTATCTACTGCCAGAAGAAATGCCTTCAGACATCCTGACTAAGCCTTTTACTACAACATATAGGATTACTGTTGCCTATCGAAATTAAGAGTCAACAAAATTGACGTCTCGTTTTTGTGGTATGATGAATATCCCTGAATTCAATTTAACGACTTCAATTTCCCCTTTAACTGACATTTCTTTTAATTTTTTTCGTCTCTTATTAGCATTGATTCCATACTAATAACCTGTTTCTACTCGTATGCTACACGTAATTCATTGCACCCCAGCTTCTCTATAAGTGTTTCCTCTCCAAGCTAACTCCTGGATTGACTAGACGGCCAATGCACTTGGCCCTCAAATCTCTTTCAGAAGAACTGGAAGAGGTAAAGTAAAAGAAAAGTGAATGCTTACGAAAGAAAATAACTTGTCTATGGTGGTGGTTGAAAAAGGCAGTTAGTGGTCTATGTGTGGAACGCGATTCCGATTAGGCCTTTCCCTTTCATTAGACTTCTGCGCGGAGAGAGAAAATGCATGCACTCGTGTATGGCGTCAAATTTGTTAAACTGGTAACTAGATGTGACTGTAGGCGAGGTTTGTGATTAATTTTTTTTATTTCTGTTGAAAGAAATTCATACACATGCATGTAATAAATAACAAATTTGTGTATGCGAAGCGGTAGGATTTCTTAGATTTGGCTATTTCCTCAGCGGTCGCACTTTTTAAACTAAGTACATTCACACTTAGGGGGTTATGAAAACCCTTATTATAGCCATATTTTATAGTTATCCGTAGTTACCCACTATGAACTGGAGGCAACATCATCATCAGTTCACACTTTCCGTAAGCCCACTAAGGTTAACGAAAACTAGACGAAATCGATCAAAATCTTATTAACGTTATGTAACATTAAATACATTCATATATTCATGTAAAATTTTATTCCAAACTGGCGCAGGCTTATCCAAGTCCATTAGTGTTGGCTATTCAATCAAGAGAAAAGAGCAGTCTGGTTATAAGGTTTCATTAATCCATAGCTGGTGTCTTAACTAGACAGGTAGAATTCGTGAGATATTCTCGCAATGTGTAAGAAATCCCATGTTTATTACGAGTCCTTGTTTGTGTTTATCATTTATTCTTTTTAAGTTTATAGGTCGTTGCAAAATTGAGCTCTTCCAGATGTTTCAATTTTGTAACCGACAAAAAATTGAATTGAAATTTGAGGCTCAAACCCTTGACAACACCAACGATTCTTTCATCTTACACTTCTCGCGGGAGTCTGACAAGCATCTGAGAGCATATACACATACATATAACTGCTATTAAAAACTAAAAAAAAAAATGACCTTCGGGCACGGCATTGAAAGTACAACACGCTAGAACTGTGTCAATCGTTCAAATTTAGAAACCGGTTCCAATTTTAGAAGCCGTTCCAATCAATCATTCAATCGTTCAGCGACCGAGACAAAAGTATTTGATTGGTTCATACGTTCATCTACCTCAATCATACTGTTTGTATTGGATTGGTTTGCTATTGTACATACTACCACCAATCCTTTACTCTTGTTCGAGAAACGAGATATACGAATACAACATGAAATATTCAGTACCACAATATGTGAATGAAAATACTGAATGAACCCATGCGATCAATATATCGCTTTGTGAAAAATATAACAAGGATATTACTCATTGCAAACGATGGAAAGAAGTAATAAACAATTACTATGGGAGATGAAAGAATAGAATTTGATTCACAATTTCTTTTAAAAATGTTTTGTTGCCATTATTTTCATAGAGGAAATGGATATGGATTCCATGAAAACATTGATTTAAAATACTTTTCAGCTAAGTCTTTAAAAAGTAATTGTAATTGTTTCTGCAGGGTTGCTTTTCAAACATAAGTCATCTAGGGCTACGCCCACTTTTTGGACGCAGTTTCTCTTTAATTTCCAATGCAATATCACAACATTTAAAATTTATCAAAGTAGTTTTTTTCGGATTGACAGATAAGCTTAGAAAAGGTTTAAAGTTAGTGATATTTTCCTCTATATGTATGTACAATGATTTTAATAATAAGATTTCATACATGGTATCTGATAATGCACGCGTCTTCTTTATGTAAATGTTTTCATAAAATTATCCGCTGTAAAAGCCCAGCCCACTAGTTTATACTAAAGTTCTTGTTTTAGGTTCTATACCCTTCATACCGCAACAATTATCCTGATATATCTACGCCAAAGTTTAGTATATTAATACTTCGATTCAAATATTATGTATTGTGAGCTGTCTTAAGGAAGGATAATTACTTTACACTTCTAAGTTAATTATTTCTATGAAACTACAATATTAAAACTATAGTGATAACAATTTAATTTAATAATTCAATAAAACATGAATTTTACTCGCTAAAAATGGAATTTTTGTTTAAAAGGATATTAAATCCAATGGTTCTAAGTAAATGTGCGGTAAATTGTTATTTTTTGATTCGATACAAGTAAGTATGTATACATGTTTGTATGTTCGTAAGTGCCTTTAGCGTTTTACCGCACTGAAAATCGATTAGTAATAATTATATTTAAAACTTTAAACTAAATTAACGTGCTGCATAATTATCTTATTTATATTTGTCTGATGTACATGAGTGTCGGTGTATTGGGTTATATATATGTACATACATATATTTTCTCCTTTAATTAACTGATTCGGGATTTTAAAGGTATTCTTAACTATCCTTTTATTTTATTTGATGCGCTAGTTTCAAGCTTAGGTTTTTGTCAGTGAGTTGTATTATATTTAAGTCCAAAAAAGATTTTTAGCAACTTTTTTTGTGCATTTGTGTGCATATTAAACTTGTGGTTGAATTATCTGTAAAGGAACAGTATATGGTAGATTCCTGGTTGATCAGGTGTGTAATTGTGCAACTACATTATTTAAGTGTGCATCCTGGTTTGCTATGATCTGTTTAGTTCTTCAATATTCATATTCACAATCTGCATACAGAAAGTCCTAGAGGGAGAGAATAGTTTAGAGCGTTTGTTGTTCTTTGTTAGATATCAAGTTTTGTGCTGTTTTAGAGCGAGAAAGTATACCAACTTACAGTTTCAAATGAAGAAGAGTATTTCAAATGTATACTAAAATACTCATGTACTTTCCAACCAGTCAATCAAAAGAAATATGTTCCAAAATATTTAACAAGGAATCCAGTCTACATTAAATTAAAATTCGTGGTCGTTTTAACTTTTAAAAATTTTTTTGGTTGTTCATTAATCGAGAAGGAACTTGCAAAAAAAAGTGTTTTTGAATATTATATGGATAAGTTGCATTAAAAATAGAGTTACCTCCACTGGACGTGAAAACTATAACCTCATCATCTGGAAAAAAAAGTCCTAGCCAATCTCCATCGATGCGAAACAAAGAACAATCAGTATAGTCCTATAACTCTCGTAAACTGTCAATGGATTGGCGACTGTCATGATTCGTCTGGCCAACAATCAAATACCCACGAATATTGCTGATGTCATATCGGGGAGTAGATGTATGTATATGTACATATGTATGTTCCATGTGTGAGCTGTCAGCTATTTTCTCAATGCAGAAGGGTTTTTTCTTTGACAGTATGTCACTTCTATTGCTTGTCATTCACAAAATAACAGATGTGCTTGATGTTTCAAGTAGTTTCAAACAAATATGTTCCTGGGTAATATAACCGTTGTAACAACTGAAAATGTAAGTGCTGTTATCTGCATATGTGTTACATGTTATGCTATATTTCCCGACTAAGAGGGAGTTTTATATGTATATTCTAAGATCTTGGTGAAGTTTACTCCTAACAGAATGAAATTAGTGTCTGCAAAGTTCAAAATCCTTCTAAAAAGATGTAAAATTCATTCATAATTCAATAATAATAGAAAAACAAAAATCTAAACTTACTAAAATGGGTGTTTTAAATGCCTTTAAAATAGTAATTGCAATACCACTGCCCCATTTCTTGAGTGAGTAACACTTCAACTTACTTATCCGTGAATTTCAAATAGAATAGAAAATGGAGACAGCTAGGTTGCACGTGTGCATACCTCATTTATCTTCCCCAACTTAAAGAATAAATTTGACATACTACATATGATGAGGAAGTTCAAAAAGACAGCAAAATGGAAAATTAAATAAGGCCCAAAAAATGGGATAGTTCTTCATAATGAAATAAGACCCCAATTTAAATATGGAACTAATGCCCCAATGAAATAGAAAAGACCCACAAATAAATTAAACAAAACTCTAAAATTTATTTCCGGTCTTTGAGTATATTAGGTTCTATGATGATCGTTATGAAGTAGAGAAGCGGCATGGCAGAGGAGCAAACCTCTGATCGCTAATATGGCTCCACACTTTTCTCAAGGGGGGGTCAACAACTGTCAGGCACGCATTCTTACAATTTTCCCCATAAATTTGTTGTATGGATTTTATTTCCATTTTGCAATGTACTTCTACCATGCCCTTCTGATTTGAAATATGTTAGGAGGGACATAAGACCCAATATTTTTCGTTCGGACTTGTGTATGTCCCGATGCGGTGGGAAATAAGTCCTTAATTCGATTTAGGAGTGGGATATATGTAAATATCTAAGTCGAAAAAAATCTTTGGGACTGTCACTGCACCATAGTACAGCCTGTTAGATGGTTTGGCCGCACAGCATAAAAATGTGTTCACAGTGGAGAGACATAACTTAAGTACTATTGCTTTTTTTCCTTCATCAGTTTAATTAATTATTCTTTAGTAATTTTTTGGATGTCTGAGCTGTAAAACTTAACTTTTGACACACACAGGCAGTGTATATGTATTCACACTGTTAGAAGACGCCTGAGGGAACATAATCTCAATGCACGCAGTCCTCGAAATGTTTCACTTCTCAAAAAAACTTCTTAAATAGGTTGAGGTTTGCGGCAGTATGTCAAGCGTCCACCCAATACAGAATGTGATCCTAGATTCACCATAAAAACCATAAAACATGATGGATCTAGTTTCATGATTTGAGGATGCTTTTTCTACTATGGGGTTGGTCCATAATATTGGATTAAAAGTTAAATGGATCTGCAGTCATACGTAGACATTCTAAGGAACATCATGCTGCCATATGCCGAGGAAGAAATGCCACAAAAATGCGTCTTTCAGCAGGACAACGACCCGAAACACACCAGCCGAACAGCTAAGCAATGGTTTCGGGACAATAGGATTGAGGTGGAGTGGCCTGCTCTATCTCCTGATCGAAATCCTATTGAGAATCTATGGGCTGGAGTCAAGAAAGATGTTTTCGATAAAATGCCTAAAATAGCAACTTCTTGTGGGCGGCAGTTAAGCAGTCCTGGAGTTCAATACCACCCGAACGGTGCCAGCGTCTTGTTGACTCCATGAAACAACGGTGCGCAGCTGTAATAAGGACAATAAAGGACATGCTACAAAATATAAGTTTATGTTCAATAGACCCCTTTTATAATTTAATGATATTCAGTATTTATTTTTTATCCATTAAGTGGGAAAGGAAATAGCACTGCCATTTTTTTGCTCGGCTTTTTTAAAGGCCCTTTTTGAAAAAATGAATTTGCCTCAGTTTAATTTTATTAAATCAAGAATTAAACAATGCACATAAAATAAGAAAATAGCGCATTTTATGGTAATAATAAGAATTTTTCAAAACTATTGCTTAATTTTTTTTATTTTTGGGTAATGGTAATTTTTAGGTTGCACTGCTATTATATTGCTCGCCACTGTACATTACTGAGGTTTTTCAGAAAGCAACCTTCGACACCATAAAAAAGTGGTAAGGCTACAGCAAAGTTGATATCCTTAAGAAAAGTTTTAGGTACAAGCCTGCTGCCAACCCCAAGGAACTAAAATAATATATGGACACAATCGATCAGCGCTAGGGTCTTCAATGCACACCCCAGGACAATTTCCTGATGAGGACAGCAACAACTGCGAACCAAGGGAAGACTTCGAAGACCAACTTCATGATCAAACTGCGTCAAGCTCTCAACGCAAAGATTCAGTGTGGAGTCCATTTAATGTAATAAACTAGTGTCCTAAATTCTTTACAATACTTACTCGATCGGTTGAAGGTGAACTATGCGGCTACACTCCCTAAATATCGCACAACATGAGTCCAGTGCACCAATTACTGCACGTAGGCATTGTCGAGGCCCTAGAATCCACAAGAGGATACAGGACGTAAGTAAGCAAGTACCAACTCCGTGCCTCTAGACTTTATAGTATCACATGCTAATTATATGTACATAATGTAAAATTGACTTTGACATGAAAGTTTTGAAGTTGTCTATTTGCAGTTATTCATATTATCCACACGGCATCACAACTCTTAAAGCTAGCTCAAATCCAAATATATATATACATATGTATGTTCATAGTCGATATATAGTCCGCTTCTGGTACTACCTTGTATCTAAAGTCCTTCATACTGCTGTGGGAAGATATCCATTGTGATTAGGGACAGATCCGTTTTGCGGTGGATAGGGTTTCCGTGTCATAATTGTACACTTTATTTAGGAAAAGCATCTCCAACAAACACCGTAAAAAATAAGAATTGTTTTGTTTTTCTTGCCTTCATTTTACCATTAAAAATAATTGTTTCTATACATTTTCTCTTCTTAAATATCTTTAATAGCTGTATATATATATGAATGTATACATACATAGAAATATGCATATATATGTATATAGACATTATGATATATATACATGAATATACATACATTATATGTATATATTATATATATATATATATATATATAGTATACGTATATATATATATTATATTTATATATTTGTTTTATTTATATAAATCCACGTATAAAAAATTATTATTACCCATGTTACATTGGCTAACATTTGCTTAAATCCCTAAAACATGTTTGCGCTTTTATTTTATAAATTTGTTTAACTTAACCATTTAATGCACTCTCCTTTTACTTACATTTTTACAACAGAGACGTGCAAAAGATATCTATATGTAGTTGAAATTACGCCCTTTTTTTATACAGAAACAGAACAACATAACAAATTAAATCAAGAACGTATTTTAAATTTATGGACTAGTAATACTCTGTTTAGAAAATTATACATAAAAGTAATACGTGGAAAGGTAATAGTCATTGTTATCTACAGAAAAATGTTTTGCAATTTACACACTGCCATTGACAATATAAGCGCTAGCTGCACTAAGAAACAATGCGATTGAGGATCGAACATTCCCATGGCAATAGATCCAAAAACGGGAAAATGTATTTCTTCTGGTTCACTTAGTTCTTCTTCCTCGTCATCCACGCTATTGGACATTGTTCGATATCGCATGGTGAAATTGACTTTGAAAACAGCTTCGGCAACACCAGACGGTGACGATACAATAAAGTAGAATGTTCTAGGAACCCTCTCATGCATGCTCACGTAAGTCAGGCGAGCCTCCTTGCAGTAGGGCGTTGGTAGATCCTATAAAAAAATTCATATCATTATTAGAAATTCTAATTTCAAATTTATGTACAAAAATGTATGTATGTATGTATTGCAATTTTAATTTGCCCCTATATATTTGCATATTCATATATGTATGTATGTATACCTATAATTGCATGCTTAGGGTATATCCTATTATGTTTTGTTACGTGCAATGAATGACAAAACTAGCATCGACATTTTACAGATGTATGCACATGTACATATATCGATATATGCATGTGTATAAGGACAAAAGAGTCGACGTGTATTTTGGCTCATTAATTCCTATTGTAATCTTAAGATAATGAATCGCGGAACGAATAGAAAATAAAATGAACAACTGGGTCGTACGTAACGTACTTGCACCGTTATGCTATAAGTGTAACATTTTGTCAGAATTGAGGTCCAATTCTTGCTCTTCCCAGTGAAGTAGGCGTGGCATTCCGCGTTTTGATGGAATAATAGCCATAACATTGTAGGAGTTTACTCAATGTTTTGTTTTTATAAAAACGCCCTTGAAAAGTGGGCGTGGCTAGATAGGGTGTTTGAGTAAATTATAAAAAAATTTGAGGGTCTATTACTTTGCTTAAATAATTGTTTCTCAATCTCTAGTTAACATTTTTAAAAAAATTATTTTTGTAAAAGTGGGCCTGGCAATTCCAAAATTTGGAGGCCATTATTTTGCCTTTTTCTTATAATCGCCGAACAACTACCCGAGAAGCAGCTGATTTTCAATATAACCGTTATTCGAATTTTTCGCGAACTTAACGTGGTATGCCACCTCATACCATGTGCCCAAACTAACCCACATATCAAATTTTATCGAAATCGTTAGAGCCGTTAAGTAAACTACCCTTAATTTTGAGGTTAGAAAGAAAATTCCAATTTCGCCTCTAGGGAATTATCCCACAGACCACATACATATATGAAGTTTGAAGTAAATCCGTCCAGTCGTTTAGGCTGCAGTCGCATATATAGACAGACAGACAGACAGACGGTATTGGCGGACCTACTTTTTTGGACTTCTCTTGTTGAAGCATCATCTTGTTGAAAACATACATCACTTATGTCAAGTCTTTTCAACTCTGGTCGAAAATAGTATTCAAACATGGCATGGACCGATTGGAGATAAGATCAAGAGCCTTCAGTTCTTGAGTTTATTTGATTTGGAAAGGAAGGATGTAGGCCAAGATCTTTACACAAAACAAATTGTTACCTTATGGACTAAGAGATTTCCAATTGCTCTGAACAGCGTAGAATCGACTGATTTGCCTCATTTTGAATCGATGAACTTCCGACTGTGATCTACATATTTAGGTACTTCGACGGGTACGTTGTCTTACTATCACTATATTCAACACTGTTGACTTGAATTTATCCAAAATTGGAGTAAGGGTTCTTAAAGCTACGACCCCCGACTCAGAATTTCAGCAGTAACTTTTATTAATTTTCAAACTCTGCTCGCTCGCGGATTCCATTTTGATAAAGTTGTAAGTTTTGATATTGATAGATCATTAAGGTTGCGTTTCTATTAAAATACACAATTGTTATGTCCCTATTGAAAACTCGTTCAGTGGATACGGTGTTCTTTTTTTAACAAATACTATGAATATAGAAGAACGATTCGTACATTATGTTGTATGTGATAAAAGACTATGTAGATTTGTATGTAGTATAAAAAAACCACGCTTTCAATTGTACAATTATGTATTTTTCAACTAAATAGAGGCATATACTTACTGTAACTCCATAAGCAAGAACAGTGCTTCCGTATTGATTACCCGGGGTAAAAACCCGATCTCCATGCAGCCATCGGGCGGCATGTGCTGGCGGATTTGCACAAAACTCAACAGATAAATGAAGGGGTGATCCTGGATATGCGACCGGTGTTGCATTTCGAGCCGTTACTGTTGGTACACCTGAAGATAAAAATATAAAACATGATCTCTGTTTGAAACCCATCATTAAATAACAAACTAATTACAAATAACCAAGCAAACAAGAGAGAACAATACTTAAGTCCCAGCCTTACGTATGCTTTGCATTAGGCAAAGAATATAGCCCACATGATTGGATCGATTACGATGGCCAAAATATAGTAAGTGACAGTGGACATCATTTCGTATCGTTCCTTCCAATCAGTCCCATGCAATTGGAACTAAACGACGCGCCTCACAAAATTAAAACAAAAAAGTACTTAATAATAATAACCGAATTTGTGTGGCCTCAACTAATTTGTACGCACATTGAAGAAATGCTCTCGCAGTAGGACAGAACTTCTATGTTAACACTTTGGCAGATTGGAGGTAATCTGAGACTTTTAGTCTCCATTCCATATGGAGCTGGAGTAAAAATAACCTTTTTCACATTTGTATACTAGAGTTTTCAACTTCTAATCACGATACACCAACGGAACATCCAGATTCTCCAACACATTTCATGAACGACTAAAACATATCCTTAGTAACCGGAATGGAGATACTAGACAGAGAATAGATATTCCCTTTAATGGACCAAACCAAATTTTAAAAATTTATCACATTTCATTGCTTTTTAAAGGACAAATGGTAATATTACAATAACTGTTTTTAAGATATAATAAAATAAAATAGTTTCTCAACCTCACCGTTGTTGTTGCAAAGTCAAAGATCGTTACTGGCTACTAAATTGAACTCCAAGCAGATAACCAAAACTAAAATTATATCAGGACATCCCAAGCATAATAAGTGCACCAAAGTAATAGATACACCAGCACATAGTCTAGATTTAAACCTGATAGACAATTTATTGCTACATGTAAGAGGAAAACCAAAGCCAACTTTACCAGAATATTAGAGAAGAATGGACCAGTATTACCAGCAACTATGACCTTAAAAAAGTGATTAGATCTACGAAAATAAGTTTTCATGCTGTTATTGATGGTAAAGCTGGTCTCACGAAATACTAAACATTAAAATTGTAGCAGTTTTTAAAATTTTAAAACAATTTAGTTAATAATATTAAGATGTTTAAAACACAACATGTGTGTCCTTTTTAGGGGTAGTTGCTTTTGTTAGTGTAGTTAAGTGAAATGACGTGTTTTTAGAATTCTTTTTAATTTTAGAAATTAATATTATCATAAGTTTAAAAACATTTACCAAAAGTGTGAAGTACATATGTATGTACATAGGACAAGCCCACTTTTGGTCTTAATTTAATAGGGGGGATGCGAAATTATACGATTCATTCCGAACAGATTCTGACTGTCTGTATGTCTGTCGGTATGTAGCGATAATTGAACTTTTTTGTAGTTTCGAGCAATATGTTGACAAAATGCATATTTCCCAAGGCGAGTTAAAGTCGGTTTAAATTTACATGTGTATGGATGCATACATATTTGTGTCGTTCTACGTTTGTTGTGCTTAGTATAATTACTATACCAAATGTCTTCAATTTGCACTTTTCCGGTACCAGGAAGTGAGTGCATAGAGTTTTCTGGAATACTACACGCTCCCCAACATCCTACCTCAGTGTGCATGCCTGTGGCACGTAGTCTGGACCAACTTTTGCAAGCCATAATATAATTTTGAATTGCAACTTTCCTGCTTGCTCCGTTCTGGGTTTGTGTGTACTCCTGTTTTTGTTTTATACTTTTTTTTTTCTGTGTTGTATCTATGCAGCTTATTGCTGCATTTCATTTTTCTTTTCAACAAGTGCACAGAATTATGGAATTAGAACTAACAGGGACGTGTTGCGGTTACATGGGGTTACTCAATGGGCTGTCGAAGAATGGTGCGAGTGGGAAAAAAATTACGAATAAAAACTTTTAATTGGTATGTACACCTGCATTTGGTATTCTGTTTTACGTTTTGGTAAGTTTTTACCCCTACTAGTTTGGTTGTTTCAGTTTGGTTTCTAGTAGTGAATTCGTAGTCGTATGGAACCTCGATTAGTTTTGTTAAAGAGGTGATTTTCCAGCACCATTATTATGTGTTACTGCGTTAAATAAACTAATGCGTTGACTTACTGACGTACTTTGACTATTAAGATGGAGAAGGAAACCTTGTAGTACAGACACAATTGGAGCTGAGAATGTGGAAAACTACTTTTGGAGACTGAATAGAGATGATGAAAGCCATTGCAGCCACAACTTCCGTCTACTTGACTAGCTTCCGTGGGGAATTGACAGCTTACCAGTTTACACTAACTATTTCCTACGAAGAAGATAGGATAAAGACTTAAAGCTCAATTGTATTACGTTTTAGTACTACATGGGAAGTGTGTGAACTGGTTATTTAGTATTGAATTTTTCCATTTGGTTCGGGACTTAGTATTTATTGTAAATACTACGAGTGTGTTATTATACGAGATTCAACGATATCGTCCTATATTATATCTACAACAGTATTCAGTCAGGAATGTTATGCAGGTACCGGAATGATTTTTATTTTAAGAAAATGCCTCCTAAACAGAAAATTTCATGTTTTTCTCGAGTTCTATTTCAAAGGACAGTAGTGCTGACGGTCAGTTTGATCCCAAACGGTAGCACCAACTAACTAGATCCAAATAAAGCTATAAGTTTCAAAAATGCTTTCAAGAAATCATAAATCAATTACATATTTATGATTACATACAATTACATACGGAATGAAATTAAACTTTGTCGATGCGATCTTACCAAACCGGTGTCTACCACAAATGGCAAATTCACAGTTCAGAGTAATGACACCTCCCGCTAAGTTATCTACCTAACTGGAAAAAATTATAAATTATTCGGAAATTGCATTATCAATTGCATAAGGTACTTCAAAACTGAATGT
This sequence comes from Xylota segnis, assembly GCA_963583995.1. NCBI lineage: Eukaryota > Metazoa > Arthropoda > Insecta > Diptera > Syrphidae > Xylota > Xylota segnis. The sequence continues at coordinate 15,932,813 of OY757239.1, forward strand.
ATAATCGATCGAAAAGCGAAATGAGTTCACCCGTTTAGCACTTGTGCTCGGCCAAAGTATGTGGTAGCCTCAGGGGGCAATTTCTGGTTTGACACACAATCAATAGCACCAGCATAGCGGAAAAAACTCCATTTTAAAAAGTGACATTTATACATATGTACGTGTGTATATACATATACCACGCCCTGTAATGGCCCATAGCAAATTAGGGATTAATTTATTTAACTGAGGGTAAGACGATGTGGAACTTTAGCAGGACTAAACAATCTTGCTCGTGCAATCATGTAATCGGTATTAGGGTAGAGCAGAGATTCGCTACATGACAGATTATATTGAGCAGACTCGCATAAAGATAATTTGATTGAGTTGAACGGCAATTTTGCAGGAAAAACTTAGGATGAACCATGGTAACGTGTTATGTAATTTTGATTGCCGAGTAAATTATGGTACCCCCAATGGTGGCTGCTTGACTGGATTGTTATTCGTTGATAGGGTTGTCCGGAAATGAGAGTAAATGTACATATGCAAATAGGTATATACATGCTACATACATACATACATACTACATATGTATCCATCGACAAATTGAAAGCAGTTCATTGTATAAAGGGGACCAATAATTAAGAAATATTGCCTGCTTTTACAGTGAAGCCTTAACCATATTTGAACACATTTAGCAAAAGTGTATTCAGTTTTGCACAGATTGTGTTATACCCTATACCATTTATTAGGTTATATCGAGATGTGTCGAGGTTCCCATTCCTGACATCAGTCCTGGGGCTGATATGGACCAGTCGTGCCAACTATTTAAATTTGTAACTACTGCAAAAATGGTTGAACCTATACATATGTATAAACTGCTTGTTGACATGCCGATATACGAATGGCAAATTATGACACAATTGGTATGGTACTGATCACAAATCCATACATATGTACATACTTATTTGCATATTTATGTACTTTATATGATCCATCTCCATAATTTTTCTATCTTACAAATATTGTGACTATTTTATTAAACGCTTACGCAGGACAGGGTACAAAAACAAGGATCAAAATACTTTTAGTCATTTTGAATGCAGTGGAAAACGAGGGAAATATGATACCTTAAATACCATGCAAAATTGAATGCACGTATGTACATAATATGATAAATATGTATAAACATGTATGTTACCTATTTAAATATGTAGGTGCAGCCTTACTCTACAGGGCAGGAGATATGTAAAGAATATTCAACTGCCAGTGATGCAAATAACAAGAACTACCATACATATATAACTTTCGCCACAATTCGTCTTTCGATATTGAAAGACATTTATTATTAAATGACGGCTTTTCTGCTGCATTCCACCTCTTAGTTCAAAAGTACATGTACAATAGGACGTAGAAAATGGAAGGAAATGTTTTCCAGTCCTGTGACAAAAATGTTATTTCGTTAAGTATGTATCTCTGTGCCTGTGTATACATACACATACATAAGTCTGCGTCGGTTATAACTCTTGAAAATGCAATCATTCATTTATGAGTATTACACGCAGACACAATCACACTAGAAGGAATATCGGGTGTTTAAATTGTTATTATACAACTGCTCAGAAAACTGTGCCCTCGCCATCCTGCTCTGACAGGTTTCAATGCAAATCCATTAAATGCATGTACATAAGTAGGTATCTACAAATGCAGAAATGAGACCAGCTTGTCGGAGTAGTGGAGATAGCACAAGGATGCACGATGTTTATCAACATGAAGAAAATACGTGTTGTAGGAAAATATTAATACAGAGTGTATGTACATATGCATGAGAATTTGTAAACTGCTTACAAACAAGTGTACACCAATCAGCAAGGATATAAATGCACACACCTACTCACTCAACTTATGATAATAAAGTCCACCGTAAAGAATAAAACATTGGGAAATTACATAAAGAAGAAAACTGCTTTTCAACGGCAAGGACTGCGATAGTTATAGTTCTAGTCATCTTTACTCCAGGAAATGTGTTATCCTTGGATTTCTTCTTCTCCTCCATTACATCTAACTGTCACTTACAGATGAATGCACCGAGTAACATGTTCATGATAAAACTTACCTTTCACAAGTACTCCAACCGTCTGAAGAATTTCCAGTTTCTTTTTGTTGATTGGTGATTGCCCAATACATTTGTATGTGCCTGCATCTTGGTAAACAACGTCCTTCAAGGAGAACTGTCCAGTGGGTGTTGTTAGACCGTGGCCCAAGCCACGCAAACGTGCTGTAACAGGATCCAAATGAGACCAACAACCGAGAGATCCTGTAATGGAAGAAGCATATGATTTTATTGTTATAATGTGTATAAATAATTGTTCATCTCTGGATTAACTGAATATTTGAATTAGAAACACATTTGCCAAAGCTCATTTCAAGAAAAAGGCACCACTAAACGCATTCTTTTATGGTCATCTGTGATGCCTTCTAGTTTGAAATTTTTTGGCGTTTCCGTTCCAGATGATTGTATCTTTTCTATAATACCTTTTTTAGTAGTTTAATTTTATTTTGTTTTAAAAAAATAAAAAAAGAAATGACTGCATACAGGCATAAAATAAATTTATTATTTTCTATCTTAAAATGTACGCTCATTTGCCATATGTATTTAGATACATATGGATGTATGTACACAGTGACGGACAAAACAATAAGACCACCGAGTATCGATTTAAATTTCGTTGAAAAACTTAGATATTTAACAGTTTTTTAAACAATTTTTTTCATTTTATTATTGTTTACATAAAGAGAAACAATAATTATCCACAAAGAACTAAAGAAAAATTCAATTTAAAAAAAAAAAAAACAGAAATCAGTCAAACGACGGTTGAAAAAGAGTGGACAAAACAATAGGACCACTCTACAACATGTTAGAAATCTTGTATTAATTTGTTGTTTTCCTTAGCAAAACTTAATTGTTTATGGATAATCCTTTTTTTTTTATCACCACGGACTTTTTTTTGGCAAGGACGCGACTAGTGGGCGGGTGCAATCTGCTCCATAAATCTTCTTTGTTTTTGTGTTTATCGGCGCCAAAAGACTCTTTTACTATTGCTCATAAATTTTTCAAGAGGTCGAGGCCTGGAGAACGGGAGGGCCAAAGCAACAGATCGATATTATGCTCTTCTAGCCACATTTTTATTTTGCCCGCCGTTTGCTTCTGCTCATTGTCGTGAACAAACGGCTAGTTTAGATGCTTTTCCCACTCAGGATATGGACACAAAACCTCACTCAATATCTTGGCGTAAAAATTCTGGTCCATGGTCTCTTTTTTCCGAAATATTGAACCTACACAATGCCACTTAAAACATCTCCAACATACCATTATACTTCCGCCTCCATGCTTGACGCTTTTACTGGTGTAGTCAGGCCGGTATCCTGTATTCTCTGAACGTCTGACCCATCTATTGCAATCCGAACCTACCAAATTAATTTTTGTTTTGTCATACCAAAGAATGTTTCGCCAATTTTTCTAGTTTTCTGGACCTATCCATTCCAGGTGTTCTTTGGTATCATGGTGGATGCGGTTCGTGGTATGGTATGGCCCATTATTTCAGATAAAAGGAACCATGGAACAGAAATTGCACTGGTGAAATATTGCGCCCATATCCTGATTGGGAAATGCTTCTTAAGTAGCAGTTTATGCACGACAATGAGCCGAAGCAAAAGGCGGACAAGGTAAAAATGTGGCTATAAGAACATAATATCGATCTGTTGCGTTGGCCCTCCCAATTTTCAGATCTCAATCCCCTAGAAAATGTATGGGCAATAGTAAAAGAGTCTTTTGGTACCGAAAAACTCAAACAAAAAGAAGATTTGTGGAACAATATTCAAGTACCTTGGTACGCCATATCGACCAGCAGTTCCCGCCACTAGGCGCGTCCTTGCCAAAAAAAAAGTCCGTGGAGTGATAAAAAATAAAGGATACTCCATAAACAATTAAGTTTATTTAAAGAAAACAACAAATTACCTAATATAAGATACCTAACATTTTGTACAGTGGTCCTATTGTTTTGTCCGCTCTTTTTAACTGTCTTTTGACTTCTTTCTAGTTTTTTAGGAAAAGTTTAATTTTTTTTAGCTTTTTGTGAATAGTTATTGTTTCTCCTTATGTAAACAATAATAAAATGAAAAAAAATTATTTAAAAAACTATTAAATATCTAAGTTTTCCAATGATATTTAAATCGATATTCGGTGTTCCTATTGTTTTGTCCGTAACTGTATACAATAACAATTTTGTAAATTTACTTTAAATGTAGATTATATATTTATTTATGTGGATATGCACGAACATATTCGCTCATTTACTTGAAGACTGTCATAACTAAAAAAAATTCGATTTTTGAGAATTATTTGGTTAATTATGCGATTATTTTGTAAAAATTTCATGTTAATACCTTGTATACTCACCGCGTTAGAAGAGAAAATGTCGTTGTATCTCCCTACAAGACAGTAGTAAAGTGAAAACTTTAAACGCGTTTTCTGCAAAATCGTGTTTTTTGAGTTATGACAGTCTTCAAGTAAATGAGCGAATTATGTATTTATTTTATTTTGATTTTATTGGATTATCTTGTTTCTGTTTTAATTGATATATCATAATACGCGTATGTATAATTTGTTTTTATTATTTTTAATTGATTAAGCCAATACACCATAAAATAGTTACAATATTAGATCATAAAACCTTTGTAATTGATTGCATTCTAAAATACACAAAAATTAAACAAATACCTTGTATTAAAAAATAATTAAATTGCGAAATATGTACAAGGTATAAAGACAAAATAAAATAAGAATAAAGACAGTTAGATATTCCACAATAAATCGTTATCAAAAAATTACGACCCTGACAAATGTGAAATAATAAATTTTAACCAACATACATATGTATATGTATGCCGGGTTCTAGTAACACTTGCGGTTGGTTCATCGGTTCGAGGTCCCCAAACATATCGCACCAAATATTTGTATATGTAAAGGGTTTTTGAAAAGGCAAGCCAGTATGTTTTTTTTTGCAAATAAAGCTTGTTAATATGAACTTAGATTTTTTTTGTGTTACTTCTTTTGTAAGAAATACATGTACTTATTTATATAACAATGTATGTATGCAAATTAATATCATTAAAAGCCCACCACAAACATACAGGCTTTCGTAAAAACATCAAAATTTTTCTCACACGTTACCGCAATCATGCCATTGTTGTTATTTTATTCATTTAAGGCTTACTTTAAAAAAAAAACCAGAAAGAAAATAATCCAATCTTGTTAAATCACGTAATTTAGGTAGCCAGTTTTTGTCATGTAATAAATCGGCCTGAAAACTAAAACCTTCTTCATTTTTATTCATTTAAAATTGTGTTTATTTGGTTGATATTATACAACGATCCACTTCACCAAGGTCAAAGATGACATAAAACAAAGGTAGCCCTTAGAAACTATTAACTACTGACATCTTAATGCGACTTTTGAAAGACTCTTTATATCTAGCTGGTTCTAATGACTGCCTTTTATGTTAAAGTTAAGCCAAACGACATGAGAGATGAGGGTTTTCTAATTTGATACTAATTGGCCCAGTTCGATTGTAATATAAAATCACTTTAAGCGGAATATGCAATTAAAATCGTAAAAAAGTTTGTCTCAATTGTTGCTTCTTAGTATAAGATCTAAGAAATTTGTAAATTTCAAGTTTTCAAATTCAAGACATAGACCAATTGTTATATATGTATATATGTACATATCTGTCACACAAGGCATACAGAAACTACACTTAGTTTGTAGTTCAAATTGGAATGTAATGCTTGTTGTTTTGTGAAAGAAGGCATATACATAAATACTTTTCCTTAATCATATGATACAGAGAACATTTTATTTTTTGAAACTTACCCTGAGGGCATTGTAAAGTAACTGCTCCACCCAGCTGTACTTCTAGTTGCCCCTTATTAGGATTATGTGATGCCGCTACAGATACATCTTGATCATCTGGCTCCGACGTCACGTCTACTGAATCATCTACAAAAAAAAATGAATAATAGCAGTCACCAAAGCACTTATCATAAGGAATCACAAAAGGAAAGACAAATTGCGTAATAAATTAAAACTGAATAATTCCTTAAGACAAACACTCTACACAGGCATATTTTTGGGTAGCAATCACCACTGTATGTATACTCCCTGCGAGACTTTTGTATCAATGCTGAGAAGGAAAATTAACAAACAAAACACAAAACCATTTGTCACAAATTTAAACATTGTACAAGTATGTTCGTCACACCTGAGTCTATGGAATTTGACAACAATCAGAGCGGTTCAGTCGAACTAGTCCAAAAAAAAAAATAATTATAGCAGAATCATAGGTTACAAGTTGTACATTCCAACTACAGATTATCTTACTTTGAAAAGAGAAATAAAATGCGTTACATTTCAAATAACCAGATATAATGTTTTTTACTTGCAACTACATATGTATACCTATAGGGCAAGTATTGCATTCGTGAAAAAAATCGAACTCGAGATTTTAATCAAACCTGACATTACTATGATGCAGAAGTCCAAAAAAGTATGTCCGGCAATTCCGTCTCTCTGTCTGTATATGCGACTGCAGCCTAAACGGCTGGACGGATTTGCTTCAAACTCCTTATCTGTGGTCTGTGGGATAATCCCTAGAGGTAAAATTGGAATAGACCTGTAAATTTTCTAGTATTCTTTGAAACACCTTATCTGGCCACGCTCACTTTTTAAGGGTGTTTTTAAAAACAAAAGATTGTGTAAGCTTCTACAATGTTATGACTATTATTCCATCGAAAAGCGGAATCCCACGCCTACATTACTGAGAAGAGCAAGACTTGGACCTCAATCCTGATCGAATTTTCCACTTATAGCATTACGGTGCAAGTACGTACGACCCAGCCGTGCACTTTATTTTTATTTTTCATGATATTGTCCTACTATGATGATAGTTTTATGTATGCATTTAAGTTTTAATTGTGTCTTAATCTAAAAGACACTCACTTTATTAGGACTGATAGAAGGATAGAGTTCATAAGATCCGAAAGAAAAAAAGACATGTGCAAATGTAGATGAGCAGCGAGGAAGTATCATTTTCAAAACGTTATTTATTTCTATTGTAATATGAAGATATTATGTAAAGATACATACATTTATATGCATACATTTATAGATATGTACATATACATACATGAGTATACATGCAAACATATTTATGTACATACATATAATGCAGAAAATTCATTTAACTGTACTCTTCACTAAAGACATTATTTGAACTATACTTCATTAATGCAATCGAAATCTCATGAGCCATAAAATAACAAACTTCTTGAGAATAGTCACGTACAACGAAACAAATTCCACTTTTCAAACTCTGTCAGAAGCAAACAAGCGAACAAAGAAAGAAAATGTGCGCACAACTCGTCAATACAATAATAGCCAATCAGCAGATGTCCACAGTGATGAGTGATGTCTGACACGTTTTTTCTTCCCGATGTTACCGTAAATGACTTAAGTCAAACTTTTCCACGTCTTCTACGCCTTAGCTTCAATCCTTGGTGAAAGTATAACCACAAGAGGAATCTTTTTGAATGAAACACACGTACCGCATATCAACAATAGAGAAGAAACAAAATCCAGTACATTCAAGGATAACGATGAAAAATCCAATTTTAATTGGACTTCAATCGCAACTAACCAACAGGGACACAACCATTTTGTGAGACAACGATGATGACACCGCGAAGTCCTCCAACTTCGTCAATTGAATGAAAACTTTTCGTTATGTATTGCATGCCAAATTGATATCAATCTGGTGACTTTTTCCCATCAATTTGTTGTGCAATAATTTTCTTGTTTTTATTTTATACCAATTGTGTTTCATCTGTACTTATTTTGTTCTTGTAATTTAATAGCAATTTCCACCTTAATAAAAGATGAATAATATATTATCTGATTTAAGGATTCTTTATCCGAATGTATTTACATACATACATACAGATGTGTGTATCAAAGCGTAAAAAAGATTTTCAGAAGGGACATGGCTTAATAGCTTACTCTATTGATGCTGATCACGAATATATATGCATGTGTACTATATAGGGTCTATTACGATTATTTCTCTGTTACCAACTTTACATATATCAAGCTTTGTACGTTATGTCACAGTTTTTGGGCGTTTAATTTTGAGCTAGGAGGAAGAAATTTGGGCTTCTGAGAAATTGGAGGATTATCAGTGTAAACATTTTTGAAATCCGCCCACTGTGCAAGTGGGCTCCTTCTCCATAACTTCATTCTTTTGTATGAAATAGAAAAATTTTACTAAGACAGACTACTTACATAGATATTCGCATTCTCTACGATTCGTTTATACATCAAGTCAAGCGTTTTTGGGGAGTTTTCATTAAAAAATCAAAAAACCGATTTTGATGAAATTTTGCAAGAAACATTAACAAATATTTGAGGATATCGTTTTAGTTTGAGATAAAAATATCGTGCGGACATGCCCCGTTCGTAAGGGGTACATAATAGGGAGAATAGGGTATCATACAGTCCGTTTCAAACGTATTGGAGCTTTCTGTATGTTTAGTTTAAAAGTTGCCGTTGAAAGGAGAAGAAGCGGATGGTTGTTTCGGATTTTTGTTTCTCAATTTGGGAAAAATTCATCTAGCGTTTATAAAGGATTTTGTATCAATAATATTCAAACATTCGAAGAAAATATGTAAGCTCCTAGATATGTTTTCGTAAATTGTTAGACCCTTGAAATATGATCTTCCTCTAAGACCTTTGTACAAAAAAAAGTGCTCCTGAAACTCGGTCTTCGGTCTGCCCTTTGGTGCCACTTAACCCTGCTGCTCCCTGGTTGATGTGGTGTCCCAATTTTGTTAACTATCTCAGCATCTATACCCTTAAAAGACTAAAATTGTCTATCGACTAAAATGAATCATTTTCCTGTGTGGCTATTGAAAAAAATAATTACTTGTGTCTTAGTTTTTACCTATTAGTTTTAGTCTATATACTATAAATGAAATCAAATTTTTGGACTTAAATTATACAGCACATTTTTTTTTTTTTCCAGCTGATCCACTGGTCTGGTCTACAGACAATCTTTCAACTTTTTCACCAGGTCCTTTGGGGATTTTTACTTCCACCTATACCTATAGGGCAAGTATTGGTTTCGGGAAAAAAATCAAACTCGAGATTTTAATCAAACTTCAAAATGTTTACCAGAAATTGAGAAAACATCCTATATGGCCACGCCTACTTTTTTAAGCCGTTTTTATAAAAACAAAACATTGTGTAAACTCCTGCAATGTTATGACTATGATTATTCCGTCGATACGCGGAGTGCCATGCCTACTTTACTGGAAAGAGCAAGACTTGGATTTCAATCCTGATAAAATTGTACACCTATAGCATTAAGCAGCAAGTACGTACGACTCAGTCGTGCACTTTATTTCTTCTTCACATGTTCTTTCAATCTGAGTTTGGCATCTTAATTCATTTCTAGATAGTAAGATGTATTAGAGTAAGGGAGTTGAACATCAGTAGTGAATATTGGAATATGGCTCCTTTTTGCTTCAGTTGAGAACTTCATTTACAGAAATTTCAAGAGATTCAGCTAAGTCGCCTTCTGTAACTGTAACTATAGCTGGTAAATAAAAGGTGTACCATTGGGCCTAGTCTACTCCCTTGTGGGACCCCAGCATTGATTTCTTTTCGTTGGAAATAGGAATTATTATATTTAATTCGAAAAATATCTGTTTGAAAGATACGATTTAAGTACTTCTAGTGTTGGACAAAAATACGAAATAAACTTGGTTTGAATTCAAGAAAATTCAAAAGACGTGTGAATATCTTCCAAATTAAGGCTTTTTTCTAATCAAAATGTATTAAAATTTAATTTACAACTAACAATTCCATTATGACAGTGTTTTTGGATCAGGATATCAAGGGTCATGATTTTATCAATTGGAAGAGCAAATAGTTGGCTGTCATCGGTATTCCAGATAAAACTTTATAATTGAAATAAAGAAAAGTAAAAAAATGGTGCATAATAGATGTATTCCAATTAACTAAAAGAAAAAAAAGTGTTTTTTTTATTAACGGCTAATCAGTAACACTTATTGCCAATAAATTCGGTATAAGCTATACGACCCGGTTCTGTGCTTGGGGAAATGTTCAAATGGTTCATAGTGGCGGGAAATTTCGAAAGACCTCCATTTGTGAAGTTAAATGGATCATCAAGCTTATCCCTTCATATAGTGGAGATTTTTTAAAAAAATAATTAAGCTTAAAGATTTGAAGCAGGACGATCCGACGAAGAGCGGGTGATAATAGCTTGTCATCCTATCGACCAATAAAAAAGCCATTTATTTCTCAAAAAAAAAATCGACGTGCAAGATGAAGTTTGAAAAAACACATGTAAATTTAGCTGTAGAAAAATGCAACAAGGTGCTTTTCTCTGATGAGTCCAAATTTAGTTGAACGAAATCTGACGGAACTTTGTTCCTTTGCTACATCCAGAAATACAGCTGACCATATCATTTTTTCCTTTGGTAATACCTGCTCTATGGTAGAGTTTCTACCACTGAAACAAATTTTATATATTGGAATTATATTTCCATTAAGTAATCTGTTCCGAAAAACTTTTTCTAATACTTTGGTTTCGGGATTACAATGACCTCTGCTACTTTCCAATAATTAAAACACGCGTTTATTGAAATTTTTAGTTTAAGCAAAGCTTCCTGGTGGAAGGACTTCTTATAAATAACCAAAACATTTTCATTATCTTTTTCAAATTTTCGAAAATGACTCTAAGCGCGAAACATATGTATATTACAAAATAAACTGTCTGTGAGCACATTTGGTCTACAACTTTTGTTAACATGAAGTTAGTTGCTATTTTTAACATCTTTATTCTACTTTTTTAATATAGGTTTATAATTTAACCCCGAAACAGGATGGAACGGATGGAATCGATTAATTATACATAGAATGTCCTGTACAGTATCTGGTAGTGAATATATTTCTCTGCGTTACTAACGATGAATAAACAGTAGTATAGCTTACATTATAAAAAAAAAAATTCGAAATTGGGATAGAACCCCATTCGAAAATTGACGATGGGGAGTATATTCGACTTTCAAATTCCACCCTTGTGCCAATATCTCTCTACGATTTTATGCCAATAAACTCAGGGTGGTTAGCATGAACGAAAAAATTGATGTAATTTGCACCCCACGATAAGCACTCAAAGTATCTATACATTCGCGCCCTCAGCATTCATGATTGTACTAATGTAACAATTTGACATCGTTGCTATGTTGCGCAATATTCGTAATGAAAATAGCAACGTGATAGAAGAGAATGCATATTAGGGTGGTTGGTCTTTTACTTATGTAAATTTATATAGGTATATATATACGTATGTACATATGTACACATGGTGCGAAAATAATGTGTGAAATGCTAAAGAGCTTGGGTTACCTTCCAAAATTTTGCACAATATTGGCACGCATGTTTGAATTGTTCACCATAAACACATATGAAGTGTAACAAAATTATAGATGTTGTATAAGTAATTAAAAAAGAATGAAGAAATAAATAATTCTCAAAATATTATGATTAGTGGGATATAGTGATTTTCACATAAAATTAATACTACGTTTGAATCCGATCATATTCCTCCATTTCCAAAGGAATGACGAAATATCTAAAGTTTTCTTTTCAAAATGTTTATGGACCATGAACGAATATAAATACATACATATGTACGGTATGTACGTACATACATACAATGGGAAGTAATTCTTATCAAATTTGGTCTCATTAAGAATAATAAGTTAAAAGTCTTAGTCAAAAACCAAAACGACTATCAGGTACATCGCTGCAGACACTACCTTGTGGTACTCCTATCGCATTTCTTTCAAATTCGGGTTATACATATGTAGTTGTACAAAAAACGGAATCGCCTGTATATAAGTAAGCAAAAGAGACGCGTGATTGTCAGATCTAACACGTTTGTTAGATTGTCAAACATTTGGGACAAATTGTTCATTGTTTAATCTGGGAATATTGTCAGGTATGACAAGAGTCGGAATACTTGCCTAGGTACAGATACATTGTGGTGTCACATGGATCTGAAATCCCTGTAAGACATCTCTCAAAATCGGCTCTATAAATTCTATTTTACAAAGTTTGCATGTATCAAGAAATGTGTCACACTTTATATTCGTTTTGGAACTTTGCATCCATTGTCGTTTTTTTATTTTTGTTTCATTCGATAGTACATACATGTATGTACATATGTATGTATGCCAAATCGCCCATCACTAAAATATTTGAATATGAACATTGTTATCCCAACAAATTTAGCACTTCATTGATCTAGCACTAGAAACAAAAAAATCTGCGTAAATTCTTATTAATGCCACACAGACATGTTATCATAAAAACGTAGGCATAAGCATCATCAAGTACCATGCGTACTTAAACCATATTAAAAACTTAAGTGGTTAACGAGGTATGAAATAAGTTTTCGAAAAACCGCCACTCAAATCGAAAATAGCTGAAGGGATCCCTTCTGTTGAAACACCCCACACATATAAAATGCTAATTCCTTAGCATACTACGAAAGCAATCAAATATTCAGGTACTTTACGCTTGTAAATACAATAAATAAATTGCCATCCACCCTGCGGCGCAACCTCAAGTCTTATTTCAACTTGCAGCCCATTTCCTGTAGAAAAGCCACTACTCTTAATGGGAATACCCTAAATTCCAATTATTCTGAGGCTGTTAATACATCCACCATAGAATTGCATTCTTTGTGGAGTTAAAACTTCAGAAAGGATTTATAAAACAGATAGTATCATTCGAGTTCGAATCCTCCCTTTCTTAACTGATATATTCACTTTCACACACATACACAGCGGGTACCCGGAGTGCGTTGCTGCTTCTAACAACTTGGAGTTTTGTTATTAATTACAAATCTTACGTATACTTACATCTTACGCTTAGATAGTATCCAATACTTGAGTATTGAAAATTTAAGTGGCGAGAAGTACACTTATACCATCCGGAATGTTCCCTGCGTATTGATGTAAAGTTCAGAAAGCCGTCGCCCGTTTGTAGTACCTGTAAAAAATTAAAAAGATGTACTATATTTTAAAACACTAAGTTAATAATTTCATACCCGTTTTAATCGTTTTATTATAACCTATTCTGAGGAATATTACTAAAGTCACTAGTTCTAAAGTCTTACATTTGGAGCTACGACAATGAAATCTCAATCTTAGCTTTAGAGAAAGATGCAGTAATTTTGGAAATCTGGCCACTTTTTCATTAAAACGAGTTTTGTGCACAGTTTCGTTCCAATTTTGTAACGATTTTTGTACCGATTTTGGTATCATGGTGAAGTATAAATTCGGATCATATACTGAATAAAATCATATCTATGGACTAAGTCTAAGTACATGTGCTTGTCAAAAATTCGTTACGTTATTCTATAAACAACAAGGGTCACTAATAAAAATTTATTTAATTTGTCATTAACAGACGCTCGAACCATTTTGTACACCCAATATTTTTGAAGTAAAGTAAAACAACTTAAACTAATTAAATAAACTAACTTACAGGCGTATCGCCATCATCCTTTTGCCATCTTGGTGTACTTGGTGGATTTGAGTCGACATCGCATTTCAAGGAAACTTCAATACCTTCCCGGAGTGGGTAACCAAATCCAGGAGTCCGGGAAATGGCAAATGATGGCGTATCTAAAAGAAAATAAAACATTTCAAATTATACTTCTCAAGAATTAAGTAATAAGATTTATTCAAATCAAAAACTATGTAAAAAAAGTTACGTTTAGTTATGAGTGACCATTTTTTTGATAGATATCTTAATATCAACTACATAATAGTGTAGTTGTTTATGTATTGAAGCTTGAAATCTTATCTTGGAAAATAATTTAAATCCCACTTTCCTATAATCGTCACATGGTGTCAGAATGAAATTAAACAGGTATTTAAAAAAAAAGAAGAATCAAATTTAGACCCTGAAGATGTCAACAAATTCAGCTAGAGAAGAAGAAGGTAAATGTCATTAAATCTGAATTTGCTAAGTAAAAAAGTTCATGCCACATACGAGCATGACAACTTTTATTCCAAAGTTTTCCCAGTATAGGGGTTATAGATATGTGAAAAATCGAAGCTGATAGCAAGACGCAGTTGACATCCAGGTGGTGCCATAATGATGCAAAAGTATCGAAAGTGACAGTTTGTTATATTTAATTTGATATGTATTTAAAACGTGAAATGCTCGTTGGATGTTAATTAATCAAGTTGTAGATCGTTGGAAGTAAACATCAAAAACTCTTAAAATCTACTAATATGTAGTTCTAAGAACAAACACACGTAAATATACCACAGGTAATTTTTTACAATGTTAAAATTTAAAGTATATCATGACTATAAATTTTAGTACTTCGTACCTTTAGCATTTATAACTATCTATCTAGATATTGGGTATCGATTCGTCCAAGTTTGTTGGTGGATCCCAAACTCTAGTGATCTTGTTTTCAACCTCTATTCTGTAGCAAGGATTACTATTTTTTTAGGTTATTCAGTAACCATTACTCTTACATTTGACTTAGAACTTTAGTGCTAAGCTGTGTCATATTATAATAACTCTCTAGGTTCAATAGTTTATTGTCACGATGACAGAACTGTAACTTTTTATCAACTGCAATCAGAATTATTAAAAATTTAATGTTCTGTACACATTGTACTGCTTTGCTATCCATTATAATGTATTACAGATAACGAATAATGACTGCGTTAAATTGGCATTTGGTTGGAAAAAATAATAGAAACAAAGGTATTCACGATGCTCAGTCTCAATAACTGTACACAATTTCGTCTTTTTTGGAAACCACTTCTACACCTAAATGGTATTTAACTGGACTTTTAAAAACTATAGTGATTTGATCTCTATGGATTTTGTTTGTGTTTTGCGGTTAAAAGTTTGAGCGAAAGAGAGATATTGTATGAACAAAATAATAGACACAAAATAATTTTAGAGTATCACTGATTCTGAAGTAAAATCTGATCGTTGTAACAAAATTGAAAGCATTGATGTTTTGTCATTGATGTTTTGTCAAAATTTGCCTAATTTTGAACAACAATGGATGAAATAGCTCAGGTTTTAAAGCATCAAAAAACAAAACAAATGTGTTTGTAACTCTTTATTCAATGTAACTCGTTGACCCACGGACCTTACTCTCTATTTAAACCTCAAAACTGAATCCAAGGGCACAAAACTGAAGACAACTTTGCAATTTGACAAACCCACGCAACAGTAATAAATTGTACAATAAGAATGCAATTAAAGGAAGTAAAATTTCCTGAAAGAAGTCCCAGAAAAGTTCGATACTTGAGTAATAAACATGTGCAACTAACACTCACTTTCATGAATGAAAACTTCCACCGGCCAAATTTAAAACCAAATGGTTTTGTTTTGATAGGAAGTTATACGTCAGGCCACCAAAGAGCTCGAAAGATGGTCTCAAATACACGAAGAAGATAAATTAAAGTGGTGGAGCCAGTTCAATGATTTGGGTGTGTTTTTAACCATCTGCCGTTTAAATAATTTTTTTGTGGAAAAGACAACATGTTTGCTAAAGTTGTTCCTAATAGAAAAATCGGGCACGGTACTCCATACCGAAGATACAAAGGATTTATTATTAAGTATCAAAAAAACATGAAACGCTTTTACTGTTCATTAATCCTTTACCAAAAAAAAAAAAACAAAAAATTTATTTTGTTTCTATTAATTTTTCCAGTATTAAAAATAATTCTTTTTCATCATTTCTTTTATTTTATATTGAAGACTCCTATATTTTTGCAATTATATAAGTTTTCTTTCATCTTTTTATTTCTTCAGTAAACGGCGTAAGACAAGCTTGAATCTATTTTTTTTTTCCAACACTGTATATACAGGGTGCACCATCTTTTATGGCGATAAGTAAACATTGAATAACTTTGACATTTATCAACTGATTGACTTGAGTTGACATGTTTTTGAAGCGTCAATTCAGTACAATCGGATGAAAATAATCGTTCAGTTGTGTTAACTCGAAGTGCATATCGCCGAAAATATCGTGGTCAACAAGCACTGACAACACTTTCATCGCTATATCGCCAGAGATGCTAGAAAAATGGACATTTTGCTTTGGTCAATAAAGGCGGCCACTTAATTGATGTTATTTTCAAAAACTAGTCCAAGTATATTGTATAGGACCAAGTAAATAAAAGTACCTTTTATATTGAAATCGGTTGTTTTTTAAAGTTCTTCAATGTTCACATAGCAATATAAAAGATAGCGCACCCAATACTCACGTACATATGTACATATGTACATTTAAAAATGAGAAAACAAACGTTGAAAGCGCTTCAGCAGCTTTCGACATCTAGAAGTCGTTTTTTCCATGATATAGAATTTATAAGTACTAGCCCGGTGAGCTGCTGAGTGGACATGATGTTGAGAGAGTAATAAGTCAAGAAAAGGGGCCACCTCTAGTTGACGAACAATAAATCATTCCTATCAGTGTAAAAAAATGTTTGGATCCAGTAAATACACAAATCGAAAGAAATTGTTTAGTTTAATGATCTCTTAACGTGGCTACCTCGCGACACATACATATGTATGCATCACTCATTAGAAAATACTAATTTCATATTTATATTTAGTTTTCATCGTATTTTAGCAGTCTGAATTCTATTTCCTAAAATAGTTAGAGTAATATGAAAATGTGTATTTTTTTTTGTTTTTTCTTAAATTTAACAAATGTCGCAGAGCCCTCGAAGATATCGTCTCGTCTGTAATCTTTTTAAAACATCAAATCACGTTTTCTCCTAGGTCGACAAAAGTACACACGATAAGAGAAAAATCAACTAGGATTTGGGATTTCTTCCTATCCTCTTATAGGGTACGTGGGAGTAGACATCAATGGCTAACTATACAGCTGTTATTCGAGGGTAAAATTACTAAGGGAAAAGTATATTCGCCACAAAATCACGTAGTTCACCCTTGTCTCGAATGAAATAAAAAAATGATGGAGTTTGAGTAAGTGAAGCAAAAAAGGCAACGCCAGGTTACCTAACTGTAGCACCAAAGTTCAAAGTCTGCAGTGCCATACCAGCGTATCGTTTGCAGTTTACACCACTGTCATGTGAATAGAAAGGATAGAGATACATAGGAATAATACATACGTATATATAGACGTGTACATGACTCTTGAATTTCGGTCTGCTCTTCAGACACCATATTGGACATGTGCAGCATCATACCGCTTCATATTCTATGTCTGTGATTTTATATCGCGGAGTCATCCTAGAGGAAATTGTGTACTGCCACACGGATTTCAGTCTCACACCTATGCAGGAACTCCTTTGCATTGTGTACTCTTCGGCCATGATTTTATATAAGGAAATCGTAGGACAATTTGCTAGAATCAACAACTAAAGTTCGGAACCTTAGTATTCGAAGCACAATCTGTGATTTGGGTTTTCCCTTTTTATCCCTATTCTTTCGGTTTTTTCTTTTTTTAAAAACATGCCTCGTTTTTATCAGCGACTGGACTTTTTTATATTTTACATTATAACTTTGTCAAACCACGCCATGTGTTATCACATGATTGATAAAAAGTAGATACCTATTCATAAATAAAGTTCCACACAAAAGAAATTTTTAACATTTTAACAATTCTGTTACCATCGCCAAGCACTCACACTCTAGATTCAGGTTTTCGTTTGTGTGCATAGCATTGTGGCCAAGAGATAGTGATTCGAATATATGGTAACATATGCGTTCCCACTGTCAACTTTTACTCTACACCTCCACGTCTGTGGCTGCAGGGTACCTAGTACCTCGACTAAAGATTAAATAACCGACCCATTTGGAAGGTTGTTGGTTGAGCAGACGAAGAAGGCGGGAAGAGTTGCTGTCTCACTAACGGACTTCTTCTTGTCTCCAGGCGGTAGCGGACGAATTCCCTAGGTGGAATCAACGGTAGCGTCTACCAGTTCCAGTCACGTCTACTACTATTGCTATTTGGATCTATATCGAACGTCAATACTGAGTCAGGGTGTTGAAAAAGAGTTGGTGGCGGATGAACGGTTAATGGGGGAACGTTAGCGTTCATACCCCCGAAGCTGGTTACTTATTGCAAAAAATCCGGTCCCTGATATAAAATTAAACTGGTCCTCTAGGTTGAGGGTTTTGCGTTAGCCCAACTTCTTCATACGTAAAGATATAGTTACGTACCGACCAACGGCATCGAAAAGGATGATCTTACTGCTGACAACTCGGATCTATTCGGATCTGTACCTGGAATTTTAGGTCCCTAAATATACCACGTGCAGTCGAAGAATTAGCGGAGACCCTGGTCTGTAGTAAAGGTGACTTTCTTTCTAAAAAAAGATCTGTGCTGTTCTTTCTGATGCCGAAATCATTCTGTAACTCAAATAAGTGTGCCAAGCATTTTCTGTAAAAGAACGACAAAATGCCCAAGACTAACTAGAAGTCAGATTTGAATAGTTACAGGATTCTGTCGAGTTAAAATACACCTACTGATCTTGAGAAGACAACACCTCCATACATATAGAATATGCAACGAAGTGGAATAATCAGCAGAAAACATTTTTTGTCATTTTGTTCTCACGTAAATATGTAAATGCTTAATGACCCCATTGTATAAAAATTTCGTAGACTTTCATTGTCCTACAAAGAAGTGGACGCAAAGCACTCACTTATTCACTCCAAGTGGCTTTAATGATACTTGCTTTCATCAAAAACAAGTCCTTTTCAACAAGTTATATGCTACATACCTACTCTTTCAAACGTCATGCACTCCACTGCTTCTCACAAAGCACAGAATATATACATACATACATATGTATATGTAAAATGGAAAGCTATCTGCGGGAAGCAGAAAGATTGGAATATAAATATACTAATGTATGTAAATGAATTTAGTAAAAAGTGTCCCATAACGGGGTGAAGATTAAGAGTGAGTCTTATTTCCTATAGATATTAACACGAACGTCCGAACATATGTATGTATGTATGCAAGTATGCACATTCATATGTTAATGAGTATGTAGGTCAAAGGCTCTTACAGTTTAAGGACACATAAGTGAAAGTTTTACACAATGAATTAAGGACAACTAATTTGCAAAGATGAATTACAGGCAAGTAGAGTTTACATCACTCTAAAAGAGATTATTTTAAAACACCTTTTGTAGTAATAGAAGTAAAACAGTAGTGTTTCGCCGAATTGTAATTAAGATGCCTATACCCTGTACATATGTATTTATGCACATACCAAAGAAATTATTGATGAGAAAGAGATATTAAAAGAACATTCAACGTACCATAGAAATTATTACTGAGGTGCTAGCTACCTCCAGGCTCACGAGGCTTGATCGTGAAAAGGCTTCCAAGGAAACCAAGGCAAGGTCATTCTGGTGACTTTGTGGCGAAAAAGATCATAGCCCTGTGATCTGAGAGCACTAGTACCTCCACGTATTCTCCATTTGTACATATATCGGCACGAAACACATCAATTTTTCATCACAATGTTATTTTTAATGTTAGACTTCTACTTCTACTGTTTCTCCTTTTCAAAAGCCCAGATGGTGAGATACAAAAAGACGGATAGATACTATAAAGTACATGTACGCATTCGTATATTTAGGATCAGTATCAATAATAAAGAATGAGCTACATACGTATAACTACATCTCTATTCATCTGTTTGTTTGTAAGTATGATCATCTCCAGACGAATTGTAGCCTTTCTGTGTATTTTTTGTTAGCGATTGTCATGGTACAATTATTTGTTCAATTATACAAGACTATCTTCGTCATCCATTAACAAAAAAATTTTTTTTTTAACAATTTGGGTAAAATTCAAAAAGTTATTGCAATGGATTTTGGTAAACAGCATTCTTATTTCTTTTTTCATTATCGCTCGTGAAAACAAATAGTGCGGATGGATTTCCGATGTAGAGCTGACCATGAGAAAAACAGGATTTTCAAAATTTATACCCCACATTTCTGAAGATTGTTCTTGTTACTTATTGATGTAAACGGGAATGGAAGATGCATATCAGATGGAATTATTGGGATGGGAGGAATCAAAACACCTTCGTCTTCGCCTTTTCCATTCATTATTGATGTTTCTATCACATTTTCAAATATATTTTTGACGGCAATCCTTACAAAGATTTCGTTGATTAATGTTCCGAAGCGTAGTATTTTTAGCTGCAATTTTTAGGTGCAATATATGTACATATGTATCTGGTGGTATTCCTGGCAAACAAGTGAATTTAAAAATTCTGTAGGATTTGATTGTGGGTAATGGACCTGGATTGATTTTTAAATAGCCTCGTTAAGATCAGCGAAATTTTTGTTCTTTTCGAGCAGTATTGCTGGCTTGGATAACCAAGGATGGTTTTTGTAGAGTTGTACTGTGTTTGGAAACACGCTATGAATCAGTTATTCTATTGATTGAGTAATACGGCAAAAATCGTTTAGTAGTATTATTATTCCTTTGTCGACTGGCATTGTAACATTTCCCATTTTCAACAAATACTTTGAAAATTCGATGCTGATGCATCGTTTTGCAACGTACGCGTTCAAAGTTTGTCGCACACTAAAATGTTTGTCAGACGCTCGCGAGAAGTGCCAAACCTTTAAGGTGTTTTGGCAGAGATTCGAACCTCGAACTCGTTGCTCCGTAGTCCAACCAACAATTTAAAATGAGTTTATCTATCTATTTGACTCTTAGAATAAAAGGGGTATAGATTATCTGATAAAAATAGTGAGATACACCAATACGGACCCGAGGTTCGTAAAGAGCAACCTCAAATTAGTAAAACTACATAATTAACTCGAAAAAAGTAAAAACATGTACATAGAAGAATTCTACTTCACTTTTGCACACTTTTTTGTCGATTTATGGCCCAATGGGGTGGGACTTAAATATAAGTGTTTGATATATTTCAGACGTTTAGCAATTAAATGGGTGGTCTTTAAAATCTTAAAAAAAAAATTGTTTGTAGATTTTACCTATTCGAAATATTTGCATTCAAGAATCATAAAATAGATTTTACTCACATTGTACATCCAGTAATAGAGATGCATTTAGTCTAATTTTCAAAGTTGGATGTTCCATAACGCATAGTATTCTGGCATTATGGTGCGCCCTATAAACAGCTGGCAGGCGAGCTTCACTCTTTGCTCCCGTGTTCATTTTGTAAGGAAGTTTGTCCTGAAATTGAAAAATTAAACAACATTTACATGGTGCAATATTTGCATTATCTTAAAATTATTGTTTGTACTTGTACATACATATATACATATGTATACATAATCATTTTTTACAACATCAAATAGCCGACAAGTATACAATAAGCAGGATCCATTCTGTTAAAAGTCACTGCAGTCTGAATTGTCGGTATCGCATACACACAAGGCAAACATTTGGTTGCAATTTATTTGGTTAATTACACTAAATTGTCCTTATCTTGGTGGGAACCAAAATGTATTCCGTTTGGTAACAACGCCTTTTGAATGGAAGCATATTATGTGGAATTTCTCTGTATATTTGGTTGAGTCCCAATGAAGGTGGATGCGACCGACCGACCGAGCGACCAACCAATCGACACCCAACTGTTGAACTTGCGGTTTCAGAATGAATAAACATACGTACGTACCCTCGAGGTGGAGGACATGATTAGGACAACTCCCCATACCAAAAAATATATCGTCCTTGCGAAGATTAATATTCTTTTTAAGATTATTCGCAATAATTATGTGTATGTATACATCTATATGTATGTTTCTTAGCCAAAGATGCAACTTTTATTTATCATTCATAAGTTTATGAGATAGACATACGTATATAGGTATGTATGTAAATCCATTTGATATTGAGAATGTGTAACATATCCTTGCCGTAATACTTACCTTATCCTTTTTTATCTCCTCAAGTTCGAGAACTTCTGCAGCCACTTTCTGTGCGTGCCGGTCAACACCGGGACTCAAAAGGACCTCCCATGTAAGTGTGGGCTTAGGATTGCCACCCTCACTGATGCATGCCAAATTGAGTTCAGAATTCTCTTTCACAGGTACAAAAATGTTTCCCGCATCTAAGCGACGTGAGTCTATTAATAAATAAGGGGGTTTTGGACGGTCTGAAAGTGAAAAAAAAACAAAAAAGGTAGGTTAAGAAATATTGTTAATTACTATAGGATTAATGCTTGACTGTACAATGTAAAGTTTCCACATTGATTTCGGGGTAAGAAGCATCAAAGCGGAAGTTTTGTTCAATTTGTCCGCAAACTTCCCAATTTAACTAGAAAACTTTGTTAATTTGGAAAGTGTCACTAGCAGGGTGTGACCAATTGCGTAATATTTCTGCGAATCTTCGGATTTAACTATGCAGTATAACTTGCATAGTTCAATAGTATGTTAGCTGTGTTGTTCAGTGTATTTGTACTAATTGCTAAGATGCGTTTAAACTGGGTGGACCTTAATATAAAAAAAAAATATTTCAATTTAGACAGTACTGGATTAAGAATTTCATTCGTAATTAACAAATTTTCAATGTGAAAAGCAGCACTAATTCGTTTCTCCTCAGTTATTTTTTCAGTCAAAAGTTCGGTGCTAGTATTTTCTTAGTTGGTCTTCATATAAGATTTACAAGGTGGCCCACGAACACTAACCCGATGTTGGCTTTAAAATGAAATGACATAATTTCGTAATATTTTTTGAAATGTTTTTTTTAATATTTATCCATTACTTTTTGAAGATAAAATCGGTTAATTGATCGGCGTCATTGTTAATAACCATTTGGGTTCTTTTTCCGCTTTTCCATTGTTTTTCCGAAAACTTCGGGCGGTACTTGAACTCTTGTCGTATGTTTTTTTTGACAGCTTCCAAAGACTGTTTAATGTTCTATACCCGTGACCTCAAAAAACCCCAATGAAAAAACTCTGGTGGGGACAATTCCGGGAATTTTTCCGACCAATGCAGATCAATACAACGAAACATTAGACGACCCGGAACGGCATTCTTCCTTGTCCCACGAGCTATGTACATGTGCGCTTAGACCATCCTGTTGGATTCACGTATCCTCCAGCTCCAATTCATCAATTTACTGGAAGAAACATTTCTTGATCAGGATTCTGTATCTGTCCCTATGGCGTCCCGTCACAGCACCGATATTTTCGTCGGAAGGAGCACTACGAGCTCTTCATGCTTTCGCCCGTCAAGTGTTATTCCACTCTCTTCGAGACTAAGCAAATCGTGTTAGTGTTTGATCAGTTAACGTAGAAGAACCATAAAATTTGCGTTAAAATTCATGTTGCGTAAAAATCACTGACGAATTATTCAGTAAAAAAAATAGCGACGAATATTCCGCGTCTTGTCGATGTATATTTTGGATCTGTTTATTTTACAATATCAAAACAGAACTGACAATTGCAAGTTTGCCGTCATTTGCAAGTGTTATAGCGTCTTGAGACAGGGTGATACATTTTTGCGCTCCTTTAACGTCTCTCTTTTCAATCTATTTATTATTGTTAATCTATTTATTATTTGTTATTTGTTATTTGTTATTTGTTTGTTATTTTACTTATGTGTTACTCTGTCCCCTAATTTATTTATTTATTAATCTTAGCCTTTGTTAGTTTAATTAATTTCATACCCTAAGTTAATATAGATTTAAGTTATTTATAAAGTGTTTATTTATTTATTTATTTATTTATTTTTTTTTTTTTTCTCTTTAATTTGAGGTTTTTGTTGTTCGTTTCCTCAATATATATTTCTTTTTGTTTTTTTTCTTTTCCATATGTACTTAAAATAATTGTGCAGTAGAAAGAAATTTATAATTTATCAAATCTCTGTATCTCGTTTGTGTAAATTGTGCGATAACACATTGTATATTATGGACCAAATAAATTATTATTATTATTATTATTTTCAAAGCAGTAGCACATACCTCATATTGTTTTAATGACGACGGACTATAGTGTAGCCCAGACGACCCGGTAAGGGCCAACTAGTTGTATAGCAAGCAACTCACGAGCTACCAACAGAGCCACAGATGGGTGATCAGGTTACATCTGCCCAATGTGCTGACAACGTGGAGAGCAAAAACACTCCTAGAAACATGAAGCGAGCGAGTGCGAAGGTCAGAAGTGCTTTATTGGCAAACGCGCTTGTCAAAATCAGAACTGGAGCAGGACTTACCTTTTTCGTTACTTCCCTGGAATAAACTTATTCCAAGTACGAATCGCAAATACTAGTGAGCTGATCCTTAGAGATCAAATGGCAGGGAAAATATGTAATGTTACTGATCAGAAGTTATACCATCAAGTGGTTATACGGGCGATAACAGGAATTGAAGTGAATTTTTTTTTTATCAAATCTACTTGACGACCCTTTTGACAATCTATGTAATCCAATTAAATTTATGTTCGCATACGTCAAATCTAGGGTCATGATGAGGTTTCATGAAAAATATGATCAATGTGATTTAAAGAAAAATGTTATCAGTATTAGCACCACCGTCGTATGAGGTATGCGTTCGACATCTTTACAAAGTCATATGTTCTTAAATTTAAAACCACAATAATTGAAATTTTATAATAAAATAATGAACTTGTTATACACAAATATGACATTGGCTTGTCGCATTCGGTTAGTGTTACTCCCCATGAACTTAAAGTTCTATGAAAAGAGGTACTGAAACTGACCAATGACTGGAAGCGGTCAGAAGGTACTACAATTTTTTTAAGTTGAATCAATTAAATAACTGTGAGGATATGCAAAATCAGTGATAACTAGTTTTAAAGTTAAAGTTATTGAGTAAAAGACTCTTGAAACTTTTAACTAAAATTTAAAACTTTTAAAATAAAACTTTTCATTCAATCAACTGGGATCCCCAAATGACTCTTGTTTTAACAACTATGAATCCGAATGGGTACCTCACTAACCACAACTGCAAATATCTTCGTCCAGAAGAACGGAACTTCTTTAGAATATTTGTTTATAATAATATTATTTATAACTTTTTTACTTTTTCTACTGAAAACGAGACTATTCTAGCAATAACTCTCAAATATTTTCGATTCCTTCTCACATTTGTCAGGATTCATCGTAGTTCAAATGAACAGTGCTAATTTTCTAAAACAAATAAATAGATTCGATTATTACAATTAACATTATAATTGGTTAACTAATAAAAATCAAGTTAAAATAATTTTGTGGGTTACATTGCACACAAGAAATAAAGTGCACGACTGGGTTGTACGTACTTGCACCGTAATGCTATAAATGGAAAATTATATCAGGATTAAGGTCCAAGTCTTGCTCTTCCCAATAAAGTAGGCGTGGCATTCCGCGTTTCGATGGAATAATAGTCCCAACATTGTAGGAGGTTACCTAATGTTTTGTTTTTATAAAAACACCCTTAAAAAGTGGGCGTGGCCAGATAAGGCGTTTGATTAAATTATACAAAATTTTAAGGCCTATTACTTTGTTTAAATAATTTTTTCTAAATTTCTAGTAAAAATTTTGAAATTTTTTTTTTTTTTTTATAAAAGTGGGCGTGGAATTCCAAAATTTGGTACGTCATTATTTCCCCTTTGTCTTATAACCTAGAAATATTACTTTTTAGCTCAATCGCCGAACAAATACCCGAGAAACAGCTGATTTTCAATATTACCGTTATTCGGTAATACCATGAAAAACATGGTATGCCACCTCATAGCATATGCCCGAATTAACCCATATATCAAATTTTAACGAAATCATTAGAGCCGTTTTCGAGAAAATCCATTTGAACTGAAATCGACCTTAAGTAAACTACTCTTAATTTTGAGGTTAGAATGAAAATTCCAAGTTTGCGTCTAGGGATTATACCCACAGACCACAGACATAAGGTTTGAAGCAAATCCGTCCAGCCATTTAGGCTGCAGTCGCATATACAGACAGACAGACGGAATTGCCGGACCTACTTTTTTGGAGTACTCCATCATAGTAATGTCAAGTTTGATTAAAATCTCGACTTCGATTTTTTCACGAATGCATATTTGCACCTACATACAGTGGCGACAAAATAAATAGCACAGTTACATGGTAACTAATAATAATGGTCTAAATCTGCAGCTTAATCGATTAAACATAAAATAGTTTTAGTTTATATAAAGTGTAACTTCCTTATTAACTAACGGTACATGTTACTTCTTAAATCATCCTTGGCTTTTGAAATTAAATAACATTTTGTAAAGGCTGGTAGATATAGTGCGGACAATTTAAATAGCACACCTTTTGTTTATTACAATTAATTTGTCACTTTCAAATCTAATTCTTGATATTATTAAAGTAAGTGATAATAAATAGTTTTTTTTGCAAGAAATTTAAAGATTTAAAGAATTTGGTATATCAACAACAGTATGGGACGAGGAATTCATTCCACGGAGGATTTCAGACGGTGTGTTCTTGCCTATAAGAATAAAGAAAGCTCGAGTTCGGACATTGCGCGAAAATTGAAGTGGTCACGAAAAAAGGTAATTAATACCCTTCAACATTATCAAGAAATGGGCTCGATCCAAAACAAACTGCGTAAGGATCGGTCGCGTAAGACCACCTCTAGGACCGACTCGACCATTGTTCGTTCGAGCAAACTCGATCCATTTTTGTCAGCTCCTAAAATAAAATTAAAAATTGAAAGAGAGTTGAACGTGGATGTTTCTGTTAGCACACATAAAAATCGCCATCGAGAAAAAAAATTGTTCGGACGGATTACCAGACAGAAAGCATTGGTATAATATATCACAAATATAAATGATCACAAATATACATACGAATACTTTTATAAGGTAGATCTCGACTATTTCTCCACGTAACCATCATTGAACAATGAATTACGCTTTCATAGAAGATCGCAACGTTTGAGTTATAGAGCAGTATAAGGACGTCATGTGTACTATTTTACCATGCAATCAGCTAACAGCCTAATCTTTTTCCGCATACATTCGACTGTTGAATGTATTGTTGTTTTGCTGATTAGTAGATACGTAAAGCATTTTATCTATTTCAGTCTGTTCTGTCCTTCCACTCACCAATTCAATTGTTACCCGATAGTGACTTATGAATGCAGAGCATCTATAGCTGTATAAAAACATCTTCGGACTCTTTTAACCATCCAAGTATACGAGTAGTAATTTTTCCCGGAACAGTTACAGAAGAAAACCATATTTGTTTTGGCCCTGCCACATTTTTGGAATCGAGCCTCTAATTAACACACCATAAACACGGGAATTCACGAAGCTATTATCGACATTTAAAAAAAGTTACTTTTTACGAATTAAATTAGGTCATCTTACAGGTATTCCACACATACACATATATGTTGGTACATACTTACCTATGTAAATATGAATGGAAAATACATTGATTATATATTGAAATAAGTCTGGAATTATCCAAAATTAGGTGCGATTCTCTTCCATACGCGTATCCTTAAGGACATACATATGTAACTACGTAAGTATATCATAGCTTTTCGGACAAATAGCATAGAAGCAATTACTTATAATTATTCAATTATAATTATCAAACAAATTTCATTGAAAAACTAGTAAAACTTAAATATAATTCATTAACTTACCTAATACTACTAATTTTACAGGGCGTGCATTCTCAATATATGCGTTTGAATTCTCGGCCTCACATTGCCATTTGCCATCATCTTCTAACATAACATTTGTAATTGTAAGAGCTCCATTGATCTCTTTTACGAAGCGGTAATCAGTTATTCTAGAGGACCTCTCTATTGCATGAACACTCTGGAAATAAATAAAAAATACGTATTTGTACTTATATTGTATGTAGGATAAACTAAGACTTAAAAACTAACTTAAGAGCCAAGACGTATTCCGGGTTTGGAGAGTGGTCAAGCAAATAGTAATTAAGAAATGATAGAAAAGAGGAAGGTTAGTGTTAATCAAACAGGATTTGTAAGAAGACACACAAAAGAAAATTCGATGAATAAAAAGGAATTGCTACGATCTTGTGTTCCCACAATAGCCGCCCAGCTCATGGTAGATCCTATGCTATATGAGCTAATGATACAGGAAGAACACCGGGATCTGCAGAAGGATGGAAAATGAATCCAAAAAACACGCAATCGCAGGTATTGGGGGACTGTGCTGGAGAAAAGGTCTGCAGAGATGTAGATGTAGATGGAAACCTGGTGATAGAGCCACAGTCGGTGAAAAGAATATGAGAAAACTTCTTTAGCAGATTATATAACAGCGACGACATCCAACACTATTGTGCAGAATGGACCTATTCAGTTAGAATTTACTTTGCAATGCATTTATCAGAAAAAAATTGATGGTTGGTTTATCAACTAACAGAGGTAATTTGGAGGCAGACAGGAGGCAGATAAGGTTAGGTTGAACGTGGCTGCCAGCTATCGCCAGCACACTTAGACCAATAATACGTCCCTTGTAATACCACCTGGATTATAATATGATCTCCCATGCCTCGTGAAACAAAGGTGAATATTAAACTGATCTGCCATTTCTAATAGAGGCGAGTGGCAGTCTATATATCAATTTTCGAATTATTAAATATTACTCTTCCCAGTATGTCCTCGAGGAATGTTCGTGGTTAGTTGCGCTCCTTAAAGCCAGTTTCATTAAAATGTGAATGTTTTTGCATCCAGTATACGAGGTTGTAAGCATCATTTGCTACCAATAGCTTTTTGCCAAGAGCAAAGCACAACAGTAGCCTTTTTTACTTTTTTGTGATATTAGGTTTCCAGTTCAACTTCTAAAAGAAGTCCCAAGTACTTTGTTTTATTAGAAAAGGTTAAGCTTATGCAATTTATCAATCAACTGTTCTTATATTTTAGAAGGAATAAATATAGATAAATAGGCCTGAGATCGTCTTGGTGAACATGGGAACATTTACCAGCTTTGGGTGTGCAAACCACCTTGACTTCTCCTCAAACTTTTGGAACGTGAACCAGATTTAGATAGCTCCTAAAGTAATTTAAAATAATGGATAAGATAATATAATGATGGAAGCAGACATGCTTAGGATATTCAGGATGTATGTATTCCTTATCTGAATAATAATAATATTTTTATGGAAAAATATGGCATGCCACCTTTTCGAAAATACCCAAACTAGCCCAAATATCAAATTTTATCAAAATTTTTCTAGAAAAGCCATTTGAACTAAAACTGGTAAAGTACCCTTAATATAGAGAATGAAATGAAAATTCCGAATTCGCCTACATACTCTAGATATGAAGTTTGAAGCAAATCCTACCAGTCGTTTAGGCTCCAGTTGATCGTGTAGACAGACAGACAAACAGACAGAATTGTAGGACCCATTTTTTCGAACTTCTCTATCACGTCAAGCTTGATTAAAATCTCGAGTTTGTAAATTTTCCGGAAACCAATACTTGCCTTATATGTATACATAGCTGGAAGTAAAAATGTCACAAACAAAACTTACATGAGAAGAAATTTGTCTGAATGTAATTTTATTTGTTTGCAAACTTTAAGCATAAAGTTGCAAATACCTACCATCCAGTGATATGTTTTATTTCCTCGGCATACATATTAATATGTATTCCCATGCCAATGTAATACACACAAGGTATGTGCATATGAGATGAAAATGTTATATACATAGCTGTTATTTAAAAAACATTATCGTATCTTGAAAAAAAATTTAATTTTATTAACTCAATTATAGTATGCATATATGCAATTTATTTTTTCTTTTTTCATTTGTGATTATTTGCAGAATATTACTCGAAAAAAAGAAACTATTAATCGATCGCTACGCATGCATGCAGATATAAGAGCATCCATACATATGTACATAACATAGTTATATGCTGTGCACACAAATGCGTTACCACTTTTAAATGCCCTGTCCATGAAGAAACCATGTTGCACAATAGGACACAGACCATTATCACCTGCAGCCTCGAGCATGTAGCTTTTATAAGGACTTTAAAGGATTAAGTGGATATGAATTGTAAATTCAATTCCAGGGATATGAAATGAAAATGGTCCAGGGATATGAAATGGTTAAGTACTGAAAAATTTTCATGCATATTGGTGTACTTGCATGTGTTGTTTAAGGACAATACGTACATATGAATGCATATTTATGATAACCAATCATAAAATTCCAAAACCTGAAGATAAAACCGTTTTCTTATTGAATTTGCTTTATAACATTAAACTGCACTTTAGTTTCAATATTCAGAAAATATTCTATTTGAAAGAAATTTAAAAAGATAAAACATACATTTGCACATAAGTTAGATTATATTTTCATTCATTCGAAAATTTTAATTCATTATAAAGTTTGCACTTTGCCATTAAGTGTGAAAAACAATATGAATCAATGGCAGAGGAAACTTCTCACGCAATAAAGTCCATAATTGGTCGTGTTGTGTGGCTTGTTGCCCTGTCTTGTTGGAACCACATATCGTACAAGTCGTTATCTTCAATAGCCGGCCAAAACAAATCGGTCTAAATGCTGCGAACGCCGGGAAATCGATAAATTCGGATCATCAGCAACACTTGCTCTTAAAGTAGCAATATTTTCGGCCGAGCATGCATTACGATGATGCACAGGCCTTTCGACATCGGTAACGCTTCCACTCCCTTCGAATTTCTTCACAATTTTACCGATTGCGAAATAGGAACAGTACAAGTGTAAAAATGTTAAAAATCCGCCCAATTCCCAACCCACTATTTTGCATGAAACATCAACAAACAGTAGTCGGGGATATCGCTGTTATTTGAGAAAATAATGTCATTAAAATATTAATAAACTAGGAATAATATAAACAGAGACAACCTGAAAAAACAGAAAAAAATTGGTACATATTCAGTGACTGAAATCAAAATAACCAGATGCAAATAGTTAAAGTACAGAAGGAGACAAATTAATGAGTGAAAAGTTATGAAGCACTAACGGCATTTTATGGGTTTTTACCTGACATGCTACTAGAAAAGTATATTCTGCGATTGCAGATCTTTATTCGTCCTAACAGTCACAAACTCAGATTTGATGCCATCGGTGGTTGCTTACCATGGAACCTCTTCTAGCCAATACGTCAGCCATACGATTCCCAGGTATGTTACAGTGGCCTGGTATCCAGCAAAGGGAGAGGTTGTACTATCTACCTATCACTGTGAGAGGCATATGGGGATCTGCAAGGCGATTGATCGGGAAACTACTAACTTCCCAAAACATTGATTGGACCAGTAGCGCAACAATCAAGTTGGTAATGTAGTGCTTGCTTTATCTCCTCGTAGTGGTCTCCGGGCAACATGTAGGCTAAAAAAAGGAGGAGGTATGTACATATCCTAGGAGGTACATATCCGAGAAGGTACATATCGGAGAAGGTACATATCCGAGAAGCCACATATCCGAGGAGGTACATATCCAAGGAGGTACAATATCATAATCCCTGTGGCATCTCAAATTATAAAAACAAAATATCCGAGAAGGTACATATCCGAGGAGCTATTTATACGAGGAGGTTTTTTTTTTTTTTGGTTGCGCCAACGGACGTGTAATCTTATAAAGATACCAGTAACCCGGGCTACTGGCATGCACGATTCGCAAACCTGAATACTCGATGCCAGGAATACGCCTACGTACTAGCCCAACCCCTACACACTTCAACCACTCTCCCCGCGGAACTACCGTTAAGTATTACTTCGCGGGCCTGGTTAGCACTTTATGCTCTTCTTAACCTGTTCGACGTTTCTTGTTCTGAGGGGGCTTCCATTTGGGTTTGGTTGGGTTTTGGCGTCATAGGTCCTCTGTAGATCAATAGCCGAGATATCCGCTGGTAGCATTTCCGCAATAACACATATACATAGCATCATCGGATACCGTCCGAAAAGCGCAACCCACTCTCAGCGCGCACAGTCTGTTGATGGAATTAACTCTTCTTGAGTGGGACTTAATTTTAACTGCCTTTGCCCATATTGGTGCCGCATACATTATTATTGACTGCGCCACTCTTGACAAAATTAGTCTCCTCTGGGTACTCCAATGTTATTTCAAGGCGTTCCTTGTAAGCTAGCCTAGCGTCGATCATCACAGCTAGGTATCTGATCACCGGTTTTGACGTTATAGTTTGGTTGCCTACCCTGATGGTGATTGCTTCTCTTTTCTTGCGGCTGTTTATTAGTACTGCTTCCGTTTTATGTTCAGCGAGTTCTAAACCGACTGCTGCCATCCACCGTCTCACTTTTCGGATACATTCATTTCCAATGTCCTCTATTTCTTCCAGGTGTTTTGCTGTCACTATGAGTGCGATGTCATCGGCAAAGCCTATGATTTTTGCCTCGTTGGGGATTTCAAGCCTCAGCACCTTATCATACATAAGATTCCACAAGATAGGACCTAGTACCGATCCTTGTGGTACTCCGCCAGATATGTGGTACTGTCTTACCCCATCGTCGGTATCGTAAAACAGGTACCGTTTCTCGAAATAATTTAATATTATTTTGATGAGGAACCCTGGCACCATCATTTGCATCCCCAGTTTGCAGAATTGAACGCATTTTTGACGTCCAGTGTTATTACAGCACCGTATTTCTTTGCGCCTCCTATCCATCTTCTGCCCTGGATAGCATCTTCCAAGATTGTGGTTACCCTCCGTATAGTATCGATTGTAGAACGGGCTTGTCTAAATCCATATTGTTCGTTTGAAAGTCCCCCGGCTTCATGTATTGCTACCTCCAGTCGTTTGCATATAATTTTTTCTAATATTTTACCCATTGTGTCTAACAGGCATATAGGACGGCATCACGAGGGCTCATCTGGCGGTTTTTTCCCTTTGGGCAGCAGCACCAGACGTTGTTTCTTCCACTGGTCTGGAAAGACCCCTTCGGTTAGACACTTATTATACATTTCCAGAAATGGTTCCGTATTTGTTTTAATGGCTAACTAAAGGGCCTTGTTTTGTTGGGTATCCCATCCAATCCAGGTGACTTATTGTCATCGAACCGTTTGCACACTTCCAAAAGTTCCGTTTGCGTGACGGTTGTGATTTCATGTAAATCCTGGGTGCTGCTATACGCTCTGCAGTTCTCTGCGGTGGAAATAAGCCCGTCACTATTTTTTGCATTAGCAAAGGGCATGAGGGCGAGGGTGCCCTAGTGGTGCCCTTGAGATTTGCCATGACTCCCTTATAGGCTGTACCCCAGGGATTTACATCTGCTTGCTGACAGAGTTCTTTAAAGTTGTCCCTTTTGCTTCTCCGGATTGCTAATTTCAGGTCTCTACGCCTATCTTTGTATTGCACCTGCAGGTTCTGGTGGGAGGGCAAACCTCTGGATCGCTGGAACAGTCTTCTCGCTTTATGGCACTTGCTGCGTAGCTCTGCTATCTCTTAGTTCCACCAATATACTGGTGGCCGGCGATTTGTTAACGTTTTCCGGACCATAGATGCATCGCATGCTCTCATTACATGTTTCATAATCTCAGCAGCCATAGCATTTGCTGTTCCTGGCCTTATTGTAGATTCTCTAAAGGTGAAAGTAAAAGAATCCTCGTCTAATGTGCCTACTTTCCACCCCATTCGTTGTGCCTTCTTTGGTGGGAGTTCCTGGTTGGATCTTTTCTGGTCTATTTCAAACAGGATGGCCAGGTGGTCGCTGTGGGTGTACTGTTTACTTACTCTCCACTTGGCGCCTCTCGCTAGGGAACTAGTTAGGAAGGTGATGTCAACTACGGAACCTACGTCATTTCTGCTAAAGGGTATTCTCGCTTCCCGTATTGAGCAGCATGACATCTAGTGACAATACCGCTTCGAGTAGTGCCTTACCTCTTCTATTGGTTCGAGTGCTGCCCCAATCAGTGGCCCATGCGTTGAAATCCCAGCCATGATGATTGGGCTACGGCCTCTGGCATCATCCACGAGCCTATCCAACATACGCTGGAATTCTTCAAGACTGCTGTTTGGGGATGCGTAACAACTATAGATGTTAACACCCTGGCTCGAAAGAACCCAGATTGGGGTGTCATCATTTTCTCTTCGAAGGCGTAGTCTTCACAGGTCCAAATAGCAGCTCTTTTTGAGTAATCAGCTACCCAGACTTTTTCGTCGAGATTCTTGACCTGTTCGGATAATATGGCAGCATCTATTTTTGACTCACGAATGGCTTGTGTTAGGAGGTCCTGTGCCGTTTCGTAGTGATTTAAATTGAATTGCAGCACTTTCATATTCTTGCGGTTTTTTTTGCTTCCTGGTATACAGGACATACTGCGTTTCCTGCCGCGTGTTTGAAGTTGGTGCTCCCCTTTTCTTCGCAGAGCACGCACCTTGCATCACTTCTGTCCACCGTATTTGAACACGCCTTTGCTAGATGCCTGAAGTTAAGGCACCTAAAGCGTCGCAGCGGTACCACTTTCTCCCGTATTCTGCATATCGTCCATCCGATTTTAAATCTCCCAACCTCCAGAACTTTTTTGGCAGCGTTTATCGGGAGGCTAATGACTGCAGTTTGTGTTCCTGCATAGGCTTTCCTCATGGATTTGATGGATGAGGCCTGCATGCCTCGTACTTCCTCGAATTGCTTGGCCAGGGCTTGACAGATCTCTTCTTTGGTAGTGATATCGTCTAGGTCTTTGCACTCAATCAGCACCTCATGCGTTAGGGTCCTTACTTCCGCCATTTCCCCGAGAACTTGCCCTACTTTGCTTTGGTGCTCAGAGGTTTTTCCAGCTGCTGCTTTCTTGAGCTCAAGCAGTAACTCTCCTTTGGCCGTCTTCCTTATGTGAATTACGTCCGATCCCAGACCATTTAACTCAGGGTTGGTCTTCACTTTTCGGAGTATATCGCAATAGGATGTTTCTCCAGTTTTTTTTTTATCACCAATGCGTCCGGCTTGACATGTATCTTGCCTGGACCTTTTTTTACCACTCTTTTCCAATCGGCTTTGTTGTGGTCTTGATTCGCGGTTTTTTCGTCTTCATCTTTGCCTCGCGGTTTTGCCGTCTTTCCTGGTTTTTTTCGGACCGCGTTTTCTTTCTTCTCACTTTGGCACTTCTGGACCTTTTGTTGCACTGACATTGCTGTTTTTTCGTGACTATCTCAGCGTATGTCAATGTCGAGGGTTCTTCATTGCTCGGAGATCTAGTCCTTTTCCGCTTGGGTTCTGGTAGTTGCTTCAACGGATGAGAAGGCGCCGATTTGCTCATATCTGATGACTCAATGGTTTGCGTAGCTTTAGACGCTCTATTCTATTCCACGTTGCCTTTCTGGGAATTTGCTATACAGTTGTAATGTCTGCGTATAGCGCTAGTCAGCTTTCTGATTTCGTGGTGCACGTTTGTTTTCCCTTTGATGAATTCTATCAACGTATTGATGTTCTTTCCCAGGGATTGCATGGCTTCACGTTTTTCTCTTTCTTCACTGTTTTCTCTTCGCCTTTCTTCCTTGTTGGTTTCTGGCGTCAAGCTAGCAGTTGGTGCTTCTGTGAGGTGGAAGTCTGGCTGCTTTTGTGGGGATGTCTGCTCCGTTACTGGTGCAGACGGCGTCCCTACGTCCTTACTATCAATCGCCTCCTCCATAATTTTTAGCGGCGGTGATCGCATCAGTACAGAACTTCTCCTAAATGGATTTTCCTCTGTACATTCGATTCCTGAGTTTGGTACTATATTTTTTTGTTTTTTTTTTTCTGTTTTATTTATGTTTGTTTTGTTTTATTTTGATTCATTTTTTTATTGGATCCCACGAGTATGGCGGAAAGGAAGGTCCACCACATCAGAGACCCCTGTAATGTGGTAAGGCTACATTACAACCAGAGGGCGCCAGGTATCTGGAGGGCTCCGCTAGCGATGCTGTATGGATTTTTGTCCCCAGCACCATTCAGACCTCGGCACGGGTCGCATTACACCTTGCCTTAGGCACAGGACGCTTAGTTACGGGCAGCATCTACTCGCCCTGTCAGAAAAATTTCACTGGGCCTATGTGCTTTTTCCGTCACACCCTCCATTTTTGCAGCTCTTGGTCGGGGATTGCTTATTGGTTATTCGCAGCTAATCTATATACATATCTATAGGTCTTTCAGCTATCCGCCACCGTGCTGACCCCCTGGTAGCCTAAGCTCGGCCCCAAGGCTAAGGTCGGCCCCAAGCCTAAGCTCGGCCCCAAGGAGGAGGTACATAACCGAGAAGGTACGTATCCAAGAAGTTACATATCCAAAAAGGTGCATATCTGAGGAGGTGCATATCTAAGGAGGTACATACATATCCGAGAAGGTACATATCCAATTAAGTACATATCCAAGGAAGTACATATCCAAGGAAGTACATATCCGAGGAGGTACATATCCGAGGAGGTACATATCATAACCCCTTTGGCATGCGCAAATTATAAAAAACAAAATATCCGAGAAGATACATATCCGAGGAGGTACATATCCGAGAAGGCACATATCCGAGAAGGCACATATCCGAGAAGGCACATATCCGAGAAGTTACATATCCGCGAAGATACATATCCGAGGAGGTACATATCCGAGGAGGTACATATCCGAGAAGGCACATATACGAGAAGTTACATATTCAAGAGAGTACATATCCGAGAGGGAACATATCAGAAAAGGTACATATCCAATTAAGTACATATCCAAGGAAGTAGATATCACAGTCTGTTGCCATGCGCAATTTATTAAAACAAAATATCCCAGACAGTACACACATATCATAACCCCTTTGGCATGCGCAAATTATAAAAACAAAATATCCGAGAAGGTATATATCCGATGAGGTTCATATCCGAGAAGGTACATATCCAATTAAGTACATATCCAAGGAAGTAGATATCACAGTCTGTTGCCATGCGCAATTTATTAAAACAAAATATCCCAGAAAGTATACACATATTATAACCCCTTTGGCATGCTCAAATTATAAAAAACAAAATGTCCGAGAAGATACATATCCGAGGAGGTACATATCCGAGGAGGTACATATCCGAGAAGGCACATATACGAGAAGTTACATATCCGAGGACGCACATATCCGAGGAGGTACATGTCATAACCCCTTTGGCATGCGCAAATTATAAAAACAAAATATCCGAGAAGATACATATCCGAGAAGGCACATATCCGAGAAGGCAATATCATCCCAAATTATAAAAACAAAATGTCCGAGAAGGTACATACATATACGAGGAGGTACATATCCGAGGAGGTACATCTAATAACCCCTGTGACATGCGCAAATTATAAAAACAAAATATCCGGGAAAGTACATATCCGAGAAGGTGCATATCCGAGAAGGCACATATCCGAGAAGGTACATATCCGAGGAGGCACATATCATAACCTCTTTGGCATGCGCAATTTATTAAAACAAAATATCCCAGAAAGTACGCACATTATAACCCCTTTGGCATGCGCAAATTATAAAAACAAAATATCCGAGAAGGTATATATCCGATGAGGTTCATATCCGAGAAGGTACATATCCAATTAAGTACATATCCAAGGAAGTAGATATCACAGTCTGTTGCCATGCGCAATTTATTAAAACAAAATATCCCAGAAAGTACACACATATTATAATCCCTTTGGCATGCTCAAATTATAAAAAAACAAAATAACCGAGAAGATACATATCCGAGGAGGTACATATCCGAGAAGGTACATATCCGAGAAGGCACATATACGAGAAGTTAGATATCCGAGGACGCACATATCCGAGGAGGTACATGTCATAACCCCTTTGGCATGCGCAAGTTATAAAAACAAAATATCCGGAAGATACATATCCGAGGAAGTACATATCCGAGAAGGCACATATCCGAGAAGGCACATATCCGAGAAGTTACATATTCGAGAAGGTACATATCCAAGGAGGTACAATATCATCTCAAATTATAAAAACAAAATGTCCGAGAAGGTACATACATATACGAGGAGGTACATTTAATAACCCCTGTGACATGCGCAAATTATAAAAACAAAATATCCGAGAAAGTACATATCCGAGAAGGTGCATATCCGAGAAGGCACATATCCGAGAAGGTACATATCCGAGGAGGCACATATCCGAGAAGGCGTATATCCGAGAAGGTATATATAGGAATATATAGAATATATAGGTATATATAGAATAGGTATTTATTCGAGGAGGTACAAGACCGAGAAGGTACGTATCCAAGAAGTTACATATCCGAGGAGTTGCATATCCAAGGAAGTACATATCACAGTCTGTTGCCATGCGCAATTTATTAAAACAAAATATCCCAGACAGTACACACATATTATAACCCCTTTGGCATGCGCAATTTATAAAAACAAAATAACCGAGAGAGTACATATCCGAGGAGTTACACATCCGATGAAGTACTTATCCGAGAAGGCACATATCCAAGGAGTTACATATTCAAGAGAGTACATATCCGAGAGGGAACATATCAGAAAAGGTACATATCCGAAGAGTTATATATCCAAGGAGGTACATATCCAAGGACGTACATATCCGATGATGTACATCTCCGAGTAGGTACAATATCATAACCCCTGTGGCATGCACAAATTATAAAATCAAAATATTCAAGAAGGTACATATCCGAGGAGGTACATATCCGAGGAGGTACATATCGGATGAGGTACATATCCGAGAGTGTACATATCCGAGAATTTACATATCTGAGGAGTTATACATATGTATATCCGAGAAGATACATATCCAAGGAAGGACATATCATAGCCTGTTTGACATACGCAATTTATTAAAACAAAATATACCAGACAGTACACACATAGTATAACCCCTTTCGCATGCTCAAATTATAAAAACAAAATATCCGAGAAAGTACATAACCTGTACAGAAGTTAGCTATCCAAAAAGGTACATATCTAAGATGGTACATATCATAACCTCTTTGGCATGCGCAATTTATAAAAACAAAATATCCGAGAAAGCACGTACATATCCGAGAAGGTACATATCCGAGAAGGTGCATATCCGAGGAAGCACGTATCCAAGAAGTTACATATCCGAGAAGGTGCATATCCGAGGAGGGGGATATCCAAGGAAGTATACATCATAGCCCATTTGGCATGCGAAAATTATAGAAAAAAAATATTCGAGAAGGTACATATCCAAAGAGGTACAAATCCAAGGAGGTACACATTATAACCACAAGTGCGGGACTGTCTAGGGTCTTATGTCTAGACTAGGTAACCTAGGCCAGCAATCCGTCTTACCGAAAATCTAAAACTACAGAAACCGACATAATGCCTTGCCACCATCCAAGATCACTGGTATGCTGTGAAAACTGTTTTCACATGAGGTGGTGAAAGGATTGTCGGTCGATCAAAGGGAAGCCATAGTGAGTGGGTTTCCGAGGATACCTGGAGGAGGATCAATGAACGTAAACAGCTAAGAATTCGAATTGCAGCAACAGGGAGGGACAAGATAGAGTCCCTATATCGCGTGAAGATGAGAGAAGTGCAGCCTAGCGTGCGACGTGACAAGTGCAACTACATCAATGCGCTGGCTACAGAAGCACAAAAAGCAGCCGCGAGGTGCGACAGCAGAACCGTTTATAACATCACCAAAGAGCTAATAGGTGGCCGCGACTCTACTCAACACCCAGTGAAAGGTTTAGACGGTGCGTTCTATCGGATGAGGATCAACTCAAGAGATGGAAGGAGCATTTTGCTTACGTTCTGAACTTAAGAACTAAAATTGGAATGATCTTACAACTACCTAAAATACCCAAACTCTCGCATGGGAAGATGTACTGTTTCCACAGGTGCACTAGGGTTCCGCCGTACGTGATGAAATGCAGGCAGCGACCAAACTGTCTCAGATGTCCCAGACGGTGTGTCAGCATTTTGATGCTTGCGGAAACGTGGACATGAGGGAGATGTGATGCTCCAGTGGAAGCAAAAATATTCTGTGCCTTAACTTGCACCCAAGTCAGACAGAAATCCGTAAAAAGAAATTAGCGAATCCGCATCACAACCCCCAGTAAAGATAAGATTATTACCGCGATCAGAGCACAGAGGATCAGAGATGAGGTGAAGAAAGGAATGATCGTCAAGCTAGCTAAAAAAGGCAATCTGGAGGGGTATATGCGTGCTGCCTGCTGTGGAGCGAATCAGAGTACACATTGAAGACACACTCAACGCCGAACAAGCAGGTTTCCGCTCTGGGTTCTCCTGTGTCTACCACATCAATACCCTGCGGATCACTATCGAGCAAGGCTACGTATGATGGTCCATATGTCACGTTTTGCACGGAGGAAGGCTGTCAGAGGAATTCGAGGTCCAAAGTGGAGTTCGGCAAGGCTGCATACTTTCACCAATACTATTTTTATTGCTGATTAACGACGTGTTAAATGTGGCCTTATCAACAGGAAGCGGAGGAATTCGGTGTATTCTTACATCTGAACTCAAACACCTCGACTACGCCGACGACGTATGCC
Organism: Xylota segnis; assembly: GCA_963583995.1. NCBI lineage: Eukaryota > Metazoa > Arthropoda > Insecta > Diptera > Syrphidae > Xylota > Xylota segnis. The sequence continues at coordinate 15,973,434 of OY757239.1, forward strand.
TGCTGTCATACAGAATTATGGACCTTCACCAAATAATAGCAAACGTGGAGAAGGACGCAAACATGGAGAGGGAAACAGACGTCGCTGGGCTGAAAATTAACTCGACGAAAATAAAAATGATCACCCTAGGACCAAACTCATCAACTCATGTATGCATTGGTGGACAAACGGTTGAGAGAGTAGAGCGTTTCCAATAGCTTAGGAGTATTGTCTCAACCGATGGCGGAACCGAACTGGATGTAGCCAGCCAATTAGGCAAAGCAAAATCTGCGTTTGGGATGCTATCCACAGTTTTGCATAGCAATGCGATTAGCTTAACCACCAAGCTACGATGTGGTACCTGGAGGGTGACCGCCACTATCACGAGGAAGTTGAAAACGTTAGTCAATTTTCTGGCCAAACCGTATCTCTGACGAACAACTCTATCAGAGAACGGGCCATAAACCTATAGGCACAACAATACGACGACGAAAGTGGCAGTGGATTGGACATACTCTCCGAAAGGGTGACAGGTCCATAGTTAACCACGTCTAGGTCTAGGTCTATTTGAGAGGTTAAAGGGGGGTTCCTCATAACTTTGGGATATTTAACTCAGGGAGACTACAGTCTCTCCAGTCCAGCTTATTAGTACTTTAAAAAATGTACATATATATTAAATTCTAAAAAAGCTACTACAACCTATGCACCTTTACGTAAATCTAACCCTACATGATGTGCATTGTAGATGCTGGGGCTATATTCGTTTGCTATTTTAGTTTTAATAACATAAATGGATATTTCTCGAAGTATATTTAATAGACCAATCCAAGATACCTTGAGTAACACTCCGTTCTTTATAGCTCATATTAATTAAAGTTTTTATTTAAGAATCCGACTCACCAGTCCATTTTTGTACCACGAGCTTAGGGCAATATCCAAGTCTACTTCACATACTAATCGCACCTCTGTATGCTGTTCGGCATACACTACAGACATCTCCTCATCATGTTCATCATCGTACGGGCCACGAATAATCGGTCGTAACGGCATCACCATAGGCTTTCCATTTGAATAATATTCACTCTCGTCATCACTTCCTGCAGCAATGGCAGATCCGTCATTTAATCTAGCACCAATACCACTACTAACATCACCGCCCCCACTATCGAACTCTTCAGCATCATCGATTATGATTATAGGTTCCTTGTTCTTCAAAGCGCGCATAGCTTTCTGCTTTGTTTTATTTTCAGTTTGACTCTTGTTGGCTTTTTCCATTTGCAAAGGAGGTGCCAATGGCAGGATACTACTACTTATTCTACTGCTACCACTTCTACTGCTGCTACTGCTGCTGCTGCTGCTGCTGCTGGGAGTCCTCTCGTCCTCAAAGGACGATGATAGAGACTCTTGTGATAAATAGTGCTGGGAGTATAGTAATGCGGAACTGGATATTGCTGGAATGGAAGCTAGTAACGAAGAATCCGATGGAGAAGGAGAAGAAGAAGAAGCCGAAGAAGATATCTTAGTCTTGTTTATTCTAATATCACTTTTTCTAATATCACTTGAACTGAGTAATTTGTTATTGTTCTTGCTGTCATCGATGTTGAATTCCTCGCTGCTCAGCAGACCACTGCTGGTAAGCGAGAGGTCAATCGATTTTACGGCCGCACGCTTGAGCCTTTGATTATGTTGTTGTTGTTGCAATTGCTCCAACGATTCTTGAGCTGCATCCTCGCTCGGTGGACCCTGTTGATCGAGATACGATTGCAGAAGTTGTTGCTGCAATCGATTTGTTGTTGCGGGTGCACTATTTTTAGATGTATTGGTTACTTTTGTGGAGGGATTTGTTGACGATGAAGGCAAGTGGGCTATAACAGTCGCCGAATATTGAAAGGAAGCCAATGGACGCGGTGGAGGTGGTGGCGGTGGTATTTGTGGTTGATTATGTTGCTCTTTCGGAAGTGACTGTTTGTGACTTCCTTGTGTGTGCCGACCTTTTTCGCCACTTAAGCAATTGGCACATGAATTTAAAGAGTTATTGTTTGCAGTGGACCCTGATTTATGTCCACTAGTGGGTTTTTTGGTATCACCTAATGCATTCGGTGATGTGTAGTATACTTGGCCGCTTTGTGAAACGCTGACATCTAGCGAATGAGCAGTAATTTGCTGCAGGAATTGTTGTTGCAGGTTTGTGGAGATATTTAGTTGCTTTGTAGTTTGTATACCTGCAATGAAAAGATAAGATACAAATTTGTATAAGTACATAAGTATTAATTTTAATATATGAATTAGTCAAATAGATTTCTTTCTTAGCGGTAAACTGTTAATCACTTGTACGAGTAAAGAAGTAATCGCAATAATCGTTAAAGGTATGAGACTTTCAAATTCAAATTTTGATAATTTACTTCCACGTACAGATAGAAACGAAGTTGGTTCAAATAATCCCGTGCATTTACCGCTGGCAAGCCATTTCCCTATGACACGCAGCAATCGAAGAACAGTTTGCCAGTACCACTAGATGTGGTGGTATCTTGGTCTTGTCGAACATCAATTGATTTACGGATTATAATGATCTTTTGCAAGTCGGAAGTATCCCAACTAAAGAGGATACTGATGCATAGTTGTGTAACATCAATTGAGTCAATTTGTTCAATAAGCTTTATTGTTTCACGTTGTAACCTCAAAGGATGTTAGGACTATCGATTTTCCTTTGCCTATGAAAAATCCAACGTACGGATCAGGGAAGAGTTTTATTTTTTGGAAAGATAATGCAAATAAATTCGAACTAGCTATGGTGGTTGTTCTCTCAAGTAGTAAAAGTCGAGGGGGATTGATGGTTATTTAGGAACATTCACCAACTATGGAAGATGATCCAACCCACCTACATTCGTATATTTGTACTAACACGTTTGATTACAGACTCTAGGCTCCATATCGTTTAAGGTTTGCAATCATTAAGCATATACTGCCAAATTTGGTTTTATGCTTTGCACTACTCGAGGTTCATAGAAGAATTTTGATTTGGAGAACTGGAACATATTGGAATTTTACACTTTTTTACCAAAGGTCAAAGCTATAATAGTATAATAGTTTAAATAGTTGCAAGGTTGCCGTGACTCTGACAAACCTACGAGAGTATAACAGTCACGAAAAAACTTCTCAAACAACAGATATATGTATGTATGTATATCATGGATATCATTGTCAATATAGATTACCAATTGTGTTCAACTCCTCCAATATTATTCATTATTGTGTCAGTTAGATACACACATACATACATATGTATGTAATTCCTTGTGTCGTAAAGCTAGGTGGTAATATCCATAATCTTTTTGGAAATTCGCTTGCATGTGCGGACACATATACTACCTGGTGCTCATGAATATTTTCATGCATTGTGGAAGAAAGCCTAATATGTTTAAATATATACACATGTATATATGTGTACATATGTATAGACCAGGTATTTATCAGCCTGTTGACCCAAATTTCCTTCTACAACAAAAGGACAAACTCACTGAACTGGGAAATAAATGAAAAATTTATTTTCTAAAATCCGGGCTTTTTTCCCCTCTGTCGATTGCTAAACAAATGATTATTTAATATTTGCTTTATGATTTTATTACTGCCAGTTGATTTACTCCATTATTTTCTTGTGTGCGTGTGTGTCTTCGAGAATGACAGAGGATGTGTTCGGGAATTCGATTATTCCGCTTGAAAGGTGAATCTATAAATGAATGAATGAATGAAGGGTGCTGATGCTGTGCTGCGCATTCAGAGGCAGCTATTCTTCAACGAATTTCTTTTAACCACCAACTACGTCAGTTTTATATTTCATTTCATCTTGTTTTTGAGTGATATACTCGCACAGAAAATAAGGAAAATAATATACGGTTAACTGAATCTTACTTAACCTCTTAGGTGGGTGCAACCTGAATGATAATATATCTTTTGTTTGAAATAGTTCTTATGTATGTATGTATGTATGTGGGAACAGTAAACTTCGTTTTGATAATATTTTTTTAGTAATTTTTCTTAAATTCTTTCATTATACTTTTTCGTTTTATTACCTGGCTTTTCACTTTAAGATTATTCATTAAGAGTGTCCATTTTAGTTTTTAATTGAAACTGTTTGCATTTATTATATCAAAAAAAATAAATAAATGTTTAGTGTTAATACCATCGACCCAATTTATTATATTCACGTCGATTATTGAATCCGGCTGATTGATGGCGAAAGGATTTCATTCGATCCGCAATTATTCACTTTTTCTGTGTGATTCCGCGTTTTCAATAATGGCTACATTCTTTTGCTTCCTTACCGACGTTCGTTCACTTGCTTGCCGAAGTTTTCAAGATGGAGAAAATGTAAAAGTCAATCAACTGGATTCAATAACTGACGTGATTTTGAAACATCATTTAAATGTTTGCTATGGAAATGCCTGACTGACTTTTTTGGAGGAATCAGGTGACGTTCGTCGTGAGATCGAGTATAGTATGTACATATGTATATGTGTTTCTAGCATGAAGTCTCCATCAAACAGTAATATTTGGTGAATGGCTGTGGGTTACTCATACTCAGCCAAATGTGACAATTTGCCTTGATTTTCCGATAGTCGTAGATATTCAGGGTACAATTACTGATCACGATTCAGCTTCAAGTGTTGAGTTAAACCGATTTTATAGGAATAAGGATCAAATTCTTATGCAAATTTCGACTATTCCTGTCGCAGAATCAACAAATTTGGCACCTAACTCACACTTATGACAGAAATCGCAACATACTTTGGACTTTTTCCACTACTTTGTCTTTCGAATTTGACTCAATTTTTTCCACCCAACGTTTAGTTACTCATTAATCTAGATCCACTCGAGGCATCGCAAACTTAGGGAAAAGCTACGAACCGTTTGGAACAGAATATTTTTGAAATCCTCACACTGAAACTACCACCTTACACACCGATTTTAATAGTTATTATTGCATTTTAATTCAAAAATGTTATGTCATTCCCCCCATAGTGCCCCCCAGATACAGAAAAGGAAAGATATGGTATCCTACCATTCGTTTAAAATGGATTGTAGCTTTCTCTCATTTTTTACTTGTAGGTACCTACCTATACCTACATATAACAATGGTTTCCTGGAAAATTTCAAACTCGAGATTTCAATTTTATCTGTGGGTCCGCTTCAGGATTTGCTTCAGGCTTCACATCTGGAACCACAATTCGAGGCAAAATTGGAATTTTCATTCAAATCAAAATTAAGGGTACTTTACTTAGGGTCGATCTTAGTTAAAATGGATTTTATGGAAAACGACCGCAACTATTCTGAAAAAAATTGGTATCTTTTGTTAGCTTGGACATATGCTAAGTAATGGCAACATTTTTACTAGAAATAAAAAAAAAATTACAGTATTAATAGTCCATAAAATTTTCTATAATTCTGCTATACACCATATGCTCGTATGGTCACGCCCAATTTGTGAAGGGGTTTTAAAAAAAAAATATCTTAAAAGCTCCTAAATATACATACATATGTATGTATGTATAGCATCAGTATAATGTTATCATTATTGTTCTTTCGAAAATGCGAAATGCCACGTCTACTTTGCTCAGAAGAGAAAGCCTCCTCATAAGATTATACACTTATACACTTTATTTTCGCTAACAATGAAATGCAATATAATTTTGTTATTCTTTGTTTTACTTACCTACTCTTTGATTATAACCATTTGGCATGAATTATTATATTAAATTGATCAATTGCCCGCCTCCTTCTCGACGGGGTAGTATGCGTGATTTTTCAATAATTGTTTGAGACCCAGTGCTAGTTACCGTACTTACATATGTATGTAGCAGACTGCCACTTTTAAATAATAAGTGCAGAGGGCACTTGTGTTACTAAGTTCGTTTAATTCACTTCCTGACTTCTTGAACTAACCATTCTCGAGGTACATAAATATGTAAGTGTTATTATATACATATTTATACAACTAAATGAATTTATGGTTAATTGGGGTTTTAGTTTTTTCACCCTAAACATTATCATAAAGGATCGCTTCGCATAATAAATTATTATCGACTCCCCTTTACGACCGCCAAATGCCAACTGACAGATGCCAACCAAACTAAAATGACGACCGACACCGTAGACCTAGCACATAAAAAACACTCTGTATCTAATGTCTAGGACATGTTATATTGTCCCACTGTATCCTCTTCGTATCTTGTTTCAGTTTTATCTCAGATAAAAGTTTTGTGTTTCCTTCTTAGGATGAGTATGGAATTATTAAAGCGTTAATATCGTGAGTATGTTTATCAATATACACCTATAAGCGCGTAAGTAGAATTAATACGTATGTACAATGTACATAAAACGAAAACGGTGGTAATTTATTGTGTCTTAACACCGTGAACATACTTAATTACAGCTCTTCATACAATTTATAGAGCTCTTAATTACGTGTGATTGTAGCGTTATAATACGCGTGCACTGTTTACTTCACCTTCAATGACTGTCGGATATGGATTGTATGTTCAAATACTTTCGCACGCGATTGACATGAGTATGTTAAATGAAAAGAATGTTTTCTACCTTGGCGAGGGTGCGACAAATGATTTGAATACTTAATTACTGTGCTTGCTTCAGGTGTTTGCGTGTAAAAATGTTGATGATGTGGAATTTTAATGTTTACCTGTATTAAAATGAAGTTATTGTATCACACCTTGGCAACGGCGCCAACGTAAGGTATCAGGGGAAAAGAGCAGGATAAGTATGTAAAATGGTTAATTAGAAGTTGGAATCGAGTAACGGATACATTCAGTTAATAATGTGAGGCATAGAAAAAAAAAAAAATTCTTGCTTAAAAGTTGTTTATATGTATGAGGCTGATGAACAAACAGTTTTATGTAAAAATATGTAAAGGACACGTGTACGTACATACATATGTATGGGTATGTGTAATCAAACGTACATATAATGCGGATCATAATGAAGACATTTTCTAAGTATATACAGTTCTGTAATATTACATTAAGTAGTGCCTAACCAAAACCTGGCATGAAAACAGAAGATTAGAAGAAGCTGCTTTGAGGTGCTTTGAAAAAGAGGGATAGTAAAACTCTTTTTTTTTATCCACTCAAGCAAGTATCTTGCATTTGTCTGACCGGAGACTGGTGAAAATCATCAATGACTAGTTTTAGGATTTTATTAGGAAACGTTCTGCGAACACTTACTTCGATCCTTAATAGCATGAAACTCTTGACCACAGTAGTATAGGATGAAGTGCTCAATATCCATGGAATTAATAAGGATAAACCTACATCGGTGCATTCTCAACTTTTTAGGAAAGGACAATTGTGAATCTGGATCCTCATGTTACACGACAGAATAAGAAAGATATCAAAAGGAGTACAACCTCGTTGGTGACACATCGGTCAAGATGATAAAATAAGAGTAAACACGAACACAATGAGTTGACGAAATGATTTTGAAAGAGACTCTCGTACATAAAAAGAAGCTAATAGAAACCTAATCTCATAGCCGTCGTAGTGTCTAGTATCGAAGAAGACCTAAAAAGATTGATTCGGCGCCGATCAGAGGAATTGGGCATCAAAAGAGAGTCTGGCTCCCTATAAGATTGTGCCGATGCAAAAATTGAAACCGCACGACCATAGATAATGCCGGGGGCTTGCTTATTGGGCGCTGGAAATGTTGGCCGGAGATCCGAATTTTGCCAAAAATCATCTTCTCGAACGAGGCAAATTTGTGGCACAGTGGCTATGTCACCAATCGCAATTGCCGTTATTAGACCGAACAAGCCAGTCCTTGTGGTATCTTAAATAGAGCCGATGTTAAAAAAATGACAATTCATCTAGAATGGTTGTTAGTTTAAGAAACTATGATGCTATCAAACGTTCATATATATGTACATAAATGAACATATGTAACATCACATATGTACGTATGTGATTTGAATATTTTAACTTCATATTTTTTTTTTTTGATTTCTAATAAATTCCTTCTCAGAAATTTTTTCCTCCTGTCTCAAAATTTAAGTCCCAAAACAAGGTAACAGAAAGGCAGGTGGGCGTAAGCTTAATTGATTTCACTTTCTATATTGATTACAAAAACATACATATATTTACATACATACATACATACATATATGTATACTCTACAAGGTCTATCTGTATTATTTGTTTATATTAAAACTACCTATGTGTGAAACTTAACATGTACATGGGTAGGTATGTAAATACGTGTAAAAAATATAAATACTGATTATACTAATCTAATCATTAATGATCAGACATTCTCTCACGCCATAAAACTTTTAAACTGTAGTAAGTATGGTCGTGATCCCTTTGGCTCCGGCATGAATATAAGCCGTATCTGAAAAAGATAATTTTTAAACACCCTCCACTAAAAACTAGTAATGTTCTTTTGGCGCAAGAAATTTGTGTACACACAAATGTATATACAATATAAGACTTCTTAAAATTATATTGATGCAGGGAGAAGTACAGAAGTGGTGGTTCATAAACTTGTCTACCAGGTCTCTTGCTTATGTATACAAGCAGCCTTCTAAGTTCACCCAACTTAAACAACAAATAAAAAGTAGGATAGTGTCATTGCATAATAGAAGAAGCTTCATGTTTACACTTTCAAAGTGTTTTAGATTGTTATGTGTGTTTGAACAGTAACCTACAAGGATAATCCAATTGTTCCTGGAATATGTATATTCTTAGGGAAATTCGCCCCATTGCATGGACAATACTATTTATACAGGTGGTTACTATTAATAGTGATGTGTAACAAATTTTTGCAGATGAAACACGTATGCATTTGAATGAATGCATTACTTTTAATGGGAATTAACACATCGCCGTTACTAATAGAGTATATTCTTAGTGGTTTAGAATTCATATACATACATATATGGACGTACATACATATGTACATAAATGTTCTTGTATCTATCATAGTCATTTTTCCCATTTCCCAAAAACTTGTATAGTGTTTCCAGAGTGTAATGATAAAACGCGTTAGGTATACGCAGGAATTAGGTTTGGGTGAGCACCTACATACTACATCCATATATTTTTACTTCCACCTATACCTATAGGGCGCTGTTACTCAGTGGATAGTGCGTTGGACTATGGAGCAAGGGATTCGAGATCGAATCCCAGTCGGGGAATACCTAAAAAGTTTTTCACGGCCCCACCTCTCACGAGCGTCTGACAAACATCCGAGAGTACACCTGTCCTGAGAAAGCTTCTCAAATAACAAATTGCCCTTAGGACACGGCATTAAACAGTAGGCCCCTTCCATTCGTGTAAAGAATATAACACGCACAACACGAATGGTTGTGAGAAGCTAGGCCCTGGGTCCCATCGACCTGTAGCGCCAAGTATTTATTTAAAATTTCACTAATTGGTCTATATGATAATTCCTCAAGATCACAGGAGAAGTGTCGGGGAATTTAAATATAAGGTGGATAAGCCCAGGGCAGTGGCAGAGACAGTGGGTTGTATCTTCATTGGCTTCCTAGTCTCCACATCTTCGACATAAATCTTCATCCGTGAGTTTTAGTTTTCTCATGTGTTACCGAAGAGAGTTATGCCCCATGATAACTCCTATCAAGATAGAAAGGGATTTCCTTTCCTTTTGCATAATTCGGTCGGGCCTATTCTTGTCAAAGAAAGGAAATAGGCTTCTAGTAATTACACAGATGTCTAGGGAGGACCATCTACTATTGGCCTCTCTGCTGGCCCAGTGCCTCTTGCTTCACTGCGCAAGGCGGGATGAACACCGAGGTGTCTACCTGTTGTGATGTAGATTCAAAACCCCTTCTTGACAATTCGTCTGCCTTTTCATTTTCTGGTATTCCTTCGTGTCCAGGGACTCAGCAGAGGGCAACCTTGTGCTGTGTAAAAAGAATCTTCAGTTCTTCACTTGATTCATAAGTTTGGATTTTATTCCAATGCTATATGCTATAGAATATGTTACTGGCATTACTTCGAGACCGTGTACTTTGACCTTTCTCCTTGCTAGTTAATAATCACCCTTGCCATCAGCTTGGTAAGGAGGCTGGATTTTCAGGCATGTTCGATTTCTTTTAACTCAAGCTGCTACGAACTGAAAGTGCAGCATGGTAGGTTAGGTAGTGCGCCGAATTACTGAAAATATTCTTGAAGAATTGTAATAAACTGAAAGCTAGAAAGTTGAGGTAGAGATATACATACATATACATATATGTACATATGCATGCAAGTCCCACTGAAGTAAGACACAAATCAAGAATCGTATAATAAATGTATATCCCACTTCATCTAAACGTAGGTACTATATCAAATCTTGTAAGACATGCGTTATGCTGGATTATCTTCGGTAAACAAAGAAAAGAAATTGAAATGAATTGGATTTGTTGAGCAGCCCTGTATGAGGTGGTAACAAGTCTTCTACTTTAACAATGTAAATTTCAAAGAATAGCATTAGCAAAGAATAGACTGGGTTGACAAGACAAGACAAACCAAACCAAAACTGGGAAACTGTCAAGTACATGCACTGCCTCCTACAGACACCTCGCAAGGTGAGATCATATCCTATGTACTGTGGATACTGGTTTTGAAGCAAATCATCAAACTGTTTAGGGTGAAGTCGGCCATACAGACAGACAGATTAACTGTCAGATTATGTAAATAAATTCTCGAGCTATATTACCTACATATAGGGCAAGTATTGCAATCGTGAAAAAAATCGAACTCGAGATTTTAATCAAACCTGACATTACTATGATGGAGAAGTCCAAACAAGTCCAACACAAGCATGTCTGTCTGTCTGTCTGTCTGTATATGCGACTGCGGCCTAAACGGCTGGACGGATTTTCTTTAAACTTCATATCTGTGGTGTGTGTGTAATCGAAATTGGAATTTTCATTCTAACCTCAAAATTAAGGGTAGTTTACTTACGGCCGATTTCAGTTAAAATGGATTTTCTCGAAAACGGATCTAACGATTTCGATAAAATTTGATGTGTGGATTAGCTTGGGCATATGCTATGAGGTGGCAAAAAATCGAATAACGGTAACATTGAAAATCAGCTGTTCGGGTATTTGTTCGGGGATTGGGATAAAAATTAATATTTCTAGGTTATAAGACAAGTGCAAAATAATGGCATACCAAATTTTGAAATGCCACGCCCACTTTTATAAAATTCATTTTTTTTGAACATTTTTACTAGAAATTGAGAAAAAAATTATTTAAGCAAAGTAATAGGCTTTAAATTAAATCTATATCAGCATTGGAATCAAATGATTGGCTGGTGCGGAGTAAATATTGTTCATATCTGTGAATTCCTTTCGAATCCCTTCTACTAGCTTTTATTTGTCTTTCTGTCATCATCGATTTTCCACCTAATTTCGGAGCTCTATTATACGTTTTATTTAAGTTAGTGGTAGTGGCAACACTGAAGGTGTTAATTTTTACAAGTCATTTCCGCTGATGGAATAAGAAGATGACATCGACGTAGGTCGAACCAAAGACAATAAAATCAAACATACCTAGCTGTCTAAGGTTGATATGTATAACTTGTAGACAAAGAAGCAGTCCCACCGCTTGGGACAAAACATCACTTTCGTCAACTACAACTTCAAGGTGGCTAAGGAGTTCACCTATTTTGTTTAGTAAAGAAGCGATGAAGAATCACCCAGTCTAACCAAGGCTAGTAGCAAATTTTCGTTGCTTAGTTAACATACATAATACCAAAACACCAAAGTTCAAAATCGTTTTCCACTGGATATTACTCCTATCAGTTTTGTATGATGACAAACGGAGAACGGTAAGCAGGAAAGCGATACAGACCTCCTAGTACTTTGGAAAAAAAAATACTGAATCAATGGCGGAGATTTTTTTACCAGAAAGGTTATGAGGTTTCTCCACCCTTGATCATACTGTGTTGGCAATATCACGTGAATGACGCTCCAACCTGCAGAGTTTTTGAATCCCAAACCGTTCGAAATAAAAAGAAATATAGAATCTCCTTTATATGGATGAAGAAAGGGTCATATGAAATTGACTTAAAAAAGGCATTTTATTAATTTTCCCATGCAAGCCACTATCAGCATTATGTAATATTTGAGTAAGTGTGGACAGAAAGAGTATGTCGACAATAAATTTCGCAGATGCATACATACATACATATGCAACCCCAACAACAATAGTGATATTCAAATGCAGGGATATTCATCGTTGCGGGATACTAAAACAATTTCAAATAGGAAGTCGAGAGAGAGTGATATGGAAATGGTTAGCCAGTATGCCCATGATGTCTGCCATTTATATATGGTCTGGCTTATTGTCTACGACAATTGGGAGGTGTTTCGTAAGTTACTAAGAGGTGAGGACTTGTTATCCTCTAGATTGTGGACGCCTGGACAGTAAACAAATAAAATGAATTGAAATGGTTTAAATTTCCGCCTCTGATTTATCATATTCGCAGAATTGGCGAAAGGTTGTAATGGAATTGCGTTTACCAGTCAATGGGCCAATATGTCGTTTCTTGGCTAAAACATACGTACATATGTATGTATGTATGTACATACGCACAAATATATGTACATATGTACTTACTTTCACTTAGGAAGTGAAATTGCAAAATGTTTTGCTTATTCTTAATTTTTTTTTATGCGTTTGGTAGATCCATGCATACTACGTGTGTCATTATCTACTCGTCTCTCTTTAAATATACATATATGTACATACTCACATTTATTTGAGAAAAATATAATAGCTGTTTCATCACTTTTTTGGCCTGATTCATGATCTTTGAGACAGACTTCAGTCTCAAGTTTAACCTTAATGCCAATTAACGAATACTTAAAGCTTTAGATATCTTTCTCATTTTTTGCTTATCATATGTATGCACAGGAACCTTTTCCACCGTGCAGGGGAAACTACCCACAACCAACCAACACCCAAACAAGAACACAAGAACCTGCCAAAAAATGTCTGCACCACACCACAGTCGTTTTGTTAAAGTCATGGACCATTAACGCTGACATAAACGTAGAGCTATACCAAGTGCAGTAAGGTTTTCATAGATTGTTTCCATGTTTTGTACCATGGACCAATACATACATAGATCATTACTGAAAACCTTGAAAAGAATCGGAACTATATTTGTATGTACCTACCTACTGTATGTACTTTCTTGGCTCCACTGAGTTTTTTTTCCAAAACTAACCACCTAAACATAATTATTACATTTTTCCTTTTAAAAGTTGTGGAGCAAAACTCTTACTATATTTGGGGTCAGAAATAAAATAACTACAAAATAGTTGTTAAATATTGTTAACTCTATTTTATCTTCTATGTATTTACATGTACATATGTATGTATGTTTATTATGAGGTTCTGTTTTGTAATGAAAAACTTTTACGTCAAACAATTACATACAATTATGGAATACAAAAAAACTATTTCCCTTTATTCTTGGCATATTTTCAAAACAAAAGTTAGTTGAACAATAACGTTTCACGAACAGGGTTATACTAAACAAAAGTATTAATTGCACTGTGTGTCAACAGATGACGCTGGCTCAGTTGGGAAAATATCAATTGCACGTGCTGTTAATTTCGAGGTTATAATGAAAATTCCGATTCCATCTCTAATTGTGGCCAGTTCGGTCGTTTCGTAAATGAAAAAAAGAAATATTTTAAACTCTCATAGCATGATGTTCTGTCAAATGATATGCATTAGCTTAATATGCATAGACAGCACAAGCTTATGATGCGGTGAAGGACATTAATTATAAAAATGATCTCAAGCTAAACCTTCTATTAAAGTGCAATGTTCAACTAGAAAACTAACATAAATTCGAAGATACTGCACCTCGCAAATTACCTAAGGTATAGTATATACGGTAAAGGGCCTCTTTTTCGACATTGAGGCCTAAGTTATAGAGGAAATCCTGCATGAAGTCTTAATAAAACAAACCCAATCCAAACAAAACAAATATTTCAAATTCAAATAAACCAACCAATACCAATCGCAACAAGCTAAATCTTTCATACTTATATCTATCTGGATAGTTTACCCATGTATGTACATATGTACAAAGCCAACCTTTCCTGAAATTCAAGAATGTCTTTCAATTGGAGGATAAATTAAACAATTTGAGAAATCAACGTGACTCATCCGTAACCAGAGTTGCTGGCTACTTCCTAAATCATGTGTCAGAGCGAAAATTGGCAACAATTTATGTGGTATGCGTAATTGCGTATATCCTGTGGAATGTTCTCTGACAATTTGGCATCATCAGATATACACATTTTTACATACATATGTACATATTCACGATTATTGTTCCCTATTGTAATGTAACCTATAGGCAGGGAGTTTTTTGTTTTACTTTTCTTTTTGATAAGGAAACTTTATTGTTATGCCTTTGTTTTTGTTGCTTTTGTTATTGCCCTGTAGAAGGGATATTTTTATGGGACTCACATATAAATGTCCCTTCGGCATACTGTATTTGTATTCTACTTTGGTTGCTTGGTACCGAAATCCCATTATCATCAGCATCGAAATTTATATTGGACAATTATTGCTGAAGATAGGAACCATGTAACGACAGAATGCTATAACCGAAAAATGGCAATAAGAGGCGCTTCATACTATTGAACAGACATATTGACTAGGACTAGAACTTACGTAAGCTACTGAAAAACTTTCTCCATTAAATTAAGTTGTAGTTTCAAAGATCCAACTCATCCATTCATCATCCGTAGAAAGGATAGTCTTAAGTTTTGATTATGAAACTGTTACATATGTATATTTATATATTTACATGAATATATTTATTGTGACCAATGCCCAGTCTACCTCACAGGACTGAAATTAAATGTTTGACAGAAAGATGTGTGTGATAGCTAAGAACTCGCTTTCTTTTTCAATTTGAAATAGTAGTGATTTTGTGACAATAAACAAATTGTTGTCGTTTGTGTGTTTGTTTTGAATTTTTGAAAAAATAGTTTTATTCTAATTGTAAAAGCGAGTGAAAATGAAAATGAGATAAAAATGTATTCTAATGCACTTTAACCACATACAATTCTTTCTGCTGTTTGGACCATAAATGATTTGCCAACTGGTAATGGGCATGCCACACACAGATATTCAACTGTGCGAGCTGTCTCCAACTCATACCCAGAGATCTTATTTCCTCCTTAACTGTACTGCATGCATACAAAATTTTACTTGAACGTTCTTTTTAAGAGCTGTTTGTTTGAGATGCGTTTTGTGCAGGACATTCTTGAGATGATAGACATCCACATAAATATTAACAAACGTTTGCAGCTTATGAGTGGTATCAGTAGTACCTTACATACACTGCATCCATAAATCAGGGTGATACGCCCTACTAAAAAAAAATACACATATACTTGGCGCAATAGGTCGATGGGACCCAGGGGATAGCTTCCCACAACCATTCGCATTGTACGTGTTATATTCTTTACACGAATGGAAGGGGTCTACTGTTTAATGCCGTGTCCGAAGGGCAGTTTGTTATTTGAGAAGCTTTCTCAGGACAGTTGTACTCTCGGATGTTTGTCAGACGCTCGCAAGAGGTGGGCTCATGAAAAACTTTTTATGTGTTCCGACTGGAATTTGAATCTCGAACCTTTTACTCCATAGTCCAACGCACTAACCACTGAGCCACGACGCCCACTACACTTTTATATTCTATCTATCTTACGGGGACATTAAGTTTTATACATTGTTTGTAAGAGAAATAATCAAAAAAGACAGTATAAAGAATGAAATGGAAACCAGTTGTTAGGTCTTAGATTTTGGGCTTTTCTTACCTGAGCTTTTGAGTAGAAGGAACAGTACTCCCGCCGACTCCCTGCCCAGTTTCTATAATTTGACATTTTTGTATGAAATCGGATAATGTTATCAAGATCAAATATTAGGATGCCTAAGTTGTGTACAATTCACTAATACATTGTCTTTAGCCGCCACTTTTTCGGACCGTTTTTATTAAATAACCAATTCTGATGGAAATTTGATACATAAGTAACGTTTCTCACTATTTTTTTTAAATTAGAACTGTTTTATTAATACATTCTACTATTTTTTGAATTAAATTAGTTTTGATTTTCGATTCGAATATAGTAGAAGCTAGTATACTAACTTTCGGGACTCCCTGTACATATATTAGTACGTCAGTCGAAAAACCTTTATCATCACTGTATTCTCATGTGCTGATAATTTACCTTCTAAACTTGAAATATGCACTTAATCTACATATATACGAGTAGAATACTCAAATGCTCCTTCATTCGGTAGTGCATTTGCTTTTAGCAGATATAAATTTATATGCATAAAGCATACATACAATGCAACACCCGGGATCCGATCGACCTACAAACCTAGTAGTTCGTCATTTTCCATGTGGTGTCCTATATGTACATATTCTGTTCAATTCCTCAATCCTTTCGAAAGATGCTGTACACGACGAGCTACTGAAACTCTCCAGAAGCATTGAATTTTCATAACCAAGGAACATAATGTATGTAAAAAAAATACACTCTCTCTTCTTGTAGTGTTATTTTGTAGCTCATGTCTGACTGTGCGATTGATTTTCGACTTGGAAAATTATTTCAATAGGTCTTGGTAGGTATCCAAATAAAATAGGAAACTTTTGCATACCAGTAGCTTGTGCATTTACAAAAGATACATTTCTTATTATGTTACAAAAATTTATTGTAAATTTTAGAAAATGTTCGTACATATGAACATATGCACATATGTATGGCTGGATAATTGGCATAAATCCAATGCATGAAAAGTATGTATGTATTGTATATCCATTTCGATTACAATGTTCGAATTACAATGTTCATTTTTGTTCAAAAGTACAAACATATATTGGTCAGTAGATAAGCGACTAACTAAAACTTGCAATATGGCTTAAAGAAAAATGTATAGGTACGTACTCGAGAGGTAATTATAGAGACAAATACAGGCACGAGTTACAGAAGACATCTTAACAAAAAGCTCAACTAGTAATTTGATCATGTACATATTCATCTGTATATATCGAAATTGACGATAGCTTTTAATTTTAAAAATTACTTGAGTGGGTATATCATTCTATGGATATGCTCTATCTATTCAGTAGGTTAAGTGGATTTATTAAGAGTGATCCTGTAACGAGAAGTTAAGTGGACCAAATGGGTTTAATTAAAATCTATTAGCAGTGATTGAATGGTCATTGAAATGGTATTCAAAAGGAAGGAAAAAACGATGTCAATTGTGTGCGACTTGATGACATTTATTTCCTATATGACTGAAATGGCTAAAGCGACGCTTAAATTCAGTCAGCCAATAACGTAAGTACAAACAAAAATACTATACACAAATAAAAATATTGACGACCTTTATAACATCAATCATAAAATGCAATATGTACATATGTAGTAAAAATGGGAAAAAAAAGAAAACATTTGTTAAGAAAATAACCAGATTGAGATACATGAATGCAATTAAAAAAAAAAAACCAATTGTGATGAGTAAATTCAATGCGCAAATAAAGTACATGCATGTAATTAATAGTCCATTAAGCAACATTCGTTGGTCAAGTTGGTATGTATACGCACATACACACATATGTATTTACATCAGAAACTTTAAAATTTATTTAACCTACTGAGGAGAAGTTCAACATTTGATTCCCAAATACTACCAAGGATTTTCTGGTGATGCTATAATCAATAGTGAATATGGGAATAGGCTGTCTATCTAGATGGGGTAAAATCTTTGTTTTACCAGTAGGTTAACAATTGGCCTAAGCCTGTCTTGTGATAATTTTAACAAACAATTATTTTTAGTTCAGACTTTATTTTGTTTCTCAGAACGATAGACTTGAGATGGATGTTTCCACCACTTGCCCAGTGTTCTTTTACCATTAGACCTCGCCGGTATACTACCCTCTATAACTTATTTTTGGTTCGACTTTCCCCTGCTTGTCATATAATCATTGAAATCTCTGTTTAATGACGTAAGTGATGTCATAATTTAATGGAACTTTTATTTCGCATATCTTAATTCCATTTATAAACAACGTCTCCCCAGATGAAGAGGTCCTTTTCAAGAGCTCCTCAAGGTGGTCCTCTGATTATCATTTTGTCTTTTAATACAGTTAAGTGTATCATCGAATTTTTATTTATCTTTCCTCCTCATGACTTCAAAATCTTCAGGCATCATCTGTAACAGAGTCTGAGACAACAAAGCATTTGTAAAAGTGTCTTGTAACTGTTAATGTTCTGGAAAGCACACATTATTAGACCGGTTGTATAAGTACAAACTTACGAGCTTAAAAATATCGCGTTAGAGCAGCTCAAAAAATTATTCAAAAATACTAGAAAATAAAGTGCACGCCTGGGTCGTACGTACTTGCACTGTAATGCTTTAAGTGCAAAAAGCTAACAGGATTGAGGTCCAAGTCTTGTTTTTCCCAGTATAGTAGGCGTGGCATTCTGCGTTTCGATGGAATAGTAGTCATAACATTGTAGGAGTTTACTCAATATTTTGTTTTTATAAAAACGCCCTTAAAAAGTGGGCGTAGCCAGATAGGGTGTTGTGAGTTATAGAAAATTTTAAGGCCCATTACTTTGCTTAAATAATTTTTTCCTAATTTCTAGTAAAAATTTTGAAAAAAAAATAAGTTTTATAAATATGGGCGTGACAATTCCAAAATTAAATAATAACTAATAATTTTTAGCCCAATCGCCGAACAAATACCCGAGAAACAGCTGATTTTCAATATTACCTACTGTTATTCAAAATTTTCGTGAAAAACGTGGTATGCCACCTCATAGCATATGCCCAAACTAACCCACATATCAAATTTTATCGAAATCGTTACAGGCTTTTTCGAGAAAATCCATTTTAAATGACTTTTTTTACGATTGCAATACTTGCCTTTAGGTATAGGTGCAAGTAAAAATACATCAAGAAGTGTACGGTAGGTAGAAGCCCCCTGATTTTGATAATAGTTTATAGGTGCAGAAGGCATGCATTGTGAATGTATTATAACATTATAAAAAAGTTCTTACAGGACTTGGTTCTGATAACATAATTTTTCATACATACATACATATACTTTTTGACACATATCGGGCAATAACAAGGCCCTAATTTGACGAATATTAGTTTTTAAAGTGTCAATCAAGGGTTTGCATAAACACACGGACTTTGTGACCTGTTCACATTCCCCAAATAAGAAAAAACTCGTCCAGGAAATACATGTGTCTTGCAAGACATGGCACCATCTTATTGAAATCACATACATATCTCCCATATCCATATCCTCCATTTTAGGCCAAAAACATTCGGTTATCAATTGACTATAGCAATGAGAATTGACGGTGACGATTACAGCTCCCTCATTTTCGAAGAAGTATGGACCAATGATACCACCATACTATATTCTACCATACAGTGGCTTTTTGTGGATGCAATAGTCTTTCGATAGTGACATATGGATTTGCATTTCACACGTTCAGCGATTGTGAAACGAAATTTAAAACTAAATATATCGAGTCTTGGATGACAGTTCGGTTTGACATATGTGATTGAAACATTGATGCTAAACCCGGCCCGCGAATTGGATGACCCCGTATTGCTGTGCACACTTTCTTTTTCGGCTCTGCTTGTAACATCATACGAAGTCCTTTCTGTATCCACCCTTACATGACGTCAAACGCCATCTTGCGTTCATTTGGTTCATGATTTTGTTCGATAGAATGCAAACATCTTCGAGGTTCTTGAGATTCATATGACATCTATTGTCGGCAAAGTAGTCTTCAAAACGTTACTTATCACCAACAAGAAGAATAGTGGTGGTAGTATGCAGCCTTCCCGAAACCCTCTATGAATATTCTTCTCCTTCCTGACAACATACCCCATTGCACTGCGTGATATGTTGGTCCTTCATAATTTTTATAATACACAATCATTTGAACGTAAAGCATGCGTAAAATTTATACAACAAGATACGTAATTTTAAATTTCGCATTTTACTGTGATAGGTAATTTTTAATCAGTAAAAACTAGGATGTTATTAAATACCAAAAACCGAGGAAATACAACTAAAACATTTCGAAAAACTATTATAACGTTTAGTCATCATCTAGCGGCTTCTCGCACAGCCATAGTAAAAGTAAGCGATTAATTCGAACGTCTCGGACAGGTTAGTGACAGTGACTCGTGTTGCTCCAGGAAAGTCAGCTAAAAACATCGCTGCCGTAGTTGAGAGTTTTTTCAAAAGGATGGCTCGGCAAGTCACTCAGCTGTGGAACAATCACTCCATATCGGGACAAATTTCCTAGACATGTGATTTATCTATTGATTTTAAATTACATCTAATTAAGCAATTCTCATTACACTATGGAACGTTTTCTGGAAATCTTTAAAAGCAGGTTCAGCGAAATTCCATTCTCGACACATCGTAGATTATACAGCACTAACAAATAACTTCTATAATATGGATCTAGTTGCAAAGCCCTCTTCATCCTTTTAGAACGCTTCATTTGAAATCTAACTGTTCTGCCAATAGCATTATTCTCCCTTTAGTATAAAAAGATAATAAAACGGCGGAGAGCTTATTATCAAAGCAATGACATATTTTATTCCAAAACTCGCAAAAGGCACATCTACATATATATTACACATTTGGAAGCAGTATTTCTTTGTCGCTGCGATCGACTTCTGCGCCTTCTGTCTTTGGAACGACTTTTTCTCGACTAAGGAATGACGTAGAGGCTTTCGAAAGAAAAAGACGAAATCCTTGTTCTTTATAAAGCAATACATTTATATACGATACATCCACCATAAAATGGGATAAATTGACACACATAAGTAGCGATTCAACACCCTGTTCAATTCCGGTGTGTGTATATGAGCTAGTTAAAGCTGATTGAATAAAGAAATTCCACGTCCCGTATACTCCGTCCCGGTCCCATTTTCGATGTCATTTATTCAATTCCAATTCAAAGAAATCGAAGAAAAGAGGAGAAAATACACAAGAAACCGTAAAAGAACCCAAATTGAATAAAGTTAAATTTTATTTGAAGTCCTTTCAGGACTTCTTCGAACACAGCAGTGCTCCCAGGCGCAATGTAAAGGCGTACAGGACGGGTGTAAATATATGTATACACTTAACGGTACAGGAAGATTGAATCCTTGTCAAATTTTCTTATATTGCTTCAAATGTACTACACTCTCAAACAATCAAAGGAAGTAGGTACCACATGTTCACAAGGATATTCTAGGACGAATTTAGATTTTGCACTTTATTACCGATACTTTCATTTGGTTGTTATCTTGCTGGATAGAAGAAGAGTATGATACTCATACATAGGTACATAGGTATGTATGTATGTAGGTGTCCTAAAAAAGGAGCATTCGCACTGAGTACTATGTGAGATGGCGCACCGGAGGTGTAAGGAACCAATCTAATTCCGAAGTGTAATCGAAATGTAAAACGTGACTGGGATTGTTCTTCGGATGTGCGGTCAGCAAAAGAAAGAGGATCCTGTGGCTGTTGGACTAGGTAGTAGCCGGTTTGAACATATTCCAATTTAGTTTTACACATTCAGTTGGATTAGTTAGCTGTTAAGAAATTGAGTTGTCCTTTTTTCACACTCTAGTGCAACGTTTTTCTTGTTCAGTTTCCATGAAGAGGGAAAAAGAAAAAAATGCAAAACGCGACCTTTAGCGGCGTGTATAAAAAACATTTTTTTGCTATGCTGTACTCCATATGCAATGAAGTGAGAAATCGAATTCGTTCGCTTGAATCTATTCCTTTACAGCCATCGAGTGCATACAGAATCAAGTGGTGATTGAAAGCAGAGGTCCAGAATATAGTCATATTCCGCATTCAATTTAAGGCAATAGGTACGACTGTATTTGGAGATACAAGAAGTCAAGATCGAAAGTTTTGATTCGTACGTATCTATACCTATGAATATGAATATGTAGTGATCTTATCATCAGATAGTTATGGTCTCTTCCGGATTAGGATTATCTCGCATTTAAGATCTTGTAAGAACTTGTTTAGTCTCGCTTTATCAGAAGGGATAAAGTTTGTGCCAACTATGCCGGCACACCCTTTTATATCCCATGAGCTTCTTTATTTCCCTTCGATAGTTACCACCCGTCATTCTTTTTTTTTTTTTTATAGCTCCAAACTGCAGCTGGTCAGTTGTCTCGATAAAAGTAACATTTGGTATGTCTTGTAGGATCTGCTTAGGATCCGTTAGTTTGTTTGTAAAATAATCCATATTTTCTCTTTGACTTTGTGCAAAAGTTTCACTAAGTTTCGGTATATTAGCGATTCATGCGAGGCGAAATCCATACCTGTATAAAGCTCCGTGACAATTTGTTTATCATAAAATATCAATCAAATTAGGAGTTCTGCTAATATTCGTCGACCAGTATGTAGGTTTACAAGTAGTTTACGACCTTTTCTCGTAGTGAATCCCCTTAAGTATGTTTAGCATTGAAGTCTCCTCCCATTATAAGCTTAAACTTGTGTATGATAATAAGCCCAGGTAGATTGTACATATAGTTTTACATAATAGTTACGGTTGTGGTTTGAAAGTTGAATCAACTTATTTTCTCTTTTTCGTAGTTATGACGCTATGCCTTATATGTACATATGTACTATCCACACTGCCTCCTCTCTCACAGTTATCTGGATAAACCGTATGGTACAAGTGGGAAAATACAAGAAGTAAACAATAAATTTAAATCCTCCTTAAAGTAAGTATTTTGGTTGGTAGATCTTCAGTGAAAAAAAAAGTGGAACGAGAAACTAACCTTCTTTATTCAGACTAGACATTATAAACGAATGATTTTCGAAAGGAAATGGTGCAACGTTATATAGATAATGTTCGGTTCTTATGGGATTGTGCTCCTATGGGACAAAGGATTTGTTTGTTATACGCTAGCTCCGTTCATCCCCTGACTGTCATGTGCAATGAAGATCCTGAATATGTACATATGTAATTCGAATGTATTTTCAGTAATTTTTCGTGTTAACCATCGAAATTTTTCAGGAGTTGGCTTAGTCTAGGAATGTGATATTGTATTATGTGTCAAGTACTTATTCGTACCCATTCTCATCGTTGAATGATATAGTTGTGAAAACACACCTCATTTCTTTTTATATCCGATATCAGAAAATTGGTTTCCATTTTCAAGGATCCAAGTGCGAATTTTTTCCAATTTTGTTAATTAGTTTCAAGAGAACACGTATAATATTTGGTTCGCATAACGTACACATGCTCGTAGACATTATCACATGTGGCAAATTAACAGAAGATACTTGAATACATATGTAAATTGGAAACAAAAAAATATTATATCAGAAGTACATACATATGTACATATATGTATACGTATTGCTTATATTGCTAAGGTATGTACCTACAGACATAGTATCTGTAGATGAACAGAAGAGTGTCACTATAGAGAAACCTGGTCAAAAGTGAAAAAAGGGAAATTTGTTAAAACGAATAACAACTGATATACCTACTATTGTACCTTAATAGGCATTACATTACATAATGGACAATTGAATAATGATTCTATTTTTTTCTGCTGAAACATTAGTCGAAAGTCAAAAGTTCACCGGCTTTGTTGATTACTCGCATTCATTTAATTTCAATTTTGTGAACATTTCGCTATAGTCCGGGGTGGACTGGGATGATAAGGAATGTATACATGGTTACTTTAGTTGTTCGAGAGAGGGCTTTGCTAAACAATTTCCTTGTTAAGCCAAAAGAGTACCGATCGGCCCGCGTTAATCTCCTATCTCAAAGTTATATCTGTCGAGGGTAACCGATACGTCGATTTTTTGCGTCCTTTTGGTTGAAACAAATTCTGTACAATTCTTTCAAGAACGATGTTAAAGTAATCGCATGACATCCTTAATATCAGCTCTCGGTGACGACTTCCGAGACCTTGACAGAGCAGCGTGCACTCTCCATCGCCATCCTGCACAACCGGACAAGTTCCAGTAAGGTCGAACTACTAGAGCTATTCCTATACAAGCTCCTTCCACTATTTTCATTCCCAGGTGTATAGGGATCTCCCATACTGAGTCAGGGTGATGAAAAAGAATTGGTGACTGGTCCTCCAGGTCACTCACTATTGTACTTTCAGTTTTTACCATAAAATATTTCTTGATAGCTATTGTCAACCTACGCTAGTTAATGTTATCCCCTGTATGGTGCTGCAACATTTTTATAATCTTTCAATGGTAAGGGGACTTTATGGATTGCTCGCAGAAATCTGAATACCTAGAGTTTAAGTATGACATGCAAGTATGAATTTCCTTTTCAAAAAGTTAAGAGATTCCTTTTCTTTGAACAAAATACCTGACTCTAAAATTATTAAATTAAAGCATATTCAGAGGTGGGGCGACCTTAGTTTCTGAATAAAGATATTTTTTATTGATTTCATACTATCAGTACACCTACACCTACATATGTATCTATGTGTATAAAAGTATGAATGGATGAGTGTCATTAAAAGTATTGATTGACACAAACATGAATATATACATCGTTGTATTCTTCATGCTTACATATGCACATAGATAATTTGTACATACATATTATATATTTTTTCGCAAGGAATTTCCTTATTTACATACTTTCATCCTTCTTGCATTTAAATATTTTTTGCTCTTTTTTGTTGTAAACTTTACCAAAGCACGATACAAAAGAAAGAAATTACGCGTCGCGAAGGATATCTCAGACAACGGTGAAGACGATATAGAATCCCATCGTCGTTGTCGTCGCCATCGCCATCGCCATTTTTATATTGTTATTGCCCCAAAAGAATTTAAATTCATAGCTGATAATACTTGAAGTTTATTCATGGTATCATCCGGGATTGCTGTACAGCGGATGGAAGACGAAATGTGCAGGTCGTTGGAAACGACTTTTTCTCCAGTCACATATTTGTGTTGAAGGATTTTTCTTGAGACATCATTTTTCGTATTATTATTTGAGAAATACCTTTGGTGTACGAGGGATAACTGACCTTAATAAAATAAATGCTAATCTGTTTACTTCTGCCAAGTAGATGAATATAATACGAAACAAGTACAAGAGATTTCGTTGGAGTATATTTATCGTTTTTATCTTTTACCTACTATTACAGAAAATTACATTTTTGTCGACTTACCTTAAAATAAAAAAGGAGAGAAAAACATAATATTAGTAAATGATAAAATATCCATTCAAAATATGAGTGTATGTATGAACAATACAAAATATTTAACATACATACATATGCATATGGAAGATAATTGTGTATGTAACATTCATTTTTAACAAATAACTCCAAATAACTCCACTCCACTAAATAAGGATGTATCAGTTTTTTGACTCGCATTTGGTAAAATTTCCTAAGCGACTAAAGGACCGTTAGCAGTAAATTGATTTATAAATCGGTAGAGCTTCTATTTCCAAGTATCCAAGTAGTCATGGAAACGCTGATAAATCGTCAGCTTATGAAATATCTCAGTAGGTCCACTGGTGATCTATATCTCACCGAGATATTCCTCACTTTGGCGAAACAAAGATGGTTGCGCTGAATATTTCTAAGGCATTTGACAGAGTTTGGCATCAGGCTTTTTTGTCGAAAATGAGTGCATATGGCATAAATGAGTCTCTTCTTCAATGGATTAGAAATTACCTTTCAGGCCGTTCAATACAAGTTGTGTTGGACGTCCTTGCTCTTCGGCCGTAGAAGAGAAACGTCAGCGTATGTTAAACACATTAATCACATTAAGAAGTTAAACGATGCAAGAAGTATTTTACTCCCTCTGATCCGGTCTCAATTTATAAGGCATTCATCTGCCCAAAGCTGGAATATAACGCCCATGTCTGGTTTGGCGCACCCAAGACCGTTCTGCAGATTCTGGATAGGGCACAGAAGCGTGCGTTAAAGCTTATAGGTGATAGAGACATTGTGAATTCTATCGTTTCGCTTTATTTTAATAATAAAAAGTTCTAGCGAAATCGCCAGTTGCGTCGCGTCATCCTTCGAAAGGACATCAGTTCACCCTCAAGCCTAACTTCGGGCGTACTGTCAAATATAGGGACTCATTTATAAGCCGGACAACACGAATGTGAAACGATCTCCCAGGCTCTGTATTCCCTCATCATTATAACATTAAAACATCTAAATTATTAGATACTGCGACTTAGATTGTATTGCATCTTTTCCGTCATTAAATAAAACCTTTGACAGTTTAGTTTCCAATGAAAGATCCGTAAGATTTCGTTCTTTGCAGTCGCCTCTTAACCAAAATTTTCAGGACTGAATTGTTGTACATATGTATGTACATGCATACATTAGTCGGTTCCCATGATCTCGCGGATTGCTTCTGCTTTCACTTTTAATTGTAGGAATATCAAGAACCCGATGTATGTCGTCGTTTCTAGTATACCACGGTGCTTGTCAAATACCTCCAAACACTTAATTTTAAAAAGTTTGTATATTAATGTCATTTGGCTTCGTTGTACACCGTGTATAAAAGCATTTTGTATCTCTTTCTTAATATCTTGATAGAGTAGATATATTTCTACTCTCGTAGAGTAAACCGAGACACCCTTGAACTTCTAGTAAAAGGGTCGAGCGGGCCCACCGGAGTGACGGTTCTGATGAATGTGTTCGATATTGAACAATGGAGGCACCTTAAGGACTAATGTCAGTCCTTATCGATGCATTGTCTTAATACTCAAATGGTATTATATTTATTTTGACCTCCAGTGTGATTCTCATTATCGATTCATCGTAATTCAAAATATTGGTGACATACAGTGTCAAATACGGAATCTATTTGTCTCCATTTCTAACTAGTTCTCTGTTTCTGTATGCTCTAACGTTTCTGTGGTATTGTACTCCCAATCTGCTGCTACACAGTTAACAAAATTTTAAATGATATCATATCAGTAGATGAAATCATTCCACGTACATATGTACGTTGCCTGGGCTATATGCCCACAAGTAATTTTCAGTTGGTTATTATGTCCAGTCGTTTACTTTGTGGCCCAGAAGTAACTTTCACTAGGGGACATGTGTCCCAACAGTAACTAATGATAATTACATGAAGTGTTTCTCATTACCAGCGAACAATCTTTGAACAGAAAGCATCGGATGATGGGGATTATTAGAAAGCGGCAGTGACTTCGACGATGACAAAGTTGATACTGATACTGATACTGATTTTGAAGGAAAAGAGCCCACAGGAACGAGAAGAGGAACTCAACAACTTATAATCGAATGGCAAATCAACAGCAGTGATATCAATTTACCGCCTCGAAAAAAGATTGCGAATTTTGAACAGTCAATAATTCGTACTAACATGTATCAAATAAGAAAACAAAAGAATATATGGTGGAACAAGTTAATAGGACTCAGGGCCTAGCTTCTCAGAACCAGATATCTGTCAGACGCTTACGAGAGGTGGAACCGTGAAAAAACCTTTTAAGTTATTGTTCTGGGTATTGACTCTCGAACCCCTTGTTCCATAGTCCAACGACTAACCACAGAGCCACGGCGCCCATATAGATACATAACACACAATGATTCACACACAAGAACACTATCCATTTCTAATAACACATAACCTACCCCACATCATAAGCAAATTGACTCGTCAACACAACATGTGGGATTAATTCAGTAATGATATCTAAGCCGATTCGGCTTCAATCCCGGCATTTTAATAAAGTGCATAGCAATGACCATGTACCAGGCAATACCTTAAATACTTTTTTTCTTCAAATAACGCAGTGACTTAAGCTTTCTTGCTAATTCGTCCTCCAGTTCGTTCCATACATACTCCTTCTTTAAATAAAAATAATAATAAGTTGAAATACATCTAAACTCTATCCTAACATGTTATTTTAAGTTGGATAACAGAGCAAACATTTATTTTGTAGAGAGGACAGAACAGGACAGGAGTTGTTGATAGTATACCACGTAAGTAATTTCATATCTGTTGCATGTTGGTCTGTTCTTGATAACAGATTTAATTTGTTTTATTTTAATTAGACTATTAACAAACTTTTACAGTTCATTTAAAAATCATCCTCAATAATTCTTTTTCGGTAATATGAAGTTGTTTCACTACACGAGGTTTCCAGTTCGAGCCGTTTAATAGTTTCTGTATTACTACCGTTGACAGGATCAATAACAACAAATACCTATGAAACACATAATATCTCCCTTTCTGACATGTTACACTTTAAACATAAGACCGTAAGGTCTTCTTCATGTGCTACAAGGTTTAATGGTGATAACTCTCCCTTGCACAGAAAATTGTAGAAATGAATGTACATACATAGCTTAGCGTCCCAAGTTTTAACTCTATTGCCCTAATAGATCTATCTATGGCTTTGCAAAATATATTTTTGTAGAAAACATAAACGAGAATGTAGTCAATGGTCACTTTGACTGGACTGATTGATATCGAGTAAACAGAACTCAATTAGGCTAATTACATACATACATATGTAGTATGAGTATTACTTAAATGGATAGTGTTAACTTAAAGCAACCGTGTCAACATGATTCATCTATTACATGACAATAGATGTAAATATTTCATTATATAAAATAAATTCATAAATATATGTACATACATCAGATACCTTTTTAAGGCAAGTATTGCTTTCGTGAAAAAAAATCAAAGTCGAGATTTTAATCAAACTTGACATTACTATGATGGAGAAGTCCAAAAAGTGAGTCTGCCAATGCCGTCTGTCTGTGCACGAGGCTACAGCCTTAACTTCATATATAGGGTCTGTAGGATAATCCCTTTGAAATAATCGTTTTAGCCCTAATATTAACGATACTTTACTTATAGCCAATTTGATAAAAACCCAAATTGCGAGAAACAATTTCATTCTAACTTTTAGACTAGATTGACGAACTCAAATTCAAAAAAAATGTTTTTGAAATTTTTGGAAAAAAGTGCGTACAACGGTACTTTTTGCAGAATCGAGCGGATAGAGCCACTTTATTTGAAAACGGCTCCAACGATTTCGTTTATGTTGTTTAATTATTAAAATTAGTCTTTTAAAATCCTTCAAGATGGCATACAACGTTTTTGATCAAAAATGCTTTAAACGGCCTTTTACTTATAGCCAATTTATTAACAAAAACCGATTTTCTCAAGAACACCCTGAACAAGGAACCTAATTTTCATGGCATAACAGGTTTTGGAGAACTTCTTAGAACCTTGCTTTAATTATAGCCAACATATAATTATGTACATACATATGCATTAGTGCCTTGTTTTTACCTCAAATACACACAAAGCTTATAGATGTAGGTGCAAGTTCACGTCACTTATGACTGCATCGTACCAGCTTTCCTACATTCTGTCTATTACACCACACCTCTTCTAGACCTATTCTGAACATTATTACTTTTAATTTGTTCAAACTGCAATCGTAAACTCGATTTGACATGCATTGCAAGGTCTCTGGCGCACTTGACAATAGGACCAAATCATCGGAATACAGAAGAGCCTTATTGTGAGTATTCGCAACTGGGAGGTAATCACTGATGTCTTCAATGTTGGTCAGTGTTGGGATGGCTTTTTAACCTTGTCTAACTCCTATACTTGGAGAATATGTCTCAGTTTCACACTCCTACCTTTGTATTGTTGTACACGTTTTTCATTACATTACCGCTTTTGTTAAAGCTCAGTACTTGTATTCTATGATTTTTTATGGTTTACTAAATGCAAGGGCAGACCTTTGGCCATTGGTTAGAATATTCTTTTTATCGGTAATGACTTAAAGATTCCCTTTAAGTTAAGATGATTAATGGCAGAAATTTGCCTTAGTTAAAATTTAAACTTTAGTATGTGATAGTGCAAAGGATGTTGTAAGACACATTGGCCTGTCACCTTGATAGTGATTTGATAGTAAAAGTTTGATTACAATTCAATTCATATCGCTCAACTTCGTAGATAATTAAGTATGTATATAGTACATACGAATGAATGAGATCTTTCTTAAAATCCCATTATCATAACTTCTAATCTAATATTCATATAAATTGTCGATATATTCACACCAATGCCAAAATTCATAATTCATTTAATCATTACCGGTCCAAAGAGTATTAAAGGATTGAGAAAATGCTCGTCGTTACGCTCCGTTGTTCTCATATTACCAGTTGTTGGCCATTCATAAATTCCGAATGACTTTCTTTGGGAATAAGTAGTATATATGAACATACATATATATGTATGTATGTATATGCGAAAAGAAGGAGGAAGACCAAATGAAACTATCCACAAATTACGTTATTGGGTTTGGTGAAGAATTTCATATTCCACAGAAAAGCTTTTAATCCGCATCGTTCTTCAATAAGTTATAATGGATTTTGTCAAGAGTTAATGGCTGGGCTATTCTAAGAGTAGATGGCGATCAGCAACAGAGGGAGACTATAACTTATTCTGAATTAGTAGACACCTTTTACTGAAGTATGTTAAATTAAATTAATATCCTAGTCCAGCCAGAAGGGCAATTACATTTATGGCTTTGTCAGAAACATCGGCCAATGTGCAGAGATGGAATATTTTATCACACCCAGAGATCAGAATTTTCCCAGTCTTGTGCAACGTGCATCCATGCTTCGAAATTGAATTATTCTGTGGTTTCTAGCTTCACAATTTTTTTTTTTTCTTATGTGATTTCTACTTTCTTTTTCTATTGGAAACTTTAGCCAAAGGGAGCAAAAAGATTTGAAAAAAATAAAAAGATTATGTACGTAGCTATGCAGTGATGAGCGATCATCATAGAAATTCAGTAAAACAGAGACCGGTCGAAGGAGTTTGAGACCCATGGCTTTCCTGCTCTTAATAGGATTTTCCTCGCTCGCTTTGATGAATTCAATGTCTGATACAGCATATAAAACGTCCTTGTCGCATGCAAACAAATGGGCGTTAATGATGACAAAGACAGAAAAAAGAACGGATTCTGCACACTTAATGTCCTTGGGCAAACCATTTATTAGGACGCACAAAACCGTCTGTTTCTTGCTAACAAAATTTGCTGTTTAAGCGAGTTTTAATGCTATAATAGAATAAACTTATCGATATGTACATACTACATATGTATGCACATCAAAGAACTCTTTTTTTTTCTTCATAGCAAAACAGGAACAATAATCATCATTTCAATGATAATTTTGCCTTCAAGGATAGTACGTACTATTTTCTCGGCGCTGCCGTTGTCTGCTGTTTCTCATAATAATAATCCACTCAACTGTTTATTAATTCAAGTATGGCTTGGAATCATAATGATGGAAAATTATTATATTGCATTTCGAAGCATAATTCAGTGCTAAGGGCGGGGGTGGTCATTGTGGCACATTTCTGACTTTATTTCTTTTGCCAATTGTGTTCGAAATGAATTTTTTTTACGGTAGAAAGGTCGGACATCAGTCTATCTTTATGTATGTATGTATCTCACACTTATTTTTTCTAATTCATAGTCTTCGGTAAACGTGCAATGTATTGTAATGATGTCTGGAAAAATTAATTTGGTTGTCTGTTGCGTAGACAGGGTGGGTTTTTTGGACGGTTGGAAATGGGTTATTTGAAACAAAAAAAAAATTAATATTTACTTTGTTTCGCAACTGATGTGAATTGTTTATTCACGCAATTGTTATATCACAAATATATTTAAAAGGAAAGTCCATTTACCACCCACCGAGGTTAAATTAATTTAACGTGAGTATATGTATGTTTATGTACAAATGTACGTTAATTTGAATAAAAAGGGTACATTTATTAGTTACAGGCGTAGAGAAAGAAATTCAATTTAAATCGTTTTAATAGGAAATATGTTCTCCATTGACTTTTACAACTTATTCAGTACATTTTGGCATAGAATCAGCAAGTTTTTTTACTATATCAGGATAAGTCTCAATAAGTTTTCGTTTTGCGAAATTTAGCTTTAACAAAACCCAAATTTTCAAATATTATTAGGATTAAGATCAATTCACGGCACGATATCTTGTTCTCCTTAAAATATTTCATCTTGACCGGGACCGAATCATGTTAAAAAAACGGCTTGACCGTTGGCATCAGCTTTTCTTAGTTCAGCTTCTAATCTTTGTTCTAGCAAGTCTCTGTATTTTTGAGAGCTCATCACAATGGATCGCCACAATGGATCCGGTACCTTTATACGAAAAGTAACCGCAGAACACCTTTTTTAATATTAATGTTCATATTAAATTGCACAGTACTGACGTTTAAATTGTTTCAAGCATTCCAATAAGCAGTCTCTCCTGTATTCTTGATTCTAAGATAGAATTTCAACACCGTTTGGGTAATCCACACGATAGGAGTCAATTACAGACGCATTAGTCTTCTCATATTTTGTATAAGAAATTATGAGTTACGTATTAAAATCATTGCCGCCATTCATGAACAATCTGATTGACTCCCATCAGAGTGGTTTTAGGCCAAGGAAGTAGTTAATTGGTAATAATTTCATACTTCAGAAGAAAGTATGAAAGCGCGACTGGGTCGTACGTACTTACACCGTAATGCTATAAGTGTATAATTTTATCAGGATTGAAGTCCAAGTCTTGCTCTTCCCAGTAAAGTAGACGTGGCATTCCGCGTTTCGATGGAATAATAGTCATAACAAACTCAATGTTTTGTTTTAAAAAAAAAACACCTTTAAAAAGTGGGCGTGGCCAGATAAGTTGTTCGAGTGAATTATAGAAAATTTTAACGCCTATTACTTTGCTTAAATAATTGTTTCTCAATTTCTAGTAAAAATTTTGAAAAAAAAAAGTTTTATAAAAGTGGGCGTGGCAATTCCAAAATCTGGTACGCCATTATTTTCACTTGTCTTATAACCTAGAAATATTAATTTTTAGCCCAATCGCCGAACAAATACCCGAAAAACAGCTGATTTTCAATATTACCGTTATTCGAATTTTTCGTGAAAAACGTGGTATGCCACCTAATAGCATATGCCCAAGCTAATCCACACATCAAATTTTATCGAAATCGTTAGAGCCGTTTTCGAGTTCGATTTTTTTCACGATCTCTCTATATAGGTATGTAGGTGCAAGTAAAAAACAAGAGCATTAGGTTGAAGTCCGAACTCCCTTTTCATTTATTTTAAGGACAGCAACACCGACGACCTATAGATTCGTCGGAGAATGTACACTGTTCCATCAAGGTCGGAATTTAATATCAGAATGTCCTAACACAAGAGGTATAAACGTTTAAAAGTAGGTACAACTACCACCGAACCCCGGCGGTATTGACATAATTGGCAAAACTCAGCTGAGCGTTCGCTAGTATCGAATGACACAAAGGGGACTAATCCAAGTATGCAAGTATATGAAGTATATACTGTAAACAAGAAGGACCTTGCCGTTTTTTTAGGGTGGAAATGCAACTGAGAAATGTGGTCCTATTTGGAACTAATAAGGAGAAATCTCTATCATTCCAGTTCTACTTTATTGCACTAATGCCTGGACTCTATTAAAAGCGGGTGAGGGGGTTTTTAACAAAAGAATGAATGTCCAACGATGTGGTTTGTACAGTGCTGCTTGTTAATCGAAAACCTGAGAATTATTCGTCTCGTGATAAAGGACGAATGAACACCAATGTAACATCACCTCAATAAGTAGGTAAATTTGCCGTATTCTGTTGTACTAGATTATATTTTAGAAATACTATCTAATTTTGGCATAACTAGTACGTATCGTAAAATTAATGAAAGATTATAGTTTCGTTAACTTTTTGTTTAAAATTTTAGTAAATACTAACATTGTTCTTGTAATATACATAGATTACAAATCCACCTTTCTTAGTAGCAACATAAAGGGAGTTTTAGACATTGAAATGTGAGTCTTAGGCAATGAAGATATTTTTTCACCTTCACCTTAACACATATCTAAGCATTTTTTTCTTCAAATTTATACAAAATGGAATATTTATGTATTTATCCTTTTGATTATGTATGAACCATTCAGTCTGTGCAATTGGTCCAGCATTACCGGTTGGTACGAAAAAAAACCCTCAAGACAAACCTTAAAAAAGCATATTCTTAAAATTTCTTCTTTTTTGGAAAAGT
Source organism: Xylota segnis (assembly GCA_963583995.1). Classification (NCBI taxonomy): domain Eukaryota; kingdom Metazoa; phylum Arthropoda; class Insecta; order Diptera; family Syrphidae; genus Xylota; species Xylota segnis. The sequence continues at coordinate 16,007,620 of OY757239.1, forward strand.
AGCAAATATTATAACTTAAGCTTTCCTTCAATAGAACTTTAGCTATTTAGAAAAACTGATACTTCCTGAACTACCCCCTAAATTGAGTCCATCATTTCCTACAGAATTAGTACCAAAAAACTTAAAACTTTTATTATTTTCAAAAAAATTCGTTGAGTAATACATTGTTGAGATCAAGACTTTAAGTCAGTCGGACCGGAAAATTTCCACGGAACTCCAATAATCTGTGAACCTTATCCTGTCCTGGTTAACGATAATCCTTAAAGTTTCCTTAAATCTTAGTATGAGTATGGCAATATAAATTAAATGTGCTTGCTTAGTTCTTGTGCTCCATTATAGGCTTTAAAAAATCAACCACTCCTGCGGGTCATCGTGTTCGGTTCTTGGCTTTATGTTGCAACGCTTTCCATCTTTATGCAAGTTTCCAAAATTATTTTTAACTTTCCTCCGACATGTTACATGAAGACCTCCCTGCGTTCGCCCTTGTTGTTAACGTGTTTTATTGGATGACAACACTGATCAAAGAAAACACCCGTGTAGTATCCACTGTGAACTTAAAAATCCTCCAACACCATTGTACATTGTGTACATACTCGTACATATGTATGTACGTGATGATTTTTTATGGTGTGCTCCTCGGCGCAAGGCCGACCACATAGCATATCATTCATGCCGTCGTTTAACATTCTTTACACAGTCAGTAGTTTTTTTTTTAAAAAGTAATAATAATAATAATAAGAAAGTTTCATACAGTTTTCTACACAAGGGTGTGATGAAAGTTGTATATTTTTTATATGCTTCAATATTTTATAAAGAAAACCGCTGGTTTTTGATATTTTTGTAACTCCTTGTGCAATTAAAACTTAAGTTACGTAAAGTTCCTTATAAATTTCCAAATGAATTGTAGCACCCTTTCCCCTTTGAGGGGGTATTTATAGTAAAAATGTTGGTATCGTCGCAGTGTCGATTGATATTTAAATCCATCTCAGGAACTTAACCCACAATCTTACCAGTTTTTTCATCTGCTTTTAGTTAGAAACTTTTGTCAGAACTTATGCAAATTTCTTTATCGCAATTTTTTACAACACAATACACAGGCAAAATAAAACCAGGGGCTGACTTTCAGCGAGTGTAAAAATGGTATTTCTTCCTCATGCCATTTCCCTACGTGAATGTCAACATAGACAAATTGTCAGGCCATTAATTTTCGTACGGTAGAGAAAACCTCTCTAGAAGCTTCTGAAATCCCCAGCTTCTGGTTCTCCTAGGCTATGGTGGTAATGTCATGCGAAATCAAACAGATTACATTAAAATCCAATATTCTAATGAGCGTGTTGAAGATGTCATTCGTGGACTTTATCTTACGGACCAACGGAGAAGAAGCCAACGAATATTCCACCACTTTATCCCCGGGTCTGTCGGTGTTGCAGGAACATCCATTTGACTAATGAAATGCGATAAAAAAAAACCGAAATAAAAAGTTTGTTTTATATCATCAAGGATTCTGGTAGAGAAAAAAAAATACATTCTATCCAATTGAATTAAATAATTTCACTTTCTGTATTGCGCTGGCCTACAAGTACAGCAGTCACTCAGCGCGTAATAAGGATGAACATTTATTTGGCTGTTGAGAATTTATGATCAGATGAAATTTACATAAATGGATGTAACACCATGGAATACAGATAAAAATCTACTACTACTTTAGTTTTTTTACTTGGAATGGGCTTGGGACACACTATGTATTATCAACCAATTGTCGGTTACATACACATAACTGAATACCACCTACTCTTCCTATGTAAATACATATACATATGTGTATGACTCTATTTATTTGTACAATTTGATGATTTTTTTAATGATTACCTCATACGCATTTCATATTCAACAATTGGAGCATATTAAGATGAAATCAGAGTTTGCAATAAAGAGAGCAAAGGAAGTAGAAAGTACATGATACGATGACTCTAAAACATTACAGTCCTACACATATACCCCAATGTACATTTGTAATCTATCATTACTAACACCTTCATGGATTACGTAATGTACTTTCCCCCGTTTAACACCAGTTTGAATTGTATTCTCGAAAAACGAAATTTGCTCAAAATGCAATACAGTAGAGTTGTCAACATGCATGTCAGATACATATGATTTTGTTTTATATTTGGTTTGTCAACTCGAAGATTTTGCAATTTTTTTCAAGGATTGTTTTTATTGACGTATGAATGTGTACCGAGAATTCTTAGATGTATTGCAGTTTTTTATAAAACAAAGAAATATCATTTCTGCAAACGAGAGGCTTTTGCGTTTTTTTGCATCTGAGCTGAATTTTGAATATTTAAAATTCATCACCTCTATTTTTCTCCTGTGTTTACCAAAGATAGTTATTCAAACCTGTAGAGTTTTCTTTTCGCATCGCATTTTATTTCACAAAGTTTTGGAAAATTCCTGTAAAACTCTATCACGGATCTCTACCAATCGTGAAAGTGATATTGACATTATGAAAGATCTTCACATTTGCACTGTCAAATCATTTTACATTCCATTTGTTTCTCACGAAGCCCGCGAAGGAGCTAAGTTTTCTCTCCGTGAAAGCATGTTGAATTTCTATTAGTATAAAGTAAGTTTAAATTTTAAATTTTTTCTTAAATTTTCTTTTTATTTTCATCAAATTTTGCCACAATAATGTGAAATTTTAATTCAGTACTGCACCATATTTATTAAAATATGCCAGTTGCACTAAACATTTTCAGCACCATTATAACAAAAAATTTGTCCCTGGTAGTCGATTTTTGAAATTAAGGTGGCTTCCCAATAAGAAGCCCATGGTTAAAGAATGCGTACGTAAGTTTGACTTCTACTTATACGCAAGCACTTACATACACACCTTAAGATTCATTGTAAAATCAGATAGTTTGTGTTACATTGCAGAAACCCCTCTAGGTTGACACTAGGTTCGTTCAGTTCAGAGAGTGCTCAGTTTAGTTCAAATATGTTTAATGAACTAGTTCGTTTTTTAGCTCATTCAGTTCAATATATTTATGTAGTTTACTTCTCAGGAAACTGTCTTTTCGCTTCTTAGCTAAAGTAGAAAACTAAATAAATTGAGATTACTCGTTGAATCCTCAGGCAAAAGTATTACAAGTATCCAGCGACAGTATTCTAGTCACAACTTTACCACACCGATTACCAATACATATCTGTGAGTAAAAAGCGCTCAATTCATACCTGAGTTTCTTGAATTACTGAGCTGTATGAACTATTGAACTCGATTAACTACTGAACTAAATGAGGTTAAATAAAATGACATTGGGAATTAGTTCACTTAGCTCATTTGTTTGATTTTTTTTTTGAACTAATTCGTTAGTGAACTACACAAGACACTGTCCCACATACGCTACATATTTGCCAACACCACCACAAATGTCGACACTTATGTTGCGGCCCTTTAGAGCGTTATGAACCTTACAAATTCTTCAAATCTATCTCCAACGTCAGATCTAAACTCCACCCATTAAGCAGATAAAGAACCGTCCGTATTGAAGAAAGTTTCACCAAAGTAAAGGCTAGTGACGAAAAGAATCTTAGTGTGTCCACTATGTGGAAAAGATATTGGCCAAAAACTAACATTTAAGAACGTCTTTGTTTCAATACTTGAGACTTATAAGCTGAAAAATTATTGTTATATTACAAAATTGTATTTATATAGTTGGTTGATACAACTTGGCATTTAACCGGTCAAACCTTGGAGTTTCTAGCGTCGGGAACAACGTTCTCCAAGTTGCTCCGATTCAACGCCACTAGAGCATTTCTTGTGGGAATATATAAAGGCTCTGCTCTATGACGATACATCAACGATGATTGACGCTTTCATTGTTTAAATAACATAATATTTTAGTTTCATTTTAAATGAATTAACTGCTATAATATACTTATGTATGCTCATATATAGATATACTATATATGTATATATCTATGTTCATATTTCCGAAATTATCATCAACTACAAAATGTCATAAATTTCTTACGACTCTTCATAAAAATAATACGTCTCAAAAAAATCGGAGAAAAACTCCTCCTCAGTACACTTAGGTCCTTGTCAATCCCTTGTGATGTGATATAAGAGCCAGTTAGTGGCCCATTCCTATTTTGACAGCGTTTTTTGCTATTTTGTAGGAGTTTGCTGGTTCTCACTTTGTTGTACAGCGGCTAGAGCTTCCTTAATACATACATACATCACAGGTAGTAGGCGAGTTTCACCCAGTGTTGGTTCGCCTCCTAAGGTTAGAGTGTAAGGGCTTGATTCATTCAAGTATGTACTTGATTTCGGTCCCCTCTGAAACATTTCTGTACCCAGGTTGCGTGAACGAAATAAGAACTAAATTCTTGATCAAATGTGCATAGACGTAGATACTCCCAGAACATATGCATCAAAAGTTGGCGATGCATTCTACAGTATGTTCCTCTTGTGCCGCAGCTTGCAGCCCTCGACAGCCAACTGGATTATCCAACTAACCCAGTTTCTGACGAAACAATAATAGCTACCAACATTCGAAAATATTGTGTTGAGTAATGCTTAAGGCAAGAGCTAAGCAATGCACCCATTGAGTGGTAGACTTACATAATAAACGTATGTATGTATCACATAAACTAAGAGGAATTAAACAATACTGACTGGCAGTACAGACGAGTATGCTTCGTAACCCAAGTGTCAGGGCCTGGTACAAAATATTACATTTTGACGATTCAATTATGAATATTGCGCGTAACTGTGCCACTGTCCAGTCAGATAAATCATTATAGATGTATTTGCACGTACTTTCATTTAAGTTTGATCGATTATTTTATACATGTGTACCTGGATTGATGTTATTTATATAAACTTTTGATTTTTTGAAATACTTACTTTAACCCACGTAATACGTGCAAGAACGTACGTTTAAATGTAAATGAAGGGGAATATTCGCAGCCAATTTTATAGGAAACTACATTGATATTCTCTTGTCTGTAAACAAAAACACACTGCCCCTATTTTCCTTCATTCCAAAGTATAATTTTAATTAGTTCCACAACTAACCAACCAACTAGTGACAAGTTATCAATACGTCAATCACGAGGACGCACACTGTACCATTTCATCTTGCATACAAAATAGTAAAACCCATTCGGGTTACGTAAAATACCATAGCTCCTACACGTACCCACACCGACACCCCCAATTCCAAACAACGACAAAGAGATACGTTCTGCCACTGCATGCATTTTAATATTCTCTAGGAACTGATTAGTTTCCATGAAATAGAATGGAGCACAGAATCTATGTATACTGATTCGCAAGGATATCCCGACTAGACAGGAACCTATTCATGTGGCGACTGAAGCGATTGCTCGGTTTTTCGCTCCGTTGGTGCATTGGTCTCTCTGAAATCACATAGCCGAATTTATAGATGTATGTATGTACTATATATGGATATTCGTACGAGTATGTATACACTCGGCCTGTCACTAGCCGTGTGTTGAAGCATTGCGTGCACTAACCAAAAACTTTGCTCCCCATAAGACCAATGAACCGATTTTAATCTATTGAATTGGTTTCTGATTTAGCATCGAGACTGATGGTCACCCATTTCGTTTTTTGGGACCGATATCCCTTGATACCAACAATAACAGCAGCAAACAACAACAGCAGCAGGAATACAAGGATATTAAAATAATTACACGTTTATTTGCATTTCAGAAATCTTTGTGTATGGTTATACGTGCATAAGTACGTATGTGTGGATACATTTTTATTTATCTACATATGTGTAAGTATGTGTATGCAGTTCGAATGCGTCTATGATTATCTGCTTTGCCATGTCTCGGAAAATCCATACATTTTAATCAGAATATTAAAGTGTAATACATCTCTGTCCTGGCGTCCTTGTCTGCCGTTTGCTTTCCATCACTAGACACCAATTCAATTCAGACTATCCCAATCGATTCCTATCGTTCCAGGTGAATGGAACTCATCCTGTCCGCAAATACTGATAATATTAATATCCAATATTGGTTCTCTAACTTTGTGCTAGGGTGAGAATCGGACGCAAGAGTCGTTCCGATGAGTAGGGTATTATACTAAGGAGTATCCCGATGATATGGGGAATTAATAAATGATATTGGTTCCGGTTTTCTTTATTGTTGTTTGTCGGTTTCTATTGCAGAAGGAAATGTGTGTGGTTTCGGTGCAGGGGGTTGCTAAACTGGACGACGCACGGTTAAGGCAAAACACAATGATGCAATGTGATAAATTTACGATCGTCAACATGCGCTGTCATTTGCAAGGGTTTTCCAACAGGAGGGGGTACATTTTTTCCAAAAATGTTTCTCCGATATGAGCGATGTTGGTTGCGATGTGGGTGATATCAAAGGAAATTATCCACTTCAATAACGTTTTGCAGTAATCCAAATTTTTACCAAATTTCGCGTTCGGTTGCGACAGCTTTACGATGTCATCGGAATATCGCTGTCAATGATGAAATCGGTTTCGTATAACTAACTAGTTAGAGTGTACTTGCTATGACGTAAGTTGCACGCCTACAAGAAAGTTGGCTTCATTTGGTATCAGAATTCATTTATTACATCAAATTACTTGTTCTGTAACTTGGTTCCATACCAGTTGACTGGTATGTAGCAAAGGATTTTGTTCGTAAAAACTGAATATCAGAATTTGCTCCTTGCTATTGTTATAATTTGGTAAACAATGCAGAATGAATGGTCCACTAATATTTTTGATTTCCATTCCTAAAAGCAAGCACGTACGAGTAGCTCATTGACTTTATGAAAAAAAAAAGTTCCTGTTTTCATACCAAGAAGTCATGTAAAAAAGTATTCTCATCTACTGAAGTTTAGACTGAGAAGAACTCAGATACTGAGCATTCTCATCGGGGATTATGGTTGAGCGCACCTTGATTAGTTTTGCCGACTCCAACATATCCATTCCTTCTCAACAGAAAATCACCAACCTTGCACCATTACGTTAAATTTGGAGAAGTATCGGTTATATTTTGTCTCGTTTTGATATTATACGTAGTTTTAAGGTATTAGCTAAACATTCTCTAAAGCGTACTCAATGTTTTTTCAACGGATGCCTTATGTTGTGCATAGCTCTAGCTTTCAACTTGATCTTGATCGAATCGAAGAATTCGAATTTGCGAATTTGCTACTTATTGAGCCTTACATCCACCCAGTGTTATTGTACCTCCTCTCCGATGTTTTGCTTTCTAGATTTTAGCCACTTCAACCAAATACCGACCATAGAATTATTCAAATTGGATACCTGACAAATATCGAGATAATGTAACAAGCTCTACTATCTTTTGCGCACCAACTTGACTAATCCTGTAATCAGCCATTTTGGTGATGTTGCTTGCCCTCCGCGGAGTTGGAGTTTGTTTTTTTGTACGGTACTGTTAAAGACAGCTATTATTCTCAAAAATTCGGAATCGATTCAGGCACTTGAATGATGCTTTAATTATACACAGCTAGTCACTTTTTGTAATATTTTCTTCACAAATTAGTAGATTTTTACATTGATATTAATAAAATTAATATAATTGTACTTAAATTTAGGAAACTTAATAGTTTTAAAGTAAAAGAAAAAAAAAAAAAGTTTACTCCGGTTAAACTGAATCGATTTTGATGAAACTTTTTTTTGATCATTATAACAATCTGTCACCAGGGTTATCTCCTTCACTGGGTTCTTGTCGTAGATATCCAGATACCACCCTTCGAACTGTCTAAGCTTGCAGGAGTGAAATTGGTCCTATAGGATCTGAAACTGTTCAGGTCAGTTTGGAAACTGAACTGAAATTTTGACATAGAGGAAAGAGTTCGTAGTGCTCACAATACTCTCTATATTTGCAAGAGTAAAGCAGGTGAAAACTGTGTACGGGTTATGCTTTTTATGCAAATCTGGTTGTTATGAACAAATTTAAGGTGATTCTGGTAAAGTATAATTTGGCATTTATATAATGTACCTATGTATTTATAGCCTTTAATTAACATAATTTTTCCAACAAAACCTGCCTGGAACTACTAAGTAAATTCGTCTGTAGTCCCGCCACATCACATCACATGGCTCCGCCGTTGAATACACACAACATTCTAAGGATTTTAGCATACACATACACACATAAGTGTAAAATAAAAACAAATTTCGAATGAAAGCAACAAATACATAGTTAATTTACTACCAACCCCAAAACAAACCTACTTAATGAAGACCCTAGTAATTCTTAAAATAATCCTAAAACTCATTTGTTACCCAGCCTTTCCGTCGGGATACACAAAACAATTTAGCAGAACACACAATAAAGACCTGTTTTAAAAGTGTTAATTTGTTGGGATACTGCTTTTGTTGTGACGAAAAAATTCCAAGCGATTAAAAAGAATCATCAATCAACGTCCAGTAGCAAAACAAAGTATTGTCTATAAATTAAGAAGTTAATATGTACAATTGAGTCCCAAGCCTTGTTTATGGCTTGAAAAAAAAGAATTTTTGGACATCTAGTCCTGTGAGAGTATCTATACAAATGAAAACCAGTGATAAAGCATTCATTTGCAACTAAGGCATATTGATAGTCGATTGTGTCCCATACTAATAGATTTTTCAAATATATGAATCTCTTACCTTTTTTCAGAACAGGGACTTACTCTAAAATTTAATGAAAGATAACAAAGGCGGTTTCCCACACATTTCTTTATTCAAAGGGCTGAACCCTTTGTAATAAATCAAGCATATCTCTTAACGGCTATTAAACAAGCATTAAGCGCTACAAATGCATCGTAAGATGTATGTGTTCAACGTTCAAATATAAAAACTTTACGGGCAAGGAATAGGGAGATTGCACCATCTTTTGATGCATGGGTGTACGTTCGTAAACATGCAGCTATGCATATGTATATGCACTTAGCGTAAACCGCGGTACGTAGCATTTTGATCTGTAAGGGGTCACGTGTGATGGCAGTGTAACACCAGTAAATTATAAATTCTAATCCTATCAATGACATTGCTCACTTATTTTGACTGCACAACCCCTGCACTGCAAAGCATCCCTTACAATCAGAAGTATCCAGGAACATATTTTATACTGTGGAACCCATTACGTGAGCTCTACGTTAAGCGTGGTAACATTTTTTTTTGTAACCAAGAGGATGATATGGCAAGATTCACCCATTTTGTTACTCATACCCTGATAGAAGTAATCACGGGGCATAACACTCTTTGGTACCACATGAAAAACACTAAGAACAACGAAAGGAAACATACTTATATCATGGATATCATGAGGAATGTCACTGCCCAGGACTTATCTACCTAAGATTTAAATTTCTATGACTACATTTCTTCCTTGACCTTGAATAATTATCCAGCAGACGAATCAATGACATTTTGAATCTCATCAAATCTGCTGGACGATTTAGTCGTTCATAGCAAACATATTTGTGGGACTAGGGGTAGGTAATGGGTAAGGGACATCTCTTCCCCATGGGTATCACAATGACCAACCCACGAATCTAATATAACCTTCTGAAAAGACAACGAAAGACCTTCCCTAGTGGACGCCGTGACTCAGTGCATTGAAGTATGGAGAAAGGAGTTCGAGGTTCATATCCCAATCAAAGCACCTAAAATTTTTTTCACGACCTGACCTCTCGCGAACGTCTGACAAACATACGAGAGTACAACTGTCATGAGAAAGTTTTTCAAATAACAAGTTGCCCTTCGGACACTGCATTAATGAGTAGGTTCCTTTCATTCGTGTAAAGAATATAACACGAATAGTTGTAAAAAGCTAGGCCCTGGGTCCCATCGACCTGTTCCGTCAAATATTTATTTATTTAAAAAATTGCTATCCTATTTACATATAGGACGCTGAAGCTTTTACTGTCTCAAAAGTCAAAAGGGAAGGGAAAAATGCATCGTAAAATATGTCCCAGTATCAATTTTCATCGATTATTCTAATAGCTTCAATGTATGTAAGTTTATGTAAATGCATACATATGTACATATGTACATAAATAGAAGATGTCCTATACCTGAGTTTTGCGTTCTTTTTGGTATTAAGCTCCCATGTTTTTTTGCTTTCTTTAATTTCTTCCCTTCTATTTCATGTAACATTCGTTTTTGATATGCTGCTGCTTTTGAAGGAATCCTTGACTCTTTGACTTTCAGTTCGTAACCTTTTGCACGCCTTTTGCAAACAGAAGCCTGTTTCCGACTATTTGAATCCGAGAAATACGTAACACCTAAATGTGTTCAAGGCACGTACTCTTCTACGTACATATGTACATACATACATATGAGTGGAGATGCGGTCAATGCAAGAATTCAGCGCAATGTAACTGCTGCAGTAGCTTCTGATGAATACCATGACACGGTCCATGGAAAGAGTTTGTAGACATCCATCTGGAAACCGTTTCCACTGTGCAGGCGATCATCTCATCCTTGTTGTTACGAAGTCATAGAATGAAATAAAATTCCACTTGAACAGTTTTTAAACTGTCGCTTTGAAAAAAGTAGAAAGAATGGTTTTCATACTAAAAACGACGACAAGGACACACGTAAACTGAACGAAAAAAGAAAATACACAAAAGTCCGAATGAATTGAATGGTCCTTTGTTTTAGAAATGGCTGTTGAACGCGGCAATGGAAGTACATTTGAGTTAACAATAAAGTTATGTGATCTTTACTTTATTCTTTTTCTGACTATGGGGGAGTAGAGAAAAGTACTTGCTTCCTGGTTAGAGGGTTACCATTATTAATGAGGCGATTGGAACAATTAATCGAGGAGTCGTTTTATTTAAGAAGTAATGTATTTACTTCACCCGATATTCAAAGAAAGTCATTCAAAAAAGGTTTTAGTGATAAAAACAAAGACACTTTTAAATTAAAGCATTGTTGTGAGAGTTTATTGTATAGGGTGACCAGACAAGAACACCAACGATGTGAGATATAAAATTGAATTAGGTTTTATTTTGAAGCTACAAGTATACCATTATGTGTGGAATTTTGAAGCTACAAGCATACCATTATGTGTGGAATAAGACATTATTTAAATGGTCGCCTCGCCTCGGCTTCGCTGCCAAAATCCGGATCAATAAATTCAGCACCCAATTAAAAAACTCACGCGTTGTCTATGGTCGTCCGGCTTCAATTCTTGTATCAGCACAATATTATACGGATGTTGCTCAAATCCAACCACAAAATAAACCAGGTTGACTCTCCGGCAATGCCCAATTCAGCAAATCGGCTCTAAATCTACATTTCTAGGTCTTCAGCAGTGTACTCCTGCCTGCGTACTGAAGCCATAATGACGACCGAGCTTACAACGAAATTCACGTTCCGTATTTACGACTGAGCCGGAATTTCCATCCTATGTTTTAATAATTTTCGCACGTTGGGCAAGGGTGAAACGATGCATGATGGAATGGCAATCCTTACTAAATATTTTGACTTCTATCTTATGTTTACAACCTATACAGGACTGAAATTCAAGTCTTAAAAGTGTTTTTTTTAATATACCATATTGAATATATAACCTTACATATATGTATGTACATACGTATTATTATGAAATTTTGGAGGACTCTTCATACTCAGCTCATACTTACATCCACATACAGATTGCTTATAATATACATAGCTCATGGAGAGTAGATATTGTACATACATACCATGTTTGCCTAAATCAGGTTTTTAGAAAAATAATTTATTTGTGGAGCCTACTCTGATGCAAGCTAGTATTATTCCAAATTAATGTAGAAAGTAGGACATTGACGTAGAAAGTCAACCTTAAACTTGACCACAAAGAATACATAACCAAGTGGACATATGTCCATACACACACATTATATCGTCGCCCTAATATTGGGTTACCGTAAGCGCCAAAATTCACTTTTTGAGTTTGGTATGCAGTCTTACATTTTCGGAGTAGCTCTTTCCAAATCTTTTATCCGTTTTGCTCTACCTCTTTCCATTGCAAAGATATACAGAATGGTTTTGACGCATATCCATCAAATTCATCAAGTTCACGTATTGCTTTGACGTAAACGACAAAATTTGGCATTTACGTCACATTTTCCATACAATTGAAACAAAATTTTCCTTTAAGAATTGTTTTGACGTACGTCCTATTATCCTACAACGTACGCCATCAAACTTCAAATGCTTGTTCAGTATTGTTTTGACTTATGTGCCTACAAATTGCAAGGTAACGCTATTTGATCGTATGCACGTACGTCATTAGAAAGAAAAATGTTTTTTTTGGTTTTGCCGTATGTGCATACGATTTTACAATAAACGGAAAGAGAATACTATACTATTATTTTAAAAACCTCAATAAAAACGGCAGCCAAAATTCCTACAATAAAGGAAAAAACACTAAAAAAGTGACCCCGCCTTTCAAAAATAAAAGAGCTTCACGATCACATAAAAAGTTTCCCTACAGTAGAGTCCCATTATTGTAGGGCAAGCTCCGATAGAAAATATTTAGAGCCTCACTTAAATATTATAAAGAAGTACACATTGTATAGGGAGTCCACGAATGACCCTACTAAAGAGTGCGTATGCATTAAGAGTTTAACAATGCATTTAACTTGTCTTTTTACAATCCAAAAAAAGATCAATGCGATCGGTGTCTGACTTTTAAAGCTAAAGAAATACCTGCAAGTACATAAGAACATAAAGATGATAAAATATTCATGAAGATCGAAAGAGACCTAGACAGAAACAACTTGGAGCCGAAAAATTTAATAATTTGTTTTGACCTCCAAAGCGTTTTTTCTCTTCCCAAAGGAAACGCTTCCTCATTCTACTACAAACGAAAACTAATTGTTTTTAACTTGACGGCAACAGTTTGCCCCGCCGACAAAAAACCAAAAATAACTTACTGCGCTATTTGGAGTGATGTACTTCACTGGTCGTTCCTGTGACGATATAGCCAGTGCTCTGATTAAAATATTGCAGTACGTCTTGGCAAAACATCCTCATCTGTAAATTTTGACATTATAGAGTGATTCTTGTGTCCCTCGAAAAAAAAAATAAGATAATGTCAACAGCTTTAAACACTTTTCTTCACAAGTCACCGAACCTGACAATGATATTACAAACATTTTCGGTGCCTGGACACTCACTCATACAAGAAGTTAACGTTGAGATACATAGTCCATTGGCACTTCTAAGGCAACTTAAGAACATGCGCTATGAGAAAGTTAATCTGAAATTGATTCAGATGCAACCATCAGATTTCAAAGCGTACTCTGCCAAAGCAGGTCACTTAAATTTTGCAACATTACCTTTTTCTAAAATAAAATTTATTAAATATGAGAATCCACACTTGTTTCAACAATCTTTTAGAACAAATGCTAGAGACGTACATTATAAATCGATTTCATTAATAAATAAATTGACTAAAACTACTTTAGGAACACCGACGAACTTATATAATCAAAACGTTATCATTCAGAAAACCAAAAATATATCAAAGGAAAAAATTAATGACATAAAAAGTTTGTATCCTTTTATATCATCAGAGGATAAGAAATATTTTGAAGCTCTTTTCAATCAACTAAAATAATAATTATTCCATTTTACTTTAGTATCTAATATGAAAATGTTATTTTTTTTAAGTTATTTTACTGCTTTGTTATTTTTGTTATGAACAAAAATGTATAAAATGTTTGAAGTCATTACTTTTATTTTTTTATTATTTATATTCTTTTCGTATTTTTGTACTATTTAATTGAATAACGAAAGACTGTGTGCAAAATACTGTGATTTTTTTATAAAAAAAATGAATTGTTAAAAAGTAGTTCTCTACTTTACGAAATGTGAAATAAATATTTTTTTTTTCTCAAAAACTTTGTGTTTTGAGTAAAAGATGTGTATGAGTAAAAGAAAATATTGATTTTAGTGGCGTATACGGCAAATTCATTTTGTAATAAATTTTAAAAATTTTAAAAACTAAAAGTGTTTAAGTATAACTTCTTACATTTTTTGAAAGAGGATTTCCAAAAAATATCGTGTAAAAAAATGAAAAAAATAACAGCGGTTGGTTTTTATGCAATAGGCTGTCAAAACTTTAAATGCGATTTCCCAAAAACATTAAAATGGCGCTTACGGCAACCCAATGTTGGGGCGACGATATGTGCAATTGTCAGTTATGAGCTTAATAACATATTCAGAGTTCACAACCAAAGCGCAATTACAATTCGCATCTATTCAATAGGTACCGTTTTTTTCAAATACTATGCCCATTTCGCCATTCTTTTTTTTTAAATTGTCGTATTTTGCATGCCACAGGGATCAGTCCTTTCACCCATACTATACATTTTATATACAGCCGACTTAACATTTCAAGTTCATTGTACTTTTAAGGCAACCAAAAGTATACACTCCTTTACAAACAAAAAACTCTCATTGTTTATGGACAGTAAAATTATATGTAATTCTTTAGGTAATTTTTCAAGCCATTCTTCTTAGCGATTGCTAGTATGGAGTATCTGTTTGTCCAAAATGTTGCTCTAGAAAGTTTAAAATATCTAAAAATAAAATACTTCAGACTTACAGAATAGAACGACGTCTTCGGAATAACCTAAAAGCTTGCAAATACATTTTCATTACATTAATCAATTTCGTTTTACCCTTTCTTGTTACTTTTTCATTAATATACATATTAATATAATTCTTTAACATCGTTATTACTTTTTTCCTCTCTGTGGTTTTCTCGTATATTCTTTCAAAATAAATATAAATTTTGTATACATATGGCGATATGTATGTAGCACCCAAATTATTTGACTTTTAAAGTTGCTTAAATAATATTTCAGGAGAAAGATACAAATGTGCGGTAGGGAATATAAATGAATACCGAAAAGGAATGCGAAAATGGTAGATCGCAATAAATATTGCAAGTTAATACTTTGTACGTATACATATTAATCGGAGTGTAACAATTTATTAAGAAAATATTGGTCTTAGCTCCAAAAATGCGTTTCGCCCTGATATGAAGAGCCCATCAACCGTATCAGGGCGAAACGCATATTTCGAATTAAGGCCAATATTTTCTTAATGAAATGGAATACATACATATGTATGTATGTATGTGAATATTTATCTAAAGCTATAAAGCATTAAACTGCATCGAATGCGTGATGTATGTACATAATTGAGTATGAATGAATGGCTATGTTTTTTTTGCATTTTTTTTTTCAACCATTGAACTATAAATTTTACCAGAACAAATGTTGTATCCTAAGTGATTTCCTTCCTGAAAATACATACATTTTTTTTAAAGGAAAAAATCATCCACTAGAGTGTTTAAAAACATTACAATACTTGAGTTTTATATTGTGTGATACATCCAATTAATTTTTATACACCAAGTGTATACATATATACGTACATTCATACATCTAACCACTTATTCCTTTTTTACTGTCAGTTATAATCACCCTCACAGCGAATGCGGAATATTCATTACTACATTTTTTTTGGTCTAATTAAAAATGTTTACACAATTGATTTATGAATATGCTATGAAAAAGGATATCAACACCATCCCCTGCAATTTCGACGAAACTGTCACATTTTCGAATATTATTCATAAATCTTGAGAGACTCACTCATATTTCATAGAAATTTCATCGCAAATTGCATAAAACAAACTTGAAAATGAATTATTGCCTTGCATATCCTTTTGCCTTTAACTCTTATGTATGTAATGTCCATGTTTGTAAGTGAAGCTACAATAGCCGACACAATCGCACTGCCACCATGCCACAACTCAACTGCGATCCTTGTCAGTTGTAGTTAATTATAAATTTTGTGAAATTATTTGATTTTGAGTGACCGTTATAAATTGTTTCACTGTTCTCTACACACCGCCACCGCCACACAAAATTGATGTCGCATTTATCCCTTACGTTGCGCCCAGCACCAATGTCCATCAGTGGATGTCCTGTTTTGGACATACTTGGGCGGGTGTGCTGATAGTTCTTAGGCATAATTAAATTTATATTAAGCTTAACACTACTATGTGCCATGACGTTTTGTTAATTATTCAACAATATGTATCAGCTGTGAATGGAATAAAGAAATGGTGCGCGAAAAAAGCTTAGATTGAACGATGATTTATGAATCAGGACCTAATTCAATATCGGATTGAAATTCACGATAAAAAGGAAAAAAAATTCCGTGTCAATTGTCAATCAATGAAGAAGGAGTGAACAAAAATCACTTCATTTAGTCGAAAAAATTATCAAGTCATTAGTCACAGTCCCTTGCACGTTCTAGACATGCTGCTGTCCTTTGACTTAACATGATGTACAAGCAGCGGTAGGTAGTTTGTCCACCTTCAGTTTTATGATGATGAACGATGGCCAGTTGATTGGTATTTCAATTTGTGCGCCGGCCAGGTGCCATGCCAATTACCGATTATCACTTTCATTAAATTAACACACAGGATAATTGATGAGCTAAAATGAAGTCAAGCGCCGCCTAGTGGACACGAAGAGAAAGGTAAGGGATATGAATTTAACACTGGCAGTAGTAAGGATCGGAAAGGCAGGGAAGTGCGCGTTGAAGTGTAGTAATGAAGGTGCAATCAATTGAAATTTGCTTTTAATTTAGTTGGAGTTCGAGACAAGGTGGTTGGGTTATAGGGTAGACTTTAGGGGTTTAATGAAGCGTTAGAAAACTTTTTTTTTTTGGCTTGAATACAGTTTGCTAATTAGAGGTAATATAGCTCCATGAAATGGGTAAATTTAGAGTAAGCCATGTAGTTTTGTAGTAAAAGGGACTTTGGTTGGTGCGCTGCTTTACACCATCGACTGCGATAATATTTTTTTAATCAGATATTCTAGAGGAATCTATGTTGTGAGATTTGGGGACAACACCTTCAACGTTTTAAACGCAAAACATATGTACATATACATACAAATACATATATGCAAATATGAGGAAATATTGAATCAATACACCAATATGAGCTTCTTGCAAAAGTTTGGCGCAGACTGACAAGTACATATATTGTATGTACATAATTTGATATTCAATCCTTCTTCCTTTGCATTAGTCCTAATAACGTTGTTGTGTCTTACCAAATTACATTGCATTAATTTGATTGAATTATACAAATAAATGTATGTATGTAGATGTAGGAATCGAAGTTATGAGTTGAATTAACTGCATCCCTATTATTCATGTGTAATACCGTTGATTGACATTTCTGATTGGGTTATTAGCGAGATGAATCCTTTTTTACTCTAGGTCTACCATAAATAACAAAGGACTAACATATATGTAGATGTTAGGTGTTATTTACAAAATATCAATACTTTCAGCCTTGACCTTTATATCAGTTCATCATATTTTCAAAAATATTTACCAGCCTCCAGTGAACTCCTACAATCAAAACTTATGGAAGCCATAGTGCACTTATGTTATTGCAGGATAATACTAAGAACGGCATGTGAAAGCATTACGAAATGAAAAAAGGTGAGAGAAATGTTATTGCCCTTTACACAAAAAAAAAAAAAATACTGGCAGCGTTTCTGTTTCGATAAACAAGGATCAACGTGATGTGTTATTCAGTGATTGAAAGCGCTTTCAAAACTACAAGGAAACAAAAATAGGAAGACGATGGAAAGGAGGATATCAAAAATGGTTATAAGTTTCGAGTTGAAAAAATACAGAACTTTGCAAATATTGCCCGCTTAGGGAGGTATGTACTTGTGTTAGAAAGGCTTATTTATAACAGAGCGGAATGTAGTCGATATTTCTTTGGTAAAGTTAATCAAATCGATAGCTGCATACTGTGATAGACGGTTTATTCAAGGCTCATTAGTTGGTCATATATGTACATATGTATATCGGTGGAAAACAGATGAACAGTTCTTGGTGCATCCCTGATATTCTGTACATGTTTTTCAAGAGCAGACCACTAAACGCTTATGTCATATAGTAGTATAGGCCCAATAGCGTGTGGTTCAAAGTTACATATGAACACTATAGTCCTTTTCATTCACAGTATCTTTTCACTTAATTCATGTGCAGCTTGTGGGATTGGGGACTGCCAGCGACATACAAAGGCCTTTTTGTGTAAGTCCTAGTTTACTTAATCACATCATCACAGTAAAAGGAAAATAAAACAGGACCCAAAGTACACCCTTGTGGTTAGGAGTTCAAAATTGAATGAGCTTTACTGAAAGCTCTAATGAAGAAACTTTCAACAGTTTGTTTGTTTTTTCTTCAGCTTAGAAAAAACAAATTTTTGGCGCAACAAGGACCCAGGGGCTAGTTTCTTACAGTCATTTATGCTGTGGGTGTTATATTCCTTACACGAATGGAAGGAGCCTACCGTGCCGTGTCCGATTGAGAAGCTTCTTCATGACAGTTATACTCTCGGATGTGAAAAAACTTTTCAGTATTATCTAAGGATTGAACCTCAAATTCCTCGCTTCGTTGTCCAACCACTTGGTCCTACAAGTCTTGCGCCTTGTTCAAAAACTAACGCACAGTACTAGTTAGAACAAACATTGGTAAACTAGCACGAAAAACTATCTGAAAAGTACATTAACATAACTATAATACAATATTTATTTGAAATGGAACAGAACTTAAATCAAAAATCCAATGTAAGTCTCTTAAGCCTCTAGCTTACGTTCAAGTGGTCCCCAGTCATAGCCAGCACACTTAGACCGGTATATTCTCAGTACTGGAACATCTGTTTATTTTTAAAGTTAATTTTTTTATTTCAATATCCTGTTTCATATATACACATGTGCTATGAGTCAAGTTAGTTGACAGTTTAGTATCGTATTGTACGTACAAAGCACATACATACATTGCATTTGAATTGCATTGAACATCATTGGCACTTGTAGTATTCAATGTGATTTTTCATGACTTGAAGTCGTTGTTCTTTTTGTGTCATTGCTGTTGATTTCCCACCACTTTGTGGTGTTGCTCTTTCAAATAAAGCGGAAAATCTCTCTCACACATCCAATTTCCGTATGCACTGTCTTCACGGACTAACCGGTTTCACCCACACTCTCGTATATAAAAGAAGTCATGTGACGAAATTCTGCGAATGTTTTTCACAGTTTTGGGAATGAAATGCAAGGAATACCATGTGAAGTGCATTCACAGTGATCACAGGAGTGTGTAATTTTCTTTTCCTCAGAACTTGTTCCCACCAATATTTCGTTTCCAGTCCTGAAGTTTACTCCTGCCATTCCTCTTGCATGTAGTACATACATATGTATGTACATCTGCCTTTTATGAGTTTTTATACGATTGAGGGAAAGCCTTGTAGCGCGAGCATCAACGTCCTGTTTTCTATACTGCTTCTGCTCCTCTGCATTCCGGTTTCGCTTGTATAGCTGACTGACAGAGAACTTAATAGCATACCGTGCGTCATTCATTCCTTTTTTTCATTTTATCGAAGTACACAGGTACGAGTACAAGGGATGCAGTAGTATTTCGTCTTTGGTATCGTGCTCATATATGTACATATATACCACCTCCATTCATACATACATGTTTGTATACATATTTATATATGTTCATACATACTTTCATACACATATGGTAACGAATGCACATTTTAATACAGAAAAAATGAAAACAAATGCACATCGCAGCAGTAAATCCTCCTCCAACAAACAGCTTCGTTGGCAATTTGGAATTGGTTTTTACTGAATAGGGATGAGGATGCAATTATTCCAAATAATTAGAGTCCTTAAGGGGATACTTGGATAAAACGAAAAGACACGACGACAAGGATTCATAAAAGGGACCTTCATTCACAAGCGAATAATAATCTGCACTTTCAGATAAGCGTGTTGTTTGCAATATACAGAGCTGGTGTCAGAGTGACAGTTCAGTCATAATTGTCACAGATTTCTGATACGACATACATACATTATCTGTCATAGCTATGTTGAGAACTCTAGTGACAGGTGACCAGTGGTTGACGTTGCAGTAATTATTGTGTGCTGGTGGTGGGGAAATTGTGGTTCGTCTTAATGAAGTTGTCAAAATGTTCTTGTTACGAATCATTAATAATGAACATTATACTTGATAAAAGAAGAATTGTGAATTAGTGAAATGCAGGAATTATTGGATGGATATTCACAAACGAGTACGAACTAAATAGTTTTCCTTTGGTGCATGTACATGCATAGGTATGTATATTTACCCCTGGGCACATATCGCTTGAAATAGTGATAAAGAATTACCTTGACAACTCAAGTGATATTTCGGGGTACGTGGTATCAGTTCACGGTAATTTATAGGTATCATTGCGTTATATCGATTGCCCTATATCGTTTTATTGATTTAAAGAGCATTAACCTTATTTTGACAGAGTGTATTTGAAATGACTTGACAGTGCGAAAAATCCAGATAAATCTTCATTAGAGTATGTAGAGATACTATAAATAAGTATGTATGTATGTAGTTTAGCTTTGTAGAAAACTAAACCAAGAACCTGGGTCTACATATGTAAATATAATCTTTGTAACCGTAAGGCAAATATAGAAATCATTGTGCCTACAGAATATATACGTGGGACTTTTTGAATGTATGTCAGACCTATATGATATCGAGCCTCTCCCATCAACACATATTTCTAAAACTGTGGAAAGGTCATAAACTTCAATAAATAGAAGTCACTCGAGCTATGAATGCATCATTTTCTAATTCGTGCCCATCAGGCAACACAGCACACAAAAGAGTCTCTTGATAGTGGGTGGCCACGTTGAAGTTGACTAGAGGTCACTAAATAAGACATACACAAATGTGTGTCCTACTTTTGATTCTCTGAATTTCTATAATTAATTCTCCTCCCTACACTAGGCGTTGGTGAAATGTCGACTCAAAGAACTGTTTACTAGGACGAATATCAAAGCACCGTCACAATTAAGCTTCTTTTCAATGCGTTTTCCATTCCGTATCAAGGCCAACCATTTCAATCCATATTGTCAATCTTTCACAGCCTCCGGCCAATTCATTTGAGCTGTCAATTTGAAAGGATACAGTAGCACCATAAACCAACAGTAAATATCTACCTAAATGAGACTTTCTTTGCAGATGAGTTCAGTGTACAGACTCCTCTTAAAAGGAGAGTGTTCATCTCTCCTCGGAATTCAATTCTCTTGCAACGACCTAAGGGCAATGCGGGTTAAATGAAAATGAGAAGAAAATGAAGAGAAGTACGAAACGTATTTGAAAGGATACCATCCCCCGATCCCGAACACGCTGCCACATTAAACACATTAATTAGAAAGACATTTACGCATGTAGATTGTTTAATTAGCCCCCAGGAAAGCACCCAGAAACTTATAAAAAATATGAATAGGCTTGTGTGAAGAATTCAATCTTTTTTAGTGCAATTAAAGATATGGCATTATTTTGTTTTTCTATGTCTGGATTTTTTATTAATAATTAGAAATATGTATACGAATGCTTAAATGTCTGCAGTGGAACTTAGTGTTATTGTTGTATACCTACATATGTACATATATCTGTGATGTTTGAGAGAAATCTGGTAACTACGAACGTGGAGTACAAAGTTTTTTATAAGTAATAGAATAATTTATTGAAATTCGTGTTTTTGTTTTCTTATTTATTTTCAATAATATTTCATATATTTTTATACATACAATTTTTTAAATTTGTAAGTTAGTCATAACAGAAATAGTATTTTATTTTTTTTTTTGATTTTAGTGAAATACGACAGGGAATTCAATTTAATAATTATAAAAAAACTAACCAATATTCCAATACTCTTATAAATAAAAGAAAAAAATAATTTTTTTTTTTATAATATGAAGGAATATTTGAAAATGTATTTTGAAATAGTGTTAGAGTTTAAAAAAGGAAGTTATAAGTAGGACTAAACCATTACATTACTCCCTGAAGTGAATTAAAACTAAAATCTGTCTAGATTGGGTTGTACGACACCTTATTCTCTTTCCTTTGCAGCGCTTATAAAGTGGGTGTGGCCGTATTCCATTTACTTATTGAATTACTTACTACGATTACATCAAACGTGCAAAATATCATAAAAATCAGTTTTCTGATAACACAGCCTCCGTAAAGTGGGTGTGGGTTAGAATAATGTATGGACGGAGTGTAGAGAATTTGAATACCTAAATATTTGGTCAAAAAGAGTTTTTCGATTTCATGTCAAATAGTTAAGTTCTGAAATAGTGACAGTAATTTCATCTTCCTACGGATGGACAGATGTACGGACGGCGAAGACTCATTTGATTTCACGATTTTATTTAAAATTGACATTACTATGACATAGAAGTTTGTCCATTGTTTCTTTGGGGAATTTGAACTTTCACTCCCTTTTCAATAAAAATTCATTTTGTTAACGTTAAAGCCGTACGTTTGAAAACAATTTCAAATCGAAATTTATTGGCTGCAATTCTTCTGAGGATATGGCCACGCCCACTTTTTAAGAGTATTTGGAAAATCAAAAAAGTGAAATCCCCCTGCGTTAGTACAATGCTATTATAACTCCATCAAAAATGCGGAATGCCTCACCCACTTTGATAGGCCACATGTTTAAGAAATCCAGGACTCACTCCTTATAAGATTTCAAACTTATAGCATTAAGTTGCAAGTACGTACGACCTAGTCCTGCACTTTATTTGCGCACACTCTTCTATTTTTTTCACTTCTTGTAACGAAACATTAAATTCTTAAGTGATAACTCTCGGTTAGTTTTCACCTAGTTTCGTTTTAGGTTGCCATGTGCGTAGTTCAACTTGTATGCGTTTGTTAAATCCTTTTGCACAAATTACGATGAGTGAAAAGCAAATAACAACCGCGCAAAAGTAAAAAGAACAACCAAATCGAATAAGTGATTTCGTAGAAAACATACATACATACATATGTACCGCATACGTACATTTCTCTTAATTACATTAAAATAAAAGTGTAGTTTTCTACAATACCATAAGTCACAGTTAAGGCGTAGAATTTTAAACAGTTGGACAGATAGTTGCAAGGTTATTTGCATCCGAAAGGAACACCACAATATGACTGAGCCATCTAACAAAGGTGGGAGAAGTCTGCCGAAGGATTCGAAGATTTATGGCAGTTCCCAAATTGCATTGGAGGAATTGATGAAAAGCACGTTACTGCAAAGTGTTCACGAAATACCAGTTCTATTCATTTCTGCTACCTCAATAAATTTTTAATTGTTCTTGTGGCGATTGTTTCCCCCGAATATCAATTTCTTTGTGCAGATATCGAGGGATACGGTAAAAACAGTGACGGTGGAATATCTGAAGCTTCAATAATGGGTAAAAGATGCGAACAAGGTTTGATGAATACACCAGAAGTAAAAAAAAAACTTCTACGGAAAATGAAGTTTGTCATCGTGGTTTAGGAGAAGAATAGAAATTTTCCCTAAAGCCATTTTTAACGAGACCATTCCCCTATGGACAATAGAGAAAATGCGA
Source organism: Xylota segnis (assembly GCA_963583995.1). NCBI lineage: Eukaryota > Metazoa > Arthropoda > Insecta > Diptera > Syrphidae > Xylota > Xylota segnis. Next base: position 16,031,149 of record OY757239.1, read on the forward strand.
GGTTTTCCTGAACAATACGAGTTCGAGTAGTTGAGGATGCCTTTGACATTTAAGCTAACAAATGGGTAGCATACTTAGACATATGAAATTATTAATATAAATAGTAACACAAGACGTATTTTTAATTTTTTTTTTAAGAACAAATCAATGCGATATATAACGAATATTTAGAGGAACCAAGGGTAAATATTGGACCTTTCGTTAAAGGGGCTAATGAACTATTTAATGTGCTCAAAAAATATGCTGTTTTTTCCATTATAAAATTCAAATAAATCTTTTTTCAGATTACTTACCATTTTGTTTTAACTTTTTTTTCTAATATTTTGTATTCTGGGAGTACAACACCGAATATTTTTTTTTAATTTCCAATTAATAATGGTCGAATTTATTGAACTGAACTGACAGAAAAAAACTATGTACATATGCTAAGGCACGGATACATACCGATGCGCGGATACACATAAACGTTAAAGGACACATGAAGTCTATTTTGAATTAAAAGAGCTAGACAAAATTTTCAACAAACTATGTGAGCTGATGTATAGAAACTGAAACAAAGAATATCTCTTGTTGGTCTATTCATGTCAAAGTTAACAAGATGGTTCTGAACAACAACGCCCAATGTCTCATTTGCAACTGCAACCAGTCAAAAGGTATGTTTTATAGTGATGGAAACAACCATAATTTACAGATATGCATAGAAAGTACCTTGTTCCACCTAAGGAACGGCTCAAAGGAGCAAATTTAAAAAAAAAGTGCATTAATTGCTTTAAACGTGGTCGTCATCAGAAGTGTATATCAGACAATGCAAGGCAGTCATAACACTCTAATTCAAGACTACTTCTCGCTCTCAACACCTGTAACGAAACTTTGCACCCAAAGAGTTGAGTGCTAACCCAATTACATCATCTCCATTGCTAGTATGGCAACTATGAATCCTTTGCAGGACTCTCGACAAATGTTTCTCGCCATGGTCATCGTGCTTTAGTAGATATTTTACCTTTCTAAAGTCAGTTTCTCATTTTATGTTTACAATCGTAAGGTTAATAGAAAGACAAAAAAAGGTATTTGTATGTTTCTGCCCTTTTAACACTATTTTATGTCTTTTTCACAAGTTTATCATAAACAAATTTGTAAAAACAAGGTTTATACTTGAATTTGAACAGTTCTGGTTAAAATGAAACAAAAGAAATCCACTCTTGAATCCAGTGGGTAACTTGATGTTTACTCTGTGCGTCTGTTTCTAACCAGAAGGCATCTACTGGGAGGTGCGACCTATCAACCAAACACTGCTGCGATGTACAGCTTCATCACCAGCAAAGGACTCGGCAGTAGAAGTTTTTGTGACAATACTGTTAGCAACAAATGAGGTTTTCGAGTTGTATTGATTATTTCAACAGAAGGACCATCAGTATTAAATTGTCTCACATTCCTCCAAGATCTCTTTAACGAAAGAGTGCACTAAACTATGCGAAAATGTATTTAAATATCTCACTTATGTTCTCCTGACCTAAAAAGAGCTGTGAAAAGTGATCACTCAAGTGCAAGCGCCCGATCACGCCATCATCATCTGATCCGCTTACGCCTGGACACTTTTTAATTGCTTGTTCACACACAACATTTCTCGAAGCAAATGACTCCGAAAACCGTGCTACAGTACCTTCAACAAATGGGCCAATGTTAAAGGAACACTTGCTGTTACTCCATCAGAGTCACAAGTGAATATCTGAAGCCATCTATTCAGTCATCCAAAATGCCAATTTTCCACCCTACCAATGGACTCTGAAACTTCACACCCCAATATTTACTTCATGGAAAGCAATCATCTTTGGGGAGAAGTGAATATTGGTGCGCATTCAAAATTCGTCGTTGCACAGTTTCTTAGTTTCAACCTAGTCCTGAACCTTCCTCAAACCATTCCACAAACCCTTCTTTCACAAACTAAGAAACTTCAGTCCAATACGTACTTACATATGTATATAAACCCATATATTATTTTATTTTCATCTCCCGAATCGAACAGTTTATTGAAATACTTACTATACGAAGCTTTTTTATTATTTTAAACTCACGGACACCACGCGCATATAAAGTGTACCTATTATTTAGAACGCTGGCAATACATACATAAATCAAACGAAATAAATCTAAAAAAAAAATAAATGGATTTTCATACCCAATTCAACCATTTGACAACCTCAATAGAAGACGAAAAAAATAAAAATAAAATAAATCCAAGTCAAAAGCCAATCTATTGATCTTTGTGATTAACATTCCAAAGGATAGACCTTAATCGAATGCATATGTTACATAGCCAACATAGGGATAAAATGTCTTTCCCTCAAACGATAGACAGACAACAAGGAAAGAATAAACGAGACTCCTCTTGCATTTAAATCAGGATAAAAAAAGAAGAAGAAAACCTAAAAAAGAGAGTACAAACACATGTAAGCACATCCTTCATTCAAACCGAAAAGAATACTGAAATAGAGGATAAAGCATGGATACTGTCATTTGAAGGACTTTTAATTTTCGGTTTCTGCCTTAGACGATATCGCAGCTTCAATATAAGGATAACCTTCAGGAGAAGTAGCATTTATACATACTTATGTACATGTGCATGTACTCGCACATCCATATGATGAATAACAAAACGAATGTGTTGCTTTGTGAACGCTTCTGCCTTGAATGCTATGTTGAATATTAAAGGCTAAACAATATTGCATTCTGCATAGAATGAAGAATTTATTATACGATATTCGCATGGGTCCTTTTAATTTTTGTTTGCATTTTATTCAAAAGAATAAACGAAAGAAGAAAAATGATAGGAATTATTTAGTGCATTCTTTCAATCTACCAAATCCAAGGATAATGAATTGTTTTAGAATTTTGGCTTTAGCGAAAAGGATTGTGCTCGTTTCATTATGGACCAGGGGCTTTAGATTTATGTGCAATATTATTTAGAGACGAGGTGGCGGAGGCACTTTTTATGGGAATATTTTTTCATCTGCCCTCACAATCCAATTGAATAAATTGTGCATACAGAATTGTGTGGTCAGAACAAATGGAAAATAGTACTTTTTTTGTGCAACTATGTACATATTTTGCATAATCTGTTTAAATGGCATTTATTTATAGTCTAAGAAATAGAAGAAACACGATTAGGTGAACGCGAGAGTACACCACCGCCACTTGGTGCCTTGATTGGGTGTAGCAATTCTCTCATATGTTCTCGGAAGAAGGACGTGCGGAGTAAAAATTTCCTCGAATGATTCCATGTTGACATCCTTAGCCAGATTTGGCAGATTTCCCATATATGAACTGTATAGATACTTCAATGTCATCAAGAATATTTTAAAACCTATCCAGTGTTTTGAAAAGAGATATTGGCGGAGGAGTCCTTTATACAATAACGAGCAAGTTTCGCTTATTACCTCGAGATATCCACTAATGTCGGCAAAAAAATCCAGATTAAGATGGGCTAAATAATGGCGGTGCAAAGAAAGACTAGAACTACTCGTGAGTTCTTTGAGCAAATACATACCTCGATCACTGGTATGATCAAAAAATGATGGAACGTGACTCTAATGCACGAGATTTGTGCATCACCACGCGAGTGCAAAAGTCACAGCAGTCCGTGAAGTCACAACCTGGCTTGCAATAAACTCGATAGATTACAACGCTATTGTTTTCTACATAGATAGTTAAGCTACCTTGGAATCGCCAGTAATTGATCCAAAATGATAGACAAATGCCTTGGATCTCTTAACAAAATCGCTGTCAGGCTCGACTTATCCCAGTGGTGGGTTCCAAGCCACAGCGATTTTCCAGGCAATTGCAAAGCAGACGAACTAGCAAGGAAGGGTGCAGACCTGAACTTCCCTGATAATAAACCGAACCGTCATCACCTATTGAGTCGATGAAACTCCAATTAGATACCGCAGCAAATTGAAAGGCAAAGAATAGGTAAAACAATACCACTACAGAGCTGGAGTGGGGGAAAACAATTAGATTTATTTCTCTCAATAGGACCACCCTAAGAAAGATAGTTAGCGTCCTCATGGCGCACTGTATGGTAGTAGACATGACAGAAGGTTTCTCATTTTATATCTTCTGTGCACCTATGATACCCTATTGGTTCTAAAAAGGAAAACCAAAGCGAGTACTTCTTCAGAGATTTTCAACGAGCTGGCCAGGCTAGGCTTATACAATATAAAAAGCTTCGTCACCTTGTCAAATTGGTTTAATGCCTAACGAAACCAATTGCCCTGCTCCTATCACACATTGAGAGTTCCCATGTAGGTTTTCATCTTCTGGTATAACCCACTTCAGTAAATCAGTTTTGATAGTTTTTCTCTTAGAGATAAGAAATACTCGTATTGAATAGCACTATGACTAATTTCTCAAACGGGACGCAGGGTTAAACCATATGGATTCATACTGGCAATATATGGACACCCACCTCGAAAAATATCCGATATTTGTATATTCACACAAAAATTCCTACATATCTACGAACGCGCTGAAAAAAAAATTGGACACCATTGGGTCTGGCCCTAGTGTGATAGTAAAAGGCGACTAAGGAAACCTTCTACTAACACAAGCATATGCCATATAGTAAATGCTGCTCATGTCGCTAATCGGCTCATGCATGCCACGGTGTAATTTATTCGATATGAGCAATAACTCTAAACTGCTCGTACGTCGACTGTGCAACTCTCCGCGGAAATACTTTCCAATTAAGGAAAGTAGACCAAGTGTATCCATTAAACCCAATGAGAGTTGTTGTGTAAAGATGATATCGTTATTCACACGTCTGTGGAACAATAATAAAATTTTATGAAATATTTGTGCAAATCAACAACTTTATACCTGCATTCAAAAGCTATACTATAATCGAATACATACAATGAAACATAAGATTTCTAACTTCTCGTTTATTAAAATAAATTATGCGTATTAATTGGTTTCAAGAGTCATAATTTACATCCAACTATTGCAGTCTCAATCGGCACTTAAGAAAATCCTTTGCACCGGGGATAATTATATAATTTTCAGAAACATACTACAGAAACATCACGTTCCACATCTCACTGTCGTTAGTGACAAATCTTCATTAATTTGGCTTGGAATCAGCAAAAAACATTCACCTTGAGTACGTTGTCACGGATAATTACACATACATATACATTAGGATAAGTTTATGCAAAAACTATCGACCTTGGCTTACGAGTGAGTATCCTCATTTGAAAAATTGTGAAATAATTTCTTACCTTATCCATGTCCTGATTATTAAATAGAAGTTAGAAATCCAGGATCAACAATTCATTTTTGTTTCAAAACACGAAAAAGGAACAATGAATATGGAAAACAAAAGGACGTTTTAAGTGTCTCTGCAACCCATGTCACTCTGTATTTGCGGTGTATATGTAAGTTCCTACAAACGTACATATGTATGTACATATCTACTTAATAACTTCGCCGTTTGTCCTTATCCCCAACCTAATCCCTTCATAATTTAATCACTTAACATGATGGGGTGCAAGCACGTCCTTAACTTTTTAACAGATAAATACAAAAAGGATTTGTCAGAATTTTCCAAGCACGATAATGAGCTGGTAGATTATGGCGGGCGGTAGTATTTACTGTTATAATTTCATTATATTGTGTGTAGACTACATAGCTGTTGCCAGGGTATCATGTGTATGAAAGTACGCAGACACGGTGTACGCGGTATGAGTGTTTGAATAGAAAGTCTGCTTGTGGGTAATAATAATATGTAATAATAATAATTGCGAATTTGTTTATTGTGCTTGTTTAGCTTGGAGAATTATTAATTTAATTTGAAGGGTAACGATTTCCCGGCATGGACCACTGTTTTTCGATTCCGTACTGTCACAGACATTAAATTTAAAATTAAATTCTATTTGCGCTTTTAACAATAAAAGAGAAAACTCCAATTTAACTTGTTTAAGTCTCAGTTTAAGTTTCAAGAATGAAGCGTCAGTGGCTCAAGTAGACCCATTAAAATCCGTTGTGGCCAGCAGCATTACATCGACCGCTGACCACCCAGATGAATCTTAAGAGATTGCTCAATATTTCCTTGCTCATCCAACATCTGAAATGACGATCCCCTAGTCAAAAGGGAGACCAAGAGGTACCAACTTCCGTGGATAACGATCTGAACTCTAAGAAGAAACAAGTTAAGTAGACTGTCAGTTTTAGACCATTCGTCTCGCTGGATTGATACGAAAATTTATGTGTTTAGCTCCGAATAATAAATGTAAGTTAACATTTTTCGTGAGCGTTGCCGCTGGGAAAATGTAAAATAACAGAAGATCTCCTGTGTGATTTAGTTAAGTAACAGAAGATTTAAAATTTACTTAGAAAAGCACTAAAACTGGTTTTTGTAAAACGAATATCTGCAAGTCGATCGCAGGTACTAGTGAGAGTTCCAGATTTACCAAGATGTTGGCCAAAGACGCAGCCGTTCCCAGTTGATGAAGATCAAGAAATCTGATGGTTCGTGGGTGGAAACTAGCGAAGAAGTATTGAAGACCCTAGTCGAAATTCACTTTCCAGATAAGTAGTAATAGAAGCAGATAGTACTAGTTCGTCAATAGAAGAGGACGTAGTGAATCACGTCACATGGAAAACTTGCATTGGGTTACCGTGCCACTCGCGCTGTCATTTTCAAGCCAATTGCGTGAATAGAAGTGAAGGTCACACTTATATCTAAAGAAGGTAAATCGGAAAACACATCAATCTTCAGTTTTGAGAGGTTTTTGAATATTCAAATTAGTAGCAAATGTCGCAACAGCAGGTTATGCAAAGCACATGCTAAGGTGCACATGGTGAATTAGTGGAAACAGCATTGGGTATATGAATTAGTAGATGAAATTTAAATCTGCCTTTACTCAAGATTTCTTGGAATTATACTAGATATATGTATATGTGGGCGCCGTGGCTCAGTGGTTAGTGCGTTGGACTATGGAGCAAGGGGTTCAGGTTCGATTCCCAGTCGGAACACCTAAAAATTTTTCACGGCCCCACCTCTCCCGAGCGTCTGACAAACATCCGGGAGTAAAACTGTCCTGAGAAAGCTTCTCAAACAACAAATTGCCCTTCGAACACGGCATTAAACAGTAGTCCCCTTTCATTCGTGTAAAGAATATAACATGCGCAACACGAATGGTTGTGAGAAGCTAGGCCTTGGGTCCCATCGACCTGTTGCGCCAAGAATTTTTTTTTTTTTTAATATGTATGAAAAGCTAGACAGGAAACATAACACACAGGAAACATTCCACTTTGACAATAATGTTCTCTTTAATTGTAAGGGCATAAGTTTGACAAGATTCCATCAGACTCATCTTTGCATGCGCATCTCTTACATTGTGGGAACTGTAATAGATTACCAGGGATCGTGATGGACCACTATGTTGCCTAGAGTCGTATGTTAAACTCATAGCCCTACACCATACTTTTGTGACTAGTAAAAGGCAAGAGTTGTGCTTCATGTACAGACTAGTTAGAAAATTCTTAGGCGAGGTGGCGAAAAGATTTCATTTTTCCTTCGTTCATGTAGCTTCAACCATAACAATTATAGAGTAGAAGGAATACCCTTGCGTTCTTACTTTTTATTATTTGAAAATGTCAAGACTTGTATTAAACTACTCATATTCCGTAAGTTTCAATCAGTCTGCAACTACTCGTATTTTAAAGGATTTCGCAACAAATCTCCGCTTTGTCTACAACAAACACAAATCATGAAGCAAACTAAACAGCCAAGTATTATTTTGCTTGAAGGTGTTGTTGGCATCAGACGAACTGTTAATATTCCTGCCCGATAGATCTAGAAGATTAATTCCTTATATTCTTTACGTTAGATATTAAATATTTTGAAGATTGTTATAAGGCTTAGGATTTGGAAGCACGTATGTACATATATTAAGTTTTTCTGTTCTACAAACTTTGGGACTATAAGCAAAAAGGAACGGCATTAACCTTTCGCCTAACTATGTTTCAATGTTATAATACTATGTGCCACAAAAAAAAAGTACATATATATGTACATATAGTACACATATGTACGGACTATACACAAGTATTTGCTGACTCAGATTCCAATAACACACCCTTTAACAATTGCCTACAATTTATAAGTTATTACGAAAACAAAACAAAATGTTATCAACTCCTCCAATGAAAAACTTTTTTTCCAATAAAAGATTTTTATCAAAACAATAAATTCCACATGTGCTTAAGTATGTTTTGTGAAAAACGTTGTTGCAAACATTTTCTTCACCACCCACTATTTGTTCTGGGTGAGTCAAAGAACCATTAACTCTTTGGTATTACCATAGGGTCCGGTCGAATTTTTATTAAAAAAAAAAAGGATTTGTGTGCATAAAGGCTTCTATGAAATAAAAGGATAATGTACGTTCGTCCTCATATTGAGAGTCATAACAGTCGGGCACACGGCGGCGTGAGTTAGACTGGATTGCAATGGCGAAAGTTAAAGGAAGGAAAAGTACAAAACATTGTCCTAATTTTGGGTATCCTGTCATTCGTTCACTCCATCGAGATTAAATCAAATTGTATCCCGGTCATAGTAACATCCTGTAGAAAAGTAATATTTATATGGACATCTACACACACATGTAGTAATGTAGTTATAGGGAAAGTTTTTATGAAGGGCGATGGATGATAGTATATACATATGTATATGAATGTATACATATAGCAAAGTTAAGGGGGATAACAAATAAGGATAATATATCACTCTCTTGTTCGAAGCCACGTGCTGATAATGACTTCCATTTCATTTATGTTGTTTTTTTTCTTTTCTTCTACACTGCAAGGAGAGACAGTTTTTTTTGCATCGATCCAGTAAGGATGTGTACGTGGTGTTGGCCAAAGGAATTTTGCTTTTACTCTTCAAATGGGTATATATACATATGTACATATTTACTTACATATGTGTGTCTGTACGTAGTTGCAAATAATTCGCCCAAATTTGATATAAAACATGTACCAATAAACAGTCTAAGATAAGTTAATAAATGTTACTTAGCGGGTGAATGAATATGTATGTAAATATTTACTAGACAGGTGTATTATATTATATACGTATATACATACATACGTGCATCTATGCATAACATATGGCATTTACCTCTAGAATTTATTTACATAATCTGACAGTTAATCTGTCTGTCTGTATGGCCGACTTCACCCTAAACAGTTTGATGATTTGATCAAAAACCAGTATCCACAGTACATAGGATATGATCTCACCTTGCCAGGTGTCTATAGAAGGCACTGCATGTACTTGACAGTTTCCCAGTTTTGGTTTGGTTTGGTTTGTCTTGTAAAGTAGAAGACTTGTTACCACCTCATACAGGGCTGCTCAACAAATCCAATTCATTTCAATTTCTTTTCTTTGTTTACCGAAGATAATCCAGCATAACGCATGTCTTACAAGATTTGATATAGTACCTACGTTTAGATGAAGTGGGATATACATTTATTATACGATTCTTGATTTGTGTCTTACTTCAGTGGGACTTGCATGCATATGTACATATATGTATATGTATGTATATCTCTACCTCAACTTTCTAGCTTTCAGTTTATTACAATTCTTCAAGAACATTTTCAGTAATTCGGCGCACTACCTAACCTACCATGCTGCACTTTCAGTTCGTAGCAGCTTGAGTTAAAGGAAATCGAACATGCCTGAAAATCCAGCCTCCTTACCAAGCTGATGGCAAGGGTGAATCTTTAAGAACGAGATCAAAGGAAAGGACTTTTGTTGGGATCTACTCTGCTTTGTTTTGCACATTAACTAGCAAGGAGAAAGGTCAAAGTACACGGTCTCGAAGTAATGCCAGTAACATATTCTGTAGCATATAGCATTGGAATAAAATCCAAACTTATGAATCAAGTGAAGAACTGAAGGTTCTTGGAACACAGCACAAGGTTGCCCTCTGCTGAGTCCCTGGACACGAAGGAATACCAGAAAATGAAAAGGCAGACGAATTGTCAAGAAGGGGTTTTGAATCTACATCACAACAGGTAGACACCTCGGTGTTCATCCCGCCTTGCGCAGTGAAGCAAGAGGCACGGATCAGGGCCAGCAGAGAGGCCAATAGTAGATGGTCCTCCCTAGACACCTGTGTGAATACTAAAAGCCTATGGCCCTGCTTTGACAAGAATAGGTCGGACTGACTTATGCAAAAAGATAGGAAATCCCTTTCTATCCTGATAGGAGTTATCACCGGCCATAACTCTCTTCGGTACCACATGAGAAAACTAGGTCTCACGGATATAGATTTATGTCGGGGATGTGGAGACGAGAAAGCCAATGAGGATACAACCCACTATCTCTGTCACCGCCCTGGGCTTATCCACCTTAGATTTAAATTTCTAGGGCGATCCTTCTTCCGTGATCTTGTGGAATTATCATATAGAACAATTAGTGATGATTTGGTGATCCACAGGAAACAAATTAAGACTAGGTTTTACCAATGAGCAAGGGACTTTTCCCCTATGAGTATCACAACAGGTCTGTACTGACATGAGTGTGGCGATGTGAAATTTTGCCAGTAACGATCAAGAAATGCAGTAGCTCATTGGAAGTAACTTGAAAAAACTAAGCTCAAACGCTATGCTGCAGTACCAGGCAGAGGGACATAAGTTCACGGAGGACTCAAAAATGTCCCACCTCCACTATGTATGAATGTACCTTTCGTTTAATTCTGTTTTAAAGAATGGGACAAATTTAAATAAAATAACTATTAAATATGATATATCTAATCAAAATTTTGCAGCACATATTCCCACTTCATTTCAAGTCATTCATGAAATCTCTTCCAGATAGATTATTTATTCACTGCGACATGTTCATAATGCTACACCTACCTTGATTACATAAAAGACTAATATAATTAATTAAAGTCTCTTCCGTATAGATTGAGTTTCTATAGACGGGCTCTGGTTTATTTCCACTTCCGGAAAACTTATCTTTGATTTGAATCGACTTCGGTTTTCTTTGCATGTTTTCAGCAATTACCTATGCTGCATAGACAATGTACATACACACATATGTAGGCTAATATATGTAAATAGATACAAAAAGGGTAGACAAATTCAGGCACACACTTTCGCACTTCTTATATTATCAGATCTAGGTGTAGAACTTTTATCGATAAAAAATACATGGATTGAGATTGACAGGACATACGAGAGTTTGTGTCATCGGTATCGCCATCATCGTCACCATTATCATCAGTATAAGGATACTTGTTATTGTTGTTGCTAAATTCTGTATATACATTTATATATACATAAGTATGCATGTATGCATGTATGATTCGTTTGACACTATGGTGCGATAATGATGGATGGCGAAATGATTAATTATGATGATAAATATAATTACACATGTTGGTCAATGTGGGTTGCCTTCAATTGATATTATTGAGGGGTATACGAGATTCATAGTTAGTGGTTCTGGTTCATATGATAGAACGATAGAGAATTGCTTCAAGTGTGGGGTGTTTTTTGTAGTAGTGTTATTAATAAGACTTATGAAGGTGACTTGATGCTCCTGGCATGTAATTTGAAACCTTTATATTACACTCTGATAAGGACTTCTTCACGTATAATTAAGTAGAACTGTGAAATACATTTGTTACATGTTTAAGCAAAACTGTTCAGTTTTAAAAAAGAGAGGCACAAATAATCCCGTTCTTCAGGTTTCAGGTTTTTTCAGAGATATAATAGTTCAGTAAACATACTTAAGTGAAAGGACTATAAAACTTGCGACTGATAATTATGTTCCTATTTTTTGCATTCCAAAGTATCATGTATCTACCTAAAATGCTAAACTTGAAAGAAAGAAAAAGATACAATGGATAAATTTTTGTAAAGTTTCACCAACTTTACTCTTATTTAATAGCTAACCCCAGAACTGGTTAATTAAACTAACACCACAATACTAAGTAGTTAGGTAGGTGGGTTGCATAAGAGAGGAAAAGCTCCTCTTCACCGCACTACTAGTGGGAAAGGTGTATCTCTTACCTCGTGAAATATTTCCTAACTAATATTAGCTTGAGATGGAATATGTGGTACTTACTGCGTCTGGTGTATAAACCAATCTGTTGATTTAACAGAACTATTGATGTCATTTACTGGTTTATTGGACAATTCTTAGATGCACTAGAAGAAGTCTCCTCTTAAAAATTGCTTGGTAATTAAAGATGTTCTCTTGGACATCCTCATCATCGCATCCTCTACAAATATCTTCAATGATCAATTATAATTTCTTCATGTGATACTGCAAAGGGTTGCGCCCCGTGATCACTCAATTGATAGGGAATTCATTTATTTTTGAATTTGTTTGTCGGTTCTTGCTATATTAAAATAGCTCACCTTTTTCTCGTTGTAGCGTCTATGCTAAGACAACTCTATTTGTTGTTAGTTTCCATTAGACCTTTACTTCCCGTTTCGTACCTAAGTGTGCAAACCGAGATATTTATTGTGCGGTCAGCTTGCTCCAGAGCCTTTCTTACCCAGGTCATTAGTCCTACCTCCATTCACTGGTATAGTTTCATGACCAGAGATCTAGCAGAATCTTTCGTTATGCTGTGTTCCAAGAACGTTGAACACTTCTCGCTCTCAATGTAAAAGATGATATCCTCCCGCGGGCTTGCCTACATCGTAGTTTCAGGGGGAACTATTCTCACTGTTAGGATCTCTCCTTGGAATCCGATACTGTAGATCGGGAATCCGACTGATTTATATCCGCCGAGATCGTCGAAAACTATACCTGTACCTACACCGGTGTCCATTATTATTTTCTGTTACTTCTGTGGTTGCTATTTCTCCGTTTTTCTATTCCTTCCGTTTTTAATAGATGGTTGAAAAATATCCTAAGAAGTCAAGATAAGCGTCATGTGGTCTGTTGTAGTTACATTACCCACATACTTCTGAGGGATATTAGTTTGGTTCGGTGCACCTTGTTTGGCTTTACGGTCGCTTCTGGCTTTACGGTCGCAAGCTCTGGACCATACAACCTGTGTTGTATACCCCACAGATTGTATGGAAATCGTATAGATTTTAGTTCTATTTTCACTCTTCTGTCCAAATATTTCGTATTTATACTTTAGACCTCTTGGGTAATGCCATTAAATCCAATTTTATCAACTCAACATTGATGAGAAAAATGAATTAAGAAAGGTGTACACGGTAATATTCCGTTTTTTTTCGACGCTTGTAAACACGGAAATTGCAAGGCGAAGGAGTAGATAGAACGCTGAATACGAAATTTATTCAAAATCGTTAAAACCAATACCCTTACGAAGAGTATGAATAGAGACCGTACAGTGATAATGGAAAATTTATTCAGGAACTTTTAGCGAACTATCGCGATATCTTTTAACGGGTGTTATTTGCTAGATTGTTCTCTTAACAATTTTTTTTTAAATTCTAAAAAGTGTTCTTTCCTCCGTATAATGTTGGGTTTTATGGCCTATTCATTTTGTTCCCAATTTCCGAAAATGAAGTTAAAAATCGAATATGTTTAAATAAGTCGTCGTGACTTTTCTGACTCTATGTACTGTATATAATATATGTAAGTATTCGAAAAACGTTCTTAAACTGTAACTATTTAAATTAAAAATGACATTTTACCATAATCGATGGAGAGATTTTGACAATCATTTGATTTGAAAATGTATTGAAATCGTTGTGAGTATTTTTAAAGTTTGTTTACCGTGCAATTGACAGTACTTACTTACTTACTTAACGGGCTCCCGACCCGTGAAGAATCCTTGCCTGAGACACGGTAGCCTTCCATTCTCTTCGATCCCGGGCACGCTGCTTCCAGTTGTCCAGACCAAGCCCTCTGGCATCCGCGATAGCTTTGTCTTTAAAACGGAGGTTCGGTCTTCCTTGTCGTCTCGAACCTGGGGGCTGTGAGTCGAAGATCCTCTTTGCTGGAGCATTATAGTCCATTCGCTCGATGTGGCCGAGCCACTGTAGTCGACGTATTTTGGCTTTTTGGACTACATCCACATCTTGGTACAGCTCATATTTAGAGTTCGCGATTGTATCTTCTCCTCCATTCGCCCTCCTCGTATATGGGACCGAAAATTCGACGAAGAATTTTTCTCTCGAAAGTGCCCAACATGTGCTCTGCTTTCCTGCTTATCGTCCAGCACTCGGCTCCATATAGTAGAACTGGCAGGATCAGAGTTTTGTAGAGCATACATTTCGTCTTCCGAGATAGGAGTTTTGAACCCATTTGTTTTGCCAAACCGAAGTAGCAGCGGTTTCCTAGGGTAAGTCTTCGTCGAATCTCCACTAGGGTGTCGTTCGTGGAGTTGATATTTACTCCGAGGTAGGTAAACTCCCTAACTACCTACCTCAAAGTTACTGTTGCCAACAGTGACGTTTTGTCCTAGGCGGTGGACCGATGCTTCTTTTTTTGTTGACAACAGGCACTTGGTCTTGTCCTCATTTACTTCAAGGCCAACTCGTTTCGCCTCTTCCTCAATTGCCGTGAAAGCTTCTATAACGGCACGCTGGGAGCGACCGATGATGTCGATGTCGTCTGCATATCCCAGCAGCTGGACAGATTTATTGAAGATAGTGCCTATCTGTTCCAGCACTAGATTGAAGAAGTCACACGACAGCGCATCTCCTTGCCGAAATCCGGTGCAAGTTTGAAATAGTTCAGAAGAGCTGTTCCCAAATTGCACATTGCACCGCGTGTTTTCCAGCGTCACACGGCACAGCTGGATCAATTTTGCCGGGATCCCGAATTCGGCCATCGACTTGTAGAGCTCAAGACGATGAATGCTGTCGTATGCGGCTTTAAAGTCGATGAAGAGGTGGTGGGTCTCGACTTGAAATTCGTTGGTCTTTTCCAAGATTTGCCTTAGTGTGAAAACTTGGTCGATCGTCGATCTACCGGGCCGGAAGCCACACTAGTACGTGCCGATTAGTGTGTTGCAGAAAGGTTTCAGACGTTCACACAGTACATTGGATAGTATCTTATATGCGACATTTAGCAGGGATATGCCTCGGTAGTTTTCGCAAGACATAGGATCGCCTTTCTTGAAAATGGGGCATATAGAGCGGATAGTCCAGTCATCGGGCTTGGCTTCATCCACCCATACTTGGTTCATGATTTGGTGCATGCTCCCTACCAAAACATCACCACCATGTTTGAAGAGCTCTGCTGGTAGACCATCAGAGCCAGCGGCTTTGTTGTTCTTTAGCTTTTTGATTGCTGAGTCAACTTCTTCAAAACTGGGGAGGGGGATGGCTTCTTCATTGATTGGACATGGGTGCCCTATCACTCTCTCTATTTGATGCCCATTAAGTAGCAGCTGGAAATGCTCCTTAAAGACATTTACTATTCCCTGTGCTTCGGTGACTAGGTTTCCTTCACTATTTCGAAGAGCCTGCGTTCCGGGTTTAAAGCCAGCTGCCAGCTGCTTGGCTTTCTTAAAAAAACATCCGGTTGTTGTTCCTGTTGCGAGACTCTTCGATACCCTTGAGCTGGGAGACTGTGTGGGCCCTTTTCTTTTTACGCAGGATCTTTTTCTCCTCCTTTCTTCCGGCTCGATACTCTTCCCTTGCTGCACTTGTTTTCCGCTGCAGCATTTGTAGGTGTGCATTTTCTGTCACCTTTTTCCGACGTACGCATTCATCATCATACCAAGGGCTCCTCTTAGGTGGTGGTTGGTAACCTATGGTGGTCTCGGCTACCTCTTTGATGATGTCGCGGTACTGGTTCCATTGGTTGTTGGCATTTGTGGAAGGTGAATGCACAGCGGAGAGTTTCTTACTCAGACGCTCTCTGTAGACTCTGGCTACTCCAGTCGTGCTAAGGGTTCCAACGTTGAATTTCTTCTTCTGGGCATTTTGCAGCTTCTTCTCGTTGGATAGTCGAGCTCTGAATTTGGCTGCAACAAGGTAATGGTCAGAGTCGACATTTGCCCCTCAAAATGTTTGCACATTTAGAATGCTGGATGCGTGCCTCGCATCGTTTAGCACGTGGTCGATTTGGTTGGCGGTTCGACCGTCAGGAGATAGCCAGGTTGCTGTGTGGATTCGTAGTCTTTGAAACCTAGTGCTACTTATCACCGTATTACGAGCTGCTGCAAAGTCGATTAGTCGGAAGCCGTTGTCTGTTGTCGTATCGTGGAGGCTGTACTTTCCGAATAATCCGCCAGTGATGTTTTCCTTACCGATTTTGGCATTGAAGTCTCCGAGTACGATTTTGTATCATACTCCGGACAGGCTCCGTAGGCTCCGTCCAGGAGGCAATTGAGAGTACAGGTAGATAATTAAAAATGGTGGACAAACTTTCTGAACATCTCCATTACAGTAATGCAAATGGTAATTTAAATAATCATAAGTTCAAACCAATACAACCAATACCCTTTAGGTACAGGTGGAAATTAAAACACCAAAACAAACTTACGTGCACACATGTACGAGTAACCCCATCGTTGAACTGTCTACGATATAAAATTACAAATTGGTTATCCAAGATGACTGTATTCAGGCTAATGTATGTGTGTGCGCCCACGGGTTGTAAGAATTCGATTGCGCGTATCTAATTTAAAAAGAAAGGTGCAATTAATGAAATGTTTGTGGTTCCTAGATAATGACACATCAATGAACTGGAAATTCTATGACGTACGACGATACCGAAGTCGATATTGAACTGCGTAAAATATTATATTGTTCACCTAAGATGGAGAGAAGAAAAGATACATACATACTATGTACATGAAAAACTGCCACCTTTCCGAGAACGGTGAGGATATGTTTGATGTCATGAGTAGTAGACTCGTAGGAAGTCTCAAGGAGAAGTTTTCTGCACATCTTTTTTTTATAACAATACAAATACTTTAAATATCTAACCTCATGGTTTAATCTCAAGGAGTGCTTGAACTCTTTTATTGATGTGCATATGCAACTATATATTTTATCAATCAATTTATGATAATAAATGATGGTTATTGCCCATTTTGATTGGAAGTAACCCAAGGACATGCACACATGCATAGATCTACGTACTGATTAGGAGATACGTTACAAGAGAAACATGAAAAGGACGAAAAAAGCTTTTGACAATTCCATTACACCACCATCTCATAACACTTATGGGATCCTACTGTGCTTGGTGTTTACGCGAAACTAGCTTAATGAAAGTAAGATCCTCTGTATACATACTTCCAGACCAAGGAAAGGGCAACTGAGTCATGTGAGATTTATTTTTAAAGGAAAAACACACAGAGATTGTAGTGTGGGCCGTGGGGTGCAGTAAAAATGTAAGGTTAAACCAGTATTTGAAAAAAGGAAAAGAAACAAATACGCTTAGAAGTATCCCTTTGCGGGTTGTCGCCTTTTCCCGACTTTAATGTTTGGAAAGGGTTTTCGTTTTTCTTTCTTGAAAAGGGACGCGAAAATTCCACTGGGACTGCGAGATGTTGGCGTTTTTATTTTATTTTAAAATGTTTTTCTTTTTGGCGGTGAAAAGAGGGTCTTATTAAGCAAACTGTGAGTTGGAAAAAAAATTATAGGTTAAGTTTACTTTTTAACACGTACCTTTGGGAATAAACGTTACAGAACCACGGCGGCTAAATGAGACCAGAGAGAATACAAACTTGAACTTTTGCATGAACGTATAAGTGGGGTATATATTTTTTTACGTTTTTTCAAGGCCACGCTGATGAATGTGGGTTAACATTTTGATAGTGTAGTCTACGACATTTTTATTAGTGACACTCATAAAATTGTGAATGTAATTTGATTACTCTTATTCATACTGTGTATAAGTATACTTGAGAGCGGAATGTGTCCTTAGGGTAAAAAATCAATATAAATTAAGCACATTGGGTCACGTCAATGGTCGAGTCAGAGCTTTTATTGTTTAGTGTTTCCAGAGTTGAAACAGGGTATTGGAAAAAAGATATGACCCGACACAAGTGGTCTTCCAGTTATAGTAGTAGGGATTATGTTTTCGAAAAGTTCTTGAATTAGCTTCTTAAATCAAACCCACTGACAAATATAAAACATACAATGATTGTGAGAAGTTAGGCTCGGATCACGTAGGTACCTGTAGTGTTTTTCCACAAACGACATTGAAGACTACACATAAAGACGGTACCCTGCAGTTATCAGGGTAGTGATGACTGCTCTCAAGGAGAAGCAATTGTTCCCTGCAGGTATTTTTTTTACTAGAAAACTTCACAAAAGCGACTAAAAAGGTCAGATCGAAATAGCGTTTCGGTTCTAGCCGTAAAAACATCAAAGTAGGACATACTATTCTTTTAACTTCGACAATATTAGAAATGTGCAAACATTTCAAGACTCGAAATATTTTCTCAACCATCCAATGAGATAAAGAGAAACTAAGAACACGTTAAAAAAAAAGTTTAGGAAAACTGTTCTTGCGATAGTAAATATTTGTATGTATGTACATATACGTATATTAGATCTGCTAACAGTAACTCTACCTTATTTTGATCGTCGATAAAAAATACCATTTCCTTCGTTCAGTGATCTTTGGAGGCGCTGCAGACTCAATAAGCCAAGTTCCGATGTTCATGGGAAGGAGGTGGAAAGTTCCTGGGAGAAGGGGCTGGAATTTAACAATATACTAGTGGAAGCATTCGCGATATCGTCCCCTTCCACTTAATCTTAGTCGACGAGGATTTTGCTGACCCTATGCCTACGTAAAAATGTATAATTTCTTCATGAACCCATTCAAATCTATAATCTCTCCTCTCAACGTTTGACGAAATTTCTGGGTATTTATCTTTAAAGTTTTCACAGATTATTATGTTGCTGGATTCCAAATCAGAGTTACCGTATTCGAGTGTTTATCTACTAGTAGTACCTTGTGTACCTTATATATTAGTTATGTGTGCTATCCATGCGGTTGACTCAGTATATTCTATTCGTCACCAAGTATTGAGTGTATGATCCAATTCGTATTCTTTAAAATTTCTTTTCAGTGTATGTAGTATTGGAAAACTTATGTTTTTAGCACCTGACAGCTCTGTTTCGGTTCCTGTTTTCAGTTTTATAATGGAAACAGCATTTCCTTTATTGATTTCTACATTTTCAAAACTTTTGCTTCTGATTTTCATTTGACAATCTTTCGGTCAGCATTGGAATGATTGAAATAATCTCTCTAGAGGGATCACAAGCTCGTGCGTCGGAGATTCAATTATAAAGATTGGTGAAAACGTTTTAATTAATAAACTCGTCAACGAACGTTTTTTGGATAAGTTGGAGGAGGATGACTTTGAGCATATGTGGCTGGTAAGCTTGTGACTCACAATGGACAACACAATCGAGATTTTGAAGTCGAAGCTCGGTGACCCTGTTATTTCCGGAAATAAACTGGTCAATTATTTCTCATTTTTTTCAAACACAACCTAAATCAGTTTTTAAAATACAAGAATCAATGTAACATAGAAAGTTTCCTTTCTCATAAATAATTAAATATACAAATATTGATCCATAATGTGTTACGCTTGTATATTCTAGGAAATATGTATGTACATATATGTAGGTACATTAATACTTACACTGATAAGGGTAGACATGTCGTTTAGTGTATACAACAAATAATCTATTTAGGTAAAATGCTCTGATTAACATGAAATCAATTAATTTCCAAATTAAACAGTGAATTGGTTAATCGTAAATGCATCTTCTTCTTAAGTGATCAATAGGCGGTACCAACCAATCAACTATTATTGTGAAGTAATAGTTAGCAATAATTGTATACATATATTTAAGTTCCTTAAGCCGTAATGCTGCTTTAGTCCTCATCAGCTTCTCAAAGAAGAAGGTGAACCATAGATTCTAGGGCAGCTGTGGGAGTGGTATTATCGGCGAAGTTATGCAGACGCCAAGAATTCCCAAGAATTGCCAACTTGTTGTGGGAGTGGTGAAAATCTTGTTCTCAAAAGATTTCTCTATGATTCCTACCCACGATTTTTACTTGCACCTATACCTATAGGGCAAGTATTGCAATCTTGACATTACTATGATGGAGAAGTCCAAAAAAGTAGGTCCGGCAATTCCGTCTGTCTGTCTGTCTGTCTGTCTGTCTGTCTGTCTGTCTGTCTGTCTGTCTGTATATTCGACTACAGCCTAAACGGTTGAACGGATTTACTTCAAACTTCATATATAGGGTCTGTGGGGTATTCCCTAGAGGCGAAATTTGAATTTTCATTCTAACCTCAAAATTAAGGGTAGTTTACTTAAGGCCGATTTCAGTTAAAATGGATTTTCTCGAAAACGGCTCTAACGATTTCGATAAAGTTTGATGTGTGGGTTAGTTTTGGTATATGCTATGAGGTGGCATACCACGTTTTTAACGAAAAATTCGAATAACGGTAATATTGAAAATCAGTTGTTTCTCGGGTATTTGTACGGTGATTGGGCTAACAATTATTATTTGTAGGTTATAAGACAAGTGCAAAATAATGGCATACCAAATTTTGCAATGCCACGCCCACTTTTATAAAACTTTTTTTTTTTTCAAAATTTTTACTAGAAATTGAGAAAAAATTATTTAGCAAAGTAATAGGCCTTAAAATTCTCTATAATTCACTCAAACACCTTATCTGGCCACGCCCACTTTTTATGGGCATTTTTATAAAAACAAAATATTGAGTAAACTGCTACAATGTTATGACTATTATTCTATCTAAACGCGGAATGCCACGCCTACTTTACTGGGAAGAGCAAGACTTGGACTTTAATCCTGATAAAATTATACACTTATAGCATTACGGTGCAAGTACGTACGACCCAATCGTGCACTTTATTTTTATGCTAAAATTTTGTTTTTTAATAAATAAATATAATCAATTTTTGTGACTGGTAAAATTCAACTTTTTTACGTAGTGATTTAATTTTTTCGCTAAAAATGTAATGCGCTTAACTGAATGGTTATCACTCTATATATGTACATATAGTGTTTGGGAGTCGAGGGCCCGTCCAAGGTGAAAAAGACTCATTTCTCATTACCGCATTCTAATGTAAACGAAGGCAAAATTGCTTAAATTCAAGCAATACTTTATCAGAGGAAATAAACCTATTGAAACCAAAGCACTAGTGTTAGTTGGCATAGACCGCTTTATTACTATGGCACCATATTAAATTCTTACACTTTTCCACTTTCATAGATTTAAATAGATTTACCTCAAAAAGTTAGACAAACTAAAGAAAAATACATTTTTTCTCCAAGCTCATTGAATCCATATCTTCCAAATGTTATACACTAACTCAATTTAATTGTGTAGAATATCTATTCGGTTCGCTAGTGTAAAAGAAAAAGCAAACTTTTTTCGAAAGAAACACTTTCCTATTCCCATTTCATTTCCCATGTGTTTTCTTATACTTTTTCCTAACTGGCTTCAAACGAATACTCACCAGCATATCCATAATTCATAAGCCCTGCACCACGGTTTTGTCAAACGTAAAGCAGCTTCCTCAGAACCAAATTCCACCGTCGTCGGTAGAGCAGCGTACATACATACATATGTATGTATGCATGGATGTAGGTTGCAAAAGATTTTCAAAACAAAAAAGTTTTCAAGCCCGTCTATCTTGTCTGTGTGTTATTAGGATGCACACCTGATACAATTTCCACATTAAAACGAAAAGTTTTTGCTCCCTATTGCATCCTTATCAATCACACGATACAACCTAGAACCGAACCGAAAGAAACTGGTAAATGGGGTTACTCCAGTATGCAAAACGTCGGTGTGCTTTAATTTATGCAACATCTTGTGACTGTTGTTTTGACAGGATTGAAATCCGTGGACAACTTTTAATCATTTAATGTCGTATCAGATCATGATGCTGACAGGTGTGGAAAAGTCAACCAAAAGAATTACCTTTCCATCAAAGTCTCTCAACACAGTGATCTCCATTCGTTGTGACTGTGTTGCCAAAAGAAGTACTGGCCAATGGCCCTTACAACATGAAATCAGCATAATGACATTGTGTACTTTCTGCAAG
The DNA here is from genome assembly GCA_963583995.1 of Xylota segnis. Taxonomy (NCBI): domain Eukaryota; kingdom Metazoa; phylum Arthropoda; class Insecta; order Diptera; family Syrphidae; genus Xylota; species Xylota segnis. The sequence continues at coordinate 16,053,220 of OY757239.1, forward strand.
GGGATTCGTCCCAGAGCACTATTTTCCAATGAGACCGTCACCTGTTTTCAAAGAAAAATACGCATGAAAATCCATGCCACAGTGGATTAAGGCTTCAGCTTAGGTGACGCTCTAGGGCATACCAGGGTAATAAGGTAGTGAATAATCTTAATATTCTGACTCACAGCTGCAATCGTAAGTATGTATATATTTGCAGATTGACAAACTGATTTTTTTTTTTTTTTTTGGGGATCATAGTTATACAAATTTTGTTTAAAATCTTTCTTATGGTGGCGCTACATTTTAAGTTTCATTTAAGAACAACCCGACCTTTAGCCATCTGTCTCCAGTTGCGTACGGCAAGTTGGTTGGTTACATGACCTAGGCTTCGTTCGTTGTAGGCCCGATTGATGTCACAATACAACTCGTATACTTCGTGGAAAAAATATCTTTCCCATAACCTGTTAACGCAAACAGAAAAGTCAAAGTTAATCTTTCCTCTCAAAGACTCCCAATGCGCTTTCAAACTTCATGCATCTGTACTCTCCATCTCGACACGATTGATGAACCTCTTACATATGTAGCGTTTCCTTAGTTCTTCTTAGCTGTGCTATGCAATTTTGGTACCTTAGCAAATCATGTGTCTGCGGCCTTCTACGATTGAAGCCCAGCTATAGAAGTTACGTTCTGATCCGTTGTTTCTTTTAATAGAATGTCCTTCGAATAAAGACCAAATATTTACCCCAAGACAAACGATGAAAAATCAATGAGTGTCGAGTCGAAATGAGTCAATGACACCAATTCGAAACCTGAGTACACAATCAACGCTCTAGATGCTCTAGACGACGGGTGAATCCGGGATTTAGAAAAAAAAAACCCAACTATGCTGGAAAATACACAATGTCTATTACAATTTGCAAATTTGGAACATTTCTGAACATGTACACCAGATTCTGACAAGAAGATCTATGATCTGACTTCTCCAATTTAGTGCTAGATCACGGAGAGTCGGTCATCCGAAATTTAGTAGTCGATGTCGAGAAACAAAGAATCATCTGTCCACCGAAATGTCACTATCGTCAGTTACAACTCCGACGTAGTTACGCATACCTTGAAGTAAAAGTGTTGTTGTAATTAAATCCATTGAGGAGTCAGCTTAGCAAACCATTGCTACTTTTCTTTGGTGAAGTTTCATCTGCGAGTTGTAGGTGAAGACTGAATGAAGACGAACTGACAAAAACGATACGACCCGATTATGTAAGGTCTATGAAATCCATTTTCCAATTAGTACTGTCAAGAGGTATCAACTTTTCGCATTAGGCATGTATACAAGGATTTTCAAAATATCAAAAGAAGACCACTTGTATGTAATAACAATGTTTTTTTCCGAACATTGGGATTTAAAAAAGCTTAATTTACTTCCTGTTTCACAACACAATGATTCGTTTCCGTGTAAATAACAAGAGAATTGGACAGTTCCCAGTGTATTATTTAGTAAACGGTTTAACGACAGTTTTTCCACTCATATTGTTAACCACTAGGCGGGAAAAAATGTTTCGATAAGAGGATTATAATGTTTATTTTTCCTATCTATATACATTTCGGATCCTGAATTTGTCGTTCTAAGAAAACTTTTAAGGAAGTTGACAGCCACATCCGAAAAATTTGCCAACGAAATTGCATACAAAACAGTAAGCATTTTGTTCTCTGACGCCACCTCCATTCCACATCAACCATTGTTCGTTTCAAGGAATATTCGTAACCAACTACCTGTCTTGTAGTCGGCTATATCCTGTTGAGTTACTTTTGATGGCAAGATATCTAAGAACGGAACAAATTTTCTGCCTCATAAATGTCGCACGAGAGACTAGCGAGCTGTGTTTTCTTCCCCTTTTCTGCAATTTTTACACATGCATAACAAATGGGATTGCTTCCGGTTCTCTGGATCAGTTCCTATGTTCTACTGGAAAATATTTGGTTGGAAGGTAAAGTTTCGAGTGTTACAGAAAGAGTAAATGTGCCTCTGCATACAGTTGAAAGCAAATTTTACTCTTCGTCGTTAAGCTTGAAAATTAAGTCTTTTGTTTTTGGTTGGCTGAGTAATTGTGGCATACTTATGTATCGAGGATTCTTTTCTTTTCCGTACCTACGTATGTACATTATTTGCAGAAAATTGCTTCAATCGAATTTGTCTCGAGATAGTTTGGTCCAATAAGACCAAGCATAACTTGGGTCTTCAAAGGTGTCCCCTTTCATATACTTATATGAACTTAATTACATTAAAACTGAAAATTTCTTTATTGCAAAGCTCGAATAGTATCAGTATATGCCGCTCATTTAATCAAATCTAACCAAACCTGGATTGTAAGAAACCCCATCCTTATTTAGTTGGAACCTGGTCTCCATACGAGGCATTGTCTGCAGATATACTAGTCTTCCGTCGCACTTGTAGACACGAAACTGTGAGCATTTGCCATAGTCTATTGGCTTTGAGAAACAAATCCGTTGACGGTTTTGATAAGTTCACCTTGAACATTGTTGAATTTGTTTGGAAAATTTGGCCCTGGTGTTGGTAATTTCTTTCTTCCTTTGAAGTAACACAGATCTACCTTTCAGTGCGTACATACATATGTATGTATGTATGTATGTACATATGTACTACGTGTACATTTTTTTAATGAATATTTCAATATTTTTGCAAAATAGGCGTGGATGTCTCAAAATGCTTGCCATATCATTGCATTTGTTCAAAAAGCTGAAAACCAACTAATCAAAACAGCAATTACAATTATTTTTCGGGACACTATCATACGGGATCAAGAACCTTATTCTGACGTATATTCAAATACAAATTTTTGGCATGAATGGTCTGTAGGACCTAGAGCCTATCGTCTTAAAACCAATTATGACAGTTTTACTCTTGGATGTTTGTCAGAAGCTTTGGAGAGTTGAAGCCGTGAAAAAAACTGTTAGATATTTTGACTGGGACTCGAACGTCGAACCTCTTGCTCTGCACATTAACTTTGTTATATTCATCTCAGGTATGGAAGGAATCTGCTTTTGATAATGTATGCGAACAGCAGTTTCTCTTAATAACACTCATATCCTCGGTTTGGTTAGATACTTGCATATTATAGCAACCAAAAGCCCTGTAGTTGTTTGGGAATCGAACTTCGAACCTTCTCGTACGATATCTTTTGTTTTATTCTTAATGCCATGATATGTTCCAAAAAAGATTAGCAAGTATTCCTCTCACCAGTCACCACCCTGGTTTGACGAGAGTTTATTGATTCTTAAAATTAAAAAGAATAAGACATACAAGAGTTTCAGAGAAGACAAACCGAATAAGGTACAATTCGTGGTATATGACAAGTCAACCTGAATTAGAGTTTTTAAATAGATGTTTGTATCAACCTCGTAAATTCTGCAGAATTCAAATTCGAAAACAATAGCAAATACTTTCGTTTACTTTAAGTTCTAATTCAAATCTCTCCAATTGGATTAAATTTTACTTTTCTAATCGGATCCAATATCTAAAAGTTATTTATTATTTTTTTTTATCTACAAATGGTCTTTACTGTGCACTGCAGGGTAGACAGCTCGGCACTTTACTGCTTGTATTGTTCATCAATTATCTTCCTCTACATAGTTGTCAGGCATTCTGGATCTGTTTTGTTTGCTGATGATAGTCCGTTAAATACTATTTTGATGCAACCTTATACAAGAGGGTGTCGATGAAATCGACGAAAGATCTCAGAAAAACTACTTAATTTTTAATATGTATTTCTAAATGCCAATGTTTTACACTTTCGACGACGAATTTACCTGATGAGTATAATTATTCAAATAAAGTTTATAGCTTTTGTTCAAGTGACTTCGAGAAAAAAGTGTGGGCGTTTTGTTGAATACGCGATCTGAAAAGATGTATTATACTTTAAGAGTCGTACCACCTCCTTAATAAAAGAGAGTATCAGCAGCAGAGTTCCGAATATCTCTTGAAGAGCAAATAACGTTATGGAAAATGCGCCACCTCAACCAATGCAAGGCTGTGCATTCACGGAGAATGTGCTCAGATGAAACTACATCTTCAGAGTAGAGCCTGTATTTGATGTCAGATTTAGTATCTTCTAGTGATATTTCAACCAACAGTGACTTGTTAGAAAGTTTAGCAGCTTCCTAATACCAACACCCGGAATTTTACTACTAAATTGGACGACAGAGCTTTAACTAAAGAGCTGACTATCTAAAAAGATATAAATCCTAACTTTAACAAGATCCCAGTGCATCTCCACCTTTGATGTTAGGTTCAAAGACACCAGCTCCAACGAACCAGAAACGAAAAGAGTGCAAAGAAACTCTACGAGTTTAACCGCATTCAATTTTAACCCCTGTTGAGATTTTTGGCAAAATTCTGGACACCAAGGTGCAAGAGTAATAATTTTAAAACAGTGTAGCGTATGTATTTTGTATCACACTGTTACTGAGTAATTTTGGTAAAAGTGAGCGTAAAAATAATTAATTTAAACGTTGTACCTCCTCATGGACGATTTTAATGCGAAAGTCGACAGATCCATATGAATGTAACAATTTCTTAAAAATAATAGTAATCTTAAAAATATGAAACGTGATGAAGGCCCAAAAAAAATCTATGGCAAAACGTAAAGCTCCATTTAGCGTTCAGTACACACTTTTACAGTTGTCCATAAAGTTGTGCTTCTATTTTGTATTAAATGTACCTTCAACTCACGACTGTTTCAGTGAAGCGAACGGTGACCTGCCCGAATATCAAATTATTGCTCTAATGCACAACCAACGAAGGTTAGATAGAAAGGGAACTTCTCTAAAGTTGGATCCCTCGTTTTAAAAATCCTAAACTAAGAACCAAAGTTGTCATTCCCTTTGAATACACCCTCTCTTCAATATTTAAAAGTGCTTTCTATCTCCGTAATACTGTTGATAATAATTTTCGTTTTGAGAAACAAAGTGGTAAAACTTTTTTGAATAGCGGCCCTTATAGCAATATTCAATCATACTTAACCGCAGACACAATTGAGACCAATAAAACCAACACAAATCAAATACAGATCAAAAAATAAATTAATCACTAGTAGGGGAGAAGGGTGTTTGCTTAAATATAAAAGGACCAGAGGAGCATCTTTAAAAGCATGTACAATTCGAGGGAAGGTTAATTCCATTAAACGCATTCGAAAGTTGTCCTTACGAACTTTCTCCTCAGATCCCGGCTTGCTTTTTTTCTTTTTTTTTTTTTGCTTTTTGTTTTTTATCATTTTGTTGTAATTGCAAAAGGAGATTTATTCCCAGCTTCGTCTGAGAGTGCAAGAGATAGAAAGAGTCTGAAAGGGCTGGCTATAACCTTACGATGTCATTCTACTTTGATATAAAATACGTAGCGAAGCATTTTTTCCCAGTTAGTCCTTCGCAAATCAGGTTCATTCTTAAGAAGCAATAAAATTCTAATGAGAAAACTTTTCCTCATTTTCGTTTTTAATTTACATTTCGTTGTTTTACGCTTTTTTGCCGGAGTTTTGTTTGTTTTTCATTTTTTGCAATTCGCGCGACAGAATCAAAGTCCTTGATAATTCTGCGGAGGAGCAATAAAAACAAGCCTTTTGTGAGAATATTAATGCAGTGGTCAACAGAATTGGAGGTAAATATATGTATGTATTGGAGGTACCGTTGGGCACTGCTCATTACCATTCACAGCAGGGTGTGGCGTAAGAAAGAAAACGATGAAAAATCAATGCCGGAATAGGACGAAAAGGGTTTGAAAAATAAATACAGTACAAATTGAAGGTTTAGACTCGATTGCAGGAAAAATATGATATTAGATTTAAAATTCGTAAAGTATAGATATACATACAGCTACAAAATTTTACCAAAATGGGGACAAAATAACAATTCAAACAGAAAATAATTCGTTTTTTTTTAAAAAACAATTTTTAATATAACGCTAGGAACTACATCTTAGAAAAATCATACAAAGGAAAACCGAAGTATTATTAATAAAAATTAACTTTTTATAAAAATATGTTGGTCAATGAAATAGGTGCAAATTCAGAAATCTGGAAAAAATTGAATTAAATCAAAATAAAAACTTAATTACTACCTAAATCCATATTTGTTGGTTAGTATTTAGTTGTGTGACCCAGATTCTTTAATACTAAGTCATATCGACGTGGCATTGAGTCGACAAGTATTCGGCATTTCTCGACTGAGATGTTCTTTCAAGCTTCCTGGACCTCTTTCCACAGTTCATCCAGACTTCTAATTTTTACTTGCACCTACATATGTATGCATGTATGTATGTAAGTTATGGATTCGCGAAAAATTTCAAACTCGAGATTTTGATCAAACTTGACATTACTACGATAGAGAAGTCGAAAAAAAGTAAGTTTGGCAATGCCGTCTGTCTGTCTGTGCAGGAGCCTACAGCCTAAACGGGTGGACGGATTTAGATCAAACTTCATATATATGGTCTATGGGATAATCACTAGAGGCAACATTTGAATTTTCATTCTAACCTCAAAATTAAGGGTACTTAACTTAAGGGCTGTTTCAATAAAAATGGATGTTCTCGAAAACGGCTCCAACGATTTCGATTAAATTTTATATTACCTCTAGTCTCTAAGTAACCTATAAGATGGTATACAACGTTTTTGGCTAAAACTGTTCTGAAAGATACTTTACTTATAGCCAACTTCATAAAAGTACGATTTTCTCGGAAACTTTTCGCTCGTTATTGTTTCATTTTCATATTTAGGCTACTTTTACCAAATCCTATAAGATGGCATACCACGTTTTTGGTCAAAATTACCTAAAATGGTACTTTGCTTACACCAACTTAACAAAAAACACTTTTTCATATTATTAATATCTACTCAAAAATGAATTTCATCCCTACTTCTTCCTCCTGAAACGAATTTTTAAAATGATGTACCATTTACAAGCCTTTTCCCCACAGATATCGTCCTATTTTCTAGTTTGAGGCTTAATAGATAACAAAGGTAAAATAGTCGTTTAAAAATAAGTCATGCTTTTACGCAACTAAACGTACAGTATAGTGAATCGTGAAATATGTATTGGACTCTTTTCACATTCGCACATCAGTGTTGCCGCTAAAATTTAAGAAAAGACATCTCACCAGAAAGAAAAAAAAGTATCAAAAGAACAAGTACCATTATTATTAACAAAATATATCCAAATGGCAGTGGAACAGTGGTATATTGCGAAAATGTTATAACGAAAATGTTATAATGCTAAAACGGTGCTATTACATCTGTTGTCGAAACTGAAAAGTATCAACAAAGCCATTTTTAGAAAAACGAAGTATGTATCACATCTAAATTAAGACACAAAAATATCAGTCTTGATACGTCTATATTCCTTGGCAACACTGTGCAATATTTCTGTTGTTATGAAAATATTTTTTCTGTGCGATACAGGGTTTGATTCGTGCGCACATGCTACAGGATTTGTATGAATTGAATGTCATTTTCCATTGGTTAAAAGAGAGAGAGAGAGAATATGGTGACATTTTTGGGGGCTCGCTTTGGGATTTTGCATGTTCATTGGACACCAAGGGAAATTAAATTTTCGGTGCTGGATGCTATTTGATTAACTAGGATGCTGTCGAATTTTTGCAGCTGGGTGCTCCCCTATTAGTGGAGACTTTTTTTATAAATTTGTATGACATATGATGGTTTCGCTCAAAACTACTTAAAGAGTTATTTTGATTTTAGCCACCTTAACAAAAGCACGATTTTCTCAAACATACGCCTCAGTTGCTTAGTTTTCATGCTTTATACTTGCAAAATGATACCAAGTTTTTGACCATACTACTTAGAACGCTGCGTTACTTATAGCCAAACTATGTAAATATCTGTATTTGACATCAAATGCACACAAGACTTTTAGATATAGGCACAAGTTTGTACGACCCAGTCGTGCACTTTATTTTGTTTGCGATTATGCCCTTACTTTCATTCCATACATTTTCGATTGGTTTATTGATTGGATGATTGAGGCGGCCAAGACATAACCGAAATACCATTATCTTGCAACCATTTCTTAGCTCTTCTGGGAGTCGGCTTTGAATCATTGTCTTGTTGCAATGTCCAAATCAGTGGCATTTCGTATTCGGCGTAGGGCAGCATAGTATTTTGAAGACTATCAATCTAGGTAACTTCTGTCATTGTTCCCTCTATGCGGTACAAAGTCCCTACTCCATGCCATGAGAAACACCCCCATAACATTAGACTACCCCCGCCATGTTTGACTTTTTTTCTTGTGTTAAGAGGGAGTATTTCTGTCTTGGGTGGTCATCTAACTAACAAATGTCTTCCATAGAGACCTTTTAAATTAATTTTTGTTTCGTCCATCCAGAGGATGTTTTACCATTATGCTCCAGTCCATTCCGCGTGAGTTTTAGCAAAGTCGAGCCCTTGTTTTACATGTCTAGGTCTTAGAAAGGGAACTTTTCTCGCGGTTCTGCCAAACAAATTCGCTTCATTTAGCTTTTTTCGAACAGGTCTAGCGTTGATATTGTCTTCGATTTTCTTTACAATGTCTTTTGAAGATTTAAAATGGTCAGCCTTAGAAATTTGAATAATTATATTCTGAGAGCATCCAATTAATTTTGCAATTTCAGAATATGGAGCAATGTGGTCCACGTCCAATTTTTACTGTAAATTATCGTAACGATGTATTGTAAATATGAATATCCATTTAGAATATGATTCGTACACACTTATTTTAACAAAAAACAACCGTTGTATTGCTAAATTAATTTTCGGTCACTTAAAATAAGCGATGCACCTATTTCAATGTCCAATTAATTTGAAAGCTTACTTAAAAGTACTGAATATGCTTTGCAATATTATGGAATACATCTGCCTTGGTAAACGACAGAATGTAATTAAAGGTCTCACAAATATTGTGAGACAAGAGCAGTGTGTTGGAAAAATCAGCGAAATTTGGAACAAACATTGAAATGCGTGAGTCACACCTATTTCATTGGCCATAGCTGTACATACATACATCTGTAGATGAATATGTAAGTATGTTTAAAATTATGGCTGTTTACTTTATCGATTTTAATAAAAATAGATTTTCTCGGATTCAACGATATTTTGATAAAATTTTGTATTTTGTTTTTTTTGGATATATATACATACATATGTAAGCAGATAACATATCTGTCATAAAAACGTATAACGATACTTATCAAAATTGAATATTTCTCGGTATTTTCTTCAACGATTGGGCTTAAAATTAATATCAGAGGTTTTGGGACTAGCCCACCTACTTTTCAAAAATTTACTTTTTCAAAATGTTTACTAGAAATCGGAACAATTTGTTAAACCAAAATTTATAGGCCTGGAAGCCTTCATCATCATAAATATAGCAGAGTGTTTTTTTTTTATTGTGCTACATCTTAGTTAGCATCCGTATAAGAAGGACCCAATCGTACACATTTTCCGATTTCTAGTTGGCGCCGTGGCTCAGTGGTTATTGCGTTGGACTATGGAGCAAGAGGTTCGAGGTTCGAATCCCAGTCGGAACACCTAAAAGTTTTTCACGGCCCAACCTCTCGCGAGCGTCTGAAAAACATTCGAGAATACAACTGTCCTGAGAAAGCTTCGCAAATAACAAATTGCCTTTCGGATACGGCATTAAACAGTAGGCCCCTTCCATTCGTGTAAAGAATATAACACGCACAACACAAATGGTTGTGAAAAGCTATGATCTGGGTCCCATTTACCTGTTGCGCCAAGTATTTTTTTTTTTATTTAGTCAAAAAATATGAATTTTGACAGAACACCGGACGAACAAACATGGATGCACCTGACCATTGGTCTACAAGTCCGACGGCAAGAACGATACCCTGCCGAAGGAATTGCAGGCACATATTCCCTACTGCCAGGATAGCAATCTCCGCTAAATTATCAATTGTAAAGGTAATGCGCATTATGCGGTGTTTAAAGGGGTGAATTTCTTGTTAATATGCAGTCACGTAGATGTTTTGAATAGAGATTTAAAACACCCTTTTGTAACAGGATTCGAAAAGAGGTAGAGAGTAGATATCTAGGTAATTTATTTGTAAATTGGCATGTATCAGCCAAGCATCAAGTTTGACAAATTGACACATGTACATATATCCTATATACATATATGTATATGTATACCCTACACACTCTACTATAAATTATAAAAAAAGACTTGTCCTCTTGAAACCCGATAACCTTACATATTTACTCCAAACCATTGTAGCTATGTCCTTATTTCAGATTCACTTAATATAATAATAGATACATTTTTGTACGGTGTAATGTATAAGGAGTACTAAAAGCCTCGGCAGGTTTTATGCCATACTTCCGTACCCACACTTATGCCGATCGTGCACTACGTACGGAAGTTCAATTTGGAGTTCAAAGCATGCAATTCTAATGTTCGAGACAGAGTTTGCATCTTATATGACTGACTGACTTACAAAATTGGAAACAAACTAGAAAAATTGCATTAGCTTACCTGAAAAAAGAAACAAAAGAAACAGTTAAGTTTTAAATTCAAATATTGTTTGAAAAGATTCTTATATTTAAGTAGTTTTTGCAGTTTCTGTGTAAAAATGATATAAATATCCAATACTAAAGTTTTTTTTAATTATTCTTGAGTTCAATTACTTTAATAAAAAAATCTGTCGAAAGCAAATGCTAACGTTTAAATTTTGTGCTAACAATTATGTCAATAACACCTTAATTGGTTTGTTTGAGCCTTTTGAGAAAACTCTTATGCACTCCACACACGATTCAATTCAATTGTCAATTCAATCGGTTGTTGCCCAAATCAAACCGTGTGTGGGCTAGTCATTTGATCGATTTGACGGTTGGCGACTTTTCGAATTTACGAATTTGCAGTAGATATTCGTTGTGAAATCGTTTGCAAAGCGAGTTGGTCGTGTTTTGTCTTTCCGTACTAAAGTGAAAAATTTTAAGTTGAAACTAAAATGACACAAATTGCAAATAAGGATTTGTGGAGAGAGATGTTCGATCTCTTTAAAGAAAATCCAGTCCTCTGGCGAATTAAGAGCATAGAGTACAAGAAAAAACAGGCGTGGGAATTATTGCTGGAGAAATTTAAAGAGATCGAGCCTGATGCAAACATAAATACACTTAAAAATCGCATAACAAATATCAAAACTTCCTACCGACGCCAATTGAAGAAAATTTCAGACTCCATGAAGTCAGGTGCTGGAGAGGAGGAAATATGTATATGTTCCGAGCTTATGGTATTTCAACGAGTTGGAATTTCTTTCCTCTCTTGATTTTGAGGTTTCGGTAAGAACCTACATTTGTACATGTTACAAATATGCCTTCAAATCTTATAACTCTGTTCTCATTTTAGAAAACTCCATCAAAGCGATCAAAGATTAATTCAAAGGAGAAGTTTTTGCAACAAGCCTGCATGCATTTGGACAACATAAGCCGAAAGGAAGATGCGCAAGAAGATGAAGCTGATGTATACGCAAAATCTTGGGCATGTTCCTGTCGCAAAATGAATGCCGAGCAACAGCTGTACGCCAAGAAAGCAATTGAGGAAATTCTAATTCTTGGGCAGCTCCAAAAACTTTCGCTCAATGCCGTAGCACATCACCACCAAGTTTACCAAGCGTGTCATCACCTCGCAGCATACCTGGACAGCATATACATACAATTCTTTTCTTCACCGTCTAGGTCTTCAAGGACATCAACCCCGATCAATTCATCTCAGATTTATTTTTAGTTCTCTTATTAATTTTTCATTTGAAAACGTTTTTTTATCTTTCAGCCATTCCTTCATCCAAATTCTAGGATTTTTTTATTTCTGTTTGTTCCGTTTCATTCACTATCTATACACTCTGCAATTACTATTAATGCTAATATTTTTCTTGTTTCACTCATATTTCACTTACAGAATTTTCGTCGCATCCTATCACTTATAAAAAAAAATAATATGTTTGACACTAAAAGCAGTCTTTCAATTCAGTTCATGTAGTGAGTGGCCAAGCATCACTTCAATTGACAACTCAGTTTACAATTGAATTGGATTGTGTATGGGCTACTTTAGTCTTTTTAATATCTTTTGTGGCAGGTCCCCGTATTCTAAAAATTCTTGCAGCAGTTTTCTGCTTTCTATAAACAAAACTTCTATCCGATATCACAATAGGAACCATAAAACTGGAATCGAGTACTGAAGACTCGCAGCTCTACTGTTTAAAAAAAAAGCATGGGTTTACCTTATAACAGTGACGATGACCAAAACTAAAATCTAAGAAACCAGCTGGAGCTGATGGCTTCAATCTCGAATTGTGCAAAGCACCTAATCCAGAGAGGGGCTAAATAGTTTCCGGATTCTTGCTAGACTCATCCGTTTGTGCAGAATGGCAACGAAAAGCGTATATACTCGAATTTTGTCGCTGATGAAACGCTTTTTGACAGACACGCAGCCGTCAAGCTCAATGATTCGAATATAACGTCTTACACACTCGTAGGGTATTGCTTCTCTAGGTGCTGAGGCACATCAACATAAAAGTGTATGACGCTGATGAAACTAGGTGTCCTTAATAGAAATCCATCAGGAAGTGTGTTCACATCCTGCTGGGAGTTGGCTAGGAAAGAATCGACTCATAATTTCTATCAAAGACTAACATCATCTCTGAGGAATTACGTTTTTATATGCATATACATATACATATGTACATATATTCTCAGACGAATATACTAGTCAACAGCTGATCTACATAAGTATTATAGATTCTCCTGTCTTGAGAGACGTTTAACCAATACTGATTGATTTATCTATAAACTACAGAACGTTCTGTAGATTTCTTTGATCCTGCAATTACTTAGTGCATAAAGGTACAGCGCAAATTATTACCCTCAAGCCAATTTCATACATTTACGACTATGAGTACATATTATACATATACAAATACGATACTTGTTTCAATCATCAGAGAATATTTGGCCTTTTTATTTTAATGAAAGTAAGCGACGGCTGTCAGCATCTACCCTTTTCGAATCAATCAAATAAAGGGGATAAATGTCCACAACACCCGCTCTTTGGTGCTCCTTTGAATTCCTTGAACACATGTTATCAAAACCATAGAAATTCTTTTTCCTGTCACTCTGGAATGAATCAAATGCTTCGCTTTTGTGCTCATCTTCGTAGGACCTAGATGCGAAATGCTTTACGTACTAAAAAGGCCCTCTTGAGTGAGGCTCGTTACTATACAACTTAACGTATTAATCACAAGAAAATATCTATCGTCTCCGTGTCGTCCTGTCACTGTTCTCATTCTCTGTGTGTATGTACATATGTACATGTGTATCTAGTGAAAGCAACGAAGGCAGATTTCCTCTAGAAGTCCTTTTGATTGCTGTTTTGACAACACTTTTCATCGAAGTCAACTGCAATGAAAAGTGTTTCCATCGGACGGAGTACTAAAGATTTTCACCGGTAATGATTTTCTTGCTACGTCCATGCATATGAATTTGTTGTGTGATATGTTGAGTAGACGTCAACTGAAAATAAGTACACTCACATTCTTTCATCGTTCTTTTACTTAAAATGAAGAATAGAACTACAAAAATACTTATTAAGGTCTTTCATTTGAGACCATTATCATAATATAGCTCCCTACCTACCCGTCAAGGTATAAAAGTGGGGACAATTACATAAGGCAGACGAAGGATTCGTTGCTTGGACACAATGATGTTATTTTGTATATATTATCTTCCTTTTGTTGTTTTTGTTGTACTTGTTTTCACAGTTTGTTTTTCTACTTCTTTCGAGAAAATGATTAATTGCAAACAAATATCCTCGTGACATTGGTACATTATTGTGATGTCTCGTGGCCGTGACTGATGATGAGTGGGCGGACAGCAGAAAGGTTGGCAACATGAGACCTTAATGAATGAAAGACACACGGAGGGGTAGAGATGAGTACTGAGCCTACCCCGGCCCATAGTAGCAAGATAGATGGAGGCACATATTATGTGATATCCGAATTTGTTTACATTCATTCTGTATGATATTTGCTAAAAGGATAATATTCGTTTGTTGTTTTAGGGAAATGATCGGGAAAAATGTTTTCACATTGTGCAAAGCTATTGTATGTATGTATATATTCACAGCATTCAGTGTGAGAATAAATAATATATTGTAGATGGAGGATATCAAATGCTCTAGCACTGTTTTTGATGTTTGATTGTGGGAATTGGACAGTTGTAGTACCATCCGATTAAGTAGTTTCCTTTACGGGCAAAATCATTGATTAGTGAGACTTAATAGCAAAATATTTAGTAACTTACGAATTTTTACGGTGAGTCGTATTCACGTTTATCAGAAGGAGTTGCGAATGTGTTGTTCAAATAAGCAAACTAAACCCTTTCTTCAACCAAATTATTTGATTCACTGAAATTTCGGACAGACAGACCCTATAAAGTATTCTACTTACTTACATATGTACATCCCGATCTATCTATCTACAATGCAATGATGGGGCTGTACCAAAAAGTACAACTCAGACATCATTCAGAGATTTTAAACCAAAGTACCAAGGTATATGAAGAATAATTACCTCAACAGGTATTCCAGAGTGGAATGTGCTGCTGACGAAATGGAAAGACGGGAGTATAGGTTTGCATGGCAAGAAGTGGACTTGAAATGTTAACATTCTTATATGGGCTCCCGACCCGTGAAGAGTCCCTGCCTGAGACACGGTAGCTTTCCATTCTCTTCGATCCCGGGCACGCTGCTTCCAGTTGTCCAGACCAAGCGCTCTGGCATCCGCGATAGCTTGGTCTTTAAAACGGAGGTTCGGTCTTCCTTGTCGTCTCGAACCTGGGGGCTGTGAGTCGAAGATCCTCTTTGCTGGAGCATTATTGTACATTCGCTCGATGTAACCAGTGTAGTCGACGTATTTTGGCTTTTTGGACTACATCCACATCTTGGTACAGCTCGTAGAGTTCGCGGTTGTATCTTCTCCTCCATTCACCCTCCTCGCACATGGGACCGAAAATTCGACGAACAATTTTTCTCTCGAAAGTGCCCAACATGTGCTCTGCTTTCCTGCTTATCGTCCAGCACTCGGCTCCATATAGCAGTTGATATTTACTCCGAGGTAGGTAAACTCCCTAACTACCTCAAAGTTACTGTTGCCAACAGTGACGTTTTGTCTTAGGCAGTGGACCGATGCTTCTTTGTTTGTTGAAAACATGTACTTGGTCTTGTCCTCATTTACTTCAAGGCCAACTCGTTTCGCCTCTTCTTCAATTGCCGTGAAAGCTTCTAAAACGGCACGCTGGGAGCGACCGATGATGTCGATGTCGTCTGCATATCCCAGCAGCTTGACAAATTTATTGAAGATAGTGCCTTCCGTGTTGGCACCTGCCCTGCGCACTATCTGTTCCAGCACTAAATTGAAGAAGTCACACGACAGCGCATCTCCTTGCCGAAATCCGGTGCAAGTTTGGAATAGTTCAGAAGAGCTGTTCCCAAATTGCACATTGCACCGCGTGTTTTCCAACGTCACGCGGCACAGCTGGATCAATTTTGCCGGGATCCCGAATTCGGCCATCGCCTTGTAGAGCTCAAGACGATGAATGCGGTTTTAAAGTCGGTATGCGGTATGCGGCTTTAAAGTCGATGAAGAGGTGGTGGGTCTCGACTTGAAATTCGTTGGTCTTTTCCAAGATTTGCCTTAGTGTGAAAACTTGGTCGATCGTCGATCTGCCGGGCCGGAAGCCACACTAGTACGTGCAGATTAGTGTGTTGCAGAAAGGTTTCAGACGTTCACACAGTACATTGGATAGTATCTTATACGCGACATTTAGCAGGGATATGCCTCGGTAGTTTTTGCAAGACATAGGATCGCCTTTCTTGAAGATGGGGCATATAGAGCTGATAGTCCAGTCATCGGGCTTGGCATCATCCACCCATACTTGGTTGATGATTTGGTGCATGCACCCTACCAAAACATCACCACCATGTTTGAAGAGCTCTGCTGGTAGACCATCAGAGCCAGCGGCTTTGTTGTTCTTCAGCTTTTTGATTGCTGAGTCAACTTCTTCAAAACTGGGGAGGGGGATGGCTTCTTCATTGATTGGACGTGGGTTCTCTTCTTGCCCTATCACTCTCTCTATTTGATGCCCAGCTGGAAATGCTCCTTAAAGACATCTACTATTCCCTGTGCTTCGGTGACTAGGTTTCCT
Organism: Xylota segnis; assembly: GCA_963583995.1. Taxonomy (NCBI): domain Eukaryota; kingdom Metazoa; phylum Arthropoda; class Insecta; order Diptera; family Syrphidae; genus Xylota; species Xylota segnis. The sequence continues at coordinate 16,069,470 of OY757239.1, forward strand.
TCACTATTTCGAAGAGCCTGCGTTCCGGGTTTAAAGCCAGCTGCCAGCTGCTTGGCTTTCTTAAAAAAACATCCGGGTGTTGTTCCTGTCGCGAGACTCTTCGATACCCTTGAGCTGGGAGACTGTGTGGGCCCTTTTCTTTTTACGCAGGATCTTTTTCTCCTCCTTTCTTCCGGCTCGATACTCTTCCCTTGCTGCACTTGTTTTCCGCTGCAGCATTTGTAGGTGTGCATTTTCTGTCACCTTTTTCCGACGTACGCATTCATCATCATACCAAGGGCTCCTCTTAGGTGGTGGTTGGTAACCTATGGTGGTCTCGGCTACCTCTTTGATGATGTCGCGGTACTGGTTCTACTGGTTGTTGGCATTTGTGGAAGGTGAATGCACAGCGGAAAGTTTCTCACTCAGATGCTCTCTGTAGACTCTGGCTATTCCAGTCGTGCTAAGGCTTCCAACGTTGAATTTCTTCTTCTGGGCATTTCGCAGCTTCTTCTCGTTGGATAGTCGAGCTTTGAATTTGGCTGCAACAAGGTAATGGTCAGAGTCGACATTTGCCCCTCTAAATGTTTGGACATTTAGAATGCTGGATGCGTGCCTCGCATCGATTAGCACGTGGTCGATTTGGTTGGTCGTCCGGAGATAGCCAGGTTGCTGTGTGGATTCGTAGTCTTTGAAACCTAGTGCTACTTATCATAGTATTACGAGCTGCTGCAAAGTCGATTAGTCGGAAGCCGTTGTCTGTTGTCGTATCGTGGAGGCTGTACTTTCCGACTAATCCGCCAGTGATGTTTTCCTTACCGATTTTGGCATTGAAGTCTCCGAGTACGATTTTGACATCATACTCCGGACAGGCTCCGTAGTCCAGGGGGTCATAAAATTCCTCCTTGATAGAGTCTTCAGCTTCGTCGGTAGGGGCGTGTGCACATATTAAGCTGATGTTTTGAAATGTGGCTTTGATGCGGATCACAGCCAGGCGATCGCTGATCGGCTTAAAGTCAATTATCATTGAGCGTAGCCGATTTCCCACGACGAATCCGCATCCTAACATGTGCAGTCTTTTGTGGCAGCTGTAATAAATGTCGCAATTTTGTCGTTTTTGTATTCCTGATCCTATCCATCGTATCTCCTGGATCGCGGTAATATCTGCCTTGTACCGCGTGAGGACAGATTCAAGTTTTTGAGCAGCACCAGGGGTGTACAATGTACGTACGTTCCAGGTGCATACTCTTAGTTCGTAGTCCGTAAACGTTCCGGGTCGTGATCTTGTATGAGGGTGTTGGTTTAATTCCGAGGCGCGTATCTCTCTCGCAACTATTGTTTTTTTACGCACAATACATATATATATTACCGTAAAAGGCAGTCCAAAAATTAAAAAAAAAACTTAATTTATCTGACCAATCTGACCGATCAATCTTTCTCGATAACAGCGACCTGAAATGAACTTCGAACCTAGTTCAGGAATGACTTAAGGTTAGACTGGTTCACATTCCCCCACCTCTGAAGCTCAATGTCTTCGAGTATTTATGAGCTCATTTGAATATAGAAATCGAAAAAGAAATGTCACTTCAGTTTCTGATCTTAAAAGACCATCAGTTGAAGAATGACAAACAATTTAACTGAAGTGACAAGAAAGTAAGCAAATCCTACGCCTGCTCGAGTGCAGGAAAACATACAAATCTTTCCGTATGTAGCCTTTTGGAACATACATACATACCTACCAAAAGTAAATATAATGAATTTCGTTTCAAGTTCAATTGAATTCTAAAATATTGACTATAAGATAATGTTATGTTGAATTTTGTACTTAGCATTATATTCTTTAATCTTTTGTTTTCCGTTTCGTTGAGTTTAACATAAAGTTTCAATCCGTCTGGAATAACTATTCAGCCCTTATAAAGTGTGTGTGGTAGTTTCGTTTATTTCCAAAAGTTTGTGGATATTACAAAATCATTGTTTTGATAAAATCCCTCTGAAAATTGGGCGTAGCCACACATGACATACATATGAGTGAATTGAAGCCGATGTGAATATACAAATCGTTTGTCGTAGTAATATATTTCAATTTTATGTAAAATAGTAAAGTTATGAAGCAGGGGGATTAGCAATAGGTGGATCTCAAAATATTTACCCCATTATAAATTGAAAGTAGTGACTTACGGACAAACGGACGAGCACGGCTCAATCACTCTTGCTATACTGATACTGATACTGATCACGAATATATGGTCTATCTCAATTATTTCTTTGTTTCAAATTACGTAATAAACTCCTAAGATAAGTCAAAATGACAGCATATTTTGTGTGTAACATCCATTTCTGTTGTTTAAGTTTACCATATAGATAAGTGTTTTCTGAACCTTGAGTACTAATCCTTAGTGTCTGTACTACAGACCTGGCAACTAACGCTGTAATGCAGAGTGAATTGCAAACTTGTTGTTTACACTTGTTGCAAGAAATATTCTTTAAATACATTTATGGGCACAAAACGTAGCTGCATGAATGCGGTAGTCATACATTGGAATAAGTGAGTTTATAAGCCGAGTTATATGTCAAATAATGACATAAATGAAAATCTCACATTTAATCATATACATACATATGTATGTATGTACATATATACAGGGCGGAAAATGAGCTTGGACCGCTCGATGCTAAGTGCCTTCGCTTTTTAAAAAATAATTTTTTGCAAAATTTTCACTAGGAATGGAAAAAAATTGTTAAGGTAAAATGTATAGTCCTTGAGGTTCTCTATAATTCGCTTGAGGTCCACATTTTAAAAAAAAGCAACACAATTACAAAATCTCCCAGATAAGATCAGTACGATGTTAAAATAATTCCTTCAAATATGAAGAATGCCACGCCCACTTTTGAGAACAAGCTTTACATTACGAATACCCTTATAGTGCCAGGACCCACCGCAAGTGATATTTTTTTTGAGCAACGCCTAAGAGCATGCACTCTGAACGGCGGCGTACAGTCATGCAGGGTTTTGTGTGTATTCGGCTAGATTTCTAATATAAGTATACCACGAGAGTGTTCGCTCTAGATGGTAGAAGGAACGTTATGTTTTTTATTAGAAAAAATTAGTAATAAAAACCGAACTCATTACCACTTCATTATACCTATACACATTTAAAAGTGCAATAAAGTCCAGAAAACAGTTTTGAACGTTAGTGCAATTTTGTTCATTGCAAGGAACAGGATATCGTTCGTTGTTTTTCTGGTGAGTCATATGTGTCTAAGAGAAATAAAACACTCCTTTGCGGAACACTAAGTGTTTTTTCTGTTAGCATTGTGTACCTACTCATAATTCTGTTTCGCCATAAATGATTTTTGTTCAATATAAGGTTTTATAATGTCATATAATGTTTTTAAATGTCAGAAGTCTTTTGGCCTTTTCAAAACATGAATTTCATGGAACTTTTCTCTAGTTAAGCGCCTATTCCTTATTTCAAATACATCAGGTTATATTGAACGTCTTTTACGGGTTTTTTTTTTCAATTGCCATTCAGGAATTTTAACTGAATTTTGTAATGGATTTATCGGAAGAGCATATTTCACTGTTTTCATTCCGGTGAAGCTTCTAAAGAAATCCAAAATGTGTTGGTATGTCATTTTGACCTAAAGGATAAACATAGATCGGTTAGGTCAGAAGAGCTAAACAATGAACTTCTGAAGTTCACCGTCGACAGAAATCTCACTGTTACTGTACAGGAATTTGCAAGGGAACTCAACGTAAACCATATGCCCATCCTTTGACTGTTAATATATGTACATAGAAAAAGTCATAAAGTTGGGGAAGTGAGTACCACAACACCTATAGCAAAATATTCTCTACCAAATAAACCAAGGTTTCACTGAGCTTTTATCGCGTCACAGCCAAGAATCAGTTTTGAATCAGTTCGTTACCGGAGATGTAAATAGCCGCCAATAGAAGATAAACCAATACAATGTCCCAGTGATGGACTTCACCCGTTCAACTGTGTTACTGTGTATATGGTGGGATGCTGAGGAATTAATCCATTTTTCACTGTTGCCTCAACTACTTAGAAGTTTACTGTCGACTGGTGTTCGGATTAAAGTCGGCAAATGAGGTTATTCGAAGGTGAATTCAGAATAACTTTCACCGTAAAAGAAATAGAACCACCTGCAAATAGTCAAATTCACCTTAGTCTCTAGATTTATTCAGATTTCCACTTGTTCCGTAGTCTCCAAAACTTCCTTAAGAAAATTTTTTTTAAGACGAAATTTCATGTCTCGAAATATATTCCAAGACTGGGTACTTTTATAATTGAAGCCAAACAATTTTTTTAGTGACAGAACCAAGACATGGCCTGAGAGGTGGACAGAAGCGTTGCCTTGTAAAGGAAAATACATTTACGACAATATTTTTCCATTTCGTGCAAATTATTATTTAACATTAAACAGACATATAAAAATACCGCAGTACTACTTTTACAACTTGATATATACATACGATACATACTACATATAACTAACTAAAAAACATTTACGATCTCAAAGTGTTTCTATAGAAATACAACAAAAAAATGGCCTCGGGGATTAACTCAAGTTTCCAGGGTCTTTTCACTATTTGTGGAAACACTTGCGAAACTGCTTAAGACATTCCTCTCCGACGTGAGAATGAAATGCAAACAATTTACTTCCATGGGAAATTAACACATTACGATTTTAATTGATTCAACCTCGGAAGTGAATACGGTCGGGAAGCACACAAATTTGCTTACTAAGAATACACACACTCGTATGTACATTTTCCTTTAATTAAGTTGGTGAAAGTATGTATGTGGGGATTTTTTACCATGTATTAAATAGATTGAACTCGCTTTTACTGAATTCTCGAACGTCTTCCTTGTATCCAATTTCTATTATCAGCATTACATCCTGTTTTCATCTCCCCTAAAATAATCTTCCAAATGGAGACCTTTAAGAAGATTTATTTCCTTTTCCGTTTCGTGTATAACAAAAACTTTTTGTTGAAACTAGAATCAACTTAAGATTTAATCGAGTAACTACGTATGTACTAAAAATATGTATTTCTATCCAATAGTAGCAACAGATGTGATATCTGAGTACATTTTTTTTTTGATTCATTTATCTTCCTTATACCATGTTCTATGGTGAAACAAATTTAAATTTCTCAGTGAAATGGGTTGAAAATAACGCTTAATCTGAACTTATCCGAGTCGCGGACAAATAATGCAAATAATACACAAAAGGTTTTTTATGTGGCTTCTACATAGTTCCGATAAAGCTGGATTACGAGTTTTTTGTTTTTTTTTTTTAACTTTAAAGTGCACAATGTCGACTGTAAGAATAACGATTAGGTAATTAAATTAATGCCATTGATAGTTGGGTTACGGGGTGATTTAACGCCTAAAAAATGAGACGCTAACAGAAAATATATATGTATGTATGCACATATACATACTTTAAATCGGTTTTACTTTAGAAATTGGGGCCACCGAAATATCAATCGGTATATCAGGAGCCAAACTTGGCTCAAATTTTATATAATTTAGATAAGATATTCTAAAATCAAGTCATTGTAAATAAATTGTAAATATATCATTCTAGGTATTACGTTAACAATAAATATTCTGCTACTTTGAATGAAATAAATTTCCAAATTGTGTACTTTAATAACTAATGAATTTTTTTTATTTATTTAATAATTTATTATCTACAGAGCTTGCCTCTAACAAATAATATAATTAGTTACGCATTATAGTTACATTTTCTAATAATAGTTTTGTAAAATAACATCTATAAGAATATAAATCAATAATATTACCATAGTTTTTAAGAACTTTATTACATCTAGTGTGCGCCGTGGCTCAGTGGTTAGTGCGTTGGACTATGGAGCAAGGGGTTCGAGGTTCGAGTCCCAGTCGGAACACCTAAAAATTCTTCACTACTCCACCTCTCGTGAGCGTCTAACAAGCATCCGAGAGTACAACTGTCTTAAGAAATCTTCTCAAATAACAAATTACTCTTCGGACACGGCATTAAACAGTAGGCCGTTTCAATTTATGTAAAAAATGTAACACGCACAACACGAATGGTTGTGAGAAGCTAGGCCCTGTGTTCCATCGACCTGTTGCGCCAAATATTTATTTATTACATTGGTTCATTTGTTTCACAATTTTAAATATGTATAAGATAGAATTGGTCCTACTCAAGAATTTCAGGACATTTATTGCGATATGCGAAAACATTATCTACAAACATTACACAGTCGTTTTCGAGGACATCTAAGCCAAAAAGAACACATCTGGTGGAGTGTGAAGGCATCCACACATTGTGTTGGCTTTCGCTATAATATAATAATATGACAAGTAAATGTCATTTTTATGTCAAAAATAACTCCAAGGCTGTCCACTAAGGCTTATACCAGAAATAGTGTAAGTATAAAATGAAAGCGTTAATATGCGAGAGACCCAAAAAAGTTGGCATTTGTTAATGTTGAGTGGTAAAAAATCTTCTTCACAACATTTTGCAATATTATTTAAATCATTTTGTAGATTAATCAAGTCATTCATATTTTTTATTCCTACGAAAATTATTAAATAATCAAGGAATCTCGTTAACAAAAATGTTAAATATGGCTCCCTTGTGTTACATTGAATACTCTGCCTTATGTCGTTTAAAGTCTGGCTAATAAGCATACATACATACATATGCATATCATGGACATAATGCCATTTCCTTGAACTTTTTAATGATGCTACAGTGGAACAATCTTTTCTTCTGAGTTATATTCAACGACTTTGGGTTTCAGAACGCGGTTTCCATTTGGTCAACATGTCCTAGTCATCTCAGATGACTAAAAAGTAGTTTTGTATTACTAAGTCGATGTTTCTATACAGATCGAATAGTTTGTCGTTGGATCTTCACCTTCCATGGCCATGAACTCAAACGGAACCGAAACTCATATGAAACCATCTTTTAGAGCTATTACATATGTGTATGTAAGTTAAACTGAGATGATCAAAGTTTTATTTAAAATCTTCTTAGTAAACATGGAAAAATTTAATTTTGTTCATTTGATTTCATTTCCAAAAAGAAACTTGTATTTGGCCCACCCTGCATGTGGTGTATACATATATATGTACATATGTATGTATATAAAAATTAAAATTTCTGCAATCATAATTCAACTTAATTTTTTTCATAATTGTACAGCGAAAATATCTTACTTTTTTTACTAAGAAGTTTTATATTGTATTTTACGTTTTCCCGTTAAAATTGACTATTTTTCAACGCACTACCACTTGAACCTTTATCTTACGATATGTTAAGAACACTCAAATATTAGACGCAAGCTATTATTTGCTTATCGCGAGTTATTCTTTCTAATATCGTACAACAATTTCAATGCTACAACAAACATGAAAAAGGTTTAACTACATACTCCACCAAACTAAAATCGGAAAGGTGTTAAAGTGCACCAAAATACCCTAAAATTGTCAACTCAAAAATAGATATGTATACAAATCTTTCTCATGCAAACATTTCATTGTTCATCACGAGAGTTCAATTATTTTTTCAATAAATACACATACATACATATGTCAAGACATAGTGCTTACTTTCACACGAAACAACAAAGTAAAGCGATCTGAAATACATTTACATCATGGCACACCGCCATAGTACTCATATTTCTCACAATCAACCAAACCCTTATAAAATATTTTCCAAGTTTGATAGAAATTTACGTTAAAAAATTGCAATGGTTATCATTGACTGTAGTGTAAATGTTGTGTTTTTCTCCTTTATCAAATACATGAAATGTGCTTTTAACATGTTACCGGAAATTTAGTTGGATCGCAGAAGGCGTTACAGATAGACTGTCAAAAAAAAATATAAGTGGAAAAAAAAAATAGTGAAAAATCTGAAAAACTAAATAGTTAATTATTATATAATTATAATCTAATTATTATATACTAGTCTAATTAAAAAGTACCTTTTCCTTGAGGTAAACAAAACAATTAAACACTAAAGGCAAGTGAAAAAAGGCACAGAAATGGGGTCCCCTCCGAGGGGAGAAGAGACCATGAATCTCTCCGATATTTCACGGAGAGAATTTTTAGAAGCCATAGAAATGGCAAAAAAATACAAAGATTAAGTGATTGAACTAAAAAAAATGCAAGATAGTGATAGTGACACTTCTTACAAACCAAACAAAAGAAAAAAATCCAAGACAGTGAATAAAAGTGATATTAATCATAACAACCTGCAGGAAAATCAATTTGCCCTTCTGGTCGTTGACGATGATCAACACATGACTACTAACGATAGATCTACGACCCTTACACCACCAACATCTCGTATACTTCTCCAACAAATGAAAGAAAAAAATGAAACAAAAGGTCAACAATATGAAACGAGGCAAAATAATGGAACAACACAACACAATAAAGGCGACAAAAATCAGACCGCAACGGAGGAAACAGTGGCAGCGAATAAAAAACCACCAACCATAAAGATCATCAAAGAAGTAGGTAAGGTACTCTGGAAATTACTAAAATGTGAGTTAGGTGTAGATAATTTACATATTAGGGCAATAAATAACAATAAATTATGCTTAAGTTTAAATAATAAGAATGACTGTAACAAAGTCAAAGACCTTATGATTACATCTACGGTGTACGAGAAGAAATTTGTTGTAACAGATAGACAATACACGACGACTAATGTTTTTAATGTCATGAATGGTCTCCCACAGGGCACAGTTACTGCATCGCTTCTCTTTAACATCTATATTTCTAAAATGCTACACGGATTGGGTAATTCGATAGCGTTTGCTGACGACGTTGTTCTGCATGCAAGTGGCTCAAAAATATAGGATACCCAAAGAGAGCTTCAAGACAATTTTGATAAGCTACAGACATTTTGTTCAGAATGGAAGCTAAAGATCAACCACATGAAATGTGAAACCATACTGTTCCGCATCCCAGTAAGACGCGGTAATTCAGATTTGAGACGAAATTGGAAAAATCTTCGGATAACGAGTTCCAATGGTCTCCACATAGAGTCAAAGACCGTTGTGAAATAATTAGGTGTTTATTTGGACAAATTCTTGTACTACAATGAGCACATTAATATGAAGTTACAAAAAGCAAGGAAAAAGCAAGGGCGGCATTTATATCACTCAAAAGTGTTTTTACTCCAACTATCTGAGACCCGATGTGAAGATCATATGTTACCAAGCATCCATTCGTCCAATTCTAACTTATGCGAGTCCAGTATGGAGGAACATAAGCCCATCTTACATGGAAAAGCTTCGGTTATTTGAAAGAAAATGTCTTCGAGCTTGTATGCGGATGTACACAAGCGCACATTTGGACTTTCGGCATTACGTCTCTAATAAGAGACTATTTGATGCTTTCGGTGTATCCAGAATTGACAATGGATCTTGTGAGCAATCATTTCGCGCGGTCAGCTAACGTTACGGAGAACGAACTCGTTTCAGGCTTGTTTTATCCCAATCCTGAGTATTTCAGAAACACTTTGGCGAGTGGTTATATCCCACCTGAGGCATTCCTATATCTGGATGCACATGGGTACTTATCAGACTCGATAAACATACCCATTATTTACCATCTTGCTAGAAGGGCGACATACAAACATATTCTCTATGAACCAATATCCTCGGGTGATGGAAATGCTGATCTGAGATACTGCGTAATAAGTGTACCTAAAAGGGACTTATTGAGCGTCGACAGATTGAATCGCGAAAGATATTGGTGGCTCGATTGGGTTGAAACTATCGTTTAGGTTAAGTAGGAGTGGGCCCTGACATATGATCTTAAGTCCACCAATGAAATAGTTGGGTGAATTCACTTTGCTTAACTTGTTATTGGCGAACTAAGGATCATATCAGGGCCCAATTCCATCCCTACGTTAAGGTAGGTTAAGTTCGTTTTAGTTTTTCTTGTCTAGGTTAGATTTTAATAAAAAAAAGAAAATGTAATGTAATTATAAAAGGTTTAGCCACATTTTTCCTTACAATAGTAACAAATATAATAAAGAAATAAGGAAAAATAAAAAAAAAATAATAATTGTAAGAATTAAGTATGATATAATGATGTTTTGTTATAGTAAAATGGGAAACCGATTCACAATTTTGTGCAAAAAAGCGAAAGTTGGCTGCGAAATATTCAAATATTACAGCAACAAAAACCTAATTCAAAAATCTGCTCTACAGATAAAACCCTATTCTTTAAAATGTGATAAACATCATTCGAATCGGTTCAGAATTCGCCGAATGGCATGGAAAACCGATTTCTCACTTTTCGGTTTTTCGTGCTTTTTTGGGTAGAGGCCTCTTAAAGGGATCTTTAGAGTAGTACTACAGCTAAATACTGGCGTAGCATTCATATTACTATATACACTTAAACTTCACTTTGATATATAGTAAGAATTATGGAAATGGAAAAAGGAAGATTACCGAGAAAAGTCCCCCACAAACCCTGACTGAATGTGTTAAATTCATAGGACGCAAAATATTTTAGGTAAAGGTTTGATGCTCAGTAATCACAATATACATATGTATATAGACTGTACTATAGCAAGCTTCTTTAGTACAACCTGCAAAAACGGCGAATAAAAAATTATCCAATTAAAATAAAATATATATTGGCCGCAATATTTTAAATGAATTCCAAATCACTACTTTTCACTTTCAAGTTTCTACATACACCTTGGTTGCAATTGCAATACATACAAAGAAGTATTCTAAGGGTGGGGTGCAAGCCACTAAATATTTGTTAGTGCATGTGCATTGCCACTTACAGTCCTTATAAATAGAAGTCCAGATTTCCTTCCTCCCTATCGGCAACCCACAAAACTTTCACCAATAAACCTCCTTGCTAGTTTCTTAGTATAATCAGAGGAAACATAATGAAGAATATCAGAGGAAATTTTTTACCATGTTTAAATTCCATCGATACCCACAACGGATATTCGATTAAAATGCTTCAAGGGAAGGAGTTCATGCTGCTTGCAGGGAAAACCCTTTTGTTAGAATAAAGTTTCTTCAAGTTGACGACGAAAATATATTTAGAACGAGCATCAACATAGACAACAAGCACAAAACTTGGTACATAATTGAATGTGTTGGGGTTGGGTGGTTTATCCTATGCCCCCTTCTTCCTTGTTTCTCTTTTTTTTTTTCTCAAATAAAGGAATTCCCAGAGGCCATGGCAAAAGAAAAAGACGTCTTCTCTCGTATTGGGTTGGTGGTCAGCTCAAACCAAGAAAATAAACTTGAAGTCAGAGAGGAAAACGAACATCTCGAATTTCTGGCCAAAAAGTAAACTAATTTGGCCATTATTTTACTTCTAGCTGTTGTTCAAACCCGGCAGTGGGTTTCCTTAGGATAACTGGGTGCTCAAAGGCAAACCACAATGCAGCCACTGTGAAAACGTGCAGTTACTCCTCTTTAGTCCGGGCTTCTGTCACAAAGCTGATTTTGCTCCAGTTGCTTATTTCTTTCGAATCAAAGACCGAGACCACATTTGTTTACTAGACCATCTTCTGCTGAGTTATAACTGACATAAGAAACTAGAGTTGGTTTCACCCTTTGTATTATAATGAGTTTTAATATAGAAGAGGGTGCCAACACATGTAGCGTGCTGCATCATTTAAAAAGTATTTTGAAAACCACACAGTTGCCAAAGTATTGGCCAGCCTTGTGTCTACGATGGGGATCTCTGTGCAGGTCCACATTTCATTTTGCGCCTAACATGAACAAGCAGAACAAAGACAATAATGAGCGTATTTCTCTTGAAGATTCTCCTTCCCCCATTCAATACCTAGCACAAGATATGCAACCAACTGCAAGAAAATCATTTCTAACCAAAATTAATGAGCGCGTATGAGTACATATCTAAAATTCTGGCAGAAAGACCACTGAATTCAAAACCTTATCTTATACAAAACCACATCTGAATTCCAAGGATACCTACTTCAACTTATAAAACCCCTTTCAGGGGTAACCCACTGATTACTTTCTAGTTCGCGGAATGCCACACATCTACAAAATGCTAACCAAGACAAGTTGCAAGAAGTTGCAGAGATCTTAACCTGGGAAAAAACCGACATAAACGAAAGAGGTGAACACTTTACTTTGTCCTAAGTACTAAATTTGTAATCTTTAACCTGGAATATAAGTCCACATACTCGTAACTGACATGAAATATTCCTTCTGATCATACATTTAATACGATGAAGAACTGAAGAGTTAGCGAGGAGCACTTTTGCTTTGTTTTTACTTCAAGATGGGTATCAGACGTGATAGTGTAGACAGTAGTAGACGTGATAGTAGAATGCCCAACCGCTCACACAAAAATTGGCGATTCTCTCATCCACCACTTCCCTATTCGTCAAATTGCGCACAGAATGGCAATGAAAACGATGCTTTGAACAAGAAGCATGGACCGACAAGAGTACATCAAGATAGAGCACGCTTTGAAAGATCAGTTCATCTCTGGTTGTATATATCATCCCGCCCATGACAGTGCGCACGTGCCTATGGCTACATTTTTAAACCTAAGGAAATTTAGTTCAGAAATACAGCGGAATCATATTGCTTCAAAGTTAAAAAAAAACCTGTTTTTACTAAAGTAAACAAACATTTCTCGATGGCTTTCCCTAGTTCCAAAGCTCTCCTATTTATGTTTAGTCTCTTCAACAACCCTTGGGCGAATGCGAAAGTGACTCTCGGTGAATACCAATTCGAAAAACCGAGCGACCTGTCAGCAAAGTCACCGTACTGCAATTTAGAACAACCTCGGGGTGGTTCAGAGAGGCCAAAGCTAATAACCAATCTTTACAATTGTTTTTCACGTAACCCCACACCAGGGGCTCACAATGGATCCATTAGTGATCCGTATGTTGGCTCCATATTCGGCCACCCCGTTATACCTATCTAGCTGGGACAAGTCTTGAAAGCGCTGTGGAGGATACTGATATGGATCGCTTCGACACTTTGGGCCGAGATGCGTGCATTTATTTTGCGGTTTACAAACGCGTAGTTTCCGACTGTCTACACCTTTAATTCAGAGGAACTAAAAATCAATCGCACAAGTATGTACATATAAGCAGACCTCAACCAATATATGTAATTTTTGCAACTAATGGCAGTCAGCTAAGGACTGGACTAACATGAGAGACGTATAAGTCGTTATCCAATTTAACTCTGAACTTAAATAGCTAATGCCTAAATAATTTATTTATAACATGCATTTTTATGTACATATGTCTGTTTGTGTGCACATATGTACATGGGTCCCCCCAAGAACATGCCTTTTTTCTTGGTATCCAAAATTCTTGGGAAGAAGTTGATTGGAAATTAATCTCAGCAAAACCGAATTGGTCCTCTTCAATTGTAAATTCAATTTTTTTAATATTCAGTAGAGTTTGTTTGTAAACCGCTTACATCGAATTAATTTCAAAAGTACAGATTTAAAAGACGGATTTCATTGTCCTGCATATTTAACTCTATTAATGTGAACTTCTGTGTACGAACACACATATGTACATATGTCTATATATGCATAAGTATTTAATGTATGTATAACAAACAAACAAACTTTTACCTGTGGCCACCCCGAAGCATCAACATTAATTCTTTTACAAATCTATTCTACAACACATTACCGATCACTGTCAGTTGCACTTTGCACACTGGCTGTTTCTTTTTTTCCCAAAAATAAGTGCATGCATACATACGTACATATGTACATACATATTTGCATGTTTGTATGCTTCTGTTGAAAAGCAATAAAGTAAACACATTAAAAGTGTAGCAGACAGCAGTTAACATTGAATAGGGAACCGTTTATTTGACATGTGGAGTTTCGTTATAAAATGAGTTCCAGAAAAAAAAAAGAGTTTTCAAATAAGTTTTAAAGAATAAACATGAAATATCTGCATTACAATGGGTTGCAGATACTTGAAATAAAGAGAAGGGGAGTTGAACTTAAACGCGCTGCTTAAAAGGGGGCGACAGATTGCGCGGACTATTTTAGTAGAAAACGCATAAAATTTTTAAAGTAGAAATAGCAAAAGAAAAATAAAAATTGTCTTAAACACACAGGAATATAAAGTTATAGAAATATTTAAAACTTATACTGACAAATATTTAAAACTGCTAACCGAAGGGACCTCGCCTTAGGTGGAGCGCAAAAGTTTAGAGAAGAAGACTTCAATCGATTTGTAATGCGCAGTTGAAGGCAGTTACCGAAGAACCGAGTTAACTGGAGAGCCTTATTGAATAATGCAGATTCATCCTGAATTGTTACACCCCCTAAGACCAGGGGTTGCTCTACTGCATTGTGTCTCCAAATTGGCTTCGAAGACTCTGTAGGTCCATTCGTTTTACATGTACATTACATAGACGACTAATACACAGTTTCCCCAACAAACCAATTTAAGTTTGGGAGATCGGTACTATTGGACATGCAAAATTATTTCTACTCCTAATTTTACTTTTGCTTGGTTTCTCGATCATAGAGTTTTTTTCGGTAAATTAAATTTCAATGTGAATTTAATCCCCGATTGGACCACTATCAAACAGTTCATGTAGGTTATCCCTTCAAGAAGACTTATTACCTCCAAGTAGCAGCTATCTGGCGATGGTTCTCATATCGTAGTGTGCTTCAGTGTGCGTCTCCAAGTAACAAACCAATGGAAGGATGAGATGGTTTTAAACTTTCAAAATTAAAGAAAAAACGGTTAAAATTAGATACATCTCCAATCGAATCATCTGCTCGTACTGCTCGTGGAGCAATCAGTCGTATTACCCTCTATCCACCAATATGCTACTACTACCGTAGTTTAGTACTGCCAGATGGTGGTAAATTTACCTTTTCGGGGTGAGTTTGAACTTTAATTTTCAAGTTATGGTAAAAAGGTAATATTTTCCGATTTCCATACAAAAAGGGAAATTCACAACGAATAGTTTGGTCGTTTGTGATTCTCCTTATAGCTTGGTAAAGTTACCGCTTTCTGTTTTTGTATTCTATGCTTTATTTACGCACTCGAGCAATCCAAATCTTACAAAAGTTTTTGTGGGCATTATCATAAAATTTTACTACTATTGGCTACAAGGAATGTTAAAAGGTTACCGACATTTGATGTTTCCACTTTTCGTCAAGTCACCGGTGTTATTAGGTAAGTTGTGGTCCCAGCAAACTTGTTAAGCAAATCTCTCTCATCTACGCAAATGACAGTTGATTAAGTGGAGTATCGTGGAGTTCGTGCCTCGATTATGTTGAGCAGTTTCTATTCATACTAGTTCACAATTACAAATACAAATTTTGGTGCAATTTTGCCAGACGCTCGCGAGAGGTGGGGCCGTGAAAAACTTTTAGATGTTCCCCGACTGGGATTCGAACCTCGAACCCCTTGCTCCATAGTTCAACGCACTAACCACTGAGCCTAGTTTACACTTGCTGGCCTCAAAATACAAGAAAATCAAACCCAAGAGTAGATGGAACATGACACTGGTCCAACAAGGTTTTTCCCTAAGTCACATATGTATGTTATGTAGTTCGAGCGTACGTTCCACAGTGTCTTGAGCTCTCATCTGCCAACGTTCACCATCGTTATGCAGAGAGTAGTTTCACTCCAGGGTGAGATATGCGTATTTGTTCAAATGTGTACCATTTTACTCCCAATCATCTAAATTTACGATGGTTCATAAAATGAAGTTATATAAGCATTTTCATGTCCTTGATGTAGAATAGATGAAAAATGTCACAACTGTTTTTGTCAGCCCGCGCTTACAAAAGACATCTTTCCATAATTTAGGCCATTTCCATGTTCAGATCTTTACGTGCTCTTGTTACTAAGTATACGAGTGTGAAAGTGTATTTGTTCAATTGAATATTAAACACACTCAAGTTTGCCTCCAGTACTTGCAACCAAATTGGCCTTGTCCTTAGACCTGACATTCGGTCTGATAATGTCAACGAGACTGAAGGTGAAAGATCAGTGTCAACTTCTACAACCTTTGGGGTTGTAGGATTTGAGTCAATTAACACCAATTTTGGAGCAAAAACGAATTTTACACGTCGAATTAGAGCAAATTTAGAACGTTAGGTGCTTGCTTCGACCATTCTTCAGTTTCTAAAATAAACGAAATAAGGAATTTCATGTCATTGTAATCATACACCAGGTAAAACTACTGAAGACCTTTCTCGTACCGCCAAACTAAATCTTTTAGGACTTCTTTTTTTTTAATTAAGTCTTGCGAGAAATTATATAACAATGTGGTTTGAGGAACCTAGAGAAAATAATAAGTTAATCGTTTATTTATCAGGGACAAGTCTAAATTGTTGTTTCTCAATGACGGGTCGAGGAAATATCTCAACATATCATTTCATTTCCAACTCAATAAGCACCATATCTAGGAAGCCTCAAATCTGGAAGGTTAAAGCTCTCGCCTCATTCAGTCTCAAGACACCTGGTCTATATTTCACTGATGATTCCTAAGCCCACAAATGTTCTTTATGTCTACTTCAAAACTTCCTAACGGTGTACAATACAAATGTAAAAACCTACACCCTAACACCACTAACCAATAACTTGCAACCTGTGTAATTTTACCTTCGATTAGTGAAAACATATTTGGTAAGTCTCTTCACATAAAAAAAACTCACACAACCTAACAAAAGAATGAAACAAAACCTTGACCAAGAAAGGCCAACACCATCGTCGGCATTCCTTATATGTATGTACTTTTATATCTTTTGACCCCCATCCTTACCTCTTTTGAAAAATGTTTGAAAAAATGAATTGAAAAATAAAATTAAAACCAAACGGTTCAGCAAAAAAAAAAAAAAAATTACAGAGAAAGGGTTGCTCGGTAGAAAATATACACAGTTTGCGAATGGACAGAATTCCTTTCTCACTCCTCGAAAAGACCAAAAATTACAGAAAAGTAACAAAGTCAATTGATGCTGGTAGACAGGTTAGTATTTAAGGTATCTTCCAAGCTACGTGCTCCCTCTTTAAAAAAAGAAAAAAAAAAACAGATGCATAGATACTTACGCTCACTGGGTGCGATAACGATGTTTCACCATTTAAAAAGAATATTACTGGTTATCCTTGGTTCTTCCTTTTTTGTTTATTTGATAGCAGTACAAAAACACCTGCCCCACGACCACTAGGATGAAGAGTTAAAAGGGTAATAGCACGACCTGTACTACACACCTGAGAATAAATGTCTGGCTCTAAGGTTGCTGTTGCTAAAGCTTTGACTAGCGCAGTACCACTGGGAGGGGCGGGTGGACTCGAACGAGCGTTCATTTAGCGGCGGGCGGCTCGTTCACATCGTAGCAAAAGGATTTCCGAGAAAGTGCGGGGCAGGTGGTTGCCGGGTGATGGTGCGATTCGTTGATTCTTGCTAAAATTATTCACATAAGCACCATTGCTCCCAACCCTCTCCATTTAACCTCGGCAACAGTTAGAAATAAGAAAAAAAATGCCTTAATTGAGTGAATGAACAGGTCCTGGTAAAAGTTATTCAAGCGAAGGCGTTGGTAAGGTGGTGGTATTTTTGTTCTTGTTGTGCTGTTGATAATGTACTAGTAGCGGTTGTAACGCTCCTGAGATCAACCTTAGAAATGGGGAATATTTCGGGAGGGTTCAAGCATAAAAATCAAACGGTGTGCGAGCACAGTCGATTTTTATTTGAATTCAATCTTCACTTAATTTCCTGTTTCTCGGAGAAAAGATATCTTTTTCTTTACTTTTTTTGTTTTTTCTTTTTCTTTTTAAAAAAGCAGGAAGCAAATTTATGTACAAAGTTTGCCAGCAATATCAACATTGTTAAGTGAAATTCCTTGAGAGATTGAAGGTTTTCTGAATTTAAAGTTATTGATTGGTTTTCAACTGGAGCAATTTTAATGGATTGCAAATATTTTCATGTTCAGACCAAATTTTAATGCTTTTCAGAATGAATTTTAGTGGAGTTGATTTTTAAAAATAAGCTTGTTGTTGAATGTGACATAAGCGTCAGATCTAGTCGTTGTATGTGATGACACAAGGGTATTCACACTTAGCCAAGGTTTTTACCGTCTAGTTACTTCCTACAAATGAGCCTGACCCGGAACGGACAGGGAACTAATAATATTGTGCTGTACACGGATTTTGTTTAGAATATAGCCACAAAAAAGGTCAGTTGTGCCACCATGTTTCTACTTACATTTCTGGCTACCAAGCGAAACCAACCTGTTTCATCCAATGGATGCTCATGACTTCTCATGACACACGATTGGGTTATCTTCTTTAAGTAGGTTAAGAACAGCAATTACTTACTGACCACAGTGTAATCAGGAGGTACAGGTCTTTCATCGAAAGCCAACCAGTAATGAAAGCGATATTTCCCCTATTGGTATGAAATTTAACCTTGTGGAGTGGTGTCGAAAAGAGGTTAAGGTTCTTGAAATACACCAGAAGGGTATGCTCTGATGGGTCCCTGGACTGAACGCCAATTAGCCCTTCTAGCAGAAACGACGTTACCCTTGATCTCTCTCTCATACTCGTAAATGAGAGCTATTTTTCCTTTCTGGTATGAAGACCAAAAAAATTTATAAACACGGTTAAGATTCAGAAAACAGAATAGAAACGCTTCAACTACGTGTTGGGCTGCAAGTATACTACATTTAAAACTGAGCAACAAAACAACTACGATACGAGTAAGTACCCAGAAATAATGAACTCGATGGACAGTTGCTTGCAGAATGCTTAGCCAGTTAAAACAGAGCCGGTGGGTCCATTTATGAAAAAGTTATAAACAAAACAGATCGTAAAGTAAGGTCGGTACGCATTTTTCGTCATTCCATTTCGTCAATTTCAACTCAAATTATAATCACATAGAGCGCCAGCTAAAAATCATTTTCCTGGAACTGGCTTAGGTAAGCCAAATCCCAGCAAAATCGGTTATGACAAAAAAAAATCTCCAAATCTTCAGCAACCCAATTTGCACATAAGCGTTTCACATCAATCCAATAAAGAGACAAACTGTGTACTCGGAACTCTAACCCCCTGTGTGCAATTATTATATGTCAGTACGTACTTACATATGTACATATGAACCTACAGTCGGAAGAACGGAAACGTTTATGTATCTAACCCGATTGTTACATACATTTTTTCAGTATATCTAGAGCATGCCTTTGTAAACCTAATTTTTTATGAGAACATTTTTTCGCTAAAGTGGCCACTATTACACACTTAAATGCATTGAAAGGGGATTGAGTTAAGTTACCCCTACCCTATTTAACCAACGGATTCGAAAGACACCGAGGGAAGTATGTACAAGTTGAAGTCAACACGAAGACATAAAAAATTAGAAGACCTTAAATTCTAAAGGGAGCACAGAGCTCCGACGGAAGGATGTAAGGGTGGCGTGCGCTATAAAAAATATTCAGATAATCGCATTCAGTCAGGCCATATTTATCTTTGCCTCCCACTGACGGCTCCTACACTCACCGCCCAAATGTACATACACTCTCCATGGCCCAATTTAATTTATAAATGTCTTGTGACAGGATAAACAGTGGCGAGTGATGCTGCCGCCACTTTTGTGGAGGTAAAAATTCCCTAGAATCCTTTTGTTTTTATTGATGCCTAGATAAGTAGGCTGAAGCTTAATTTTCAAATAAGGATATTCCATGCTTCATATGTACCCCAACATATACTCGTAGCAAGTATGCTTACATATCTAAGTTAAGAACGTATTCTTTTTTCTTTTCATTTCCTTCTTTAGGGTCCCGGCTTTATGTCATTCATCCTTTCAGAAGGGTTTTTTGCCGCTTTTGTTTTCTCTCATGGGCTCGGCTTTGTTTTTCTGCAGCATTTTTGCTTGTCCTAGATTGGAATGTGTGAAAACTCTCACATACAGGAAATAAAGGACCAAGCGAGAGTATGAAGCGAAAAAAAATTGCTCTGAATGAAAATAATGGTTAGTCCTTTAGTTTCTGTACTTTTTCATCCTTTTTAGCATTCCGCTCAGTAACCCTGAAAGGAGGATAACATTTTGCACCCAGGGTTACGGGATGTGCGGGGAGTTCTATATAAGCGAAGTGCCAGCCAAAAGGCAAGGATAAAGCTTTAAATTATTGAAAAATGCGAAGGGAACCCAGTGTTGGACAATCATGGTAGGAATCATGAGAATGTTTTTCTTTGCTTCACCGCCGAACACCATGTCACTGAAACAAGGAATAGAAATCGCTGAAAATCGTTTTCGAGTGTTCTAATGCACACATATGTACATATGTATGTACGTGTGTAGAACAATATTTTTTGCTAACGAACTCAAACTCGTTTTTAAATGCTAAAACGTACACTCTTTGAGTTAAGTAAAATACAAACGGTTATGTCTATTGTTGAAAAATATTATCAGTTAACATTGAAGCAAGAGATGCCAAGAATTGTCAATAGCGGCATTCACGAGTAAACTTGGGTTCACACTCATCAAATTTAAGGTCGTCAAACAGATTTGATGGTCAATTTTATCAGTGTGGACCCCGGTACTATGTACCTATTACCACACATATACAGTTAAAATGAGCGCATGAATGTGGACAGTCCTAGGAAAGGAGGGGAAAAGTTAATAATTGTTATTTACACAATATGCAATTTAACTTTGTTGTCACGTCCTCTTTGCCCATTTGCTCCTAACGGAGGACGTATATATATATACGTCGTAATAAAAGATTTGGTATTTGTACATGACTGTGTTTGAAAATGTTTATTTGAAAAGATAGAACTTTATTTTAAAGTGGAATACAGAGCGTAATTGTTCAGGGACACTCAAATGATTGGAGACAAATTAGTGAATTGCAATTACTTTATTTCATTAGCAAAGATTGTCGTTGCACACATTTTTCTACAAAGTTACGCGTAACGGCAAACATCTAACGCGAAAACATACATACATATGTATGTTGTTAACTTACAGCTGGGTATATACATATGTATGTACTTATAGTGAAAGGTCTTAGATGTCAGCGAGCAATTGTCTTCATACGTAGCCGCAGCCCTCCAATCGAGATACTTTCTATTGTGCTCCGTGCCACTCAGGTCATCACCATTGTCAGGAAGCAGCAACAGTTAGGCAAATGGCTTAAAGGAACCAAAATTTTAGGCAAACAAGGATATATACTGTCGAAATTGATCGCTTTATTTATAGCGAGCTTACTTGAGATTAATGTACATATTCTCTTGAGAGTGTGAATGTGATTTACCTGTCTGAACAATACATCTAGTTAGTTGCCTAGATCCTCTAGAATTATTTAATATTATTTGTCTAACTATTATAAAAATCTGATTAAAACGAGAGTTGCACTCCATCACTCTGCTCCTTGCTCATGTGTCTTTCTGGTCATTAATTACAACAGACCGTAGCAAGTGCAACTCGTAGTAGTAATATTCGGGATTCTGTCAACCAATGATCAATGTTGTAGATCAATGCTCAAAAGTCGAATAATTGCTTCCTTCTCCCGAGAATTGTTGGTGTTTATAACTAAAACTAGGATGGAATACCTGGAAAAGTAAGGAGCCCAAAGAGCTCCGAATAAACTTATTATGTAAGTATGAGCAGATTTGTAGAAGGTTGTAGTTTGTAAACAGTTTACTAGTTTTATAAAGAAAAACATAAAGAAACTCCTTTCAGTGGAATAATCAGAATTCAAACGTAGACACTCTTGTAGAGCTTCTTTGAGATGTGTTACAAATGAGTGGAGAAAAGAAATTTAGGAATAATACCTCTATATTGGCAATTTTTCTGGATCTTCAAAGAGTATTTGATACCACAGATAGAGGCATTTGGTATTCAAACTTAATAAATACGGCATCAGAGGGACGGAACTTGAGTGGTTTTTGAGCTAAAGGGTCGAGGGAATGTCGATTGGGCCTACATCCCTATAAAATTGTGCTAACGTAAGAATTGGAGCCGGACGATCATAGACAATGGATATGTTGGTCGGAGATCCGGATTTCGTCCAAAAATCTTCTTGCTCAGCGCCTATATTAACATGTATTATCGATTACTCGTTCTAGATTATTGTATGATATTAGTCTTTCAGTGAGTGGAGCACCATCATCATCAAAATAGTGAGCTGGAATTCCCTAAACATCAAAGTATTTTCCGCGCTCCCACTTCTCGCAAACGTCTGGCAAACATTTATAATGCCGTAAAAAGATTGGGAAGACTGGGGCGCCATAGCTCAGTGGATAGTGCGTTGGACTATGGAACAAGGGGTTCGAGGTTCGAATCCCAGTCGGAACACCTAAAAGTTTTTCACGGCCCCACCTCTCGCGAGCGTCTGACAAACATTCGAGAGTACAACTGTCCTGAGAAAGCTTCTCATATAACAAATTGACATTCGGACACGGCATTAAACAGTAGGCCCCTTCCATTCGAGTAAAGAATATAACACGCACAACACGAATGGTTGTGAGAAGCTTTTGTAAAAAGATTGTCAAAAAAATATACTGTCCTTCGACAAGGTTCGGTTATGTCATAGGATCCATCCTTTCGTGCAAAAAACGTATCATACACAATACGTACATATGTGGTGCACAGTATATTGATATTCATTTATTTTTTTATAGTTCCAAAAAGGAACATATGTATAATATATTTATTTAAAATATGTATATACATACATGCGTGGCAGGTTTACACTAACTGGCACACTTTTTGCATCTTAATTTCTCTAAACTGATTTTATGAAGTTAAATTTAAACAATTTTATTTAAACCACTACGTAAAAATACGAATACTTTAAATGCATACAATAACAATTCTGATCTGAAATCTTCACTTAACGACCTATCTTTCAATCGTGATTTATATAAATCAATGCGACGGTGCCTAGGCACTTGAGTCATAAATTTCACTCTGTATCTTACGCCGGGGAATTCAGACCATCCACCCATCACCATTCTGTATTTAACTCATTCAGACATGTATGTTGCATGATTATCTGATAGATCTAAAAAAGGCACAAATCCATATGTGTACTAAAAGATTTGGTTATTTTTTTTATATGTTGTGTTTTAGATTTTAACGATTTTATTAAATTGTTGCAAAGTTAAATAAAAAAGAAATTTTTATGAACAGCGCAGGATAACAATACAACTATCGTTGCTAATGTGTTTTTGTTTACTCTAGAGGTTTGCAGTTTATTTTTGTTTCTATTGCTGCAAACGCATATATGTATGCACATACATATGTAGGTACATAGTACATCAACCCTAGTCAGGATCTCGCCTATCCTATCTCTGAAAATCCTTTTCAAAAACATCAACAAGGTGAAACAGCGTACTGATAGTCTTCCCTTTTATCTCAGTAGAGATAAGATTTTTCTGCAAAGTCACAATTTATCTGGAACGGATCATAATGAACACTAACCTACTTCATATAGGACCACGGCCTAAAGAACTGGGCGGAATTGCAATGCAAATTTTAACTGAACTGCATGGGCCATGGTGAGGAAGTTCGAAGAGATTTCGGAAGTTGAGAGGATAATGGACGGTTGGACCAAGTGAACCATTGGAATGTCATTTGGTTCTGAGGCTGTCAGTTAAATATTATCATAACATGATACCATCACACAAAATAAGTAAAAGGTACTCCAAAACAAGGAGTAACTGACAAAATGGGGTTCCTCAATATACTCGTGTATACCCATAAGTGTTAAGAAAGAAATACCAATTAGTTTGACGACTATGTCGGATAATTGAAAGGATAACATACCTGTTTTAGTCCCCGTTCCACGTATGTTGTAATTGCTACTGCACGAGTATGTATGGCTTTAGTATCCCAACATAATGTCCATTTTCCGAGAGCCAGAGTAGCGTATTATGTAATTATAAGAACAGTGAGGTGCAATAACTATATTTCTTTCGGAGTTTGCACATAGTTCCAGAAGCCAAATCTGGCCACAAAATCGTCCAAGTTTTGTAACATCTCTATATGCTCGTACCAAGCTTTATGAATATGTGGGAGACTGACTGTACATAGATAGATAGATTCATACGTAGATCTATGTGTATTATCTCCAGAGAAGTAAATTCTACTAAAAACTGCTGTGATTTACACGACACCAACCTGGCATCAGCAGCAGTCAGATAACAGTCAAGAACTTTTGTTCAAGGAATTCACACTCAAGATATTGTCTTAAATGCGTTTAAGATTACCATCCGCCTGTTCAGTATGTCGTTGTAAGATTTCCATCGGTTCAGAAAGTAACATGGCGAAAACACACAATGCACTCTATTTACCGCCACCTTCGTACCATCCTACATGAATTTGGCCACACTATCTGGGATATTTGCTCATATGTACATGTACGAACATGTATACATACATATGTGTGTATGTACTTACATCTAAAAGTCGGTGTGCAACACACCAAACAAGGTGTCAAGGACTTTTTATCTCTGTTACGTCGTCGTCGCCATTGGTGTCGTAAAACAAAACTATAGCACAAAAGTGAAGAAAAAGGAATACAATAGAAGCAGCACCAACGATAATCACGATAAGGATTCACATTCAACAACATGGCGTAGGTGAAATTATTATGTTTCTTTAGCTCTTGCGTAACGATATGGTTATTAGAAAGAGCACATACATACATAAGTGCAAGGAAGTGGAAAGTACACGTTTTCTGCGTATGAAGTGTAAATTTAAAGTTTTTTTCTTCCTTCATTTTGAACACAACGCCTTCAGTTGACGGTTGTATTGGATGATCATAACACTAGTATTCAAGGAAAGTTATGTAAAAAAAAGTCCATTAGGATCTGTAAAAAGGTATTCACTTCACATCTCCGTGTATAAGTTTGAGTGCAAATCTTAATTTTCAGAAAAGGAAATAGCAAAATAAATGGAAATGAGCAGGATATTGATGATGTGGAATTTATGGCAGTCTCTGTTTCTTGGAGTGGAGTTTATAAGGGCGAGATAGAATTAAAACTAGGATGGGATACATATGCACCTGCATAAATACATATATGTATAAGTTATATGTATGCCTTTTGCTCTATACTATAGATACTTCTATCGTACTGCAATGCTAGTCAAAATGAAATGAGCCACGGACAATAACGATGCACTAAAATCAACTCAACGTCTTTGAGGAATAAATAAATATAACCTGTTTTTACACAGAGGGGAATGCTTTTATCTGACAGTCCAACCTACGTTAGATGAAAGTTAAGTATCATGCAACGATATTATTCTCCTCATAAGAACATAAATTTACCTGTACAGATGAAGTTCACATTTGAATCAATTAAATAGATAAAGTACTTTTAATCATACCCGATGTTCTTGCTTTTATATTTGCATACATACTTATATATGTACATACACGTATGTATGTATAAGTGTATATTTTTAAAGTGTTGTTTGGTTTTCTATTTGGTTAGCAACAAATACCTTTACCATTTCCACTAAAAAGGTCCTGCTACATTCAAACCACCAGTCTTCTACAAAAGTGTATGGAATCCAAGTCGATGCAACTTCAGTATAAGACTGGCAGTATTTACAACCTATCCTATGGGTACATTAAGTTTGACACATACTTTGTAACATAGCTACAATGTTTTTAAGAAAAAACAATTTTCTTTGTTTAAATTAGAATTTAGTAAATAATAAATAAAATAAGAAACAATTAATTGTTTTAGCTAGGTTACGTCGAAAGACATAGATTAAGCATTAAGTTTAGCTTAGAGCGCCCGCATAGGGCCAGTAAGTTAGTTATAACATAGTTAAGTTAGTTAAGCTAGTTTTAAACAATTTTGTCTAGCATGTAAGGGTTAATGAATTAATAAACAAAAATGAATTTAAAAAAAAAAAGAAATACTTTGTAACATAGAGATATAATCAATATATGTATGTATATACATATATGTATGTCTTTTTCTGTCCATTTGTCCAATTTAGGTCGAGCTAAGAAGATAAATTCTGATACCTGAACCTTTAACTGGGAGAAGCGATGCATATACAATTTTTTTGTTAAATCCAATTATGTAACTAATGCACACCACATTTAAAAAAATCCGAAAAAATATTTTAACGGAACATTTAAGTTTAATAACTGGATTTTAAAACTAAGAAGTGAGTTCCACCTTATCATTCGATCACATTTCAAAAATATGTATGTATGTCTACACTCGATGAGGGACATAGTAGAAATCTAGACAGTGTAAAAAAAATAATGAAGTAGAAACATTTTAGAGCTTTCAGAGATAATCAAGATCTATCTTTTCTGACTAATTATTTATTAAAATAACTGACCATTTATTGTAAAGTGTGATTCATTTAGACGTAACCTGTCATGGTACTTTTGTTCAGTATTGACATTTCAGCATGACAGGGCTAAGCCCGACACAGGGTCCACGAATTATTAATTTATATTTAGAAAATGATCGTTCTACGAGAAATGTGTTTCGTACACTTAAAGGAACTTATGGTCTAACGCCGAACGCACAGTTCGCTATACCATCGAAAAGTTTGAAACCTAATTTGTATTATTAGACAATTCGCGACCAAATAGACCACATCCAGGACGTTGTGAAGAAAATTCTGGAGCGGTAGCTAAGAGTACACGCAATAACCGCGATGAGTCGATTCGGTGCCACTGCTCAACAATTCTGCGTATTTTGCATAAGTTTAAATTGCGTGTGATATCACACTTCTAGATTTGTTCTTTTGGGACTATGTACAGTCCAAAGTCTACTTGGATAAGTCGGGTACCATTGAGGAATTGGGATCCAACATTACTCGCGTTATTCCCAGAATACCATTTGAAATGGTTAGACGCGGAATCGAAAATTGGAACTTCAAAATGGACTACTTTAATCGCAGTTACGACCAACATTTGGAAGAAATAACCAGTACAAAAGAAATGATTCTTTGATAAAATTGATTTTTTTTCGTTTTTTTTTACTCTACAGAAGATTACCTTTAAATTAATTATCCTTTAATATGTGTGCGTAAATTATAATCTGCACCGTGATTCAAGTGGTTAATGCATTAGACTACTGAGTGAGGAATTCGAAGATCTACCCCCAAACAAAGCACCTAAAAGCTTTTTACGGCCCCACCTCTTGCGACCGTCTGACGAAGTTTCAGAGTATATCTGTCGTAAAAAAAAGTTGGTTGTGAGAAGCTATGTCCTGGCTCTTATGGACCTATTGCATACATATACATATATGTATACATATTTGTATTTTTGAATTTTAGAAAATTTTACTGCGTACTAATTTTGTACTACTATATTTTTTTTTTTTTTCAAAATATGAAAGTATTGAGAAGCTTTAAAAAGTGAGTGGCTATATTTTTTAGTTAGACTGAAAATTCTGATAAAGCCTCTAGGTGTGACCCCGCAGATACCAGATGTATAGTTTAAAGCGAATCCATGCAGTCGATTAATCTGCAGCTGATGAAACGGATAAACTGGCCGATAGACAGTCCGTTGGAATTGGCGAACCCCCTTTTTTGGACTTCTCCATCACAGTAATGCCAAGTCGGATTAAAGTCTCGATAAATATTATGTATTGGGCAGCAGGTTCTTGCATTTGTGTGAAGAGTAAAACACGCACAACACAAATAATTCTAAAATGTGGAATTATAGCTTTTCTTGTGTCAAACACTGACATTAAATGTTTGTAAATACATATATGCGTATGTACACACATGTACACAAATCCTTCCTTATCCTAAGTTTCCTTGTTGGAAAAGAAATCAAGTGAAATGTGAAACTAAAGGCTGAAGGCGTCTTAAATAGGTCCTAAGCATTATTATTTAACTTGTGCAATTCGCTCTCCAGTAGGTACTCTAAGTAGTAAAGGAGAATGTAAAGGAAATGTCTTACATGAAACGTGCGATCTAAGTGTACGGAAAAAGGAAACACCGTGTTATTCTCTTGATGGCAACATGTGTGGTGTTAGTGCCCGCCTTTCTGTTAGGAATCCTCTTTTTCTATGCGTGGAAAAAAAATTATGAAGAGAAGCAAAACCACACCTAGAAGCTTTCCTCATCCCAGAATAAGGTTTGCTGCAGCACTAGATGCACAAAAATATGAAAATTAATCTCTGGAACTTACCCCATTGTCTGACATGGTTGTTAACTTTGATTCTAAACCAACCTTGGTTTCGGTAATAGGAAAATACATACACGCACTTGTCCTGGAGTGTTTGTGTTAGATCAAAAATCAATGGTTTCATGGAAAGAAGCATGTGGAGTAGAGAAACTCCTTCCGGTTACAACCCGCTCTCATATAAATATTTAAAACTATATTAATCTCGAGGAGAGGCTTAAATTAGAGTAATCCCCGGAAAGTAGCGTTTGGTAAAAAACCATGAGATTCCAAGCATTTAAACGAAAACGCCATTACAACAATCTCGCTTAATTCCTTTGCAATAAACAAAGCCCTGCTTTATTGCCTTGAAAACCTTTTTCCCCAAACCAATTAAAATTCTTAGATCAATTTACATCACTAAAACTCGTCTTATAAGTTGTTTTTAATTAACCGGGAGATTTTCTATGAAGTTTTACAGAAAGCTTGGATGGAAAGTGTATGTAGGTGGAATCTTTTGTTTTTGATCAGAAGAGGAACGCAATTATCCATTCTGTATAAACGTAGGTTTTATAAAAAGAACATGATCTTAGGATTTAAAAAACTTTTGAAACGTTACTTACATTGTAATAAAATGAAGAACAATAATATCCAGAGGCGTCGATCAAATGTCGGTCTCATGACGTCATAACTTCCAAATTGTTGACTGCGATTTAATCCGTTCGCCAAATGTGTCAACGTAACAGTCGCCAACTTTTTGAAAAGAATTATTCACAAGCAAAGAATAAAGTTTCACAAATTAATTTACACCTGCTGAGCTTTTCAATCAATGATTTTACGAATAAAGGATCTTTTTTAAAACCTCAAAAACACGTTATTTTATGTATCAATTATTTCAGCTGTTAACTTGCACGAATAACCTGAAAAGACAAAACAAGAAAATACGAAATTTAGAAACATACAAACATACAAGGATATAGTTAAGTACATACATATTGTGTGTACGTATCAATACAAAAGAACTAAAAGTTGAAGGCGAGCTAACTGCACTTTGGGAAATCAACAGATTTGTGAGACTTTCTCTCGACTTTTCATGAGAATATCCAAAGGGAATCCATTTTTCATTGATCTCTCCCCCAAGAGACATGAATACTAACAAAAGGATGAGAACGACCATGAGGCGCCATTTGGGGTCGACACAAGAAAGAATTTGTAATGTGACTCTGGTTCTTCGACATGTCGATGGCAGACAGTGTACAACAAAACAGCCTACACTTATCTAGGACTTACGTAGGAATGTTTCCCTTTTCATGAAAACAATAAGCGGCTGGCGGGGAGGTAATGTGTTCAAAAAGGACGTTTGTGTTACCAAGGACATCCACTCTACTCATATGTTGGAGGAATTATTGTTAGCGAGAAAGGAATTTTTGTTACAATTTGTTACATAGTGGGAGAGTGAAATTCCCCAAATGCAAAAATGAAAGCATCAGTTTTTGGTTTATTTTATTTTTACTTGTTTTATATATAAATACGCATACATGTCTGCTACTGTCAATGCACACATTTTTTGAAATGTACAATACAAATTGGATGGAAGTATGGTGATGTTTCGATGATACTAAAGGCTGAGGATGCTTGGTGTTACCACAAAGATATTTTACTTCATATTTTTTTCAAGTTATTTCTGACCGCTGATTTGGACTTTCCCAATTAAAGCCCTTTAAATAGTTTTTGTATGACACATAGCAACTGTTACACAATCTTTTCTGTACGTGGATGCAAATTTTTGTATAGGTAGCGACGCTGAAAAGCTTGACAATGTAGTATTCCAACTAAACTTACTATACCTGTGGTCAAGTAGCACATATGTAAACAAAATATAATCAAAACTTGAAGAGCGATGAGGTGCGATGCGGGATCCAGGTCCTAGCTTTTCACAACCATTTGTTTTGTGTGAGTCAGGTTCTTTACTCAAACGGAGGGTTCCTACTGCTTAGTGCCGTATCCAAAGGACATTTTTTGTTAGATACGGATTGCATTGTTAATTTGAAATGCAACTTACAGGTATTCTACAGATACTAAGAGAAATCAAAGTTCGTGTAACGCAAGGTAGTATGATATGTCATGTACTATACCTATTGTTTACAGCGATCTACCAAAAGTGAAGAAACCACTTTGGCGACTTTGCAAGCTATCAACGTAGAAACAAAAGAGCTTGAAAAGGCAGTAATTGACCTTAAGTCAGTTCTTCTCAATCTTACGTATGAAAATGTACCATGCACTCCAGTTTACTTAAATATTCTTGTAATAGTGGAGTATTCAAATATCGCCAAATATCTAAGTTTGACGCTACACTGAGCTGGAAACCTCATGTGAAAAACAGAGAGATCAATTGAATATGCGCTATAGTAAAAGGTTTGTACGAAATGATACTCATTTCTGTCCAACCACAATAAATTATTGCTATGTCAGCAAGTCCTTAAACCTGTATAGACGTACTGGGTCCAGTTGTGAGCATGCCATGTCAGTTAAATTTACAAAAAAATTTAAAGGTTTCAAAATAAAGTACTGCGAAACATAGTTTGTACTTACAAAATGCTGATCTACATAAAGATCTGGGTATTGAAATGTTTGAAGACGAAAAAACTGCTCAGAGACAAAGATAGGCGTCTGAACGACGTAAATTTAGAATAGTACGTAAGAAATTTACTCTTTCAAAAAAATCAGAAATCCAACTGCTGCAGCAATTTTGGCGGTAGCCGTAGAAGGTGCAAGGAAACAATGGGTTCCATGCGCAAAGTTCTACAGAAGAGTCTCGGTTACAACGAAAATTGCTGCAACAATTTACAACGAACGTAGTCTCTTAATCTAATAATCTAATAATATTCCTATTTGGAGCTACACGATCTTTTACACGGAACTTCTCACGACCACTCGTGTTGTGCGTGTTATATTCTTTATACGAATGGAGGGGTCCTACTGTTTAATGCCGTGTCCGAAGAGCAATTTATTATTTGAGAAGATTTCTCAGGACAACTGTACTCTCGGATGTTTGTCAGACGCTCGCGAGAGATGGGGCCGTGAAAAAACTTTTAGGTGTTCCGACTGCGACTCGAACCTCGAACCTCTTTCTTCATAGTCAAACGTACTAACCACAGAGCCACTGCGCCCTGTGACGCACAATTAGCCCCTCAGGAACTGTTTGGGCCACCAAAGGCAAAAGACAGAACTATGGAAACCAAACAATTTAACGTGACAGATTCACTAATTAAGAAGGCTCTATCTGTCCGTTATTAGGTGGAGCTACGCCCTTTAGAAACCGCTTTTAGTTTTAAAAATTATAAATATAAATTTCTGGCTAGTCCATCGACTAGGTCCGGTTCTTTGATGACAGCAATAGTCAGTCTTCGGGAGGTTTTATTCAAGGGCTGAAGTTCCTCACCATTGCAGAAGGCTCACTCGGGAAATATAGCGCCCTCATATTTTAGCGTGCGTTCAGAAAATTCTGTACAAAATAGCTAACTTCTATGCTTATACCCGGGGCTCAGTAAAATATAGAAGAAACCTTTCGGCGGATACCTGGACTTAGTTAGACCAATATCGGCATAGTTCAAGAAACCCGCACAGTCAACACAAAGCAAGAAACTAATCTGTCTCTCTTTTTTACTTGCACCTATGTATACCTATAGGGCAAGTATTGCTTTCGTGAAAAAATTCGAATTCGAGATTTTAATCAAACTTGACATTACTATGATGGAGAAGTCCAAAAAAGTAGGTCCGCCAATTCCGTCTGTCTGTCTGTCTGTCAGTCTGTCTGTCTGTCTGTCAGTCTGTCTGTCTGTCTGTCTGTCTGTATATTCGACTGCAGCCTAAACGGCTGGACGGATTAGCTTCAAACTTCATTTATAGGGTCTGTGGGATATTCCCTAGAGGCGGAATTTGAATTTTCATTCTAACCTCAAAATTAAGGGTAAACTACCCGATTTCAGTTAAAATGGATTTTCTCGAGAACGGCTCTAACGATTTCGATAAAATTTGATGTGTGGGTTAGTTTGGGTATATGCTATGAGGTGGCATACCACGTTTTTCACGAAAAATTCGAATAACGGTAATATTGAAAATCAGCTGTTTCTCGGGTATTTGTTCGGCGATTGGGCTAAAAATTAATATTTCTAGGTTATAAGACAAGTGCAAAATAATGGCGTACCAAATTTTGGAAATGCCACGCCCACTTCTATAAATTTCTTTTTCCAAAATTTTTACTAGAAATTGATAAAAAATTATTTAAGCAAAGTAATAACCTTATCTGGCCACGCCCACTTTTTAAAGGTGTTTTTTTAAAAACAAAACATTGAGTAAACTCCTACAATGTTATGACTATTATTCTATCGAAACGCGGAATGCCACGCCTACTTTACTGGGAAGAGCAAGACTTGGATTTTAATCCCAATAAAATTATACACTTATAGCATTACGGTGCAAGTACGTACGACCCAGTCGTGCACTTTATTTCTTATCGAAATTGCTACGACCTGGGTATCCGAGTGTATCCGAGGTGCGTCAGTGGTGTTGCAGTTACCCCTTGTACTTACGTAATCCACATTTTTCGTCATACCGTTTCTTGGTGGAGGTAGTTTTAATCCTAGCACATCAGTTGTGCGTTTCTGATGGCTTGCTGGCTCGTTGTTTTCATTTTTCATTCATTCCTGTTATGGTGATCATTTTTCCCTGTTGTGGTGCTTGGAATATACATATGTACATGTTCGGACCTTGGTTGCAACATCGATTAAATCGATTTTGTTGATCGTATCATGCTGAAGAGACAAACATGTCATCTTGTAAGTTGCTATTAGAAAAGCGATTCAACTTTAAAAAAAAATTAAGTCCGATTAGAAACATAGTGTCGTGTAGCCTGCGAATACCAAATGTTCTACGAAAGATGTTCTCCATTCCTATCTTGGTATTCATATAGATTCACGATAGGCTGTAGCTTTTCGTCGCTACAGCTTCTACAGAAGTCGTTGAAGTTTCAGGGAGAACATAACCTTGCAGCATGTCCGTGCAGGCTCCAACGGATAACGATTTTATAGGTTTCATCCTTTATGGAATCCAGAATCTCATTATTGAAAGCTGTATATTGCGAAATAACGTAAAAATGTACAATAAAAGAATTTTGATGCGACAGGTACTTACAAACTGGAGGGGGTATATTCTCACATAAAAAAAAACACTCATAGCAAGGCAATCTACTAAAACAATATGTATGCCCTTTTTACTCGTATATGTAGATAGATGCAATAGTCAAAACGGAGAAAATCGGCCACAAAAAAGCAAAAGAGATACAAGGCATAATCGTTCTAAGTTGGTTTTTCCCAGCGCTGTCATTCCGGGCCACCCTTTCTTTTGTTGGCTTGCAGTCACACATATTGAAACATTATTGCGGTAGGCTTAGGGGCCCACACATACATATATACATACATACGTGGAATACCTGAATGAATGTATTTGAAAAATGCTGCTTTTATACCTTATTCGAAGGGTATATTACGTTTGGTACATAATTTGTGACATAGAGCAATAAATTCGTGTACAGTATCTACAGAAAGTTCTGTTCGTCCAAAACCTAACATGTGAGACTAACATTTTGAGCCAGATTAATGCAATTTCAGAAGTACAAGCCACGCCCACTTTTTCGTAACTTTCGTATTTTTCTTGAAATCGGAAAAATATTTATTGAGACATTTAAATTGGTTACATTTAGCCTATACATTATAGCTATACCCAATTTTTTGGTAATTTTTGACCAAAGTTACAGTTTAATACCGTAGTATTTTGCTCATACTCGTATCATGTATAGTATATACATTCATTTCAGGTTATAATTTAACCTTAATCCAAAATTATAATACTTCAGGCCTTTTATTTGGGCTCATGGATAGGAAGAAGGACAGTGTATCATGTGATCCATTCCAGACGGATTGTAGCTTTTGTGTATGTCTTTTTGTTTTGTTCATTCATCACACTTTTGATGAACAGAGCAGCAGCATCAGGTGGAAGTGGAACTCGCGCTGGAATGAAAAACTAAGAGAGAAAAGTGGAATAACCTCATTTGGTTTTTTGGTCTAGCGCAGCAAGCCGGTGCTTAGCTGCAAAATCATCTTCTGTCTTTCAATACTACCACACTCGACGTTCAATCCAAAGCTGAGTTATGGTGAATCCTGTAGGAAGCACTTATGCGCTTTAGTGTGTGAGTGGGCGGAGATAAAAAATCGCAAATTTGCTAGGACGGCGAAGAGGAGCAACTATTGTTTCCATTGCTCGAAAGGCTTGTTGTAACGCTTTGTAGGCTAAGAGTTCAAGGATGAATATTCGCTGCCGTTGCTGCTTAATCATTCACGTAGCAAACAACGAGTCGCGTATGGTGAAAGCCACACTCAGGATGGCATAATTTTTTATTATTTCTGTTGCTTTGTTCTGTGTCGCCTGTTGGTACTTGTATCCTAGACGGATGACGGGTGTATATGGGTGATTAGGACACAGAATACAATAAAGGCACATGTATACGAACACAATATGAATTTTCAGAATTAATGATGCATATTGTCTTTTTTTCCCAGAACCAGAGAAACATATTTCACTCTCAACACAAATCTGTTGTTAGGATGTTGATGGGTGGTTATTTCCACGCAGCTGAAAAGCGGTTGTCATGAGTTGAGCTGTGGTAGATTGATTGTAGTGATGGTGATGTGAAGTTGAAATATAATTTGTTAAAATAACAACTTGAAAGTGTGTCGTAGCGTTACTTATACTTGAGTTCTGCGCACTTGAAAAATAAAAATGCAGTGGTAGTTAAGGGGATTTATATTACTGATATGAAAGGCTTTTAATTGGGACGCCCCATTTTTTCAATATGGCTTTCCTATCGCTCTGCATGAAGTTAGCTGAAGTTCAGTTTAAGCGCAACGACCTCAGTGTGCCAAAAATTTAGAGACTACCTCGGAGAAGAATCTTATTAGACTTGCAGAACAGCTGGCTGCTGTATCGAAGGAGTCTGTAGCAATCAGCAAAGACCAGGAAATGGATCGAAGAGCGTATTTCACTTGAGGATTAATTCTCAGCTACTTCAATTGTTGTCTTATGAACTTATGTAGTTATAAAGTGAAGCTCAGTAGCCTATAGTTCTAGCATATAATGAGTAAAGCCAAACTATTTGAGTCACTAGACTAAATTGATCGGGACAACTAGAGGAGAGTGACGGAGTGAAGTGGTGCAATACTGTACAGATTATCACACTTTATTTAGATAAATTTGACCACGTATTTGCTTTTCAGTCACCTACTCACTGAAAGAAACATTTCAATTATCAGAAACACATTAGTAGCTAGGAAATTAGTCTGCCATAATCTGTTCCAAACAGACTCAAAACGTTCACAATAAAACATTCGAAAATACATAAGTATGCATGCCCCCAACTTGATAATTTCAAATGGGAATCAAAACTGAATCAGGCAATAAAATGTATTTGAGGGTGCAATCCAATTGCACCGTCCTTAATATTAAGAGGTGCAATAGAAAATCTTAATTCTAAAACATCTTGAAATATTTGAACGGAAAATAATGGTCACTTGTAAGAACCAGTCGTGTACATATGTATTCTATTTAATTTTTCAACTTAAACAACTGATATGTACACACGTAAACGTTTTGTCTTTTTGGCCATACCATGAGCTAATGTGTTAAGAAGATTGATAGCTGTTATTTCACTATGTAGTTAGTCGTTGCTGCGAACTCTTTGAAAATATTATGTACGTGCTAGTTACTAACAATAAAAAAAACGCTTCAAGTTATATGAACCAGTACTAAACGGAGTGATAACCTAAGAAAATTTCTTCCTAGAAAATATTGGATGAAAGTACAACTCCCTCGAGTATAACATGAGAGAAATCATCCATTATATGTTCATATGTACGTCTATGTATAGTACATGTATGTATGTATATAAAAATATAACCACGTTTCTTTTCGTTTTATTTTTATTATAAAAACTTATCCCAATAACGAAATAAAGCAGCTGCATATGTCACTCGCATGTGTTTATGACTGAGCGGATACATTAGAAAACAACATCTATATATATGGAAACATAAGCACGTTCTCTCCCCATGAAACCAAACCCCAATGTACTTAAAGAATGAAAAAAAAAAATCAGACACACACATACAAACATAATGTACGTATACGTCAGATGCTAAACATCACAACAGAAAAGAGCAACATACTCGTACACATCCCGCCACACAGAGTGTTGCTTCACTGCCAATAAATTATAAATGATTTGTGTAAAAAGCTGTTCACACTACATTCAAAATGGATGTAGAGAAAATCTTATTAAGGATACCAAATAGCAGGATGACGCTTTAGCTACATGCTGCAGCAAGAATTACACCTACGCAACCAAAGTGAACACACAGAGCTTTATAGTGCTTCGAGTACTAGATTCAATTATTCACAGGACGTTACTCGTAGTTTGAAGTTGAAAGTTCATCGGTTGAGCATACCAATCCAGACATGAAATGTGGGTGCACAGGATACGCGAAATCATATTCTTGTTCAATGGAATTCAATCATGAACTACAGTCTGTCACAGCGAATAAATGTCAGTAGCGGAATTAATTTTTTTTGCAAAAGTTTAGTTAAAAATATGTCAACAACAATATTGCCGTGCTGCACTTAACCTTTAAATTGGATTTAGTGAAATAGTCCTAGTGGGTCTCTCCAAATGGGTACTGATACTGTATCTATGTACATATATATTGTATGTAGTATGTTTCTACATATTTTGACCTGCACCAGCAAAATGTAGCAAGTATGCAGTTAAAGCCAGTAATTAAAAATGTTGAGAATACAAAACCGGTACGAGGACAAACAGTAAGTCTAACGTTTTGGTTTATGCATATTCACACAAAGTTTTGGTACTAATTATAATAATGAACACATGTGGTATCGCTATTTCCGGAGATATTTTAATTGCATTCATTGTGTATTGTGTACAGATTCAAGATTTACATGCATAGGTTAGGTTCACAAATATTTTTTACTTTGAGATTTCAAAGGAAATGTGCACCTAATGTAAAGTGACTTAATAAAAATTGCCTAAAAATTCTGTATTCGCTACTCTAGGGGTAGAAATATGGTAACGCAATATTTTTGCCTCAAACTGGTACATACGAGTATGTATCAGTATGCTGACATAATGTTTTCTATGAACAAGGCATGTCGTAACTTCGTCAGATAATCAATATTTCATTAAAAGTCACCAGGACAAGTACATATATTCTAGGAATCCTATTGTTCACTGTTGTTTATCTACTCGTAGATGTATGTACAATCTCACATTCCTGGGTTTTTTTTTTAAATATCCACATAATGTCCTCGTCCTTCAAATATATTGAACCGGAAAACAAAAATCGATGGTTTAAGCAATGATGAGTTTTGTTGTTTACAAATGTAGAACCAAAATAAAACATGCAGACAATCTATGTTTTGTAGCCGATCTGACCATTCTACCAGCCATTCCATCTATAATGTTCTCTTTCTATTAGCCTTAATAAAGTAGACATTGCGTTGAGATATAGTAATAGACTCAAACCAACGGTATGAGTAAAATATCATCAAAATTGATTTCTTAAAGTCGATGGGCGTAATTACTGAGAGTAATTGAAAACTTTACACTATATATGTAGCTGAGCTACTTTAGTAAACTTATATTTTCTCTGACTTTGAAAAAAATCAGTCAGAATTTTCGATCAAATTCTTTATGAGTGTAGTAGTACAGGAAAATAAATAAAACACAAAACACAATTTTATTATATAATATAATTGCTTTTTCGTACAGTGTTACTAGTGGAGCTGTTTAGCTTAAGCTAATATCACAGTCTCTTCAATTTTGAATAATTTTGAAATCGTTTCCAAAAACATAGACTACACTATTTCCATGTTAAGCTGTATAGGTCATTCTGGAAGAAGACAAGTGGATTACCTTTTGTCAAATTTTTTTTACTGATCAAAACTTAACGACAGTGGAGTTGTTTTCTCTGATAAAAGTACATAACTCTGTAAAAATTTGATTTCTGTAAACAGATTCCATACTCACTCTATTATAGGTGTCATCCTGGGACACTGTCTAATGAAGAGGAAGGAACGCAACTAGGTCTGATGTCCACGAGAACGATTTTGTAAAAGTTGAAAGAATTAAGAGGATCAGGTAAATATTCTTTCTTTCCTACTTTCTCTTACAGAAAAGAAAAGTTCACTTGGGATATTTCTATCTCTAGGGTTTTGGTGATCTTATTAAAGCTGCCATTTAGTGGTACCAGTCACTTTAACCTAAACTAACTTAACATTGATGTACATCTTCCTACGACAGCAGAAATTAATTCTGGCCAGCAAAACTGTTGTGGCGATGAAATAAAGTTTCACAACTATAGCGAGAAAAAATTTAAGGTTTTCTTTAACACATTTTTACAGGGTTAAACGACTATGTTATACAATAAATAATATAGATATACACATATGTGCATACATATATGGCGTGTATTACTAGTACCAGTATGTGATTCTATCAAAATTTTTGAGAGCTACGTATGTATGTTCGAGAAAGCGAATTTTGTTGAAAATCAGGGTTAATTAAAGTATGTACAATCACTTTTCAAGTTGAAATGAAAAATCAGTTTTTTCCTCGAATTATAACACACGCACCCCTGATACAGGGTATGAAGCAAACCAAACAAGCCCAGTGGTTGAGGTTGCATGTGAGGTTACAGATTGGCAGACCGATAGTATTGAACCACCAAGTAATGTTCAATTTCATTAAAGCTTCGAGTTATGTAGATATTATTTAGTTCGTACCGTATAGGCACGTTTAAGGGGTAGAAAAGTATTGTGTAGTTTTTATGGTTGATCATAAAACCGCTCTGAGCGTTGAGGACTTGATAGACGTCCTAAATTCGTTTAATGTAAAAGTGACTTCCCATCATCGCAAAAAATGCACGCAAAACATTGCAGTTAAGAAAGAAAATATTTTAGAGCTTTGGTCGACGATAGTAAGGAACAAATTTACATGTTGCTGGGAAGGTATTCTAACGGAGTAAAAATGTAAAGGAAATTACTTGAATGATTGAATTGTGTAGATGTACGTTGCGGGCAGTCATTATTTAGCTAAAAGTATCATAAATAAAAAAAGGTATATAAAAATAAAGAGAAATTTTAACGGGAAGACTAAGACGTCAAGTTGTTTTAGTGACCTAGTTCCTAAGGCGGAGGGTGCAGTGGCTCAGTGGTTATTGCGCTGGACTATGGAGCAAGGGGTTCGAGGTTCGAATCCCAGTCGGAACACCTAAAAATTCTTCACGGCCCCACCTCTCATGAGCGTCTGACAAACATCAGAGAGTACAGTTGTCCTGAGAAAGCTTCTCAAATAACAAATTGCCCTTCGGACACGGCATTAAACAGTAGGCCCCTCCCATTCGTGTAAAGAGTATAACACGCACAACGCGAATGGTTGTTAGAAGCTAGGCCTGGGTCCCATCAACCTTTTGCGCAACAGTGATTACGTAATTGTTACTAAATGAGTGGTCTATGTTCCTTACATTACAAACCAGGTGGTGATGATCTACGAAGTTTTGTCATTTATTCATATTAAGTGTATTCTTTACATGCATGAAATGTCGTTTTCTAAGGGTTCCCGCATATTTGTCAGACGCTCGCCAGAGGTGGGGTCATAAAAGAAATTTAAGGTATTGTCTGGGGATTGAACCTGGAACCTCTTACTCCGTAGTCCAACGGACTAATAACTCAGACCAAGGATCCCACCGTTTTTAGAACAATTATGAGCATTTTTTACACGTTTTCACTGCTCGGATTTACGAAAGTAAAAAATTATTTGCACACAAATATAAATGATGGCGATGTTGAAGAAGATATGCGGCCTCCTGCAAATGTCGATAATTTATCGGAGTCTGAAGATGATGAGAACGATACTTCTCTTTGGTGCGCGGAATACAGTACTTGCACAATTAACAACACTAAAAACAAATTAAATGCATGTCTGCGTCGTACTTACTTACACCTTAATGCTATAAGACCAATGAAATTCAAGTTTTGTTCTAATACAGTGGGCGTGGCATTTTCTATTTTTGAAGAAATTATAACAATATTGAACTGACGCTTTCTGGGAAATTGCTGAAGAAATAAATACAGCCAACGATTAAAAGAACTGTTAGTAAAAGTAAGTAGGTGCAAGTAAAAAACCAAAGAGATGACCGTAAAACTGAACTTGACTTATAAGGAAAGAAACCAATTGTACAGTTGTTTTACCCCCGGGTTCGGCGAGCAATATTTCCTAGCTTGCAATATGGTGGAGGGATGTCATTTTTTGTTTGACGTTTGGGTGTTTTTTCGCGATGGCTCAGTGACGACTGGATGAAATCATTAAGTTTGTTAATAATCATCGCCAATTCAATTATTTCTATTTTTTTCACAACAACGTATGTTTTCCTTTACCAATTTGATCAATACCTACTTTTAATGGCTCTAAGCCGAAAACACATCGATAAGCTTTCTTCTGCGACATTTTCGGGAATGAAATATGTATGGCTACTGTATTTCTTTCTTTCTATGAAAAGAGACAGGTGGCAAGGTATGAAATATTGCTCGTGCAGTTTTGAGAACAACGTGCGAAACCAAGATAAAAAAAATCAAAAAGTTCAGAAATGACCTAAACAAAAGTATCGTACAATACAATATTGGAAAGAAACACTGAATCTACGAGTACAAGTACCTACAATTAAAGACCAACGGATCTCATAATAAACACAACATGAGTTAGGGCCAACTATTTGTTTCATCACTTATCCGCCCTATTTTTTAAAAATGCCTAAAGAAAGAAAATTTGTAGACCAATCCCTACTCTGTCCGTGGTTGACCAAATCCTGGAGAAGTAGCAGGCTCTACTTTTATGTAGAACAGTTAATTAAATACTTTGCGAACAGTGCACACAAGCCCACACAAATCCTGCAGCCTTATTTATTGACTTTAAAAAACCTTTCGATCACTTGAACCATAAGAGCATCAAGAACCAAACAAATATAGGCTTGTTGTATTGTTTGACAACTATCTAAATAACAGAAACGTTAGGGCAAATATAAAAGAGCATATGAGTGAATTTCGGGTCTTTTTAATTCATGACTTATGCAATTGATATTTTAAGTTTTAATTCAAAGCACAGAATTTGTGTATGCGAACGATTCAGCTTTTATCGTAGGTCATAATAATACTGAAGAAATGACAAAGACGTTGCGAAGCTATAAATTGGAGCTCGCATATAGAGAAAACTGCGACAATTAACTTTTGCTCTTTTCCATCTAAATTACATTGGTTCACTACTCGTACCTCGGTAAAGTCATTGCAGTCTAGGAGTTGCATCTGACATATGGCATAATTGTTTCTAAACAGAAACATCCAATATACATAAATAGTCCTTTCCAGCACTGCAGACCCCTATTTTGATAAAAATTCACCGAACCAAAGCTAGGGGTGAGCGACAGGATGGAATTGGCGCGAGGAAGGTGCTAAATATCGTACATATGTACGTGACGACAGCAACTACAAAATCCCCAAGCAACAAATCTGCAACACCAGACGAGGACAGCAGCAGAGAGACTCCATCCCTAGATGCTGAAACGAATATTGTCGAAGATGATATGATGTCACAGTCCCAAATGTTTTAAAGGAACTCCTACATGAGTTACGTAACCTAAGGAAGGTTTAACTTTTAAAGAAAGCAAAGAAATTGTATTTGAACTTTTCGTATGTGTTTATACGACTTGTGTGTATATTATTCTTAATACAGTAAACTCGCGATAAAGTGAACTAATAAAAAACTAAGCCGGTTCATACAAAAGAGACTATTCACACTACTGAGCACACAAATTTCAAGACATTCTATAGTACAGCTGGTCAGCAATTACTCCATGAAATGTTTTTTTATTACAAAGATACAAAGAAAAAGCTGGATTCATGGACAACAAAAGTGAAATGCTTACGATTCATTCTTAGGAACAAATTTGACTTCCTATACTGTTAAGCCAATCAATCGAATGAAATTGTGACATAAGATTTACCCAAC
The DNA here is from genome assembly GCA_963583995.1 of Xylota segnis. Taxonomy (NCBI): domain Eukaryota; kingdom Metazoa; phylum Arthropoda; class Insecta; order Diptera; family Syrphidae; genus Xylota; species Xylota segnis. The sequence continues at coordinate 16,111,785 of OY757239.1, forward strand.
CTAAAACCTAAAACTATGACAGATACAAAGTACGCAAACAAACGGTAAATTTACTCGAATGCATGTTTATCTTTGTAGCTTTGTAGTTTTAAGGGCCATTCACAGCTCAACGGCCTGCGAATGCGAATGAGTGAATATTCGCAAATTTTGACATTTTACCTACAACCACTTTTTTTCTGCGAATTTTTGTCGTCAGTCCCGACCATGAAACACAAAGCAAAGGAATTGTGAGTTTAAATTCTCACAAATGTTATGGCCGCGGGAATGTGGACTGCATCCTACATTGTGTGGTACGCGAATAAACTTTGACAATTCGCAAAAAGCATGCCTATGACGGAAAAATAAGCGAATTGTTAATTTCTTCACTAAAACTAATTGAAATTCAACTTTTTTTTTTGTATCAGTCGATAGATAAATTAAGTTATGTAAAATAGTAAAATTACTAAAGGCATGCTTATTAATGTACTAAAAACGGTTTGATCGCTGTTCGCGCATTCGGAGTTCGCTGAGCTGTGAATGGACCTTTAGTGTTTAACAGTGTTTAAATATCCATTCACTCTGAAGAGCTTTACTTGTTCACTCCTTAGAGTACTCTGTTTAAAATGTTGTATGTTTACTCTATAGACCTTTTGCCGTTTGACGTTTACAGCTGTCAAATACTTTTGGTGGCCATACAAAGAGTGACTGAGGTGAAAATTACATTGGAATTCAGTGTTTTTTTAGTACTACGAATTTTATTTATCATTTTGATTTATAAATGAATGCAATGTTTATGTACACTTCGTTAAATCGACTTTTCGAACGAATTTAACTAAAGACAGACACATTTTTTTATTTCTATTATTTCTTTATGTTTTTAAATACTTATTTGCATACCTTGATTTTAGCAAAAAGTTTAACAATATTAAAAAAACTAATTTTAAAATTGACTTTATCAAAAAAACACTGAAACAGTGTAATTTCCACCTCAGTCACTCTTTGTTTGGCCACCAAAAGTCCGTGACAGCTCAAACGTCACAATTTTGACAAGCAGGTGCAAAGGTCTATTGGATTGTTCACTCTTCTTGTACTGTATTCCAAGAATGTCCAGTTCATTTTCACAAAACGAAACTACAAAAATGTTTTGTGGCGAACATGTGTCTATACATTAATGTTTCACTATTTTAAAATTTAACAAAAGTAATAAATAATCTGCTCTATTTTCTTGCAAAGGAAATCGTTTGACCCGCTTGCTTTTATCGTTTCCTTTTTAGTACTTTTTGTACCACCCCCAAGCACTAATCTGTCATCCACTAATAAATGTGCCTTCATCTCCGTCACCTTTATTTTTTCTCACACAATGGCCTGGCACCCATTCTGATTTATATTGTTAATCAAATGACATATACTTTTCCCACAAAGCACATCATTCCACGAACTCACCCACTCAAACATCCGCCCGACCAGCTGTCAAGTGGACAGATTGTAAATAATGCCCTTTTTTTCCTATGCCAATTGATGGCACTACAAGCTATGCGGCAGATCCCCTGACCGCAAACACTACACCAAAAGGCGGAGTCAGCCAGGACCAGGACGTTCAATATTATATGACAGATAATAACAATAATGCGCCGTTGTATTCTTTTTCGGCTTGGCATTGTAATAATTTTTTGCTTGACTGTGATAAACGTAATTTGCAGAAAACTATAAAAATAAATTTGCATAGTAATTGCGTGCGGGAGCAACAGTAGGCGTTATGGTTGCCCCACGCGCCTCCTTATATCCTGCCAAAGTACCTCACCAAATGGCCAAACGAATGGAGTTCGTGTCATGATTTTTTCTAGTGTGGGCTTGCAGCTTCCATCAATTTATTTTTTTACTTGCACCTATACCTATAGGGCAAGTATTGTATTCGTGCAAAATTTGGAACTCGAGATTTTAATCAAACTTGACATTACTATAATGGAGAAGTCCAAAAAAGTAGGTCCGCCAATGCCGTCTGTCTGTCTGTCTGTCTGTCTGTCTGTCTGTCGGTCTGTCTGTCTGTCAGTCTGTCAGTCTGTCAGTCTGTCTGTCTGTCTGTATATTCGACTACAGCCTAAACGGCTGAACGGATTTACTTCAAACTTTATATATAGGGTCTGTGGGATATTCCCTAGAGGCGAAATTTGAATTTTCATTCTAACCTCAAAATTAAGGGTAGTTTACTTAAGGCCGATTTCAGTTAAAATGGATTTTCTCGAAAACGGCTCTAACGATTTCGATAAAATTTGATGTGTGGGTTAGTTTGGATATATGCTATGAGGTGGCATACTACGTTTTTCACGAAAAATTCGAATAACGGTAATATTGAAAATCAGCTATTTCTCGGGTATTTGTTCGGCGATTGGGCTAAAAATTATTATTTGTAGGTTATAAGACAAGTGCAAAATAATGGCATACCAAATTTTGCAATACCACGCCCACTTTTATAAAACGTATTTTTTTCCAAAATTTTTACTAGAAATTGAGAAAAAATTATTTAACCAAAGTAATAGACCTTAAAATTCTCTATAATTCACTCAAACACCCTATCTGGCCACGCCCACTTTTTATGGGCATTTTTATAAAAACAAAACATTGAGTAAACTCCTACAATGTTATGACTATTATTCCATCGAAACGCGGAATGCCACGCCTACTTTACTGGGAAGAGCAAGACTTGGACTTTAATTCTGATAAAATTATATACTTATAGCATTACGGTGCAAGTACGTACGATCCAGTCGTGCACTTTATTTTTTTTGTTACAAATTTTATGACACCTTTCCAAAAATCGAATTTTACTGCCAAATACTGAGTTAGTGTTAGTTTGTTTTGACATAGATACTTGTACTTGGAACAAATGGCGTGGTACTAAAATTTTACGAGCTCTGAAATTAACGAGAAAATTGATCGCTACAAGTTATAAATACGAGCAGTAGGGGGAGCTTTGTTGGGGAGTGTGAACACGGACAGTATGTTATGAAGAGGACCCCCAGCTTTGTATGGTAGGCAATTTTCATTAATTTGCCATATAATTGACCAATTATAAGTGTGTACTCGGTGGTCGGCGTTAGAGAAAGAGTACATACACCTCGTATACAGGTGTCTACGGTGGGGTTTGTGTGTCGGTTCCTATGGATACATGGATGCGCATGGAACGTTTAGGAGCTATTAATTTGTGTCCATTAGCTGTTATGTTCATTTTGGAATAGAATGAGGGAGGCTTTGCAAGTGTTGGCATTCTTGGGGAGAACTGTGATTAAATCATTTGAAGTACATATTTACAGATTTTAATGAGCTTATGGTATGGCCATATAGACCTTGTACATTCGTACGGATGATTCTGATGTTAATAACAATAAGTGAGATAATAATTCTGTATTTGTAGTTTAATCAGAAGTAAGCGTTATTATTGTCGAATATTGACAAAGAGAGGATTTACTTTGGAACAACGGATCCTGTAAGAAGGAATACTAATGAAATGAAAAAAAAGAACGTATTCCTGTCAGAGTTTGGAAGCTTCTAATGAAAATTTTGCTCTATCATGAATAAAATATGAAGGCATCCTCGTTTCATTTTTACGTCCATGAGAAACAGTGAATCTAATTTAGTTTTATTGATTCAAAGGGCTGATTTGTACTGGCATGAAGAAGTGGAACCTTAAGTGGATCCTTTGACTCACTTAACCTGGTATTGTTAATGTAACACAGTTAAAAAGCAATAAAGATACGTATGCTATATATAACATAAAAATAGTTCAACGACAATATCTAGAAACTAATTAAACAACTAATTGAAGCAGTGGAGTTGTATTTCAAAAAATACAAAATGGCCTAAAATTATGATTTTCACCCTATCGGAAGCCGCTATAACTTTTGACTCAGAACACATCCCGACAACCCATGGAATGCTATACGACCGCGGAATACTCTATCTGAGTATTTTATTTACTCCACTGATTTTGGTGCAACGTGGATTTCGGCACAGAAATCACGGTCGTCTTGCCTCAACTGGTTAAACACTGGCATTAAGATGGGAAAAACACAGGATGGAAGAGGCGTCGGAAGTCTTCAAGGTGCAGTGATTTTTCGTCGCCGTAAATTGATGATTTGGAACTGGAATACTTGTGGTTCCAACTGAACGTCTACCAAATTGTCTACCATGAACAGAGACAGCACTTTGAGGTACACTTAGTAATGAAGTTTTAAGGTTTTGTCTAGTAAGTGAGCTAGTATGTACATATATCTGCATCCATGCTTAAGTCTGTAACAACAGCCTTTGTTCTCAAACTTGTTTCTAACAGCTCCTCAAGAAAACGTATTGACTATGCACGTCATTAAAAATCACCAAGTACGTTGTCATTGATGAGAGATATAAACCAAATTCTAGAGAAGATCCAAAGGTTCTAGATCGATACCGATTTATCGATTTCAATACACCCTTGCGTACTAAGAACAGTCTACACAACTCCTCAAGATTGATATTGCCAGTTCTGCTATATGGAAACAAATGCTCAACGATAACCAGGAAAAGAGAACAGATGAAGAATACTATGAGATGGACGAGAAGATACAACCATGTGTTATAGAAATCCGCATCTGCACCTTGGGACAGTAAATTAGTGATATAAATGAATTGAACAGTACTAAGTGATAAGCTCTGCGAAGACTAGGTCGGTTAAATTTTTCCGCAGACTTATTGTGAAAATATATTCGACTTGCATTCCTACAATCAGCTGCAGCTGGTTACAAGGTTGAATACATTGTACTGATTTTTGTTTTTCAACTGTTCTGAATTCAGCTAAAGCGTAACAACGAATTCCGCAAATGCCGTTCTCTGCCCTTGGCTTTTTGTAGTCTAAATTGCCACAATTGTACGAAACAACCCACAGTATCTGGAGCCATCTCAATTGCACATTGACTGCATCCGAAAATTAAAGCAATGCATCGTCCTGTTGCAGTTGATGTTTTCAATGTAAAATATGTCTGCATGAACACATACATTCACGGGAAAAGATGCATACAAATGTGCATACACACATCCATACACACCTCTGTATGTACAGGCTTAGAAATGGAATGCAAAAAAAAATCCGAATAACATCCTGGGCATTCATTCCACACACGTATCCACATGTCCGTATGTATCCCTAAAATAGGACCATGCAGTTCGGTTCTTCCCAGTGTAAAACTCGCATAAATTTTAACGGGCCAAGGGCAAGTGATTTGGCAGCCATTTGGAAAGGGGCGCTGTAGTGGTGGTGGAGACTGGTGATGGAAAGTGAATATGGATTTTGGAATCATTTTTGTTTTTTTTTTGTTTTTTTTTTTTGAGGATTTCAATTTTTTGTGTTGCATTTGATGTTGTATGCTTGTTCCTGGTTAAACATTTTACTCACATATTGAGTTTTGCACTCATTCACCTCCACCATGGTATATTCAATTTCAAGGATTCAAGGGGCTTTACACGCTGTTGTGCTGAAAAGACAGGGGTAAATGTATAAAAAATTTAACCGGAAACATGGCTGACAGATTTACAGCTTCTTTTTTTATATTTTTCTGCACGAAACGGATTAGCCTTCAGCTAGTCGATAGTACAGCGGGGAGGGAGGTGTGAAAATATCTTTCATTTAATCATGTAAAATGGGAAACTGAATATTCAAAAAGAAGTGGAAAATAGGGAAATAACTTCTTCTCTAACCAGTTAAATGGGGTTTGATGATACTTGATGTTTCGCAAAAAAAATTAAGTGGGAATTATCCTTATCTGTGTACATTTTGTTTACCGCAAATACACTGAAGGCAAAAGTTCACAAAATTTGTGAATCATATGTATGAACATAGGTGCATGTGGACATAGGAAAATGTTAGAAACGCTCTTAAACACAACAAGTGCAGAAGTATACACAAAAGGAATAAAATATGAAGTAAAGCTATAATCTATTTGAGGCGTAGGTATAGTATGTTCGAATATCTTTTTTCTTATGCAATCCTTATACAGATAACTTCGAACTTTTGAGCATGTTACTTGCAAAATACCATCAAAATCGAACTCAACTCAAAATATGGTTGTGGCTATAGATATAATGTAGATTTTTTTCAGATTTAAAGTAAAACAGTGGGTGTTTCACTATATTTAACAGTTTCCCTATAATACCATCCAATTCAGAGGAATTTGTATTTTTTTTTTTTGTAAATTTGTGTTTTCTGGGTGGGAATTGAAGAGGTTGTAGGTAATTGGCAAGTTGTCATAAATTTTTATTTAATACACGTATTTTCACTTAATTCACTCGCACATTGTATACATACTATATGGCCACGCCCACCATTTTGTACAGATTTAATTAAAAAAATCACATAGGGTTATTATATAATAGCATCTGTCATCTTCAGGGAGAGCTATGTAGTTTTACCCGTCACTTCAAGTCTCTCGCTAGCTATGCTTAAAGGCTGAACTGTAAGCAATCGAAAGCTAATGTCATAATTTTACGTTAAGTTTCTTTCAGTACTGTTAATTATTCAAGTAGCCCATACTAAGCTATGTTTTCTGTCATTTGAGCTGTTGCGTTGTTTAATAAAGATTTCTTTACTTATATAAATTAAATGATCATTATTGTTATTCTAATTGTACTTACTTCGTAGTAAAAAACGCAAAATATGATATTTCAATAATTTTCGCAGATTGCTCTGACTGCTTAAAAAACGCAACAGTGGTCTGGCAGTCGTGAGGTGAGACGTAAATCTTGTGCCCTGGAGTGAACTCTCCCAACCGTTCCATACACGGTCTTCGATCCATCTGTGCAGATTTCTGTCGCAGATTCATTTAGAGTTTCACCCGATTCCCAAGTACTTCTACTAGTAATTCTGGTTCCATACTTGACCTTAAAGTCCAGAGACAATGTAGTCCGAATTACTAGGAATAGTGTTATGGCCGTTTGGGATCCCTGCGTGACCCATATTATCACATTTATATTATATAAATTTTGTGCAACTTTTACCGTCCATCTTGCATAGTTTGAATGATTTAAAGCAAAAAAGTTGACCGTCAATTGAGCTTCGGATCGGTGTCTTGTTGAAACCTCCACAACAACGGTATCTTTTCGTCAGCTTATGGAAGCATGACTGTGTCTAAGATATCTTTATATAGAAAGCAGTCCATAATTTCCGTTATTTGGTGAATAAAATGATTCTCCACTATGTCAAGCACCAATTTGAATATTTATAAACAAATAATATGAAATTAGAAGGAGTTTTTTTGTCAAGCAAAGCGCCTACCTTTTTTGACGGTGTTTCAAGGTTAATAGAGGCATCTTAACAGTTCGGTAAATCCTCAAATTGCTTTCTTTTGCACGTCTATGAACTGTGCTTGCATCAATGAACAAGTTAAGATCCTTAACAATTGCAGTTATGGACCTGAAATATTTATAATTTTTTTTTCAGTTTGCGCTTCTTTGTTGATAAATTTTGTCGACACTTTGTAATTATCCGGGAAACAGTTGATTCGTGAATCTTGAATCGTTCAGCTATCTCTCTTTCCTTCGATCTGTTTCTAAAAGTCTCGTTTACGAGCTATTTTGTTTGGGTATCATACTTATTGCCATCCATTTTTTGTACGCAAATTTAGTGAAACTGAATAAAAAAAACTGCCTATGAACATAATTTCTTTGGTAAAGAACACTATTTTACTAACCGGATCAGAATGTTCCGGAAATACTGTACCTTTTCCCGTTTTTATTCTTAATATCTAGGAATGTACTGTCAGTAACAGATTTATCTTTAAGTTTTTAGAATATTATCCTTCTTTGTACAGTTAATCAAACAAAACGTCAAGAGAAAAAAAAAAACTTGCAAATGTTTTGCACACTATTGTACACATGTATGTAAAGGGTGGTTCAACGAAAACTCACGATGTTTATTGTAAACAAAAAGTTTTCAGAGAATTATCTTAATATTTTTTATTATATATACATATATATAATATCGGCCAAATGCTAGTCACGGCTTCGATGGCATACCTCTATCAGATGGTCCATATTTTGTGACTTATTACCAGTTAGTTCACAGTGACGGGAAACTTCGAAAGACCTCCATTCGTGAAGTTAAAAGGATCGTCAAGCTTATCAAAAGAGATCCCCTCATATAGTGAAGATTCATAAAAAATGAATTAAGCTTAGAGATTTCAAGCAGGACGATCTGACGAAGAGCAGTTGATAGTAGCTTGTCATCTAATCGACCAATAAAAAAAATCGACGTGCAAGACGGAAGTTTAGAAAAACACATGTAAATTTAATTGTACAAAAATGGAACAAGGTGCTTTTCTCTGATGAGTTCAAATTTGGTTGAAAGAAAGGTTCTTTAAAATGTCATTTTTCTTCATAAAAAAAAATACTTGGCGCATGGAACGGGCCTACTGTTTAATGCCGTATCCGAAGGGCAGTTTGTTATTTGAGAAGCTTTCTCAGGACAACTGTACTCTCGGATGTTTGTCAGACGCTCGCGAGAGTTGAGGCCGTGAAGAACTTTTTAGGTGTTCCCCGACTGGGATTCGATCTCGAACCCCTTGCTCCATAGTCCAACGCACTAACCACTGAGCCACGGTGCCCACATATGTACGTATGTACATATATACAAAATACAATTCTATACATACTTATAATATACAAAGTCTAGTCATAAATATTGATGGAAAAAAAAACTTATGCCAAATCAAAACGCATTGATATTTTTAAAAACTATTAATACGTTTTATTTGTTAGATCATTAGCTATAAGTTATGGAAGATTGCTGCTATAAAGAGGCCAACCCAATCGCCTGATTTCAACATCATAGAAAATCTATGGAAATTTGTAGATCAGAATTGATCGCTTGAAATGTGATGTATGTTTCAACATACGCAAACTGTCTGAAATACAATTCCCCTGCATATAATTGACTACCTTATTGTCTCCATGCGTCAACTATGTACTGGAGTAATACAAAAAAAGAGTTATGCGACCAATTATTAGTAACAAAACATTTTTTTTTTATTTTTTATGTTAATGGGTTAGGAAATGTCCTTTAGGTTTGTTTGATGAATTTTGGTTTATTTTATTATTTTTTAAATATTTTTAAAAAGTAATAATGGAATTGTAAGTTGTAAATTAAAAATTAATATATTTTGATTAGAAACAAATATAAATTAGAAAATATTCATAGGTTTTTGGAGTTTTCTTGAATTATTTCCAAAGCGAGTTCATTTTGTGCCTTAGTATTGTCGCACACTGTACAGTGCTGGCACGCTAATTAGCACACCCCTATGAAAAAATATACCTGTGCTTTATTTTGTAGCATAACATATATATTTATAAATTATTAATTGTCATATTTAAAAAAATTACATCTTCAAAAATTTCTGATCACATTCTGAAACTTTGGAATTACGAAATTTTGAAATTTCAGTATCCTGTGCTTTGAAGGAAAAAATTTTTAAAAAAGGTTTCCTTTCGCTTTGACATTTTAATTAGCACACCCAAACAATAAGTGGCATTATATTTATTTTTATTCATTTTTTATCCGTCGTGTTGTCGCGACGAGTTTCAAAGTTTTGTGTTGAAGTGTTTTTGTGGATTTGAGATAGTTATGGGACGGGACAAGTCTTCTACGGCGGGGGAGAGGAGGCTTATATGGCAAATGTTCCAGAAGGAGCAAAATATAAGAAAAATTGCTCGAAATAATAATTGTTCCATAAAGCACTATAAGACCAACCAAACATTTGAAGATAAAAGGCGATCCAGACCAAGGAAAACAACTAAAAGGGAGGATTCTATCATAGTCCGACATGCTCTGAAAGACCCTTTCACCACTTCTTCCGAAATTAGAGCACGCATGGAGGACGAATATGGCGTAAACATCGCGGCTAGGACGGTGCGACAACGGCTTCTAGAGAACAACCTTCGAGGGTGCCAACGTCTTAAGAAACCAAAGGTTAGAGACGGTAACAGGAAGAAGCGACTTGAGTTCGCAAAAGTCCATTTAGGTTCTCCTCCACCTTTTTGGAATACAGTGATATTATGGAGTGATGAATCGAAGTTCAATCTCTGTGGTTCTGAAGGACCAACGTTTGTACGAAGACCTGCAAACAAACAACTGAATCCCAAGTACACCAAAAAGACGGTGAAGTTTTTGCTTTTACATTTGTTTTATCCATTCATAACTTTATATGGTAGGGTGTGCTAATTAGCGTGCCAGCACTGTATGTATGTATATTAAGGGAAAGGTACTTACATATATTACAATCATTTTTGAATATAGACTTAATGTAGCCTTAGGGTGAGGTATACAAGACTTTCTTTCACACATTTCAAATGAAATTCACATTGTAGAGGTAATAAATCACGAATTGAAATAAATCATAATAAACCCTTATGTTTGATACAGGTGGTAGCATCAACATTTTTTTGTTGTTTTGGTTTTTTATTTGAAATTCTGATGCATGCATATGTACATATGTGTGTATGTATGCACATGTGTGTATCAATGGCACCAAACTTTGTTTTTAATTTATATTTACATATGTATACTTACATAGACAAATGGTTAATTGTGCACAATGTTTTGTGATTGCTGCAACGAACAACGATTGTGTTGATATGAAAGGCATAGTTTTGTTGACTCAAATATCCGTTGCATGCACTCTTTGCATAAATGGTGTGAGTTGGGAAGAAACAAAACGCAATCTGACCCAAAGTTCTGTTTACGTAATTGTGCCACATTCCTGAACCGCATCTAGAACAATAATCAATGCGGGTTGGTTTGTCGGCCAACAAAACTGGGCACGTCATCAGTACCTTCCTAATATCGATTTCGTGGTAAATAATGAAGAGAAGTATGCCATACATAAATGCAGGAACAGTTGCATAGGATGGCCAGCTGCGGCCTTATCACCATTAGATCAGAGAACACACATATACATACATCCTATGTACTGTATGCAGAATGTACATACTCTAGATTCTCTTTTACCAGGCTCGTTTGGTGTTTTGTAGTGTTGTGTTCTTCTAATGTTATTTGGAGCATGCTGCGAAGGACAATGGTTGACTACCATACTATGGATATACTTAAGTATAACTATCATTTTGATGCAAGCCGTATTGAGGTTTTACAGAGTAGTTATTACAGCGATGTTAGGAGAGAGTTACCTACTGTGTGTAATTTTTTGCGACAGCTTTCGGTTGTCGTTTTAAAACAAAGAGGGGAAAAAGAGCCAATTTTACAATATTCCAAGCGTTAACGAAGCACTGTACATTTGCGAGATTAGATAATATGCGTTTAACTTGAAGGCGCGGGAGTTTAAGCGATTTCTAGCTCTTTGGTTTTCATTTCGAGAAAATTCGAGTCCAAATGAAATTAAACTTCAATAAGGCTTTATAGCCTGTATATGGATTATAATTTAAATAGATATGTATATTGTGTTGTGCAAAACAAACGCAACAAATTTAGTTCGCAAATATATTTTTTTTTTTCAATGGACTTACTAAAAACAAAAAATGTAATAATGAAATAAAAACATTAAAGTATATTTTCAAAACGAATAACAACTCACTTACAAGAAAGCCATAACAAAAACAACAATATATGTATTATTCAAGACAGTGGCTTGAATGTCAAAAAATAACGCAAAAATGCTAGCTATACTTTTCCAAGTTCTCTTTTATTCTCAATCAGCATAAGGAAGTAAATTATTGATCAGTCAAGGGGATATCTTTGTTGTCTGTGGACCTACAACTATATCCCGAGATAAATTAACTGATCACATCAAAAATCAAATAATTACTAAATTTCGAAATGCAGAGAGTTAAATTTCTATTGTTAAAACATATGATATAAACCGACCGACTGTATCCCGATTAATTAAAAAGTACAAAACAACGAGAAATATAAGTACGGTACCTTTGGGTGGTCGACTTCAAAAATCGTCGATGAAGATCGATAGAAGAATTTGTCGTTTAATCAAAAAAAAATTCATTTGTGTCCTCCGAAAACACTAGGGCATCACTAAATTTAAGTGTCCGTCCAAGTATGGTTAAAAGAAGAGCTTTAAAAAACGGTTTGAAAGGTTACAGACCTCCGAAAAGCTCAAGTGGAGCAAGAGGTTCGAGATTCGAATCCCAGCCAAAACACCTAAAAGTTTTTTAATGGCATCAACCTGTTCCGCCAAAAATTTGTACTTTCTAACGCAAGAAATCATCTAAATTCCTTTGCGAGTTGTCAAACAAGTCTAGGCTGCAACTAAATCTAGTCCTTCTACAATTCGACCAACGCCGTTCCAAGGCATGCATCCGCAAAACCATCATGCTACCATCTACGTGTTTCATGGTTTTGATCGTGTACAGCAGGTTGAATTCTAGACTTGAAGACGACATACGGTTTTCCCTCAATTCCGACCCTTTTAAACTTATATAGATTCAAATCTCTGTCAAATATTCTGTCGATATTTCAATATATTGATCTTTAATCCGTTTTTTATTTCAGCAGATTTTAAAAACGAATCCTTTTTGCATTGCTGAGTGGTCTTTTTTGGCAGTGACTTCCGAATTTTATTGGATGTGGTATCTTCCACACGGAGTGGAGTGTTTTCTATGACCCATTTTTTAACAAATTAAAACATAACTTATTTTTTATTTAATACGAAGTTACATAAGTACATACAAACATATGATACATATTAATTGTTTTTCTGTAAATCGGCCCGAACTTGCTAAATGGGACAGATTACCTAAATATACATACACTCGTATAAAATGTATTGTACAAACTCAAATATGTATACGTGAATACATACATATGTACATACATACATACATGCATATATGTTTAACTCTTAGTTTATTTTCACAAAAGAAATATTGTCATTTAGGTCGCTTAGATACAAGTACCTCTTCAAATTCACCTACATTTATCTCTCTGCTCCTACAATTCAATACTAAAGTACTTCAACAAAACATTTAACCGGAATATATAAATTTATTTATTTATTTTGATAGCAGTTGTGTACAAACATCCACGCCAACGGAACACAACAATAATAACAATAATAAAAACAATTTCAGCAGACTCACACATAACCACCACCACGTGAGCAATCTATCAAAACTAAAGTCCATCTGTCTCGGACAGCACAAGTGGCGTATTTTTTCATCCATTTTGTACTCGCAATGCTGTCCAATACAAAAAAGAAATAAACAACATCCCTCTTCAGAAACATGACCATGGCATACACAAAATACTAAATAATAATGATGAAAAAAAATATACAATATATGTACGTATGGATGTATATAGATATATTCTTTCATCGTTATCGTATTCTGAAACCACCCTTGGCTTCAGTCCATTTGTCCGGACTGATGGTGTATCCGTTTGATGCTATACAAATCAACCGCATACATATTTAAAATTATTCATAGAACAGGACCGAAAACCTCTTAGTATGACAAATTCGCCGGGAACGTAAAAAATATATCGGCAATCCGGGTCATATCCACATCACCTACTACCCTCTTCCTTTCCTGGCAAACATTGATGAATGGAAACTCCATCAATCATCGTCTGCTCCAATATGTCACGGGATGCGAAGTGAACGCGACATACCGAGAGTTGCAACAGAAAAAAAAACACAAATAAACCAACAATGGGTCTATTCTCTCGTAAAGTCGTAGGATGCATTTCCATCGGATATTTGAAACGAACTTCCATTTCCACGAGCAAAATTAAAGGTACGCAGAGGTTGGTATATGTTCTTAAATCCACTTATATAGCCAGATACGTGCGATGTATAAACAGAACTGCAGCGCCATCTTTTGTTGATATTGTGCAATTTGATCCCGTGTCAATGAACTGCATAGCATCACGAACAAAGCATTTTCTATATCCTATGCACATATTGAGTGGCACACGACCGACAGGCGATTTCATTCGAAATAAAAAACTACTAAAAGCTAGTTTTTCAATTATGCATGGTATGCACATCAAGCGTGTCAAACTCAAAGATTGACACGGGCCAATCAGACAAAATTTAGGATTAAAAATGCTGCGAAAAAAGAAAGATTTCAAAATCAATTTTTAAGGGTTCCTAAAACAGTATAGTTATATACGTAAAATGCACAGCTGTAGTTCCATGCTGCATATCTACAAACTTTTCAGTATTGATTAAAGTGGGCGTGGCATTGTTAAATAGCTAGAGCAATAAGTGCGTTATACTGCTGTAATTCGTATTTAAAATCCCGGACAAATTTCCGTGAGTAAAACTGTCGTAAAAGCAGTTCTTTCCAATCATGTAAGGAATACAACATGCTATAGAAACAAAAAAAAACGCTAACATTTTTTGAGTTACATCCTTCGTAAATCTCTCAAATATTAATCTAATTTTCATCACGAAATTTTCTTCACCGATGAGGCTCATTTTTGGTTGAATGTATACGTCGACATTGTGTGATGCGCTTTACGGGCATATTTCTAAGCTGAAAGATCGTGTGGCAACCGTGTGAACACCTTTAGATTGTTTTCTGTGAGGTTATATTAAGTCCTTTGCAAACGTCGATAAACCAGAAACAACGGACTACTTAAAAGGGAACATTCGTCGTGAAGGCCAGCTGCTCGAATAAGTGGTCAGAAATAGGAAACAGTACCTAATGGCTTCAAATGGTTCCAATAACTCATTTTATAGTTCAATACCTCTCTAAAAAAAACTAAGTCTTTCAAGTATGTTAAACCCTGGCAAGTAAATATTTGTAATATGCGGGAACGATACCTTCACACAACTTAACCTTCAAATCTGAATCACAAATCTTATGAACTGACTCCTGGGCGTAAACAATATGATATTTACATATCGGTATAATGACTGGGCTTGAGAAAAACAAATTCTCATTTAAGCTTGAAGTACATACTTAGTTCTATAAATCTCAGCTTTTTATTAAGAACTTTACGAGGACATACAGCTTTAGCAATGGAAATCATACATATGTATGTACGTTGAATTTACTTAACGAACATAAGCGGGTGTTCTACTTCGTTTGACCTTTTGACTAAATCAACAGTAAACTGTTACATCGATTAGCATACGTTCTCTTCCCGATTAATATCTGTCCATTGTTTAATGATCTCCTCAACCTTTCCTTCAAGATTTCTTAATGTTCCCCCATTTAATCCTCATTAGTATGAACAATAATGGATGAGAAGGCTTTAATAGCGGCCTAACTGCCGATGTGCCGATAGTACTCGAGTCACTTCTGTGATTGCTAACACTTTCACGTACAATGTTGGACTCAGTCGACTAGATACCAGAGACTACTGAATATCAATTCTATATTTGAGCCAGTACCACTACCGTTTACCCAATCTTCTGTCGAAAGGAAGATTGTTTCAGAGGTTAGGGAAATCGAATTAAATGAACTATCGCTTCCAAGGTGAGCTCGACTCGCAGTAGTGCGGTGTTTCACAATGTTTCATATTTCGAGATTTAATTGTTGTAAGCTTAGGGCTTTATTTCCAACTTTTCGTTAAAATATATGTATATTTTCAAGGGTTACAGTTGGGACTTAGGATACATACATTAAGTATCTCGACTCACATGATCTAAAGTGTCAATCTGCTAAGTCTTAAGGACCCGATTCCCGCTGTATGTTCTTGAATTAGAGAATTCTTTGCTATGCAGCGATTTTTCAATTGTTCCTACCAGTTCATGACTAGCTCACAACGCCAGGCTTTGTATAGTTTTGCATAGTTTAAAGAGAATCCAATGCCAAAATGGACCAAGTTTTTAAATTGGAAAAAATTGTTGGTTTGAGAATACATACTTCTTATATTTTATATATATGTATGTAGTTAAGTAAGCACCTTTTTTTTAATCGCCCTTGTCGTGTAATATCCATTAGACGGCTTGTCGGGCAGTACAATTATGGTCCTTATGTAGGTTGTCACCAGTCCATTGCCACTTTTGCATACGAGTAGAAGATCTCCAGTTTTCTTATTAAATTGTTCGTTGTGGACATTTGCCCAGAACACTTGTAATACCTGTGACATTGTCAGTTACTTTCCAGGTAGTACACCCAAATAACAACACTAATTCCTCGTTAGAGTCGAGCAGTTGCAGTTTGGTAATAAGAATGTTTCCAGTACTTCTCCATATTTTAGACAAAGTACCGATATGCGGTTATTACCACAAAGTAACGAAAGTTATCTACTCTATCGTCCTGTGGTCCTATAATGCTGATATAAGCTCCCAACTACATCGGGGGGAGTCTAAGAATTGTCGTTTAGGTGAAATTAATACTCAGTTCTGCCGAGTTTGCCTCTTTTCATGCAAATTCATGATTCTGTGCGGGAAAGGACAAACATCGTCAGCATAGCCGAGGTGTTTGAAATAGATTGTAATGCTCCTTTAAAGACATTACTAATCATCTCCAGAAATAGAAGTATTTATTACCCTGCCATGTGACACTTCGCACATTCATAACTTCCTTTTATATAATACGAGTAGCCACCAATTTGTTCGGAATACCTCTCCCTCCCTGTTAATGCATTTAGCGAACATTTTAATAGAATACCTAGGTTGCTCTATTCGAAATGCCTACCTACATATGTAGGTCTCCCTTACATGCGCCACCGACAATGACTCTGATACAGTCATTTTCCGATACAAATGTACTTGCAATCCATTGGTAAAGTGAAACATTTTGATTAAAGGATTCCACACGAAGTTTGCTTAGATTGGACGTGTACATTTCTCTTTTTATCTTTTGAACCCGGCGAAACGATTTGTGCACAGAAATTGCACAAAACATGATGGCATGGAGTTACACAAGAGTTACTCCAATTATGATATGAAATTCTACCACAAGTATCATGTGCTGGTTCTTGTGGTACGTAAGCTTTTCTAATCATCATTTTATAGAGAAGATATCCTTCAGAAATGGACCGACTGATTAAAGAGCCTTGAAAGAAAGCATCGCATCCAAGAATCCAGATATATTCTCTACAAATGTGTGCCCTTCTAGCATGTTGGCAAAAATGTTACTGGAAGCTGATGGTACTATTCATTTCGATTAACAAAGTTTTCTTTTCAGAAGTTATGTTTTAATATTATGTACAACAAATTAAAGTTTTAAGAAAAGTTTGAAAGTTCTTTATAAAGGGTTCTCTGATTTGTTCAGTTCAGTGGATAAGGACCGTTCATGGCCGCTTTGAACTTAAAATGTATGTGAGTGTATCTTTCAAAGAAAGGGGCAAATATGTAAACAAATTATTATGTATTGAAAAATAGTTTTCAAATAGGCATTGAGTTACGGATCCTTGATAGTGTGAATCAAGCTATCTTAAAACCAAAATGTAAAGCACTACTCCTCAGACAGTGCACTAGTTTCAAGTGAGTGGCCACGGTATTGCGTCCATCTATTGTATGGAAGGCTGCACGTTCAAAGCCCAGCCATTTCCATACAATATTCACAATATTAAAAATTGATTGTTTCAGCCCTCAAATCCATCTAGAGTAGTCTCGTGAATACTCGAAAAAAAACTTTTTAACGAATGCAGTATTCCCAAAAACTTCCCGATTAATGCGGACACCACCCATGGAGCATACACAGAAACCCAACAACATTTGAGTCTCTAAACCGCGCTATACAAAAATCTATCCTATCTCTCTATTCATTTTCGATTTAGGTCGTGCTGTGTAAGACGTAAGTCAAGATCTTCCCCTCGGGCAGTATGTCTCTCTACAATAATAGCCCCTTGAGCGCAAGTAAATTAGATTGAAGTATCGTACACCAATATCCGATGTGAGTCCCTTATTAGATTTATTTCGAACACAACCTAGTGAAAGCCAGCATAAGCAACAAACGTGACCATTTTTAATTGATGAAAATCCTAACCTATCATTGAAATATAGGAATATGATGCAGCAGTAATCCTGGTAAAACCGACGCAACTACAGTCATATTAAGTAAAAGCTAGAATAAAGCATATGAAAAGGCTTGTTCATTACGAATAGTAAACACTACAAAATCTATTCCATGGTGGGCCAAAGATCCTTTGGTGGTCGAAAGGAAAACAAGATTTCTTCCTAACCGCCTAAAGACCACTAATTTCTTTCTCGACTAAGTCCCAGTCGATATACATATATCGACATATACATATACAAATAATTAAGTATATAAGAACATTACTAAACCTGTACAATCAGCTAAACTGAGGACATTTTTTTTAAGTAACCCATTATGCCAAGGCATTATCATTATAAAAAACAAAATTCAGTGCTCTGAACCTTGAAAACCCTAAGCCTTTTGTCATGTATCACAAAGCAAAGTAGCAATTCTAGTACTGCACTAGATGATCCTTAGACAGTAACAGAATGGGCATTTCTAGAAATACTTACAAAATAAACTAAAACACATTCTGTCTTCGAATTCTCCTAAAAATATTCCTAAGGAAGGTAACAGCCTACACTCTCCAACCTGAATTAGTCAATACAATCAAATACAATTGACAGCTAGTGTCCACCTGTGGTATATGCAAAGATATAACAAAACTAAAACCAACAAAGAAAACAATAAGTCATTCCCTTCTTAGAAAGCTGATATGACATTGGAACTTAACTTCAGCAATGTTCGCAGAGTCTGAGGTGATTAAGAGGCTTTCGAGGAATAGAATACACCTGACTTCATTTGCCTTTGACCAGATAATTAAAACGGAGCACCAAGAAGATATTACTTCCAGAACATACAAGTACTATCTAATGCTTTACTAAGCAACCTTTCCAGTTTTATGAGGACATACCTGGATACCCTAATCAGTGGTAAGAAAGGAAAGCAATATATAAACTGTTCGTGAGTTTAAAAGAATATCTTCTCTGTAGTATAGCAAACCATACAAACGAGAATGCTAGTCTGTAAACATTAATATTCCAGAACTGATTCTCTTCCGGTACAGTTACACCTTGACCTTGTCTTTAATAATTAGATCTGATAGTCGCTAATAAAAGACGGCCCCCTTTTGCTGAATCCTTTTCACTTTCTAAAAACAAAGTAGTAAGTCAACTATTCATAATTGAAATAATATTTTCAATGTAATAGCAAATGTGCCAATCACACAGAACTCACTTCTTTCAACCATGTCTCGAGTCAATTTATAGTGACAATATCAAGGAACAACACCGTGCAAAGCAAACTGAGAACAAACTGCTCCATCAACAACACTAAACAACACTTAAAGTAATAAACCTTTGCCATGCAATGAAGCCTGTACGGAACGAAAGTCAAACAACTATTATGCCCGAAAAAAAAGTTATAATTCAAAACGTTCAACTTTTATTAGGCTGCAATGGACTCCCTGCATGACGCGCCAACAGCATGTCCTCGCTACATTTTGACGACATCAACATGCGACTCCTCCGCAACGAATAATAGCGTGTTACAGTAATCAACTTAAGTGGGATCGGCTCTTCTCACTTTACACTCAACGCTACCACCGCACCGCCACTGTCATTTATGTCAACCACAAGACGTATAAATCCGTAACGCTTTCAGGTTTCACATACTTCATCCTCCCATTCTGCAAGAGCATAGGTGGCTTTCACACAGGCACCCCTAAAAATGAAATGTAAATAATAACAAAGCAGGTGGTGCAGGAAAAGGATGAAGTCCTTTTTTTCTCACGAATGCCTAGAAGTGTGTATGTGTACATAAATGGTAATAACTTGCGGTCGACAGGTGGCACGGAACAAAAACGGTTACGCTGAACTACTTAAACCGCAAACACATATCCATTTAACACGTAATTGGTTTGTGAATTGAATTTAATTAAACAATTGTGCAAGGCGTCTTCCGTTCGCCATTTTGACTGGCAATGACTGCCAATGAATATAATTTTATTTTTCTTAAACTTCTTCGAATGCATAGATGGCCAAAATAAACTGAGGTACGTTTGCGTTTAGAAATTTTTCATCACGTGCTTAAAATATCACTTAACCTCAAGGAAATCCAATTTAGTGCGGTCAAATCATCCCACAAACGTGTTCCTTTACCCCTCATCCCCTATTAGCCTGAATCCTTTCTGTTGTGTTCAACTAATAAGATTCCAGTTTTATCCTTGTGATAATGTACAATAATCCTATTTTAAGGGTCAACGATGTTGTGAGCACACACATACGCGTTAGAAAAGTCATGGAGTCTCGCAGATAAATGTTTTGTATATCATACATTCATACATATGTACATATATATGTACATCCATAGCCATGTGGGGGTTGGAAATACGTGTGTATATCCTGCGTTGAGTTGGGATGACCAAAATCATTTCATTCAGAATGTTCACTTGTTCGCGTAATCGAATTCGCAGTAGGGTTAGATAATTGAATTGGATTCTCTTCATATGAGCATGATACAAGTTTTCTTATACGCCCGTACATATATTTTGCAAAAACGAAGGGTTCTGAAAATTTTTTAAGCCATCACGGGTTGAAAGCGAGGAAAAAGAACTTCATTCATGGGTAAGCTATGTGTATGGATTTGAATTTCAAGAAGAAGACCTATTGTGCAAGATTCCTTCCCGCATGACACTTGGAAAAACAAACATACAGAGAAGCTACAATCCGTTTGGAACGCATCGTCATATGATATCCTATTTTCTTTCTCATGAATGCCTTGGAAACTGGGCGTGGCCGTATTGCATTTTTTGTTAATTACAATGATAACTTCGAACGTTTGACGGTGTAACTTTTGAGCTCAAATACTTCCAAAATTTAAGGCTTAAATATAGGCTGGTAATATACAGACAGATGGACGGATAGACGGACATGATTCAATTGTTTCTAGTAATGATACTGTTCGCGAGTATGTATTCCTATACCTGAAACCGATCACGAATAAAATGAAGACAAGTAATGATGGATGTAGGTTATATAATACTGCAGACCTTATACGATCACTATTAACGCCATTACTACCGATTGCGAAATGTGTGCTTTCATTTTGTGCGGTTAGACGCTTTGCAGTTTTTTTCTTCAGATTTGCAGAAAACTCTAACGCCTTGCCTTTTCAGGACACAATACGAAGTATTACATCAAAATTAAGATGAATAAGTATTACTTTTGATAATTTTGCGACAACACTTTTCAGCCCAACAATGCATGCATTGCGTTTCTTTTGTAAAACATTTGTAATGTCAAATGCGTGAATTGTATATGTTTACATATATATGTATATCCATTCAATTTCTACTCTGCATTAAACTTCTTGGTGACTCATCATCAGAAAAGCTTTCAGCCTTATAAGCCTTCTATAAGTGGGAGTAGTAGATCTGTCGAGGTTGTGTGATCGATCTTATAAAGCCGAAGATTACCAGCCTTGCAAACCTAAAACACTTAATAAAGCTTAAAAAATACCAAGTAACGGCCAAACTAGGTATCCTTAGGAACAAACTCAAAGATTTATAGCCGCTTCAATTTGAATAACTTGTTTTATTCCGCTATTAGGCTTTGGGTAGTTGGGTGGAAAACGGTTGAAAGTAAGATACTTTTAAAAATTCTCAACCGATTAATCTGCAAAAAATGACAAAAGTTACAGTCAATAAATTTCGCTATCGATCCATGTTGGAAGAATCATTTTTACCAGAATTGGATAGATTTGACACAAGTGAAATGTGGTTCCAACATGCCACAGTGCTATTCAAACAGTTGATCTATTGAAGGGGGAAGTTCAGTAATCGTGTAATGGCGGGAAATGCTACGGTCAAATGGTCACGCCAATCGTGCGATTTGGCGCCATTGGATAATTTTCTCTGGCGATAAATAAAGCCACCATTCGACGCGTCATTCAACTTACTGATTTACTGCGAAGAGTGTGTACAAATTGTAACTCCAGGTTACGCCGTGTACACCGCTGCGGCCATATGCCCAAGATCATATTTAAGCATTAATGTCAAAAACTTACCTGCCAATTAAACCCAATTTCATGGATAATAAAAACATTTTTCTGTACTTAATTTCAATTTAAATCTCTCCGCCTCTATAAGAAAAACACCCTTTACATAGAAGCATGTTCGCTGAAATCTTTCTACCAGACTTTCTGTTATTCGTTTATCTAGACTAGTATAACGACCGAGTTTGGACACCCTTTACTACTTTTTTGTCCAATATTTTACTAAAAACGTGATAAGCCATTAGAATAAAGCATTAAAATGTTCAATAATTTACTATACCAAGTACAATTTTTGAAAATACCATTTCTCATTATCCAATTTCTAATTGTCAAATCTGAGCAACCAGCTTTATCGCGCAGCAAAACTAGATATCCATCTGATAATTAATGAAATATGATAAAAGTTTAACATATCGTTTACACACTAAAGTGGAACATATGTTAAACATGTGAAATTGAAACTGTAAAGTAAAAAGTTTTCTCTATTCCTTGCCGTACGTTAGCAATATCTAAAACAACAATGAATGGTTTCCAAGTATAATTAAGGAAAAAGAGAAAACAATCTACACTAATTTTTAATCACTTTCATGAAAGCAAAGATTTCCATTCTCTGTGCTTCATAAGAAAAATAATCAAACAATTTTGAAAGTAACCTCAAGCAAATATTTGACTACGTCAGAATCTTTAAGTCCTTCAAAATCAAAAGTGTCGCATCAAATTCAATTCTGTTAATGAACCGACCTTCTTATTCAACTGTGAATGCTATAAAACAAAATCTCTAACCATCACTTCGTAACCATCCGTCTTTATACATACATACAGTTTTTTTTCAGCCTTAAAAAGGGTATATCTATGGGTGTATATGCATGCAAATGTAAGTCTTTGGGCTATAATCCAAACATTTGTTTTTCAAAGACAAATTGTTCCGCTTGAAGTTGATGGAATTTGTTACTTCTGGATTTCCATCCCAACTTCTCCCAAAAAGCATATACATAGATAGACCAATACATCCAGATATTTCATGTTGACATAGTTTCACTTATTTATTCCCAGAGAGATTTACGTTATCTGTTGAGACAATTTACATTGTGGCTTAACTCGATCCTTGTATTTTGAATCTGGTGACTGGGTACAAAAAACGCAAAATAAAAATAAATAAAATCTCATTTTTCTAAGTACCTCCACAAAAATCAGTTAACCAACAGCATCAGATACATTTTAGTCCTATAAATTATATTTTTTAACTTTCAGACTCAGCGATGAGAACTGCTTCAAGGAGAAACTCAGCACCACCACGCAGAGCAGAGATAAGAACAACAATGAAGAGGGCTATAAGGAGCTTCCAAATGATGATGAAATTCATACTGAAAGGGAACGGCAGGGAAGAATCCAAGAAAAAGATTGTGCGGACGGGCTGGACAAACAAATGATAACAATAAATTATTCCCCAGAGATGGCTCACAACTCCTTGGCACTTGCACTTGGTCTCATCGTTTGCAATGGTTTTCTCTTATAGCTTTTCAAGCTTTCTTGGTGCTTGTCTCTCTGTCTTTTATATCCCTTCTTTGGTAAACCGCCAGACTTTATGTGTATGTAGTACTGTTCCGGTTATATCAGACGAAATGATACGTAGCTTCATTACATGAATTTGCCCCAAAAAGAAAGCAAGCCCACCCTTATTTAACAAAATAGAAAGTAAGCTATGTGTGTCCAGAAAACTCCCTACCCACTCACTGGAAACAGGTTACGAA
Source organism: Xylota segnis (assembly GCA_963583995.1). Classification (NCBI taxonomy): domain Eukaryota; kingdom Metazoa; phylum Arthropoda; class Insecta; order Diptera; family Syrphidae; genus Xylota; species Xylota segnis. The sequence continues at coordinate 16,135,490 of OY757239.1, forward strand.
GGGATGGGCGGCTGAATTCCAAAAGATTTATTATTTCTATACCCTGGAGAAAAAATACGGTCAGAGGACGCTAAGGACGAGAAGAGCAAACTGACCTTAGCCAATATTATGTGATACGTTGGTATATAGTATGTATGTATATGCATGTATATCTATACTCCTTCACTGCGCCCGCTTATGTCCTTCTTCCTCAGTGCATATTTACATTATTCTTGAGTTATATTTCACTTGGGAGGATTTTCCTTTTTATTTGCAGTTTGGTACATTTGAATTCCCGGGTTTGATGTTATTCTTTGGCTGAATTGTCGTAAGCGAGAGATGATGATGTAGGGACGGTTTGAGGAGCTAAGGAGTATGAGAAATCTCTTCGAACTCTATAAGCGGAAGTGAATTCATATCCGTTTTTTGTTGGACTTCTGTTTATCTATAGTACATTTATTGAGAGCAAGGACACTAAGCAATAAGACAGAGGTTTATTATTGTCGAAAGGGGGACAAATACACGGAAAGTGACCTTTGTTGTCAGATGCCTGTAAGGGTGGATTCACCAGAAAGATGTTTTAACTTATATCACGGTGGTATTTCCTACATTATATAAATTGCAAACTTAATGTCAGTTATGTATACAGTTCTGGGAAAAAAAAACTGAAACAGTCCTAGTGCCCGGATGGAATATTTCTCAGACGAGATGGTTTAGTGGTTGATGCGATAGATTCGGGAAAATTATTTATGTATTCGTTACTTTAGTTTCGTTTGTGATGAGTTTTATGCTGATTATAACACTTCTTACAACATCTTTCAAAAGATCGATCAAAAGCAGGTCGCGAACATTGCAAATGCAAAAGTTTCTTAATTGGCCTGGACCTTCGATACTGATGGTTACAGTATGAGATTAAAATCGAGTTACTATATATCTGTTCATCCAAAGAAGATAGCGAGATCAAAACCAGGAACCAAATCCATTTCCATATCAGCAGTCAGCACATCGACATCGAAGATTTGCCAGCTGATCCGAGTAAAGGTAGCGCAACAGCCAAGGGAAATGATCAGTATTATCGTCCTCTCTTCAAGCGTCGCAGACAAATGGGTTTCTTTAGCCTACCATACTATTGTGCTTGGGAAAAATAAACTGTGCTAAGAACTTTCTTATTTAGGGTCACTCCCAGATATTTCGCTTCATTGGAGATATGGATCGGTTTGGCAAAGAAAACGATCTCAAATTTAAGAGGATTGACAGAAAGTCCAATCCTCGTTTACCGTTTGATCATGCCTAAGGGCATTTGTGGGTTAGTACAGACAGTTTGATACCATGTATCATAGCACCATAACATGGGGGCCGCAATCCACATATACAACCAGAGTTCTGTTCTTCAGCATTGTCTGATCCACAATACTAATGTCTCATCTACCCCGTGTTGTCCAGTAGTGTAATATGTATATATATGGAGCCATGACGTATTCTTTCCTGTCAACTACATATTCATTTCTAGCAACCAGATTTTTACGCACATTCCCCCAAGATCAAAGCTGGTATGTGCGTTGCATCTCAGATAGAAGGTGCATCTTCAGTCCAGATCTGCTAGTGAATTTTGACTGGTTTCTCCACACTTTTCACCAACAAGGAAGACAGATTTATAGGTCTAAAACTCATTCGTATAAAAGCCACTGTGACTGTGCGCCAAGGTATAGGAATACATATGCATATGCCAGAGGAAGACACGCAATTAAGATTCTCTTCAGAGTTGGCAGCAACTGGCTTATACCTCTTGCAGGAGAGCCGGGTACACTGCATCGATTCCAGGACTCATTTAATAGCATCATCTGTAACTAAGGCCTATGCAATTTTGTGATTAAGATCAAGCTCCCCCACACAGACGGGTTAAGTTGTAACCCAATCGGAAAGTGAGTTTCCGGCCGAAAACTGAAAATCTCAGCTTTCGTTTCAGTGTAGGTATTGTCAGCTTTTCTAAGTGACGCCGGTTTGATTGGTTTGTCCCTTTTAAGAAATTTAACCAAGATATTGCTTTTACCTAGAGTCTCAATCTTTTCACAAAAATCATAATAAGAAACACTTTCCACAGCCGAATCAATTTATTAAATTCTTTTTGTTCTGAACAAGTAACCGATTTAGAAGTTTTGGAGACTTACAGAAGATAGTTTCTATAAGAAAGTATGCTAAAGTAGTTCATTGTGGCATCAATGGCTTATCTCAACACTAGCTCCGGTTAGCTTTTAATGATGTACATACTTATGTATGTATGTAGTTCAGCGCATCCATGGGCTTCCACGGTATGATAGATTTGTTGTCTCTTTAAGTAACCTGCTAGGTTGTAGACTTATGCAGTGCCAAAATACCAGATTACATTCTTGAATAGCATCATATTATCGAAGTCCCCACCATACTGGAACGTTCCCATTCTCCTAGTACATTGCACATTGCTTTGGATATTTGAATTTATCAAGACTTTTTTACATACACGAAATCGGATTATGAAATTCCTTACCATTGAACATCAAAGGTGTAAAAAGATGGGAGATTAAGTATGTATGAACATTATGTTCGATTCGGTCTAGATATTCAGAAAATTGAGTTTTTAAGAGTTTAGTTCTTACTGGGTGCCGTGGCTCAGTGGTTAGTGTGTTGGACTATGGAGCAAGGGGTTCGAGATCGAATCCCAGTCGGGGAACACCTAAAAAGGCCCCACCTCTCGCGAGCGTCTGACAAACATTCGAGAGTACAACTGTCTCGAGAAAGCTTCTCAAATAACAAATTACCCTTCGGACACGGCATTTAAGAGTAGGCCCCTTCCATTCGTGTAAAGAATATACACGCACAACATGAATGGTTGTGAGAAGCTAGGCCTTGGGTCCCATCGACCTGTTGCGCCAACGATATTTTTTTTTTTCTTGCTTAGTAATTATTTAGTAATGTTGGGTGGAGAACAGAAATCAAGTCTTGTTCAAGTTCTATAAATGGAAATTCTTAGCCTGTTTGAGGATAGCATAAGGAAGGTGACCTTTCTTACAAGACACTGTGGCCTGAAGTATCACTTCAACAAACACAATTTGTGCAAACACACAATGCCCGGCTTTACATTCATTGCGCTGGCGCCTTTGAAATAAGTTATCTTTGTCGCCAATAGATATTAAAAATTCTCCGGCTAAGTACGTACTTTCCTTCCATAGAGAGGAATATACATCCAGGTTTAAAGACAAAAAAAACATATATAGACGGCACCCTATTCCCTTTCCTATATAGCTCTTATGAAGTGGACGTGGCCGCCCGGAGTTTTTTTTTTATCATATTACAACGATACCTTCGAATGTTTGTTGATGTTTCATGCAAAAATTTCATCAAAATCAGTTTTTGGGCGTGGCAAAAACTGATGCATGGACAAATTGTAGAGAATCGAATGTGCAACTATTTGTCTTAATAAATTTTTTCGGTTAGAGGCATTTATTGCGAACTTAATATCTAGGGTACGGGTCACAACTTGAAGCGAAAGCGGAGTTGTCATTCCACTCTCAAAATTAAGGGTACTGTACTTAATGGCGATATAAATAAAAATGGATTTTCTCGAAAACGACTTCAACGATTTTGATAAAGTTTTTTCGTTGGATTAGTTTAGACAATTAATTATAAAAAATGGATATTTTGGGTTTAATAAAAAAATAATAAAGTGCACGACTGGGCCGTACAAACTTGCACCTATGTATATTTAAAATTCTTGTGTGTATTTGAGGTAAAAAGAAATAAACCAATATAGACATAGGTATACATATGTATGTAAGTTGACTATAAGTAGGTAAACCTTCGTTCTAAGCAGATTGGGCAAAAACGTTAGATATCAGCTGTAGGATTTGACAAAGCTCTTGAAAATCAAGCAACGTCGGTACTATGTCATTTTCCTTCAGTTTCACTCATAAATGCATTGCCTTTGAACTCAGGTGAATATGCGAAAACCCAAAGTAAGTCCCTAAAAAAGTAACGATATTTTCCTTCTCTCTCTCTCTCTGTCTTTTAACCAATGAAAATAGCAATAGCAATAGAAAAAACAGCGTTTCCATGACGACAGCTGTGTTCTAGAGTGTTGCCAATTAATAGATACATACATACGTATAAAAAGTGATTAATCATTTAAATGTGATGCTTCGTTTTCTTAAAAATGGCTATGTTGATAGTTTTACTTTTGACAACAGATGCCATAAAAGACCATCTTTATAACAATTTCCAACTTTTTGATTCTGCAACATAGTTCCACTGCCATTGGGATATATTTTGTTACTAATAATGGCAACATTATACACAATTTGTATTTTGATACTTTAGGTACGTTTTTCCTTTCTAGCTAAATTTTTTACTTGCACCTATACCTATAGGGCAAGTATTGTATTCGTGCAAAATTTGGAACTCGAGATTTTAATCAAACTTGACATTACTTTAATGGAGAAGTCCAAAAAAGTAGGTCCGCCAATGCCGTCTGGATGGATTTAGATCAAATTTCATATATAGGGTCTGTGTGACAATCCCTAGAGGCGAAATCGGAGTTTTCATTCTAACCTCAAAATTAAGGGTAGTTTACTTAAGGCCGATTTCAGTTAAAAGGGACTTTCTCGAAAACGGCTCTAACGATTTTGATTAAACTTCATATTTCAATTAGTCTAGCCAATTGCAATCAGATGATGTATCGTGCTGCTTAACAAAAATGGCAACAATGGTACTTTACTTAGAGCCAATTTGACAAGAAGTCGATTTGTAGGAAAACGGAAGGAAGGTAATGCAACATGATGGCGTACCACGTTTTGGTCTAAGTATGATACAACGGTACCTAGGACCAAGGTGACTAAAAGCCGATTTCCTTGAAAACGCCTAAAACGATTTTATTAAAATTTTCACATAGGATTAAACGTCTCAAATCCTATAAGGAACTGTATAACATTTTTGGCCAAAAGTTAGTACAACGGTATTATTCGCGAAATCAAACAGTTGGAGCCAATTTACTCAAAAACGGCTCCAACGATTTTTATTAAATTTTATATTAGAGCATGTCTTTTTAAACCCTATGAGATGGCATACAACGTTTTTGATTAAAACTGTTCTAAAGGTACTTTACTTAAAGCCAACTTCATAAAAATACGATTTCTCGAAAACTTTTCTCGATCGATACTGTTTTATTTTCATATTTTCTTCTTCAAAAAACTCTATAAGATGGAATACCACGTTTTTGGTTAAAACGGCCTAAAATTCTACTTTCCTTGCAGCCAGTTTAACAAAAAAAACGCTTTTCATGTCATATTAATATGCAAACATGAATTCTGTCCCTCATTCTTCCTACTGAACCGATTTTCAAAATTATATACAGTTTTGGTCAAAAACGTTGTATGCCATCTCATAGGGTTTAAAAAGGCTTCCTCTAATATAAACTTTAATAAAAATCGTTGCAGCCGTTTTCCAATAAATTGACTCCAATTGCTCGATTTCACGAAAAATACCGTTATACTAACTTTTGGCCGAAAATGTTATACAGTTCCTTATAGGATTTGAGATGTTTAATCATATGTCAAAATCTAAATAAAATCGTTGAAGGCACTTTCAAGCAAATCGTCTTTTAGTCACCTTGGCCGTAAGTACCGTTATATCATACTCAGACCAAAACGTGGTACGCCATCGTGTTGCACTACTTTGTACTAGTCCAAATATGAAATTTGAACTAAGTCATTGAAGCCGTTTCCGAGAAAATCCATTACAACTGAAATCGGCCCTAAGTAAACTACCCTTAATTTTGAGGTTAGAATGAAAATTCCGATTTCGCCTCTAGGGATTATCACACAGACTCTATATATGAAGTTGCATCTAAATCCATCCACTCGTTTAGGCTGTAGCCGCGTGCATAGACAGACAGACAGACAGACAGACGGCATTGGTGGACCTACTTTTTTGGACTTCTCCATTATAGTAAGGTCAAGTTTGATTAAAATCTCGAGTTCCAAATTTTGCACGAATACAATACTTGCCCTATAACTATAATAGGTGCAAGTAATAATAATATCGTTTTAATTCCAAGGTGCACTTTGTTTAACCTCATCTATTGGATCAATAAGACTTGAACCTATTAGATTTTTTTTAACTGCAGAAGTTCAAATTAAATCATATTTTCATCCAATATAATCCAATATACGGCAAAATATCGAATTTACATACCCACAAAAAATTTGAAATCAAAATCCTGTAGATACATATTTTCTACTTGTGCACAAAACTTGATTTGAATAAAAATATTAATATCTGCAATTTCACAATTTCTCCGCTTTCATTCTTCATAATAATAATAAATACATACCTAATTACAACCAATTCCAGTAGTTGTTTATGTATTCAATGTTCTGTGGTTTCGAATAGAAAATTTCGGGGTGAAGACCAACATCCCCTCCCTTATCGCATGCATTTTTGTGCTACAGCGGCAAAAATAGCAAAATTCTCAGTTTTGCTGATTCATCTCAAAACAAACCCTATTGTCACGACAGTATACTCAAAAACATCTATTTTAATCCTTGCGAAGAGGGGTTTGCAATGTACATACATATACATATATGCACATCGTAACCTATCAAAAGAACTCAAAATACACTCATTCTCAAAAAGCATTAAATGTCGACATCTTGTCTCCTTCGTTGGAAAAGGAATGCGAAAAGCGGAAACCACTTGCATAACAAAACAAAGCAATAAACTGAAATCGAATACATCATCACTATGCAAATCACTCAAACAGATAAAAACCTTTCATATCCGCCCCTACCACCCTAAACCAACTCACAAGATGACGATGATGATGATAATGATGATTAAATTGAATTCATCCTGATTTCTTAACATAACATCCATGCTGAGGGAATACAATTCCTCGTGCTTAGATCCTCCCACCAGCCCCCATACGGTTTTGTTTGGTCGAATTGTATCAATGATTTCATTAAGCAGTGGTGGGTAACATTGTTGTTAAAATATACACGCGCGTGGAGGATACATACAGCAAGACTGCGACGAGGATAATGAATTCACTTAAATTTACTCAAAAGACGGCGACGGAAAACGACGAAAAAAAAAAAAACTTACACCCCCAACAGTAAGATCCTCTGAGTGTACGTTAGGTTAGAAGGACTCATTGCTGACAAAAACCAAATCCATTTGCCAAGGATACCAAAGTTGAAAGCTTTCAATTTTATTATTATTTCTTCTCCTTCTTTTTTCCTTCCAGCTCGGGTAGGTACAAATAAAAGGGACGACGAGGTGGCCCAGGAGAAAAAGGATGGAAAAACAATTGCGCGGGAAACACACAAAAAACAAAAAAAAACTGGCCAATATGAAAGAAGGGCAATACCGTTCCCGCATCCACCCTTCCAAATCTTGGGATAACATGAAAAAATTACCAAACAAAAAAATAAACGGATGCCCGAAAAGTGGGATGCAAAACAGGGCGGAAATTGATGACGGTCGTGATGATGAGAGAAGGAGAATACAATGAATAGGTGTGTGTATCTGTCTATTCGAACTAGGATGGAGAAAATGGCAAATTCCTGAACTGAACTAAGAAGATTTGCATAAGACCCCGACTACGATGAAGGAAAATCTCAAATAAATAAGAACGCAGCTAACTTTCTGTAGACACACGGCTGCTGTTGTATGCATGTGACAGCACATGTGCGCGTGTATTTTGAGAATTTAACACGACAACTTTTGCTATTTTACAAACATAGAACATGACACATACCTACAGGAGCATGTTTTACCAAACTCCCATGATATTCTCCGTTCTTAGTCCTTTGAAAATCCCAATCGATACTTCTAGTTTCGTTTTTGTTCATCCCCTTCACATCCCTCAAGAGTGAAGTTGTCGAAAATCGATACAAGTCCTTACAAATTCTTAGACCATGTTTATTCATATCCTGCCAGAGATTCTATTTGTGCGTGAATGGTTGAACTGCGATTTAGACAGCAAGTACCAATGTAGTGGTGGCATCTTTTGAAAGTCATCAAAATCGCATGAGTTGTGGCCATTTTTGTGAAGGGGTTTCAAAAAACTTTAGAACACATTTCTTACATACCTAACTAAAAGAAAACCACTTAACAGAATTTGTTGAAATTTATGTGTACACATGTACCACACCTACAATTGTTTCCAGAGCTGTTTGCTCCAGAAATTCTACAACTATCAACTCGTTTTAGCTAAGAGTGCTTTACCCATGTTGCTCTCTTATTGACATAAATTATAATGGAAAACAACATATATTGAAACTTTTGATTCCAGTGAAACTAAACAAAAAGAGAATGTTCAATCCATTTTGAAACAATTTAATGACTTAAAAATGATTGATGCTAGTTAGAATGGATACAAGTTGGACCAATTAACTCCGTCATCTTGTCATCACCTAAAAGGAGAAATTTAAACCTTCAAACCGCGTAAGCAAGTGACTATAAAATAATTTTAAAGGAAAACTAAACTCATTCATCATAATTTTAACATTTCGGCACAAAATAGGAAGAATATTTAACAGGATATACATTATCATCACTGTCACCCCAATTATAACCTTTGCATCACTAATAAAGTGAGAAAAGGCTTCCATAAGACTAACCTTTCTCAGACCACCAAACCCTGCACAGAAGTGCCGTTGAGACTGCAGTTGCTACTAGACAAAACCACTAACTTAGTTTGACATATGAAGATATTTGGAAAAAAAAGATTATTGGCTTCACCGACAGTATATACTTCAGACATCGTACAAAAATCAGTTTCAATTGTCATTCCAAATCACATCAAATGGGGTGATCTTTCATTACAATACCCAGGATATTTATGTTAAGGAACTCCTTTCCAGTTAATACGCCATAAAAACTCTTCAAAGATCAAATAATCACATTAGATACCCTATGAGCCCTTAAAGCCCTTTAATTTTTAATCTAAGCTAGTTTGAAATATATCCAAATCTGAAACCTCGGTCAAAAAGATAAAGAGCTAAGAACTAGTCGAATTTGAGTCAATGGTATCGAACACAGTGGTTTCCGTTTGATAGAACGTATCACGACGAAAGCAATCACTCAAAAAATAGGATGTACACAGCAGTCCCTGCTCGGACGCCAGTTAGAGTTACCTTGTCAGGGTAAATAAAAAAACCCGAACTACTTGGACTGCAAATGAAAAAAAAGTGAGTATTATAATTATCGATCCGTTTATTCTAACACTATCGTTCGCTACAAACTCAAAACTAAGACTGAAACTTAAACCCAATCCAATCCCATAGGTGAACGCTGTTCCTGTCGTACACTCTGCTACGTCATTACTTAATCCCGGAACGTGTATTCGGTGCAGTATAATATGATCTAAATGAACCGGGACGGTGGGAACATGTTTGCACCTGACCACACTTCCATGTACCTAGCCAATGGCTCAAGTGCATTGCTAAACTTACATAAGACATTCCAAAACATTTATTAATTTCTAGTGAATGAGTTTCTAGCAATGAATAAATTCTTGAGATCAACCAACCCACATAGACGCTAAGCACCCTGTATAGACTCTAAGCACTCCTTCTGTAAAATGCAGATTCCGATCCTCTTATTACGATCATTGACTCCGAACATTACATTGCTGTAGCCTAGGGGATCATTTTCTGTTGACCACAACAGCGGAACTCCTGGTTCGTCGAACAATGTCGGGAATCAAAAGGAGACAAATGTGCTCTTATGCAGAATGAACCAATTAATCCGGACACAAGGCGTGATTGAGGTACGATAGCGATTTATAAACTGAGATCCAATAAAGTTGCTAAGCTGATACGTTGACTACAGAACTATCTAAAGCAGCGAGTGATGAATTATGCTAAATGAACTCGGCATCAGGTACTTGTGGTTCTCAGGTACCTGTTTAGTCATTCAGATGCACAATCTTTGAGTCATCGAAAAAGGACATGCAACATCTACTTTACAAACCGAATGTTATCTCCTATAGTCAATCTAGTCAAAAAAAATAAATACAAATCTATGGCGCAACCAGTGCATGGAACCCAGGGCCTAGTTTCTTATAACCATTCATGTTGTGCGTGTTATAGTCTAATGGAAGGGGCCTACAGTTTTATGTCAAGTCCAAAAAGCAGTCTGTTATTTGAAAAACTCTTTCATGACAGTTGTACTCTCGGATGTTTATCAGATGCTGCCGAGAGGTGGGGTTGTGAAAAAACCGACGGGTCATTTATAGCGGATGGACAGGTATAGGTAGGTAGTGTAGGGTTTTGAGATTATCAAGCTCTAGAGACCATATTGGACCCATGGTGATACCTAGAGAACTGTTACTCATCTTCTGTTAAATTACTTTCCGTACTTTCTCAGGCATTCACTGAATAGATGTGTGATGTCCTTCGAGACGTGAATTTCATTCCATGTATCTGTATTTAATAATCCTAGTTTCATGGCGATGGCCAGAGAGAACCTGTACCGTTGTTTTCCCCAGATTTTCTACGATCTAAGACAAGCCTTAGATACCTATGTATATACATATGCCGTCCTAAGTTAGACCATGTTAGCCATTTAGTCAGCCATATTGTTTAACTTTTCTAGAATATTTTTCTTAGTCACTGCGATCGGTACTTTTGTTGCTTTCTTTAAGCCCTGATCCTCTTTTGACCAGTTAGTCGGCCTTTTCGTTCCCCTCAATATGGGAGTGTCCAGGTATCCAGTATCGTCTGACACGATTCTGTGTACACATTGTTCTGAACATTGTGCGTCTAACTATTTCAGATTTTATGATGTTCGATTCTAGTGCCTTAAGCGCAGCCTGACTATCAATGTAGATAACACTATTCGTGTCAGATATTGATCTCATCCTCAGTAATTCTGAAGCTTGAACCTTTGCTTGGAAAACACTGCAAGTGTCCGGGAGTCACAGGGGTAATTGCAGTTCTATGTCATCAGAATATTTGCCTAGGGATATGCTCTCGTCGATTTTGGAACCGTCCATATACCTATATTTCAATCTCGTTTTTGTAGAGAGACAGATTTCCTCCGCCTATCCTCCCTTTCCAGATGTATCACTTTGTATGCTGTACGAAAGTCCAGGATACCAAACATGTCATCCAATTCATCAAAGATGACGGGAAGTGATTTCTTAGGAATGGACCACTGCGCGGATGGACAACAACACTTTAACCCGGAGATTCTTCGAATTGACTACAGATGGGCAGCGCAATAGAGTAAAACCTAGTCCTGTTTGGTGAGTTCAAGAAATTTCTAAATCTTACGTATGAATATGTATGCTGTCCCCTACCAATGCTCAAACCTACACAGTTCGGGTTGCAAGCAAATATTTACACTACCTATATTTACCTTTAAGCATGTGGTAATTGTAATTGGAAAAGTGAGCCGCTATCTGTAGAGCTTTTAATGAAAATATATTATGAATTTGGTATGCCTCCGAACATCCACCAGTCCTTCAAGATGCTGTTGAGGCCTTTTAACCACAACCATCAGTATTCGCGATTTTACCCTTTCTTACATCACCCGACGTTTGTATTCTTCCCCGAATTTAGTATTTCAGTAAATTTTGGAAATACTTGGAAGTTCATTTAGACTTTCCGCTGGTTTGGGCAATTAACCGCATTTTGAAATTTTTTTCAATTTTCTATTAAAGTGTTTTGTTGTTCATTCGAATGGTTTTCAATGAAAATAAAGAATTTTCAATTAAAAGCTTTCATTTGAAATAAGTTAAAAAGAAACTACTGACAAAAATGTATTTATTTCAGAATACAGTATATGATAAATGTCCACATAGGGTTCTCTTGAAAATAGTCAGTCTTTTGGGGAAATTTTGCATACGGGTTTCGCATAATAGAGTTTCGATTTCATCAACAAAAGCACAGATAATAACTTTGAGCATTGGAATCGTTTGTGAATCATTGGCGTAAACCTTATCGTTAACATTTACTTAAATAAAATGGCTATTGCCTTTAAATCGCACATTTACATGGCCAATTAAAGTCTTTGAAACGCGATTATAAGCGGTGTATTTTGGCACGTTTAGGTCGTAGATTTATCCTGCCGGAAATAAACATCATTCAAACCTAGTTGATTGTGCTCCGGGTTCATCTTCTGAGGGAGGTAAACTCTTAAGCATGCATTATAAGACCCTTATCCAAAATATAGTGCACGTTGGTCTGGGATATGCCTTATTCCTACAAAACTTTATCCTATATTATCTCGGGCAAGCTCAAACTTTCGCCTCCCCTTTAACTTACTCTTCCAATGCTTCCGACTGGTTTAACCTTACGAGCTCGAGCTGAAGTCACCTGGGCGATAGACTAAAACTTTGTTATTAGGTGCACAGTAACGACATTGATGTGACTCCGTTTAATGCGTTGTTTATGTGTATATGGTACTATTTTACGAAAGGTTTAACCGTGAAATCTCAAAAATACTGTGTTTGATTTCAAGATAACGTTGTAAAATTGTTGTTAAACGGATCTCTAGGAGATCACGAATGGTACAAAGGTGGATCAAAACCAGGTGAGAAAGCTGGGCCCGGAGTGGTGTCAATACACAAACAATCATTTATACAATCATAGACAATTCTAACTCCATATTTAAAGTGGAAATCTTTACTATAGAACTATGTATGTCTCAAAATAAATATCAACAGATCTATAACACATAAAAATATTTATATTCTCTCTGATAGGAAAGCTGCACTTCAAGCCACTAAAACCTAAAAAATTACATCAAAACTAGTGTGGGACTACCTTTAAGTACTCATGTCATTAGCCAGCACAAAAAAAGTTCATGTAATACCAAGCAATGAGATTGCAGGCAGCCAGACAATGATTTGCATCGACCTTCATGATGCCAAGACTATTCTGTGGGCTACCCATCATCACTGCGAAATGCTGTATTATAAGCTGTCTAAAGAACAAAGCTTACCATTACTGGACGAATACTGAAGCTAAAATTTTATACCGAACTAGAACTCATACTCGTATAGTCACATCATTCCCCAATGGATATTGTCAAGTCAAAAAACAAGTGCTATATTATGGGATTAGCTCAATATAGCACTTGGAGAATGTGTAACGAGGATGTCAGCTGAACATATTTTGCGTCAGAGTAAGTTTCTAATCAAGACACGTCATCACTCAAATAAATTCTACGTCAAAGCAGAGATGATATCTTTTCACTCAAAGGTCTACCTCGATTTACTATTCCTATGATGGATTCTTTCCTGTTAGCCGGTGAACTAAAAATGGGCCTCCTCCGAGAAGATAATTTTTTGGCCAAAATTCGGAACTCCGTCCTTCGATGAAATTTTTTAATAACTTTCCCACATTCGGCAAACGTGAAACAATGCCTGATTGAATGGGAATTCTTACTGAATATTTTGACAGCTGAATGTCACTGATAACTTTGGAAAAAGTATCATTACTATCTGGTCACCCTATACAAAGCAGTATTTAATAAATTTCGTTCCATTAGCTATAGTGTATACTTTATGACATTATGATCCTTATCGATTTCATCGGCTTTTCTTAACTACGAGTAAAGTCCAATTGTTGTTTTGCTTAGTGTTCATCTGTGGTAATTAATAAAAATCACCTTATAGTATTATTTTTTAAGTTCACCTCTTTTTGCATTTCACATGCCTGTTCACCACCACAGCAGTCATAAAATCGATAGTGAAGATATGATTCTCCAGGCAAACTAACTGTCGGGAGAGAGAATGAAGGTAAAATCAATTTCATCGATTCACAAAGAGTTAAATGCTTTCGGTTGGTATTAAGGATTATATGTGTGTACCCACATTCATTTCCCATCACTACTATATCATGGAACATGCACTCTAACTCAGCCAGAATGTTGAGGGAAAGTTTTTCCATAGGTATACGTCCTTCCTGCTGCTGCCTCTGCTCTATTCTTTATCCATAATGTACCAAACCGAGCTTATAATTGTGTGTCTTTTCAGTTTTCCTCTTTTTTTTTATTTTGTTATTTTATTCCTGTTGTACAAGTCAAAGAACTGTGAAAAAAAGATGGCTAAAGGATAATAAAGATGCAAGATGTGGATGTTGAAAGAACAAACAACGAAAATCGCCTTAAGGAATCCAAAGTTGTACAGTTTCGTACTTGTTTGTATTTTTCAGGATATACATAATTTCTTTTAAAATTATTATTATATGCATAATACATATGTACTTATATGTATGTATAACAGATTCAGGTGGAAAACATGCATATTTCTTCACAACTTTGGTGAAATTATGAAACTAGTACAGCATGAGTATGAATAATTGTGTTAAATGGTTTTAAGGGGAGAAATGAATTTCATCATTCCATCATTCTATCTTTATTAAATATAATAAATTCGAAAACAATAGTTGTATTCACTGGAAAACGTCTGGACGTAGAAACATAAAATTTAGCACAATTATTACTTCCGTAGTCTGTAGTAAATCCGATATAAGAAGGAATTTTCCAAAACTTGAGGATTAAGTGCCCGCAACATGATAACATATATTTTAAGTTCAGGGCGTGGTCTTTAGACCACAAGTCTAAGGGGTCTATACTAACACCTAAATTGTTGACGCAATATAGAAGGCATCAATTTATAAAGGGCTTTTCAATTTAAATAAAACACACAATAATTAAGATATCGGACTGAAATTTACTTCAGATGTAGTACACATATTAATTAAAGTATAGAGTTCGATCTCGCTTATATGACCGCCGCGATCACGTTTGGGGCGATTGATTTTGTGGAGCAAATTGTCCATCAAACTACGCAACTTCGCGATCAATTTTATTCCTGATCTCTTCTAACGTAGCTAGCATGTTGTTATAAACTAATCCAATAAAAGAAATCCAACGGCATTGGAGAGATAAAATGGTTCAATGACCAGCTGTGTAGCATGTGGCACCATATTGTTGGAACCACATGTTACTGATGTAATGTATGTATATCCAATTCTGACCAAAAATAGTCGTCCAACATGACACGACAGTAAACGTAACACGGCGATCATTTTTATCGACGAAAAAATACAGTCCGATCACACTTCCGGCATGAAATCCATGCCACACGGTCTCTTGAAGCACAAGATGGTTTGTTGCTGTCCAATAATGCACATTTTACTTACCACAAAGTTATTAATCCAAAAATGAACTTAAATGCTTAACATGTTTCCCAAGCTTCTGCAGAGCCCAATAGGAGAAGTTTCAGCGTTTCAAATAAAAACAGTTCACTTCTTGAGTTTATTTGATCTTTACGCCAAATTTGTCACAATGTGAACAGAAAGATTTCCAATTCCTAGGAACGGCGTGTAATCGACCAACTGATTTGGCCGAATATTGAGGTAAACGCTCTTAAAATTGCTACCACTGATTCCGAATTTCGATACCAATTTTTAATGACTTCCAAACGTTAGTAGTTCATTAAATTCAGCTTACGTTTGACTATAGAGAAATCATAAAAAAAGTGTAAGGATGCGTTTGAAAAAACCATTTACAGAAAGCCGATTGACATACCATAGGAGTGCCAGTATATGTTGTGTGACAGATCCGGATTAAATTATTTTTTTGCCAGTTTCTGCTAACATATGTATATAGAAATACGTCTTGAATGGGTTTAATATGTCAACCTTTTCCTTTTAATCTTTCAAAATTCCCGAGAGCACATCACATGTAGATCCTATCAGAAGGCGAAATGCGCTAAATTTAGTTTAGTTGTTCTTATTGAACTGCATATGTATTCCACAGTTTACCTGAGCTTGTTCTTAGTCGGAACTACTGAAATGAACTATTAAACTAAATAACCTAAAAGAAATGACATTATCAGAACTCGTTTTTGAAATAGTTGAACTAAATGAACTACTGAACTAAATGAACTAAAAGAAAATTACATTAGGAATTAGTATACTTGTAAGAGCTGTTTTTTAAACTAGTTACTACATAGGCCTAGTTCGAATGTTGGAGGATGTTACGTGTAAAAAATTGGTCTTTAATGAAAGCACCCGAAAGTGTGGGCGGGCCAATAGAAAATATATGGGGAATGGTAAATAATTATACTTCCTAAATATTTTCTTTTATTGGTTTTCCCGATTTGAAGTTAAATAGCAGTGTTTTGAAAAAGTGCAAAATGTTGTATAAAAGTTCTTGTAAGGTATCTTTTCCATATATAACGTATAACGTAACGAAAATTAAGCTCTAAAAAAGGCAAATATATAATATAAATTAAGTTCTTTCAGCACACATTCTATTTTATTTTATAGAAACAATTACGGGTATAACACTCTGTGGTATATTGCACAAAAGACATTTCTTTGACTACATTGGATCTAACAACGCAATGAACGACGTTGGTAGGTACACGAAAGGATGATCATATGTTTTGCACACTACTGTAATCGTGAAGTTAGCATTTATCTTGCAAAATATTGTCGTATTTTGGTTAAAATCAATCTTAGCAAGAGGTCTCCCATTAGGAGCTTTCATACCAAATTTCATTCAAGTAAAAACAAAGCATAGAAGTTGTAAAAATTCTCAATAAAATATGTAGTTAAAATATTCGTACCTGGTTCGTCCGCATTATAAGACATCCTTTATACAGACATATGTATGTATACATACACTTTAAACAGTGTTACTGTTATAATAGGAAATTAAAAATACGTTTAGCTGTAAGCCATTGAGCTTTGTTTGGCAGTAATAAAACAAGATGGTAATTTACGATTATTACTTTCAACATTCAATTGGGTGATTTATTGATGAGGATAGTTTAGTTTGATTTATTTCTGCCAGTGAATCAATTAATACACTTAAGTATGTACGAGTACACCCCATAATGATATGACATCGGTGTTTAAACCTCCTTGCTCCAAACGAATCGAATCCATCCACCTCGTACAGAACTGACTATATTTGTTTTAAGGCTATTTGCGTTTCGTTTCGAAGTAAATAAGATTTTGCCGCGAGCAAAGCGGGCCAAACCACCCTCAAAATAATTACATTTCGAAGTAATTTTTCTCAGAAATACATAGTGTACCCTCTTCTTTTGTAAAAAATTTCGATTTACATATGTAAGCGTTATCTACTTTCTTTTTTAAAAAAATACTTTTCTTAATTTATGGTTCAATGGTACATAAAATATATTCTATTATAATTTAAAAAAAAAAAAATAGAAACGAGATACAAGGATTTGTGATAAAATTTTGCAAAGTGTATTTATAATCAGGTTGTGATTTTAATTCAATTCATCGTGCAACGAGTACGAAATGCAGTGTGCCACTCAAACTTTTTAAACAAATAATATCGTGTAAAGGACAACATTAAGTGAAATTTGTTGAAGAGGTGTGTCGTTGTTTTTTTTAGAAACACCCTTATGCATGTGCATACATAGAATATGTACGTATGTTGCTATTGAATATTAGGAATGTACTTCACTTTCCGTACTTGTTTGTCTCAAAAGACATAACATAAATCCATAGATAAATACAATGAGCCTTACCAAAATTCCTGAGAGAAAGGATAGCAGCAGTATTGAAAACATGTCCACCACCGGTCTCATACTGTCGTATATCCACAACAAAAAGAAGTTGCGCATGCGAAATAACAACCAAAGAATACACTTCCGAACTCTGTCCGAACTGATTTATTGGGTAGATCAGATCAGAATTGGTGACAAAAACATCTTGGGATACGATCTAACGAGTACCCGGGTACTTTTGTAGAGCATATTTTCTACAATAGACTAGAAACAGGAATAGTGAAGTGAAAGGACTCTCAAAACCGCAATATGGAATTCTTTTATAGACGAAGTAAGGTGGAAGCACGAAAGGGCCACATAAGGTAGGCGATTAAAGAGGGGTTCATCTCTCATCTGGTCATGCCAATTTTAAATATGAAGTCTGCAGCAAGTTCTCCGTCACATTTGTAGGAAAAAAAATCTTGAGTAAGTACGAAATTTAAAAAAACAATGCCGATCTAAGTAGAATTGGCTGACTACAAGACGGAGCCTATCTTTAAACTCTAAAACCCATGTCAAGTATGGCAATAAAAAGGGCAAGCAGCTCGGGATGCTGCAAAATGTCGGTGGACCAGGATATGCGAGGATGATTTTGCTATCAAGAATAATAACGTCGGTACTTCTATATGCAGCTTAGATCTGGGTAGGAGCTCTTACAACGAAGGAGACAAAAAAGACGCTCTCGTTTAAGAGCTCGGGACAAGCTCTGCGCAATAAGATTAATATGCCACTTTCGAAAAATCTCTGACGAAACAGCATGTGTTATAGTGGGAATGACACCCTATCGACATTCTCGTCAATAAGATGCAAGCTACCAGCATTGTTAGCAGAGTAAAAGCAGAAAAAAGCCCAACTCCTGGAGCACTGTGGCAAGCCAGGTGGGACAACCCGGCAGAAGGGAAATGAACCTGCAAGGTGATCCCCATGATTGAGATCTGGACAAAGAGACTACACAGGGACTGCAACTATCACCTCACGCAATTGCTGTCTCGCCATGGTGGCTATCGAAAATGTCTCCACCGGTGTGGACACGATAGGTAACATCTCTGTCCAGGATGTGCAGATGACCAAGAAGACGCAGACCACGCAAAGTTCCACTGCAGGCGCTATTAGTCTCTTTTTTTATATCCATGGGGGCATCAAATGTACATACCTATGTATTTTCACTGTAGGTATTGTGGGTACAAGTATCATGATTAATAGTTATTGGTTTCATAAAAAGATGAACGTAAGAAAACAGAATATAGAACCCTTTTAGCAGGGATCTTATGATGCCCATTTTTTGCATTGTACAATCCCGGTAAAACAGACGTCTAATAATTTTATCTTAAAGGAATTAGATAGATGATATTTTCAAATCTAAACTTGTTTTCAAATGCGCAAAAAGTGGGCGTGGCACGAAGTCTGGTAAAGGGAAGTCCATAACTTAAACTCCAACTTCCTTGGTATCTTTGATGTGGTCATAGTCAAAATATTGTAAAAAGTTATCTGTGGCAAATTCAAAAAATGTTTACATTCCTTTGTACATACTGTATACCTGTGCAACATACTTGCGCAACACTCATTTCAGCTCTGTCGCATTTAAATTAATGTAAATAAACGCAGCTTTATAAAGAGAAAAATGAAGAACAGCGAAAACCACAGCACCATCATCACAAAAGAAGTGTAAACACCGTTTAAGAATATCAAAGGAATTTCATCAAATGTCCTCCAAGGAGTTTACACCTTCCACAAACAGTTCACTCCCTAAATCCGACGGCATGTACACAAAAAAAAATAATAATAATAATAATATATTCGGAGTAAAGCTCACAAAAACGCATTCATTACGGAATACTACAATAAAACTGGGTACACAGGCAGCAGAACGGTCCCCACAGTGAAATTCCATACAAAGGTGTAAAACCTCCTTCACACAAAGGAGCAATTTTCTGTAAAAAAAAAAGGGAAAATGCAAAAAATGTACACTTACCCTGTGTCGTGTGCAACAGGGGAATATTACAGACCCAACAAAAAGGGATATTTTTAACGATGTAAACAAACAATGTAAACAAGAAGCAAAAACAAGGATAACTAAATAGCAGGCACGGCAAAAGTAATGCAAATATTCACGCACACACAACGCCAGAGAAAGATATCCGCGGCTCCATAGTGAGATCCATACACGTCATTTAAGTTCAGGTATGAAGTTTCTTACACCTGGATGAACATCACCCTAACCGTCATCACCACCACCTCCGACTGAGTTAATATAAAACAAACATCACCGCGCAATGACAAGTGATTTCAACAAACAGGGGTCTAGGCAATGTGATGTCCTTGGAGTGATACGTTTGAAGCATGAAACAATTATTGTTTTTTTCTTTTTTTTTTTTTGTTTCTTCCCTTGATTTTTCTCGTGGGTGGAATATGATGGCAAAATCGGCCACGAAATTAAGCAATATAGTATACAGTAGGTGTACAGAGGTACCGACGCAGATAGACGAAAAAGCAAAACAGGTTGTTGCTGGGAAATAGGGAGGAGAAACTTTTTTTTATCTTTCGAAGCGTTCATACCTGGAATTGAGATGTCCTTGGGGAAATGTTTTGCCGGTAGTAATTATTTCTGCTGGTGAATAGTTGACGTTAGAGTTCCCTTTATTGGTATCCTGCGGCAGATATTTCACAACATTAAACACATTCAACACTATGTATGACACGTTACCAATCCTCGCGGTAACTATTTACATATTTTGTTATTAATTATTGAAATATTTCGGAAATAACTTTACGAATTCTTTATTCAAATTTAATTTTAATCGATTTTTTTAAAGATTCTTTTGGTTCCGTACACATACATATGTACGTATGTGTATTCCAATGAATATTTAATTGCAACGCAATGTTTACACAACTGAATGATTTATGCACGTTTAAATTGGGTGCACGGATTAAAACCGAAGACCTCAGGGAGAAAAATATGAATTTTACAAAAAAAAAACAAATTGCACAGCTCACATAATCAACACACGTTTACTATAACACCACCTTTGGAGAGATTGTAGCCGAGATTTCACAATGGGAAGACAAATTCCTTTGGCAGATACTCTTCGTCGCGGTGAGGAAAAATAGCAGCACACAGGAGGACCTTTTTAAAGCTTTGTGTGTTTGTCAATTAATTTTTAATGAGTCCTTCGAGTGTGGGAGACGAATGAAGGATGAAGTATAGATGAGGTTTTTTCTTCGTTTCTTTGACGTAAAAGTTTTTCACGTAGAAGTCGAAAACCGTGAACCAAAAATTTCTGTTCACTTTTAATGTAGGCGATGATCCAGCTTATTGGAGGAGATGACGTGCGTCTCGTTAAGGACGAGGAATCGGAAATACGAAAAAAACGACAACGACGAGAACGACGACAACGAACGCACGACGAAAGAAGATACAAAACAAACAACCAGTAGTGGGATAGATAGATAGAAAGATGAGTAAAAGGAGAAGAGAAAAAAGGATGTATCAAGATGTTTTCAACACTCATGCACTGGTAGAGGTTTTTTATTTTATCGATAAATTCAAATTAGCCTATCCTCTATTTTGAACCAAAACAAATTTTTTTCCAAAATCTGCACAAATTTTTCTGCAGCGCTCTTGCTTTATTAGTTTCACACCGAAAATGACAATAATCCTTTTTGGGCAAACAAATTTTCCCGTTAAGAACAAGCTTTGCGGATGAAAACGACTCGAGAACTGATACCACGGAGAATTTCCACGAGAAATGGGAGCATTCCTTGTTTTCCAAAGGTGGAAAGTTCAACTCGATTTTCGCTCGAATAAGGGATGGAAATTTCCCGGAAGGGAAATTTCTACAATTTTCATTCAGCCTCTACCAGT
The DNA here is from genome assembly GCA_963583995.1 of Xylota segnis. NCBI lineage: Eukaryota > Metazoa > Arthropoda > Insecta > Diptera > Syrphidae > Xylota > Xylota segnis. Next base: position 16,156,906 of record OY757239.1, read on the forward strand.
GGATTGTATTGTGGCGTAACGCTCTCGCGAAATTTTTCATTTTCATCCACTGTCCCTTGGACAGGGAGGATGCTCTTGCTGGCAGTGACATGTGTTATGAATGGAATCACGATTCACTTATCGCTCACTGAGTTGATTCCTCTCTTTGCAACCCCTAATTAAGAGAGAGCATAGTTTCGGCCAACCCTCACTTTTGGTGGTGTTTTTTTGTTTTTTATTTTCGGAAGATTCTCATGTGACGCTGCAGTACCGAATCTCCTCGACCTATAAATATTGAAGTTGATATCCTTTGGGTGGATTTTGTGAATGTCCTGAAAATCTTCACCCCTCCTTTTTTCGTATTCTTTAATATTATAGCCCTTGCAGCTGGTGCAAATAGGTATCAATTGTCTAAAATGGTTTTAGCACATTGCATGTGAAGTAATATATGAATGAATGATAATAATTTATTGACAAACGTATGCAAATTTGAATCAGAAGATGGTTTTGGGGCTTAGTGTCTAGCAGTATTTTGTTTGACGAGGGGCCATATGATCTGCAGAATATACCGTGTTGCCCAAGAAGCGAAATGAAATCAGACGGATTAATATTTTTTGAATTCACAATATACATATGTATGTATGTATAGCTAAGTAGTAGTTTTTTGTTTGCTTGCTACAGCTTACTGCATCTGAATGTTTGGTAATAAAGCTCAGTACTATATCTATGTGGATGCGTGGTAAAATAATGTGGTGTAACCAGTAAGAGATTTGAAATGGTAGACAAGCGCATTCTATGAAGACACAACCGTCGATACCCCCGGCTCTATCTAGCAACCGACTTTTTCCTGCCTGTGGATTGAAATAGTGTTTCATTGAAATATTTGAAGCAAAAATCATCGAGAATTGACTAGGACTCGCTTTCCTGGTGAGAAGGAGTGCCTCGGCATAACCACCCGTCCATGAAAACACACAAGGCCCCTTATCCTTCAGTAATCGATGCGGTATACATATGTAATAGGACTGGCAGTTGTATCCCTTAACTGAAGGAGCATTGGGAGATATCCACTAACTACACATTGGTATCGTAGAGTTAACATTTATTCATATGAAAAATGTTACATTCCATGTTGACACCAGTCTTTCATAGTATCTAGGTCCAGCAAAAAATTAAGAAAATTACATGGCAGATGATCTCATAGTCTTCCAAACTGCACTAAACATCACATATTTTCTAGCATAACAGTTTTTTGGGTATCCGATTCATTAGAAGGGGTAATTCGGTGGTCTTTTCTTTTGAATAGCTTAGGATGAAGATTTGATCTACATATAGAAGTCGATTTGTCTAACTAGAAGTCTCATTTGTATGTGCCATAGAAGTCGTTGATAATTTTAAGAAAGTCTTAAAAAAAGTCGATACTACGAAGGTATCTGCTTTCACATAAAAATTGATAGCGTTTTTAAAAATGCCCCTAAAAATTGGGCGTGCTAAAAGACAATGTATGGATGAGATTTGCCCTTAAAGATTTTTTTCGATTTCATGTAAAATACCGAATTATAGACAAATTTCAAAACTTTTACACGTTGCTGACACATGCGGGCAGACGTGTGTCAATCCTCTTTGCAATAGGCGCTAATCAAAAGATACTGGTGTTGAATATATACACTTTTTAGGATCTATCTCATATTCAGCATAGAGTGTGAAAATATGTGTTTTATAAAGAAAGTTATGTTTATTTACAGAGTTAAAAAGCAGAGGATATGCTACGCCCGCTTTTATAAGAACTGATGAACAATTATCAGTTCAAGGATCATTCGATCCGTCCATGCGATTTGGTACTTTTCAGATTGTTCTATGAAAAATGTTCTGTAATCATCTGGAGTGTCTAAAACTTACATATGGACGTATTTATCTATGAGTTAGTAACGAATGGACTTGTTACTATCGACAGTTATCATAAAGGATTTAAATAATGCGTATTTACCAACTGTTGTGGATACCAATTGCGCGTTAAAATCTAAATTATTGATTTAATCAGTCCCTAAGTATCATACATTCTGGTGAACCTGGCACTAAGCAGCCTTTTTATGCGGCCAGATAGTGGGTCATAAGTCAGGCGATTTAGCACCTGCTACCGATCTTTGCATCTATGCTTCAAGGAGTCAAGTCACATTATTTCTTCGCATAAATATCTAAAAGTGCTTAAGGGTATAAAAACGCCCGATAAAAAAAAAATATCCTTCGATTTCGGAATCTACTCATCTTTGATTCCAAAGAGAAACATGAAAAATATGGAAAAAAATAATGTGTTTTTCCAGCAGTAACAGCATCACTGCTATACCCACATACATATGTATGTACGGTATCTTTGAATTTGCCGTTAATACCATCAGAATCTCTTCTGTTATGAAAACTCTTTAACAAGGATACAAACCAGAGCAAAGAGCAAATTGAATATTTCTAGTTACCATGAATAGTGCGCATGCCCGTAAATCTCTTTCCAGGGCATGCTCCCACTATGCACATAATTCCACGAGATACCGCATGGTTGTCGAAAAGGACACAAAAAAGTAAATAAATAGGAAAAGGACCAACACTCCACCTTGATAATGACATGCGGAAAAAGAGTTCTACAAATCACTTATGTATGTATTCGGAATTCTTTTTGCAAAAGACTCATACTCGCGCGACAAAGAGATTTTTATCCCAAATAAAGAGGCCAATCGCAGAGTGATGGAAGAAAGGGATATTTTCCGTTTTTTTTTGCTTTGAATACGTTGCGTGTAGTACACAAGACGTCCTGTTTCATTTATCTAATCCACACTTTGCGAAACAACAATACACAACGTGTCGTATGGAATTGATATACACCACATTCAGTCTAAAACAGGTTTTACTTATCTTAACCATGGAAAGGGATTTCTGTTAGGAGGATACAGATAAAGATAAAAAAATAGTAAGGAGACAACCGTTTTCTTGGTTCCACCAAATAACCGCAATGATATAAGAAGGTTGAGCCTTCTTTGCCTTTCAAAGCCCCTGACGTCAACCATGAATATATCCATTCGAAGAACATTTGGGGTGATTTGTTGAGATTCTCTCAAAGGGGAATACCTACAGAAATACATTGCTGGATGGGATTCTGAGATTGCTGTTGATTTGTTGTGACATCAGATCTATATCTTTCGGAATCGGCGTTGGTGCAATAATGGAAAAAATAACGAAAGGGATAATGGAGGAGCAATGAAAACTAAGACTAACATTTTAACTAAATGTACATACATAGCCAGACACCAGAAGAACAATAGAACTAGGAAAAAAATAAAGGGCCACCAACAGAGAAATGGGCCAATGATATGAGACCGACATAATGGGTACAGCGACGGAAACTACGGGACAATAACTGTTTAAAAGTGGTACATAAAATCTTAATAGGGCATAAGTCGGACTGTAGGACATATGTATGTATGTATGCAAGACATATTCGTACATTAATGGTATATGTTCGCAAACTTTGCTCGTATGTAGATAATGCAAAAAAAGTGGGCGTGGCACTATTAGTATTTTAGATTTAGACTCCTTAAAAATTGGAATTGGTCCAGTGCAGATAAATCATAAAGACATTCAATGCCTATACACTATTTTTCTCATTAAAATTGATATTTAAAAACAGACGATCATACACTCCTCAGATTTTAAGTATGAACTCAATCGGTAGAAGATATAAGCAGTGTAGTTTAGTGTAGCAAACGAGTTTGCAAAAGAAAATAAGTACCTGTGATCAGGATAAGTCCTTTTTGTAAGAGTTGAGTTATAGATTCTTAAATGACAGTGACTAGACCATATTTCTAATATGCCGCACCCATATTGTTGAACAACATCCTATACAAACTAGACCATACTCCCACTGATGAGTTAAAAATTATCCATGACCCTCGACATGTGACAGAAAGAAATCACGGTTAACAGCTTAATGCTGTTTGTTAAAGACAATTTCAACTCCAAGCTAGTCCATCCAGTCGTTATCTTGGAATTGAGAAAAGTGAACTGTAAATACATATGTATATGTATGTATGTACTTATAATCGCTATTTAACTTTTTCAAGATCATAATAACTAGAAATAAAATAAACATTCATTTGCTATTGATTCTAATGTGTGGTGACGGATGAATCAAAAATCAATGAAGGAGTCGGGGCTGTTTCTCTGCAAAACAACTAAAGTTTTTGAGAAATTATAAACAAATCTGTAACAAACAAAGGTATTGTATTCTTTTACCTTTTAAAAACTATGCAATAACATCACAATGTAGGCCCAATTCCTGTGATCGTCTTGAAATTGACACACCAGGGTTTTAAGACACAGTCTCAGTTGCCTGTGAACACGAGTTGGAGTCTCACATCACTAACCTGTTCGAGGCCTTAAAATTTATCGATAAAATCCACTATAGCTGTAATGATGACCAAAACCAGAACTCTGTGAATCTTTACGAAACGTCCGTTTATCTTTCGTGCAGAGAGTTTTTGCTATTTGCTACTTTTGCAAAGTGTTGACTTTGTAGAAGTATATATCAATTATTAATTATTTCGTAGTTTTTACTTTTCAACACTCACTACAATGACATTTGAATGTTGACAGTTTATACATAGCGCATAATTTAAAATGACACGCCTTGGTACATAATCCTTTATCAACCACAAAATAATGTCTTATCTACCCGTTGTTGACACACATGAAGTCAGAGGTGGCATTATAGAAACCACCTTAATACCGATCAAAAATACCCATGCAATACCCATCAAATATGTATTCAATTCAAGAACATATGAGAAGTCTAATAGAATTTTCCACGCTGGTATATTAGATAAAGGACGAATCCTCATGCGAATCTCTATCATTCGCTCCAAACTTTCAGCAAAATAAAGACATACTTTTATGTAGGTCTAAAGTCTTGATAAAGGATTTTCTTCTGAGTTGGCATATGTACATACATGCGTTTATTATAACTCATTCAAGCTAAGTTCAGTAAAGACTCAAGGACTCCGGTTTCGTCTTAGTGTAGGTATCGCCAAATGTACTAAGTTACTTCAGTTCGATGAGTTTGTTTGTTTTTAGAACTTTAACCAACGTACATACTAGTGTTCAACAACCAAGTTTAGTTTAAATATTCTTTTTGTTTGGATCGGAGGAGGTTTTAGTTTCAATATATTGTTCTGAGTCTCTGCAGGTGTGGGTTCCACCAGGCACCGCGATCATAGCACGTCTGTCTGAAACATCTGGTAAAAAACTTTCGCTTGGAAGATTCTTTAATTTTGAGACGTTCAAGGTTTCAAAGAATATACCTATGTACCTGTATCTGTTGGAGTCGATATGAGTTCTTTGGGTAGAAAATCCAGAATGTTACTATGACCGTAGGGTACCACAGTCCAGCACCCAGTAAGTCTAATCACAGTATATATTGTCTAGTTTTGTATGAGAACTAAATGTTTCAGAAAAATTCTTCACAATGACCTTGCCAAGTACCTATGTATATGAGAAGTTCAAACTTCGACTGTGTACATTTATTGTTTTAAATTTCGCTTCCAGGATTGTTTAGGATGTAGAACAGTTCCTAAATATGTAGCCAGCCCATTACAATAAGGTGTGTGGTTGATCATTTATTCAACGAAGCATAAAATCAATATTTTACTTTCGGTTGTAAGAATCAAATTAGCTTAATACTGAGACCGCACTTCTTGGCCCAAGTATGGTTACTTTATTTTGATCATTTTCCACTGTTTTACTTAATAGAGAAGGAAACATTTCTGACACTAGTATAGTTGGTATATCCAACTACATCAATTCTTTGTCTATCTAATGTTGGATAAGTAATTTAAATAATATATATAGATTTTATTCATAGCTGTGAACCAAGTAGACGTAAGGTGACTTACTCCTGAGGCACTCTCCAACTAGATCCATTAGACCGATTTCTCTTCCTAGAAATCAATCAATCAATTTCTAGAAACGCAATCAAAGAATTACTTTAGTATGTGCATTACGAAAAGCTTTTTCTATGGCTAGAAAGCAGTCTAAACTGAATTCTCTCTCATTCGTCTCCATAAGTAGAGTACATGAAAAAGAAGTTAATAAATAAAATTGATTTATTTAAAAAGAATATATAAATAAGTAAGTTATCGTCGAATCAGAATATCAGGTAGAAAGCCAAAGAGTACTGCTGCATTGTCTATAGTCACGCCTAGTTTTTGGGGGTATTCGCATTAACACAATGATTTATTTATAATTTTTCTTATTGGTATACCGATTTTGTTTTTTTTTTGTAAATGTAATATTTATGAGTGCTTATATGCATTTCCCTACGAATTTTTTTCTATACAATCTAGGTCTCCATAAAATTTGACTCATGTAAGCGCATATATGTATAACCTAAAAGCAAACCATGAAATGGTGAAAGTTAAATGTTGTCCGCTGCCCACGTTCACACCTGAATAGAAGATACTTTGTGAAAAAAGTGTGGGTTAATTGATACCCTTACTACATACTTGTTCGTACAAGTGTCCTATCTGAGACGAAAGTCTGTAATAGACAGTAAACTCTTAATACCAAAATAATTGAACACAATTTAAGGTGCTGTGGAACATTATTTCCCCTTCTCGTAGACTTTCGCTCTACAGACACACCTCAGATAAGTAGAAATGGGAAGACTACCATCCAGATCATACATTTTACCCCATTACTGTCAATACATGAAAAAAACATACCAACACACAAGTAAGGCTAAAGAAGTGTTGCTCCTCTTTACGCTTTAAGTGGTAATTAAAAGTTTGATGCTTTTTCGGAAGAGGCCGACTATCCAGAGATGCTTTTTGAATTTGCGAAGCATATTTAAATGAAAAACTTCACAGCACCAAAATAAATTAATAAATAACTACATAAACGAAAATATGTATAATTTGAAACCTTTACATATTATAAGGGAATGTAGACACATAATGTATGTGTATCGTATGGATACTATGCATATACCAAGTGAAAACTTTGAAACGCATAGAAACAGGGGGAAACGAACTAGAAGTAAGCATACATTATGCTACGGTGAAACATGGTAGAAAGTTTCAATTCATACGTAGTGGATCGTATAATAGCCCGTCTTATATTTTCTATCAAATCCATAGATGTTCAAAGATAGCGCTGTACTTGAACAAAGAAATGAAGTTCAGCCACGCCCACTTATTAAAGTAGGACGGAGTGTCACATGATCCGTTTCAGGCAGATTGTTGGGTACGTTTTTAGGCCTCGTTTTTATCTTTTTATCTTCAAAATTTCTCAATTGGATTAGGATCAACTTAGGTCGCTATCCCATCGGAAGTGAAACTCCAAAAGCTAAATACAGTCAAATCTTCTACCGATGGATGTACATTCATAAGTATTTCAGTTATGTTAGGATTCGTCGTGGGTGTCGTGACTCAAGTGATTAGTGTACTATTGTCGTGGGAAAGTTTCTCAAATAACAAATTGCCCTTCGGATGCGGTGCCAAAAATCTTTATTTTCTTTTTTATGATATGGAGTACCTCAGGCTTATTCGATTAAAATTGATGTTCCCTATTAAAGTTCAGTTTGAGGTAACGGGCTTCCGACCCATGACGAGTATCTGCCATGACGCTCCATCGATCCCGGGTACGTTGCTTGCACTTGTGTAGACCAAGGGCTCTGGCATCCGCCATAGCGGAGGTTCGGTTTTCCTTGCCATCTCGAATCTGGGGTCTGTGAGTCGAAGAACCTTTTTTGAGAACACTATTTTCCATTCGGTCGATGTGGGCGAGCTGGAGTAAACAAAGTGTTTTGGCTTGTTGAACTACAATCAATTCTTGGTGCACCTCATACAGTTCATGGTTGTATTTTCGGCTCTATTCGTCCTCCTCGCATACCGCACCCAAAATTTAATGGAGAATTTTTCGCAAGAAAATGTTTAAAGTCTGATCAGCTTTCCTTTTCCTGGTATTGTCTAACACTCCACTTAATATAAAGAACTAGTAGTTTTAAATTGTACAATTCTTTGGGTAAGTTTTCCTCGAATCTCCTTGTCTCATTGTATGTAACCTCCTTAATTACTTGGAAGTAACTATTGCCAACAGTAACGATTTGCCCTAGTGACAGATTTGTTGACACCTGTCCTGTCCGCTATCTGTTCCAGCACCAAATTGAAGAAAGAATATAACAGCACCATGCCGAAATCCGATGCATGTTTGAAATAGTTCATAGGAATCACGCGACACAGCTGGATTCGATTTGACAGGATCCTAAATTCGGTAATTGCCTTGTAAAACTCAAAACAATGAATGCTCTCATATGTGCTCTCATTGTAGTCGGTAAAGAGATGGTGAGTCTTGACTTGAAATTCGTTGCAAAATTTTAGTGGATCGTTGCGAAAATTTGGTCGATCGTTGATCTGTTAATCTAGAAGTATTGCAAGAAGGTTTCAGACGTTAACACAATACTTTGGATGAAACATATAAGAGACATTAATCCGCGATATGCCGCGATAGTTCTTGAAAGACATAGGATCGCCTTTCTTAAAAAAATTAAGTAAAAATGGAATGCATTCCAAAAAATATCACATTGACTAGTTTCAATCTGCATGAAAAACACATACAATGAATTTTAATTCCTTTTAACAATATAAATAGCATTTTTCTCTGGTAGGTACGCTACCAACCTACCTACCATATACACCATAACTCATATTGTTATTCAGATATGCCTGACTTCTCTTATTTTTGTCTACCTTCGTTATAATAAAACACTGAATTCAAAAATAAATCCGTCCGTATCCAACACTTGAGAATATACATACATATTCAACTGTACATATATCTAACTTCCCATTTAATCTTCGGAAGTTGTCACAACAATCTGCAGGAACTGTGCGTTTGCTTATTTCCCCATAGAATTGCTAAATTAATATGTATTACTACTTGTCACCACAGTTGTCCTTGTTAGCATTTGTTCTCTTTCGAAACCTTCCCTTATGATAAATTGCCAATTTTGACATTTCTAAAATACATTTTTTATATTCACCCCTTCTCAGCTTTAAATCATTTTAACACAGCACTCAATATTTCATGCCGCCCTGATTTCTTTCAAGGTTTCACATGCATCCCTTTAAACGTTCCTTTCTCCCTTTAGTTGTCTTTAAATGAGTAAAATCCGCACAAAGGAATTTCAGATCCAATTTATATAAACATAGTATGTAATTGTATACCGACGAGAAAACGTGAATATCGACATCCCCAGGGCGTTATATTTCAATAAGGTGAACCATCAAGTTCGAAATAGACCAGACATATACATAGGTACATGCGCATATACGTATTTTTACTTTAAAATGTAATTATCCTTGTAACAATACGACATTCAATAAAAGAAAAGCGCGGAGTAAATACGTATAAACACGTATACGTGTGTCTGTATACCGAAAGCTCCCTACAAAAGTGTCAAAATATTGAATAAGCTAAGTATTCTCTCATCCCCAGCCACAACAGGACGAAAAACGGTTGATACGTATGCATACTATCCGGTTTTTTTTTATTGTCGTTAAGTAATTCAACTGACCGCAACGGAGCGTAACGCGAAATCTCCTTTTTCGACACTCGGCAGAGCAGAAGATAGGGTTCTCGTTATTGTTTTCGATGTTATATATTTCTACCCTATCCCATAGGGTATATTGCTTTTGGATGTAGTTTATACCAAAGAGAAATAATAAAATTTATATTTTCGGCCCTGTGACGCAGTGGTCGGATTACTAAGCTGGAGGTTCGAGGTTCAAATCACAGCCAACACCAAATATCTTTTCATGGCACCATCTCTCACGAGCGTGACAAGCATTCGAGATTAGAAATGTCAAAATGGCATTCAGCAGTCGACCTCTTTCTTTCGTGTACAATATACATACTTACATATGTACATATGGATAGCACGCAGAACACAAATGGTTGCGGGTAACTAGCTCTTGGAGACCTTGGGTTCCATAAGTTTTAAGTTTGAAGCTTTAGAATCTTGCACAGCAAAAGGATTAATATTTTTGAAATCCGCCAAAAACTTTTGTTGTATAAGTTTGAAATAATAATGTTTTTAGAAAAACTAATTCATTAAACTTTTGAGTAATCAACCGAAATAAATTTTGAAACTCGGTATCATACAAATCGTTCCAGATAGATTATAACACTTCTGTACCGTTTTTCCTCATTGCATTTTCGACACGTTTTCTTGTATACACACCCGGTCCGACATATGTATGTATGTATATTATCTGTCCAATTCTCTGAGCGGTTGTACACTTAAATTGAGATATTTTGCAGGACATTCACTACACTCCTACAAAGGCAATTTAAATACCTCCTTTGTTTGGAGATGTCTCTTTTGCTTGTGTATAGCACCTATGGTATTAATACTCGTAAGCAACACAGAATTTAAATTCAGTTAAATTTTTATGAAGGATAATCGTATCCTGCAGTAAGCCTAATTAAAAGTATAATGTAAAAGGCTTGGCAGTTAGATTAAAGTACTGCTGCTGTTATTAGGAAAATGTTTTTTCTTGGTGTTGAGAAAGTAATAAAGCGATGGAAAAGGGAGTACGCTTAATATTAAATTGTTTTGTTTAATACAATGGAGGGAAAAAGTTTCATAGAAATAATGAAATTGAGTAGCGAAGTAGAAATTTATTATTGCGCTTTTAGAAATCATATCGGTTTCAACACAAACGATATACATATGTATTTGAAGAAAAGGATAAATAATTAACATATACTTCAAATAGGTGAACATAATCGTCTGTCTCTCATGCTGTGATTTCTAATATGGTGAATGGTAACATCAGCAGAAACGACGCCTGTTTAGCTAAAGTTTAAAGGCAAAAAGTTATATCATTCAATCTGACTTTCACAACACCAGTTCAATATGTCAACAATGTCACTAAAGATTTGTGTTGTAAGACCGCTACAAAGACATTCGATCTGACTTTAAGGTCAAAGATTTCAACGCAAAGATCGGTAATAAAGACATTTTCGGTGGGACCATTGGCAGTTATAACCAACACAATATCACCTCCGGAAATGGTAATAGTGCATAGCATAATACATTGCTACATAGTTCTACAAGGTTCACACTTCTTAACATCCACAAGATTGAACTTGAATATCACCCAAGCTACCACAAGACCAGTTGTAGCAGAGCTAGAAAAGTCATCAGACACGTTACGACTGATGTGCTATATTTCACACTACCACTTGCTAGAAACTCGTCGTTGGATACTATATTAAGTATTAAGAGGGGTACCCAGGCTGGAACCTAGAGTCTGCAATGATAAATAAAGGAATTTGTAATGGAAACAAAAAGTATCGACGAATTCGATATTCTACTATCATCCCGGGATAAAATGAAATTGAGGTTACTAATGTCATGCTTGAGTCCCATAAGGTCACAAGACACGACGGCACTAACTCATTCATAAGACAGAAGGCCGCACCAACTACACATTAGTCTACTAACTGTCGTACACATACTGTATCTTATTAGAAATAGAAAATGTTTACCTAGCATTCACCTGAAAAAGAACCAGAAAACAAAATATTGTACATACATAAATGCTTAAATGTGCTTCCAAAGTAAACAGAACGGTTTAAAAATGAGAATAACTAAACCGACATGAATATTTCAGATCTTGATCGGCCGAGATGTTCTTCAAAATGTCGTTATAATCCCTTTGGCAAGTAGAATCAAAGTTTAGTTACGAAAGTTGCTATTTTTAGTCAAGGTGACCTCACTAGAAATATGTAGAGATTACGATTTGGAACAGAGATCTGAGGGGTTACAACAAAACACTTGCGTTTTTTTTAACCTTTACTTCAACTTACTTACTTGAATTTCGTGAAGTTGGAGCATAGATTCTTGTTATCGAGATCAACTTCAATGAACTTCGTGGTTGATAAGCGTTTGGCTGAAGTAACATGCACAAAAATTTGTGATTATTTTAGGATTGCTCGAGGACATGTTAAGTAGACTACGCACCATCAGTTTTGTGAGACTGATGCGAAAACGGAGAGTGTGTAGATGAATGATGAGTAGACCGATGCCACGACTAAAGAACTGCAGACTTTATTTTTTATGCGAAGCGAGTGTAGCGCTTAAGTGTACCAGAGTGGAGAAGATAAAGGGTTCTTCTGGACCACGAGTGAGACTAATTGTGTGAAACAATCAACCATTTCGGAGTAAAATATGTGAGAGTGTTATCGATGCTAATGCTCGGATTTCCAAGAAAAACGTTGAAATCGACATAAGTTAGGAAGCTATTCAGTTTTAAAAAGTATACTTAAGGAAAATTGAAATTTTTAGTACATGGTGTTTAATTGAGATTGTTGCATAATAATGTCAAGCAATTGAGACTTAAATTTGAAGAGAAGAAGATTATAATCCTAAGTTATTAGTAAAGCTACTTAATTGATAAAAAGACCTCTTTGTCTGAGGTGCAATTTGTAGATGTAACCTGGGATTCACACACGAGGAATATACATACTTTATGGCAAATTAGTTTGTTCTCATTTCCGGTTGTACATAACGATTAATTAAACCCCTCAACAAAAAAAAAATGTTTTTATTTGTGAAAATATAATACATTAGCTTTGAACTTTGTTTTTCTTTCTACAATAATGATAAAGTTTCTAGAGTTTTTGCATACTACATATATGTATACATAGTACTAACTGCTGAACACAATGGAGTGCAGTTTGCTGTGTCGCTATGCGGTGTTAAAATTCAATTTTTACAAAACCAACACTGCAGGGGTAACGGATGGTATTACAAAAACTTATTTGTAAATAAAAAGCATTACAAATTACATAATATGTTATTTAAAATGTTTGGCATACTTTTAAAACGAAAATAAGGAAAAATCCGTAAAATCGTGCGAGGACCTACAAAACTAAACTTTTTTCTCTATTATTAGGAACATTAAAGAAATGACAAACAAAAAACCTGTTGAAGGGTGTTAACAATGGAAGGAAAGGATTACGGTTTGTCTCTTTTCAAAATATATCTGAAGCACAATAACTTGATCTCCTCTAACTTGCTGAATAACCACATAAATATTTGGTCCAAATGATTTCTTTGTAAAATGTATCAATAAGTGGGTGTGGCAGTGGTCAAATTTGAAAAATGTTTATACTTGATAAGTAACTTTCATATCATTTACTCATTCATATATCATTTTGAAGCAAATATTAATATGTACATACTATGTAATATTTTAATCTCCCTTCATTATTATGGCTACATAAAAATAATATGTACATTGATTACATTCCAACTTTCATGAGACTCTACTACCTGGGGTAATTTCCCCTCCTGTTGATATACATATGTACGTCGGTAATGTAGCTTCAATCGTTTTGAACTAATCAGTTTAGCATATAAAAGGGTGGGCCATCTAGTGATTTCTTTTTAAATCATAGGTTATTTTGATAGTGGCACCTGTTTCCCGCACGAAATGTTGACAGAAAGACAGTATCATACCTCAGCGGAAATGAGTCGCTTTACACTTAAACAACGTTGGAAAATATTGAAAGCTTATTCCCAAAGTGAGTGCTGTGTAACCCAAACTTTTTTTTACTGGAATTGAAGACATGAATTTGGATGACCTTCGGTTCATGGAGGATGGCACGCCATGCCACACAACCCATGACACAGCTTCGAGCTTTTGCGCACCATATTTTAAAATCGTGTTATCAGCCGTTTTGTCGATGTCGATTGGCCGCCTCGGAGCTGCGATTGGATCCATTTGGACTTTTTTTTTCTTACCGATCTTATTCCAACAATCCGGAAACGATTGAAGCACTTAAGGTCCATATCATCCAAGCAATCAGTGAGCTATAGTCCGAAACCATCAACAAGGTCTTGGAAAATTGGAGGGAGAAAATGCGTTACTGCGAAGCCATTACATACATTATTACATTTTTAAAAAGAAACTTGTATTTGGCCCACCCTGTACAAACATCTATTTGTGTGCCAGCATATGTCTTTCTTAAAAAAAACCTGACTGCTTCAGCTGAAATGAGTTTTATGTCCTCAATTTATTCAGTAAAGTTCCAGATGAACATCTTTCTTGATTGAGAGGTCATTAAGGACTTTAATTTTTATTCAATCTCCTGCTTTACGGATTTCAACTTCTCTTCTTGTTCTAACGATTAATATCACAGTTCTACCGAACATAGAAGAACATTGGAAATATGTACATACATGTTCCAGTTAGAGCAGAACAGTTTGTTGGTATAAGGTAGACACAGTTCTAGAAACTGATCGACGAGCATAGTTCGACAATTGAGAAAGTTTAGCTAGACTGCCGCATGAAGAGCAAAGAAGTTCAACATATAGTGTGTGGTATAACAACCAGAAACGCGTTAAGGGATGAACCAAATTTAGAATCGATTCTAAATAAAATGTATACTTTGTTACTACCAAAGTGCGTATTATTATTATTGTCAATGCTATTATTTAGGCAACCTACATACATATTTACGTGGTAAGTTGAAGGTCAACGGGGGGTGTCGGAAATATGCCTACATTCTGTTACACTGATATTTTTGACTTGCTATTGATATTCATTCTCCTAACCTCAAGGTTTAAGTGGTGACTTACATATGCGGATGAACATGGCTCGATAGTTTACTCGATTGATACTGATCATGAATACTTGTACAATATATACTTCATATTAAACTTAATACACCCTTAAGATCCTATTCAGAATAATAAAAAATAAGTACATATGTATGTATAAAGTAAATCTTAATACTAGTATAGGTAGTACTAGAACCCTTTACTAGAACATATCGACCAAACGAATCAGTAAAACCAAAGTTGCATTCGCTAAAGTTTTCATTAAAGTATAAACAAAATTAATGAACTCAGCTTTAAAAACCGGGACCAAGCTGTAATTATTCTGTTTCTTGTGGCTTCTACTGTCTTTTTGACTTAACCAGACCAGTAGAATGTCAGTAAAAGAATTTAGATAACCGTTTGATCCTTTAGTGCAATTTTGTTGGCCTTTGTATATCCAGGTATAAATTTATGTTTAAAATCTTTCGAGCAAATTTTTTTAAGCGGTGACCTTTTGCCTTTCGTATACTGAGTCAGAAATGTCCCCTTTCCTTAGTGTTTCCATTGCATATAACATATGTTCGTGGATCCAACCGCTGCCTCCTAAATCTCTATCAATTTCAATATTTTCATGGGATGGTGACTCTGCGTGACTTCTGTAGGCATTCTAAAGTTACACGTTTCGCGTTTTCCATGCAATATGCAGTGAAAACTCGTCATGCTTGAACTTACAAAAGTACGAGTGAAAGCATCCGAATCTCGCCAGAAACCAAGTACCAATTCTCCGCATCACCCGTCAATCTATGTCCATGGCTGGTTTGCATGCAATTCTCCAGTTTTTCGTTCTCGATGTCGTCCTCTAGGATGTCGATTTTCACCGCCTACATTACCACGCATTTTCTCATTATGTGTATGTTTCCCACTGTGGCTCAGTTCTGTTCTCTTCATATGCCAGGATGTCTATTGGCGGTATTCTTACCACAATACAAACTGCACCACTAAAGGTAGTGCACAGCTAACTCTTAATGCAAACTCTCGGTGCACTACCGTGGTATATGATTGCATGCTTTAATTTGCATGGCTCCAGCCGAGATTGGGGCGACGAATAGGATTATTAATGTGACCACTCTGAGCAATTGTTAGCTTTGGACCATCTGTTGGCATTGGACATGATGACCGCAGGTGTAGATCTCGTATTTGCCTCCTACTGTCACGACGTGTAGTTTAGATGTAATTTTATGTTCGCAGAATGTGATTTCTATCTTCTTCCCAAGTTTATAAGAACTACGTCGGTTGTACGGTAATGACAATTCCAATACTTGAATATACTGGTTCACGGACTTCTGGCATCCAACACTCACCTTTGGCAGCAGCCTCGTTCGTAATCAGCCAAATATCTAGGGAATGGATTGGCTTCCTTTACTTGGAATCAAACGTCCAACTTCATCATGGTTATCTTATGTCCTTGGAGACCAATCATATATCGACCTCATTTCAAAACAGTTAATGCACTCCAACGATATAGTCCATTCCCAGCAGCTTTTTGCAAAGGACATCTCAGTAGGTAGATTCCAACTTGGGAATTATATCACATAGCTTGTCCAATTCTCATTGGAGATGTTCATCTTTCACAAATTGCCGGCTTATGACGTCAATACTCGTAAGTGGTACCCTCTTTCCTGGGCGAAACGATTTCATAGCCGAATACTTTCAATTAAAAATGCTGTCATCCTACTGACGGAATCAGTTTCGCTTTCGCATTGCTTCGCGACCTATTAGTCCGTGACGACCTTGAACTGTCTAACAACAAGTACGGAATAGTATTCCGACCAAGCTGGATTAGCAGTCGTTTTAATAGAAGCCCTGTGCTGGCTATGATCAGAGATCTAGATTCATCTAGATTCCATTTCACACATAACTCCCCAGCGATATGGTAATATTTGTTGATCTTCTTGTAGTAGACATTAGATAGATTCTTCGAACGACGACGGACATACTAAAGACTAAAGTTTCAAGACATCCGCGTCCCTTTTTCTTAGCGCTTATCATGCCAGTATCTCCGACATCCATCAGAACCATCTAGATTAACATTTTTTCGTCCGCAAATATAACTTTGGTCCATTTTTCATTCCAAAATTGGTACTTTTCCGCGAACTCCAATCTAGCAGTTTTGTGACGCATTGTCAGCTTAGGTTTCGGGATACGTTTAACGTATTCCAAGTTCGTATCTGTTGAGTACGTCTCATTGATACATTGAGATTAAGAGAACGTCGGATTTCTGAAGAGCTGTTTGATTTGTTGGTACCTAATCTGTTAATCTCCCGAATATCCCTTGCAGATAGAACAGCTTTTCTTCCTGTATTTTTTTTTTAACATTATTTTCGCCTAATTTTAAGCAGTTAACTACTACTGTTTTGCTTCTCTTCACTTGAGCAGCAATATTCCTAGTTGTCATTCCAGATTGGCGATACATAGCACTTTCTACTTTCTCTTTTTCCGATAATTGTTTATCACGACCCATTTTCAATCAATTTTCATAAGACTGCCAAATAAAACAGCTCAAATTAGAACAAAATGTACCCAGTTTATATTATTATTGTGAAAACTTTTCCGAAAAACACATGTGGTCTTATCATTATTTCGCACAACAATAATATTTCGTTTTTCGAATGAACAAGAAAAAAGGGCTCAAAAAGTGATAATTATCATTACAATGTAAATATGTAATCGAACAACGCAAGACAACATGACCCTTTTCCAAATGCATCGGTGAAAATGTAGCAACTGTGCAAACACTCTCCCAAATATCTTATTTAAAACGCAAAAGGATAGATTAAATATCATGGTCTTATCATTATTTCGTGTAGTGTACATTGTTCTGTTCCGTCGTTTATCTAAAATGGTTATATCAATGCTCGGTCTTGCCGTATAGAGAGTTCAGTGAGAGTAGAATTTTGGCTCTTCATTCTCAACCACTCGTCCGTATTAGTTCTCTTGAAAATATATATTTTGGCGCGTTCTTTTCAAAAGTAAATTGTCGCGATGTCACGTCCAAAGGGCTCCACTGTTTGGTAAGTTAAAAACTAAAGTTTATCATTCAATTTGTTATTCAAAAGTTATTACATATGTATGTTAATGTAAAGTCGACGTACTGTAAATTGTAAAATTTTGTGAAGTTATGTGGGTACACGAACTTGTACTTACTTTGGCTAATTGAGAAAAATCTTCTACAACAGTAAACCTTACCAAAAACCTCACTGATGCGCACCTGAAATTTTTTGTGAACAATAGCGATGCAGATCTCTTTAGTCTTTAATAACGATGGTGACTGGAGTGTATATTATTGGGATATTTTTAGACTTTAACATGGATATTGCGAGTTTGAATTAAAGGCTTCAAGACTCAAAACGGAAAGGTAGGACAATAATTAAAAATATTCCTCGATTGCTGAATGTCTGGTAACAAGGTTTATCAATGTTTTAAAGTTGTGCTGCTTAGATTCTATCTTTCGTTCTGGATGTGCCTCTTATTTTGAGTCCCTTTCCAAGGCACCTAATTACATTTAACCCTTTCGGTACGGGAGACGAATAATAAGTCTAAAATGTTTATAATGAGTTAATCTAATGGAGACATGCATATCAACTAATATTATAGCCTTTTTTGGATTGCCCCTTGTCAGGGAAAAAAGTCCGATCAGTCCTGACCAAGATCGGATGGAACATATTTAACCCAATTAAAGTGAAAATTGTTGATCTTAGGGCTCTATGAAAAATTTTTTTTTTGGTTGCGCCAACGGATGTGTAATCTTCTTAAGATACCAGTAACCCGGGGTACTGGCATGCACGATTCTCAAACCTGAATATTCGATGCCAGGAATACGCCTACGTACTAACCCACACCCTACACACTTCAACCACTCTCCCCGCGGAACTACCGTTAAGTATTACTTCGCGGGGCTGATTAGCACTTTATGCTCTTCTTAACCTGTTCGACGTTTCTTGTTCTGAGGGGGCTTCCATTATTGTTAGGTTGCTCTTCTTGAGCCTTTCCAGCCGCCGAAGTTCCTTTATGATCACCGCTACTGTTTGTTTCACAGTATTCCATACTGCGTTCGATATCAACATATGGTTTACAATGTTCTCCGGAGTTGGTATTTCTCCAATTATTTCCTCAAGACCTCTGCGTTCTAAGCGAAAATGTGGGCACTGAAAGAGCACATGCTCTGCATCCTCTCTGGCCTCTTCACAGTTAGAGCAATTTGGAGATTCATCAAGCCCAAACCTGCTTAGATAAGCTCTGAAGCAGCCGTGTCCGGTTAAGAACTGGGTGAGACAAAAATCCACTTCTCCGTGATGCCGGTCCATCCATTTATGTATATCCGGTATAAGTCGATGGGTCCATCTTCCTTTCGTTGACTGATTCCACCTTTCCTGCCATGTTCTCATGCTTCGCTGTCTTTCTGCCAGCTTAATATCTTTGACTGGAGCAAGGGGTTCCTGGATTTTGGCGTCATAGGTCTTCTGTAGCTCAATAGCCAAGATATCCGCTGGTAACATTCCCGCAATAACACATATAGCATCGTCGGATACCGTCCGAAAAGCGCAACACACTCTCAGCGCGCACAGTCTGTTGACGGAATTAACTCTGCTTGAGTGGGACTTAATATTCACTGCCTTTGCCCATATTGGTGCCGCATACATTATTATTGACTGCGCCACTCTTGACAAAATTAGGTTGTCTGGGTCCTCCAATGTTTCTCATTATTCTGGATAAGGAAGTACACACGCGACCAGCTTTGTCGCACGTTATTTCAAAATGTTCCTTGTAAGCTAGTCTAGCTAGTCAATCATCACACCTAGGTATCTGATCACCGGTTTTGACGTTATATTTTGGTTGCCTACCCTGATGGTGATTGCTTCTCTTTTCTTGCGGCTGCTTACTAGTACTGCTTCCGTTTCATGTTCAGCGAGTTCTAACCCGACTGCTGCCATCCACCGTCTTACTTTTCGGATACATTCATTTCCAATGTCCTCTATTTCTTCCAGATGTTTTGCTGTCACTACAATTGCAATGTCATCGGCAAAGCCTATGATTTTTGCTTCGTAGGGGATTTCAAGCCTCAGCACCTCCACAAGATAGGACCTAGTACCGATCCTTGTGGTACTCCGCCAGATATGTGGTACTGTCTTACCCCATCGTCGGTATCGTAAAACAGGTACCGTTTCTCGAAATAATTTAATATTATTTTGATGAGGAACCCTGGCACCATCATTTCTCTAAGTGAGTACAAAATATGTCCCCAGTTTGCAGAATTGAACGCATTTTTGACGTCCAGTGTTATTACAGCACCGTATTTCTTTGCACCTCCTCTCCATCTTCTGCCCTGGATAGCATCTTCCAAGATTGTGGTTACCCTCCGTATAGCATCGATTGTAGAACGGGCTTGTCTAAATCCATACTGTTCGTTTGAAAGTCCCCCGGCTTCATGTATTGCTACCTGCACGATAGGACGAGACTTTGTTTCTTCCACTGAACGTGATTATAGGCATTAAGATAGGATGAAGCTGCAAAACAGAGCTCATCTCTAGATTTTGTGTCCCTTTTGTTGGTCTTGTTTTGCGGTTTTTTGATTAAATTTAAAATGAGAATAGCTAATTTCATTACGATGCCTGTCTTGTTTCTTGTTCAATTCCCTTTACGTAAAACGAACCTTCGTTGACTCCATAAGTTTACCTATTTTAATTGATGAATTTTTGAGGATATCTACTTCATTTGGGCTAAGAACACCAGACGTTAGGTCATATATTGTTACCTAGTTTCGCCAAGAATATCCCGTGCAATTTAAGTGCAAGCAGACTTCCCGACAATCTTCTTCGGTACTAGAACTGATAACCTATAGTCTGTGGGTACTAGGTTGTAATACTCTTAGATACTATGTTTAGGTCTGGATGTGGCTCTTACAGTCTGTGCTTGCAGCTTGGGAAAAGATTGGGGAGTGGGACATATATGTAAGCCCATCAGTAGGTGGAACATATTTAACCCACTTAAAGTGAAAATTGTTGATCTTAGGGCTCTATGAACATTCAGCTCAGCTCCCTCGTACGAATATATTGATGTTCGTTGGAGTTATGTTAGATAGAGATATTTAAAAACGATTGTAATATATCAGAGAAAAGTTACTGGATGAGACTTCCTCTCAGTTGTAACGACAGAAGGTGTTTTCTGTTTGGGATGCTTTCCCATACTATCTAATCCACGGCTGAAGACCCCCCCGGATGGGAAATGGGGTTGGAAGCAGAGGTGGTTTTAGTTTGGGTTAAAGTCCCACACTCCGGCTTTCGTGGCTTTCCACCTTCCTTAAAAAAAAAAAAAATGTTAGATTCGTATTCATTACTAATCGTGTTACACTCAGTTGCTTAGATGTCCTAAAACTAAGGGACCTTGAAGTACTCTGTCAAGTTCTTCAGCACCAACTAAATCTTTTACGTCCAATCAAACCAAAATGTGTACATATGTATGTACATAATGATACACATGTGTGACTAAAGAAGAAAGAGAAAAACTTTTATATCCGGCCAGATCTCTTCGCCTCTTCATAAACAAGGCTGTGAAGTGTAGAAAGTGACTTTAAATTAAGTTAATACCTACACCGAAGTATATCACCTTTATACACACCTATGTATCTAACAACAAACACTTCCATCCCCTCAGACTCCCTACAATAAAATGTTATTACACAATTTTGAAAATTGGCAAAAGCGGGGATGGCTTCTATTGACGGTGAAGAGCACTCACAGTACCAATTTTAAGGATTCTTATATGTTTGTTCTTGCCTTTGCGGTCTCGCACCACATTTGCATGTATCTACTCACACACTTAACACACATGTGACGATCAACCCTTAACTCACCCAACCACCTTCTATGTCAGCGACGAGACGTCTACATTAGTTCATGTCATCGTTTTATGTAAGTATGTATATGCATGTGTACCTGAGTGGGAGACACTTTTGAGAAGAGTGAGTTTGCTATCTGACGGTTAAAACTTTTGTACAAAGTGTTATTCTACGAATCACAGGATGTGGATGTGTAGGTATGTGATTGAATGTGTATGCATTCAGGCAATGTAACAATTTATTCCTCTTGTAATTACCAAACCACAATGTTACAAAATTTTTAATGAAGCCATAATTTATGCGCACTTCGTTTTGCCTCTTCCTCGTCTACTATTTTAGTCCTAGAAAAGGGCAAAGCCGATGATTTCAGCTTGATATGTGTGAATAGCGTGATGGGGAAGGGCGGAAGGATTTTGAAGCTGTTGATGAGACGAACTCGTTGCGTTTTTTCTAGTTGTTTATGAGTGGTTTTACAAGTTTTTTTTGTTACTTGTACCTTACCTCATCCTGAAAGTGTGTTACTATGACAATGTGCGGTAGGATGGCTTGTTGTGAGGTGCTTCGGTTCGGTTGGATAGGTTGCATTAAAATAAAATTGCGTTCACTTTAAAAGTGCAAAAGTTTAAAAATTGTTGAAGTTCTTGAGCTTAATAACAAACATTAAATCCTTTATAAAGATGAAGTTAACTTCAGGTGATATATCTAAAAAGATGTCAATAAAAGGTGTACTTGATGTCAACATCAGAAAGGATGGTATAATTTCCATTCTTTCTTCCCTTTTAACTGCCCTACAGGAGTGGACCTAGCACACTGAATGCGAACAAATATAAATACAAATTTTTAGCGCAACAGGTCTATGGAACACAGGGCCCAGCTTCTTACAACCATTTGTGTTGTGCGTGTTATACTTTTGGATGTTTGTCAGACGCTCGTGAGAGGTGGGGTTGTGAAGAAACTTTAAGTTGTTTTGCCTGCGATTCGAGAACCCCGAACAACGGTGTTCAATATCGATTTTTTAATCAGGAGGTCTTCAAAAGTGGGCGTGGCTATAGTCAATGTAAAGTGGAGATGGTTGTAAAATGATTACAAAAATGTATACAACATATTTTTCTTAAAAACCCAAATATGAAATTTTATTCTCCTAGCTTGAAACTTTAGACGTCTTGATCGTCTTCGCTATTGATATTGATCATGCATCATGTTGTATCCGATAATTTGACTTACTTTTTACATTTTTGCCGCTGAGGCAGAATTTTGAACAAATGATCAGTACTTCGTGGTCGAGTCGAAAAGATGATAGCAAAGCACTTTCCGAAGTGTCCCGAGAGAATCTGTGCGTGATGAAGACAAAATCGTAGGCAAGAAAATCTCCGAATGGATGTAGAATGTTAACAATGGTTCTGTGTTCCTTTCTGTTTGCCAAATCGGCATATCGTTAACCGATTGCGATGATTTTATTGTCTTGGACGTAAGTTAAATTTATTTTCTTTGTTTACATCGATGCACCTACGTGTTTTACATGAAAATCACAATGTACACTAATATCAATAATACCTTGGACATCCAATAGACGGTGTTTGGTCAACATAGACTTATGATATCTAAAAGATTAGTAGTTACGTCCAATGATTTCAAGACGTACATATTGCTTGGAGAAAAATATCAACCATCACCTCTTGACAACCTAATGGGAATGGACATGCGGAGAGGATGAAGAATCCCACTGACGATCCATTGAAGTGCAATGCGCAAGAAATTCTACAGTGTTGCAAAGCAGTGCAAGACCGCCTTCGAGTTGATATTTGAATAGCACGGAAGGCGACGTCAATTTGAGACAGTTTCTTGCAATTGAAATCTCGAATGCAAGAGCAGGATCGTTAGCAGTTAAGGCCCGAAGTGAAAAGGAAAACACCAGATGTTCAAGAAGATAACAAGACCTATGATCTGAGGAATACAAAGACTTGGGTAAACTAATTTGAATTCAAAATTATTTTATGTCTCTTGGTCCACGAGGTAGTCAAAGTGTGTGGTTACGATCGATGCTTAGAGAACATGACAAATTCAAAAAATTATTGGACGGCCGTTAGCTACGTACACTTATGGAGAAAAAAATAAATACAGGCATGTGTCTTAACATAGTGTCCACTTTTTTGGTCAATGATTATAGTTACCCGCTGTACTGCATATCCATTGACAAGTAGCTAAAGGCGTGTACTTTGCACCATTAGCTAGATGAAGAACTTGGCTGTACTACTTGCACAATTAAACAAAATGTTGAAATTAGTGTGTTTTTCGGTGGACAATAAAATAAATACGGATGCGGATGTATGATAATATTCATTGAAATTTTTAATTTTTTTTTGGTATAAATAATTATTATCTTAGTACCTGGTCGCGTGACCTTTGTTTTTTATTACTGCTGCACATCTCTTTGGCATAGAGCCTACTAACTTTTTACACATGGTCAACGGAATAGACTCCTACGCTGCCTTTACCTCCTGCTGAAATTCGGTTCTATTTCTAGGTCTTGTTCTGGCTACAGCATCCTTCACTTGTTTTCACAACTTTTCCAATGGATTAAGATCCGGTGACTGTGACGGCCACAGAAGAACTCCTATTACTTTTGAAGAAATCCATTTTTTTGAAGTTTTATCGGTATGTTTTGGATCTGCCTGTAATGTCCAAATTGGGCAAACATTTTCTTCTGCATATGGAAGAAGAACGCTATCCAATATGTTTATGTAGTCTTCTTTCATCATTGTCCCCTCTATTAAACGAATGGGACCGACAACGTAGCAGGAAAATCCGTTCTAACACATTATGTTCCCGCCGCCGTGTTTCACTGTCGTTTTCGGGTAGCGGGGATCATATGTAAAATTGGGAGGATATCTTACAAATCGTCTACCATCAGACCTAAACAAGTTGAATTTGTACTGGTCAGTCCAAAATGTATTTCTCCATTTTTTTTTGGCTCTCAACACCAGACCAATTTTGGTGCTGAATAGCGAAATCCATTCTGTTTCTCAAGTGTCTCTTGTTGTGGAGTGGTACATTTCTTGTCGATTTGGGTGATACATTGTATTCTACCAATCTTCTCGTTACTGTTCTTAATGATACATTTGGATTTAGCTTTTCCAAAATGACGCCTGTTGAGACAAACTGATTCTTCTTGGCTTCAGAGACAATCCTTCGGTCAATTTCTTTGGTGATGACTTTCTTTGAAGATGACTTCAAGTCCTGTCGTTGCCGTTGTTCTCATTGCACTGGACAGTCCACGCTTTGTACCTTTGCGATGGCTTTTAGATTGGTGGCCTTGGTGATGGCTTGCCACCATACATGGCTTACAAGGCCTGATGAACCCTAATATTGTTCGTGGGTTTCGCTGAAGTGACGGATGCTGATGCATGAATCACAGTCAAGTTTCAGTATTCTACAGGTAGTGAATTGAAAATTCAAGATATATTTGGAAGGACAGTTGTTGTCTGAAGTGGTTGATGTGTTGCAAAACTGACAATCGCGGACTGCTTGCCCAAAATTGATTGTGTGTGATCTACTTAAGAACAATGCAAAATCATTATAGGAGAAACTAAGCCTTTTACACTTTCGCAAATGTGCACTACCAGCTAAAGCATTTACTTAATAATGCGAGTATCAAATTACGAGTAAATGTGTAAGTCATATTCTTACATGTACCTTCATCTTAAGCTTAAAAGAAGACAAATGTAGCTACGTGAACGAGAACCTATGTTACACCAGTTGGACGAACTTTTTGAAAACAGTCCCATTCGTGTTAACACATGGTTGCCTTTCTATAACTTGCCCGTGCCGATGGGTTTATAGCTACCCCCTACGGGATGTTTAAAGTTACGGTACGTACTTACCACAATTTTGTCAATTTTCACTCTTCGTTCACGATGCTCACATTGTCATGCCTCCAAAGCCAATTACCAATTTATTCAAGGCAACGAGATGAGTTAAAGGAAAACTCTTCCTCTAAGAATATGCTTCCCTGTACATAAATATGTACATTTACACCTATACATGTGTGACACCAGCGAATATCATCAGCATATTAGCAACCCATCAAGCAGACTCATTTCAATTCCATCGGCATACCAAGTTATTCTCTTACGCAATCACACGTCCAATAGTCTTTTCCATGCCTAAAAATCATAACACACACATGAAACCGTAAAATTCTTCCAGAGAAGCAATTGTGTGTGCGTGTTCACACGTGACACAAAATATGTAAACACTAGCAAGTCTACTAATGTATGGCCTGGCCATAGACATTTTAAACAGGGTAAACGTCTCCCCAAGAAAACCCTAGGCACACAAGGACGCCCATTAACACTCGCATACTTAGGGGAGTTAGACACACATTGTTTTTGTATTAAAGATTGGATGGAAGAGGAAACGTATTTTTCACAGCCTTCACCAATGACTCTGGCATCCTTCGTCAAGTGGTGGCAATTCTAAAAAAGTGGCAACATCTTATCACGGCGGCTACTGAGTATCAATTTCTAGAGAGACTATCTGAGCACTACTTCGAATCCAATCGCATTATTAAATTGACTTTTCCTAATCAAATCCCCAGAGGTACATACATATCTGCTTACACCTCTGTATCACTTTGTAATGCACACTGAAACATTTACTTTGTTGCATGTATCCTTACCGCTTTGAATCTCTGCGACGATAGCAGAGTACTCGACACCGACTAGATCCAGCATGGCACGCACACAAAAACATGTTAATGAATGACACTTGGAACATTTACGTAGAGGGGATGCGCCCGAATGAAGGAGTTGCAAATGAATTAAATGCAAATGCGCCTGCATCATGCCTAGAAAAGCGGCGTCATTACAATACTTTCAAGCACTCGCCACCTCCGAAACAACAGGCAAAGGAGAAGGAAGAGTAGGGATAGTTCTTGTTAGTCGTCGAGAAGTGTTTACCAAGGACAAATTTAGCAAATTCAAATTCGAAGGATGCGGTTGCAAGCAATGTAATGTGAGAAGGATTTGCTTTAATAGCAACAACAATGAGAAGCAGCACGGGCACACATTCCCTAATACTATTCAAGCGCATCAACAGAAGATGACTGTGGAAGGAAATTTAATTTGTGCACTTCAAGAGGGTGCACATTGGGGCGGGCGGTAGCCTAGACTGTGATGTAACCAGAAGAAGGCATCTCCACACCCAGTGTGCTGTAATAAATTGAAATTGGAGATTTGTTGCTGTTGGGGTTTCATAAGGTGAGAATTTAATTTGTTGATGGGTAAATATTTCCACTTTGATAAACAGAGCTCGATTACAGATTTGAATAATATGTGTGTATGGTCAACAGCACTGGAAGTGTTTCACAGAAAGTCAACCTCAGTTTTATTGGTTGACCGATTATACAAATATGAATGTACACTACACCGCTCATAAGTTATAATACTCTTTTTCTCTTCAGTAAGTTCTAAAAAAGTTGGCTGCATTTTAAATAGTATTAACGTTGTAACTAACTAACTAACTGCGCCTGCAGTCCTATGTTAATTTATATTTGAACATGTACCAATAGGGGAAGTATCGGTTTCATAAAAACTTTCGAGATCGATGCTTATATTTCATGATAAAAGATACGATTTCTTCTTTCCTTGTACCAGCACTACTAGTGTAGGCGCGCACTGTAGATAATGTGTGGATGAATTAGAGGTAATGTGAGTACATAAATACTTTGTCCTAACAATTTTTACTTGCACCTACACCTATGGGGCAAGTATTGGTTTCCTGAAAATTTTCCAAATCGAGATTTTAATCAAACTGAGATAGAAAAGTTCGCCAATTCTGTCCTTCTGTCTGTCAGTTTGTCTGTATGCTCCTAAATGGCTGGAAGGATTTGCTTCAAACTTTATGTCTGGAGTCTGTTCCGTACGACTTTAGATTAAATGGATTTTCTCGAAAACGATATTTGGATTAGTTTAGGTTACGCAAACAGATGTTATACCACGTTTTGCGTGAAAACTTCGAACAACGGTAATATTGAACCGGCAAGTAGGCTATTTCTTCGGCAAGTAGGCTTTAAATTAATATTTAAAATATAGAAGATATGTCATACCAAATTATGAAACAGCCAGGGCTACATTTTTAACCTTTTTATAATTTTAATTTTAGGACCAGCAATTGAAAAAAATCATTGAAACATTATTTCATTGACATTTCTCTCATAACATCCATTAAAAAGGATCAAACAAATGATAATTGTGGGCATTGAATTGTGACTAATTCATAAATGATTAGCATAAAGGTACAAGTACGTACGACCCAGTTGTGCACTTTATTTTTATTTTTTTTCAATTGCATGTACATAAAATAGTGGAATTATGAAAGAGTTTTCCGTTCACATTGAATTTCCCTCTTAAAACTCAAAGCCATAAAAAATGGAGACTTACGTACAGAAATTCCTTAATCATTGTGACTAACTTTTTGAAGACGTTTTTTTCAGCGCAACGAGTGAACATTTTACCCAACAATCATGAAAATTCATCGAATCTTTGGAAATTTACTAATTTTATTTTTAATATGTACATATATGCAAAAATCATAAGTTTTGGCAGCCCTATAAGGACTGTCACATTAGTCTGAAGTCACAACAGTTTGAGGGTTTACAACAATTTAATCGAAAACCGGAAAGTGTGGACGTGTAAAGGATTTCAGACACATTACTTAAAGAGTTAGAACATACGAATCTTAACCTCAAGACTCTCATAGAAATTGGCGATACACATCACATAGACCTCACTGCAAGAAGTATTGTGACCGATTGAAAAAACCATTCGTTCCAAAATAATATATTCTAGGCACCTTCTTAGATGTTAAGGGTGCCTCATCCATATTGAATCGAATCAGTGTATTCACCACTCCAGTTCTACAACACTGCATTATTATTTATTACATTACTGCTATTGCTTCGAATGTTTAAGGATGTTACATGAAAAATATCATCAAAATCGTATTTTGATGAAATCGACCTCAAAAAAAGTGGCTGCATATGGTACAGGGGTGAATTGTAAAAAATCTGAATATCACAATAAATCTATTTTCAATATTTCTTTATGTTACAAACTATGTATTGAACTTGATATATCCTTAAGTTAAGTTAGATGAGCCTGGATGTTTGAATGACCAGCCAATATGTGAAGAACACAACAGTTTTGGGATTCCGTGATATCGAGAATTAGAAACATTTAAAAAAAAACTTTTTCCCCATGAATGTAACTACTTTCAATGAATTGCATATAGTGACACCGATGGCTCAAAAACACGTCACAAATATGCGAAAGTCAATTTCCACATCTTAGCGTTTAGCCTTGACTTATAGATGTTTAGCAACCGGTGACTATTTCAAATCGCTCTCAAAACCCCTTGTACAGAATCAGTCATAGTACCAAAACTCTGCGACGCGATATACTCGTACATATGTATGTTG
Source organism: Xylota segnis (assembly GCA_963583995.1). Classification (NCBI taxonomy): domain Eukaryota; kingdom Metazoa; phylum Arthropoda; class Insecta; order Diptera; family Syrphidae; genus Xylota; species Xylota segnis. The sequence continues at coordinate 16,185,907 of OY757239.1, forward strand.
CTGTTAAAATTGATCCAATATTGGCGTCTGTGGTTGTTGCTCGAGTCGTCAACTGGTTGACGGAATTGAGCTGTGGATTGACGCTTGGGTTTCAATTGATTCGTTTACACGATTGATGTAATCGCGTAAATTTTGGTCGACCGAAATTTGGGTCAATCGAATTGACGTAGATTGACGTACAAAAATTGCCCCTTTACACGATTGATGTCGGTTGGACTTTAAAATAAGGTGCACGACTGGGCCGTACAAACTTGCACCTATATCTAAAATTCTTGTGTGTATTTGAGGTAAAAAGAAATAAACGAATATATACCTACATAGGTTTACATATGTAAGTTGACTATAAGTAAACCTTCGTTCTTCAGATTGGCCAAAAACGTTAGCTATCAGCTGTAGGATTTGATAAAGCTATGGAAAACCAAGCAACGTCGGAACTATGTTATTTTTCTTCAGTTTCACTCATAAATTCATTGCCTTTGAACTCCGGTGAGTCCCTAAAAAAGTAACAATATTTTCTTTCTCTCTCTCTGTCTTTTAACCAATGAAAATGATATAAAACCTGCATCGTAAGGAAAAAAACGTTTCCATGACAACAGCTGTGTTCTAGGAAAATTTTTTGGTATATAATTTTGAAAATCGGTTCAGTAGGAAGGAGTTGAAAATTGTGTTTTTGTTAAGCTGACTGCAAGAGAAGTGAAATTTTAAGCAATTTTGACGAAAAACGTGGTATGCCATCTTATGGAGTTTTGTAAAAGAAGCCTAGATATGAAAATAAAACAGTATCGATCGAGAAAAGTTTTCGAGAAATCGAATTTTTATGAAGTTGACTTTAAGTAAAACAGTTTTGGTCAAAAACGTTGTATGCCATCTCATAGAGTTAAAATTTAATAAAAATCGTTGGAGCCGTTTTCGAATAAATTGACTCCAACTGCTCGATTTCGCGAAAAATACCGTTATACTAACTGTTGGCCGAAAATGTGATACAGTTCCTGATAGGATTTGAGACGTTTAATCTTATGTGAAAATTTTAATAAATTCGTTGAAGGTGTTTTCAAGCAAATCGGCTTTTAGTCACCTTGGTCCTAAGTACCGTTGTATCATACTTAGACCAAAACGTGGTACGCCATCATGTTGCATTACCTCGTACTAGTCCAAATATGAAATTTGAACTAAATCATTGAAGCCGTTTTCTCGCAAATTGGCTGTAAGTAAAGTACCATTGTTGGCAATTTTGGTAAGCAGAACGATACATCATCTGATTGCAATTGACTACACTAATTGAAATATGAAGTTTAATCAAAATCGTTAGAGCCGTTTTCGAGAAAGTCCCTTTTAACTAAAATCGGCCTTAAATAAACTACCCTTAATTTTGAGGTTAGAATGAAAATTCCGATTTCGCCTCTAGGGATTATCACACAGACTCTATATATGAAGTTGCATCTAAATCCATCCACTCGTTTAGGCTGTAGCCGCGTGCATAGACAGACAGACAGACAGACAGACGGCATTGGTGGACCTACTTTTTTGGACTTCTCCATTATAGTAAGGTCAAGTTTGATTAAAATCTCGAGTTCCAAATTTTGCACGAATACAATACTTGCCCTATAGGTATAGGTGCAAGTAAAAAGCATAAATATTGACCCAAATCGTTAATCGCGTAATCCTAGCATTAGGATGCGGTGTACAAACTGATTTTGATGTAATTTTCCGTAGGACATCCTCAAGCATTCGAAGTTATTTTATTAATTTGAAAAACTACATGTACCACATCCGCACTAATACAAAGGAATATTATACCATCCAATCCAAATCGAATGCAGCTTTTCTGTATGTTTTTATTATATAATACAATACTTCAATGTACATACATACATACGCACGTATATTTTTCTTTATTGTATTTAATGGTTTATGTTTTTGTGTAAAAAATTAATTTAAAAGTTACCCAATGTGCATCTTCAAATGATTGAAGGGGGTGGGAAATATTCATCAAAACAACCTTTTTTTAAAATCGAAACTTAAATCTACATGCATACAAGGAACATACCTTGCAATGCAGAAATAACTTTCTTTGTTCGTTCGCGTACATATTGAAAAGAAAGAATGCAAATTCTTAACATACTCATTCGTGCATATGTACATACATACATATAATCTATAAGTGCATGGTCTTGAATTGAAAATATATTTTTAGAGAGGAATATTAATTCAGTAACGCATCACTTGATCATGATGCTCCTGATGCTTTGTAAAATGTTCATTAATGCAAAATTTAATGAACTGATGCCCAAACATAACAAATAAAGTGCACAACTGGGTCGTTCGTATAACCTTTAATACCTTTTGCACGCCTTTTTGGCATGGGCATGGAAGCAATTAGGACAATTATTATGCCCATTGGAATTTTTAGCCATCCAATTTTAATTGCGTCAAAAAGGGCATTTGACGACGAGAATCGTTGTCCCCTTACCCATTGTTTTAAAACGCCCTACAGATTTTCTATCGGGTTTAGGTCAGGGTATTGTACAGGCCAATCTAGCATGTTGTCATTTTTTGATTCCAAGAACTCCTTTACTAATTTAATATTTTGGATCATTTCTTCTTCAGCATATAGAAGCATGACTGTTTCCAAAATGTTTTTGTCGCCAAGACGATCCATTATGCCAGTAATCTAATGTAGAGGACCACATCCTTGAGCGGAAAAACAACCCCACCCTATGGTAGAACCTCGCCCGTGCTTCAAAGTATATAGAACATGTTGTCGCTTATATCGAGAACTTGGTTCTCGTCGTACGTAGACAATACCGTTCGAAGAAAAAATAATTTTAATAAAACAGTCTTTCACTGGTGAAAATACTAGTTAGCGTACTTATGCGCAGATTCCAACCAGATTTTTAAGCAATAAGCAACATTGAGTAATACTGCGCAACCTAAACCTTTTTTGACGATGTTTCAAAGTCAACAATGGCTTCTTCACAGCTCGATATGCTTCTTTGGCACGTCTGCGCACAGTGCTTGAATGAATGTTCAAATGGAGATCCTTTAGGGTTAATGCAGTGGACGACCACCAGAATGTACCCTTAGAGGCAAATTACTTCCATATTTTGAAATAAACCTAGAAACTGTGGATTCGTGAACATTAAATTGTTTAGCAACTTCTCTTTGCTTCAGACCGTTGTAAAACGCCTCGAAAATACATATAAAAGTAATTTTTTTAAATCTAGTAAAATAAACGTGGTATTCACCATTTTTGATGAAATGATTTGACTATTTGGGAATTTTCACGAAACCTATTGGTAACCTACTGGTCTGTGAGACCGGGTGTGCTAAAAAATTCGAATAACTTTATTGTCCGATATTGTTTTTTGTTGCAATATCGAGTAGCATTGCACGTCCCCCACCATCAGTTCATATCGAAAATGCTTAGTGCTCACTTTGTATATTTTATTTATATTATATTATGTTTATATATTGGTGAAAAACCAAGTACTCTTGCCATAAATGTCAGCAATATTTGTGTCTTGAACACGTAGTGCGGTATTGCAGCACCTTAAAAAATTTAGTTTTTCAGACGTATTTTTTTTATATTTATTGTTTGGAAGGATACCTAATGTCCTAATGTCGAAAGACTAAAAAACGTTATTTTCCTTTATGAATATGTGATTTTTAATTTTTTTCCTAATTTTAAAAAATGTGTCACTAAAAACTGTATTATTTTTAATGCTCTAAATAAAATTTTTTGTAAATTTTAATATTTAAATAAAAAAGATTATGTTGGTAAAATATTCTTGAGTTATTGTCAAAGACCATATATTTAAAAAAAGAAATTGAACTATTAGTAACACGTTTCGAAATATCTTTCATTGAAAACCCTGGTGCGTGATCAAAGTCAAATTTGCGTCACCAATGGCGGGATATACAAATTAAGCCAAATTCGAGTAGCCTTCTTATTGAGGTTAGCAAATATATCCTGCTGTTAAGACCACAGTGTTGACATTTCTCCATCAAAGCTATGCCAAGTTTGATTAAAATCTCGGGTTCGAAATTTTTCAGGAAATCAATATTTGCCCTATGAGTCGTGCATATGTATATCGTACTTATGTATATCACTCAATCACCTAGTGCTGTCAAGATAATCAATGGTCATGTAGTCTAATCTGTGTAGGATCCATGCATATTGACTAGAAGAATGTAGATAATTACTTAGTAACCATAGAAGAGACGAGTTAGGAGAAGAGTTAGGTATATCCACGGATACTTTTCTGACAGCTGGAGTATATAGCGATCAGATAAGAACGATATTTACGTACATATATGAGCGTGACAACCACGCCTTGAGCTCGACCAAAGGGGTTGGCTTATTAGCGTAGACTAAGGATTTGACATTGATTAGATACTGAAAAAATACATTCATATGTATGTCCGCAGCCCTTTCTCAATCGAATTCGAATCTTTTAAATCTATGTATAGCATCGGCCAAAAACCACCAACATATTTCAAAAAGAAACTTCTAAATAAGAAAAGGAAAAATATTTAAATGTCTTTATGATGTTTAATTGTAATTTTAACTTGTTTTTTTTTTTTTAGTTTACATTTGTAAATTTGGATTTGATTTAATTACTACCATCAAAGCAGTTAATGCACAATTTCTTATGGAACATCTACAACGCGTTGAAGTTATTAGAAAATGGCATCTCATTAATAGTTATTGTAAAAACACAAAGAAATTTGCTTGATGTGGTTTTATTTTAACAAACAACAACTTTTATCTATTTGACTTCAAATGAATATATGTATATTACGTGCCATGATATCCCAGTAAAACTGTAAAATACGTTTTATGAAACTAAGCTTTTACAGTGGTAGAGACTCAAAAAACAAAAGACAACGATTTAAATAAAAAAACATACTAAAACTAAAGTCTTTAAAACTAAAGTGAACCATGCTGTCACTACGAAACGCAATAGTGAGGAATTGATTATATTAAATCACCGATTAAAGAGCTAACAAAATTAGTGCAAATGTTCTCTGCGCTGTCTGTTTGATTATGCCCCCTTCAAAACTCATTATATATGAAGAACCTTGACTCCTTTCAAATGATTTTCGAAATAAAAATGAAAATTCACCTCAAAGTGGAAAACAATTAAACCCTTATATTAACGTGCAGGGTTACGTTCCTAATCTTGCATACACCTCTTACGTACTTGTCCTTACTGCTTGCAAACACCCTCGCCGAAAACCCGTCGCTAAATTATTCCAAGCTATTCATAAAACGATGAGATGGGAGAAGTACAAAAGGATAGTCAGGTACATCCTGGAAAGGCGTAATCGTCTTTATCATCAGGATCATCGTCACACCCTCAAAATGTGTCAGTACTTACTTACATATACTATATACATTTGTATGTGTGTTTGTTGAGAGAAAATAAAACGAAAAAAAACACACACACTTCAAAGCAATTATCTCAATTTTGGAGTCACTTATGATGCCACTTCGTTTCACCACGATGATGGTGGAACAGTCATCAGCATCCTTTCTGTCTTAGAGGTGGCGCATGGCGCCAGTGGAACGTCGAATGGTGCTTATCATCATCATCGTCATGCCAAAGTTAAATAGAAGAGCCGGAATGAGAAGAGGAGATGAGTTAGCACGCATACAAAACATTGAAGAGAGAGTGACGATTAGACACTAGATTACTCTCATTCATAAGTGAGGTGTGCCACGTTGCCAATGCAGGTGTCGAAACGAACGTCAGGTGGGATATAAGGAGCCAGAAAACTTAGTATTCATAGTGTCGTTCCACTTTCTTTTCTCAGCGTTAAAAATCTCTTTTCGGAATTGTCACGAAAACTTCATTTTTCTACTCTTTCTCATGACGTTAAATCTGTCAATTCGAAGAGAAACGACATTGTAATCGAAGGCAGCCCCAGGGTGGAATAGGGTGAATCTGACACACTGATGTTTCTGATGTCGGAAGTTAAACTTTTGAAAAATCATCTTTCGGTCGGTTCCTTTGGAGGAAAATTATTCTTAAATGCATAGTTAGCTGGCAGATTCCTGCTTCTCACCCTTTTCTTTGGTCTTATTTCCTCCCGCTTCAATGCATTTCCTGAGTATGTTGTGATGAAAAGAAAGGAAAATAAATAGAGGAAAGAAAGTTCTGCGAAACTTTGACTTGCAACAAAATTATGCTATTTTCAAACTTCCTTTTTCTTTTTATATTAATACAAATTTGGTGACGTAACTTTAAATCACATAAGTCACAAGAGAAATAACTCTGCTTTAAGGAATATTTAACGAGAGCTAAAAGCAATTACCTATTGGTGTAAAGAATGTACATATGTATACCATATCTGCAATTTCAATGCATAGTTCAGGACTTTTCTTAGTTAAGAAATTTGGCAATACAACGCCCCATCTTTGTGAAATGTGTATGCACCACGTTCGAGATTCATTATCAGTAAACTTGAACTTGAATTGCTTGCATGTGCAGATATACATACACATATATGTATCTATGCATGACACTCCGTGATTCGCATACTTTAAGATGGATAAACTTTCTTTCGTGAGCATAATGTAGCCGTGCATTTGTAAATGCATTTCCTGTCGCACTGTGGCAAAAAATATAACAAGTTTCCTCCTCCCATTTTCTTTATACATTTTTCTTCGGTTTACTTATTCTATCCTCGGAGTATATACTTATTTACGTACTAGGATTAATATTAAGACAGTTTTGAACACGCATGTGCACATACATATGTAGAATAATTGATTGTCACAACAATGCTTGAAACTCGGATGGATATAATTTGACCTGCATTGATGACCTTGGATTGGCCATTTTATAAGAGAACATGTATGTATGTTCGTTTATACATGCATATGAGTGAAATTCTTTTATTTTCTTCTAATAGACGTACGTATCGCTTTCCTTTCAACTCTGCTGATTAACCTAGTTCCTATTCCAAACTAAATCTAAATTTGTTAAGATGAGACAGGCTACAGCGCCCTGTGAGAAAGCTCATGTGATACTACATCTGACCTTCGTAATATACAAGTACTGGACGATAATGGCAGTAACACACCAAGTTCTACCATCCAGAGGCAGTTAAATGTTTTCAGTTCAATTAATTTTTTTGTCTGAATGGCACTGAGATAGGTTGTCCTCTGTAATGACGTTCAAGATTGACCCGTCTTCTTTTCGTAAAAGGAAGTTGTAGGATCAGTTTAGTAGAGTACTTTTTTGTTGCACTATTCCAAAACTTAAAGGAAAACTCCTGCCGGAGATAGTTGTGTTAATAACAAGTGTCATAAATATAACCAATGTTTATGTTCTTTAAACTGTTAGAATCTGTGTATATTGAATAGAAAATTCTTGATAATTAGTAACCACAAAAGGGAAGAGACGCACCAGGGTTATATCCATGGACATCTGTATCCATCATAACCTCACTACTGCCTCCATTTCTAATGAGCCGCCAGATTTCACATAAGACTATTTCCTTGGAACAGAGTGCAAATTTCGTTTACTTTGTTGTCATGTGTAATGCGTACTGACTCAAATGGAAAAGTGTAAATCGTCTAACAATTCTTAAATATGGTCATCAATAAGGATCTCCATAGGACATCAATAAGGATCGCCATCTCACTATGTAGTTAAATTATCTGAGTTGGGGATGAAAAAGACATCTATCTACATACCTCTGAGTCGCGATCACTCCCGTCAGTCGGATCATTAATATTACCTGTCCTAAGATTTGTGTGCCCAGTGCATGTGTGAAGAACCTTTCATAATTTGACTCTAAGGTCGGCGTTCTATGATGTGTGACTTAGGGAAAGGGCAGCACCTTGACAACACTGGGTACCTAAATAAAGTAGGGAACATCAGGAGCGAGGGCAGCCTTCACCTTCCATTGATATCCTCCGACATAATTGGTTTAGTATTTTTGCCTCTCCGAATGACGATATATGAACTCAGTTTAACAAGTTCGGACACGGCATTAAACAGTAGGCCCCTTCCATTCACACGCACAACATGAATGGTTGTGAGAAGTTAGGCTCTGGGTCCCATCGACCTGTAGCGCCAAGTATTTATTTATTAATTTTTTATTAATTTTTGTACATCATATGAAAAAAGCGCGCATACGACACAGTGCACATCTAAAATACGAATTCACTGCAACGTCTGTGGAAATTCTTGTTAATTCGAAACGTTTTGTTCATACACCGGCGGGAGGAGTGATATAACTCATAATTGATACAATGCACCACTAACAGCGTGGGTTGAAAACTACGAAAAACCGAACTGCAGACCATACCAAGGAATGTATTTATGTTACAACTGATATTTGAGCACATGCAAAATCAGACAGTTAGGTAGAAAGAAAAAATACAAGTTCTTGCGCCATAAACTTATGGTAGAGTCACCAAATGAATATCAGTTTCTAAAAGCATACTGTGATGACACCAAGTCGAAGTTGTACGAACAAAACAACTTGTTACTAAACACGCAAAGTGGGGTCAAACCAGATTTGTTGCTTTTACTTAAAGTATTCAAGCCTCGAAGAGTCCTTTGCACTAATAGTAGTATCTCATCTGATACTTATGCTTCACTGCTCGGCAACCGAATTATAAATACACACTTAAAAGCACAAAAAATCTTAAAGTTCCTACGTTGATAGGTTTCAATATGCCTAATAATTTTGTCTACAGCTGTACATAACGAAAAATCTATCATTTTCTTTACAATATTGCTGCATCATTTTTCTGTGGTAGTGTAGTCCGCTGCTAAGTCAGCCTTGTGGTCTAAAAGAAATCACATCCGTAAAGGGAAAATTGTTAAGTCCAAGAAATCACTATTAAGTTAGGGTTGTGTAATTACCTCTTGAAAATTGGATAACGACTTCATTTTCCACATTCATTTCCGAAATTCTTACAAATCTTACCAGGAATCCTGCAATTTGTACAGGTTTCGGAGAAATTATAACCACCATGTATTGTAACGCATGTTCGACTTTATAGCATTTAAAATAAATTTAATTACTTTTCGTTAAAGAGACTTATAATTCTGTTGTCAAGTTCATCTCTGAGAATTGTGTCTCTTCTTAAAACAATTCCTGAGTGGCAATTTCATGGGACTTTTTTCTACAACTTGTTGTTGTTACATGTGCTTATTGAAGTACATACTTGTACGCGCAAGTACTGCCCTATTTGGACAAATTCTTCCAGTAATAGTCCCAATAGGTCTGAAGTGAAAGCATTTCGATAGATTTGGAAATAGCAATAGATCTCGAGAAGCTATGGAACATATGGAAAAAAATATTAAGAAATCGAAAATATATTTGAAAAATAGGGCTAGAAAATGTAAAAAAATACAAACAGACCAATAATCCCATGCCAGGAGAAAGAAAGAATTGGCGGAAAAATGCCTTTAACTGACATCTGCGAATAATTTATGGCTTTTGTCTCATCCATAAATTGAAAATTATCTGCGGTGTGGAGACAAACAATAGAGACTTGTGTAACTAAAATCTAGCGCAAGCAGGATACTATGTTTAAACACTAAATTGTCCCCTTCATAAGAATAACTGCACAATGATGAGCATTTAAAAGTGAAATTTAATGCTCAAAAGTCAATTAAATTAATCACCGGCCATACAGGCTAGGTAAAGTTGAAATAACTGCTAGCTAAGAAACTCCAATCTTAAGGTGTGTCCACACCAAAGAAACATTTTAGAAACATTTGTTTTTTAAACTTTTTGTTTCTCAAGTATTGACGAGGATATTATTTAGTTAATAAAACTTTCTGAAACGAAAAAAGTTTTAGCAAAACCCTATCAAAACCATTCTAGTGCCTTTTACTCACAGAACAGAAGGTTGGTCAATCTGGGATCTATCACCATAAAAGGCACCACGTTAGGTTATTCCAGTGAAGTCAAATATATCGGTGTCATCCTTGACAAAAGGTTAATTGGAACTGTCATATCAAATCCGCCATAGATCGCGCCACCAGGGCCATGCGGGCCAGTAGACGCCTTTATGGCAGAACTTGGGGTCTCAATCCAAAAATGATAGATTGGATGTACACAATGTTGATAAGACCCATTATAACATAAGCAGCTATCGTAAGATGGTCGAAAATTCTTTTATGAACAACGGCAATTAAGATTAAGACGTTTCAAAGGATAGCCAAAAGTCATCGTTGGGCTCACACGCCTACAAATCTTCATTAGGAAGACGGCTGCTAAGATGCGCTATCAAGTTGCAACTAGAATACAAGTTTAAAGCAGATGACCACGTGGGACACCTGCAAATTCTTGACTCAATCCCACAAAGAGACATGTTCTGCACTGTACCCGATATTATGGTCAGGGAATACTGTTTCAGTACCTCCTACAGACTTGCTCTTCATTATGAAAGCCACATTTGGTGAATATCTATTTAATTAGCTAAAGGACCTCAGCACCTCCTTAACAAAACAGCTCAGCCCTTTCTTACAAAAAAATAAATGGTTCCCTGAGTAAAAGGAGTGATAAACCCACCTTAGCCATCGGTACCAGTGCATCCTCATCGAGAGTCGGTCTTAATCACGACTACCATTCTTCGACAAAAAGGACGCACGGTAAAGAAAATTGGTGCGCTAGGAATATCTGAAATCAACGTTGCAGAACCATGGAACGATTCTGGTAACAGTTTAGATTTCGATTGGTTTGGGTATATCCCATATAAATGTGTATTAGAAAGCATACCACTTTTTATTCGAAAAACACGTATTTACACAAAAAAATAAAGTGCACGACTGAGCCGCACAAACTTGCACCTATATCTTAAATTCTTGTGTGTATTTGAGGTAATAAGAAATAAACGAATATATGCATATGTAACTTGATAAAGCTCTTTGAAAATTAAGCATCGTCGTTACTTTTCCTTCAATTTCACTCATAAATTCATTGCCTTTGAACTCCGTTGAATATGCGGAAAACCAAAGTAAGTCCCTAAAAAAGTAACAATATTTTCTTTCTCTCTCTCTCTGTCTTTTAACCAATGAAAATTAAATTCGGACAAATCCAGTGGCACGTGCGCACCAATCAAAACCTGTATCGTAAGGAAAAAAAAACGTTTCCATGACAACCGCTGTGTTCTAGGAAAAATTTTTGGTATATAATTTTGAAAATCGATTCAGTAGGAAGAAGGAGGGACAAAATTCATGTTTGCGTATTAATATGACATGAAAAGCGTTTTTTTGTTAAACTGGCTGCAAGGAAAGTAGAATTTTAGGCCGTTTTAACCAAAAACGTGGTATTCCATCTTATAGAGTTTTGTAAAAGAAGCCTAGATATGAAAATAAAGCAGTATCGATCGAGAAAAGTTTTCGAGAAATCGTATTTTTATGAAGTTGGCTTTAAGTAAAGTACCTTTTAAAACAGTTTTGGTCAAAAACGTTTTATGCCATCTCATAGGGTTTAAAAAGGCTTCCTCTAATATAAAATTTAATAAAACTCGTTGGAGCCGTTTTCGAATAAATTGGCTCCAACTGCTCGATTTCGCAAAAAATATCGTTATACTAACTTTTGGCCAAAAATGTGATACAGTTCCTGATAGAATTTGAGATGTTTAATCATATGTCAAAATCTAAATAAAATCATTGAAGGCACTGTCAAGCAAATCGGCTTTTAGTCACCTTGGTCGTAAGTACCGTAATATCATACTCAGACCGAAACGTGGTACGCCATTGTGTTGCATTACCTCATACTAGTCCAAATATGAAATTTGAATTAAATCATTGAAGTCGTTTTCTCGCAAATTGACTTTTCGCCAAATTGGCTGTAAGTAAAGTACCACTGTTGCCAATTTTGGTTAGCAGCACGATACATCATCTGATTGCAATTGGCTAGACTAATTGAAATATGAAGTTTAATCAAAATCGTTAGAGCCGTTTTCGAGAAAGTCCCTTTTAACTGAAATCGGCCTTAAGTAAACTACCCTTAATTTTGAGGTTAGAATGAAAATTTCGCCTCTAGGGATTATCACACAGACACTATATATGAAGTTTGATCTAAATCCATCTACTCGTTTAGGCTGTAGCCTCGTGCACAGACAGACAGACAGACAGACAGACAGACGGCATTGGCGGACCTACTTTTTTGGACTTCTCCATTATAGTAATGTCAAGTTTGATTAAAATCTCGAGTTCCAAATTTTGCACGAATACAATACTTGCCCTATAGGTATAGGTGCAAGTAAAAATTGGATATTTCTCGGGTATTTCGGGTATTTTTCAGTAAATACGAGTACTCATAACTTTTATTCCTCAAAGCCCACATAGCATACATAAACAATTAATAACATTTGATACAATGTGTGGCGCACACACAAAGAAACGGAAATTCTCTACAATTTATCCGAAAAAGTGATGCATAAAGAAATTTCCTTTGAAATGTATTAAACATATGTACGTGTATAACAAAAGTCAGTGGTCAAATGAATTCCTCAAAATGGAACATAATTTACGCTCAAATAAATAACAGTTGCATGATGCATCGTCAGTCGTCACTAAGGACAAACATAAAGCAATCTGGTACTATTACTCAGACTGGTTCCGATCCCCCATCACATTTGTACTTAACTTACCAAAAGAGAAAGAAAAAGGACACACCAATGTATGAATACATATACATATGTATAACTACATCCATACATAAGCAAGAGTAGAACTTTTTTTCTACCTGGTCTACTTCAGCATTCATTGCGGTTCTGTATAGTCCAACTTACGACCCCTCTGTTTCAAGGACTCTCCTTCTGTTTTGCTAGCATTTAACCAGATTCCTAATAAAACTGTCCATGGCGGTTGCTACCAATAAAATTTCATTAAATTCCAGGGAATTTAGGCAGACGAACTGACTGTGCTAGCCATTTGGTCTACGAGTACGAATGAGTCCCACAAACTCTCTCGCATACGAAAAAAACAAAACAGAAACCAAAAACAACGTTTAGAAAGTATCTTAAGGTATGCTTGCTCTGATGTGAGTGCAAGTGTGTGAGCTTCCGTTCTATTTTTCTAACAGAAAAACTAACACGAAAATAGAGCAAAAAACAACAAAAAAAAAGATAAAAGAAATTCCTTTGCAACGGGGGGAGGACAGAAAACTAGGCACAAAAAAAGTACAGGGGGAAACGGGCCATGAAACTCGTCCAAACAAAAACTGCATCGTATCGGTTAGAAAGTTTGTTTGTCGGATTGTTCGGACGACGTGTGTGGGCGTTGTTGGTATACTTCTTTCATTGAAAATAGTTTTGAGTCAGTTCTTGATTGGGCGGGGTGGTGGATAATCCATCCAAATAAATGGTCATCCGCTGCCATTGTTTTCTCTGGTCGCTAGAAAAAGACTGTTTTTCATTTGGCAGGTTTTGGAAATTCTACCAAAAGCGGTCACTTTCCTGATGTGTTCTGGAAACTATTTAAAGTGAACTCATTTGCATTGAAATTATTCGGTTATCCATTTGGGGCACCTGGTTCTGCGAAAATTTCATTTTAATTTCAAGCCAACTGTCGAGGATTTGATGTTTTTAGTTTCACATAATAAAACTGGCAGTTCGAAGAAACTTCTATCGAAGTTATTATTTTTATATTGTTACGCTTGCAAATAATAAAACAAACAAAAAACTAGACTTGTATGAAATTTTATAGATTTTTTGGTCTGTTATCACGTCGGCCATAGCTCGATACCAATCTATTTAAATTTAACCATATCTCAACACCACATCGCAACTAATCTTTGACATCGGCCACCCCTTCCTTGAATGAGGTAAGTTACGGTGTGTTCTCAGTTAAATTAAACCATATTTATACGGTTTCCAATTTAATGTTACGTATTTCGTGGATGAGGACATTCAACGACGGACTATAGCAGCTGTACAGTGATATCGGTCTAGTCAATAACGGACAATAATGCTCCAATGGAATGGACACTATTGGTCCGGTCTTCAGAATCTTCGAACCAGGAGGAACAACGCGGTAGACTCGCCTTAAGTGCTGCCCGCAAGTAGAAGGGGACCTCAACCGGTTTGGAGTCCGCAACTGGAGACAAGAGACTGGAGACTCTTTCAGCAGAACTGATCACAAATGAAAAACTTATTTGACGAGTCATACATATAAAAAGAAATCTAGCTATACCTTCACGTATAACGTTACTACTTACATATGTAGGTACGCCGAATAAACATTTGTGGCGTTAGGGCCATCACTAAGACTACGCGCCTTCGTGAGCAATGATCAATAAATTGGGCACGATTTCGAAATGTGTTTCCGATCAACTGCTTGCTTCCTTAATAATGTCAACTGTTTTTTATTGGAGGTTGACTATCCTATCAGACAATAAGCAGACGTCATCAATGTATTCCATGGACAAGATTTAATTGTATTTTCTTATAACCAATCGGGAAAGTAAATATTTTATAGGTTTAGCTTCACGTTAACAAAGGGAAGATGAACTTTTTTCAGTAGTGGATGAATTTGCATTGAAATCGAAAGAAAATCATTAATACAAATTATTTAGATATTATATTCAAATTAGTATAATTCATCCACAGATTGTGTCTGGCTTTTTACAGTTACAGTAGTATTTCAATAGAAATTGCATTGTGCCACGCCCATTTTAGTAGAGCTGATACAAAGAAAGAAGGATAGAGTCTTATATCATTCCTTCCAGAATGGGTGTAGCTTTTCAGATTTTACACCTGCTTTACTCTTTGTGAACGTCTTAAATGTCTAAACTGATGATGGGCCACAAAACTTAATCTTTAAAACAATTTCGTTTCGATTCGTACAAATATGTAGGAATGTCTTACCATATATTTATAGTACTGCAAAGGATTTGCATGCAGTTACTGTAGACCTTTTGTTCTAAAGGCAGCAACGGAATGATTGGAAGAAGTGACGCCTTCACTGAAGAATGTATAAGTAGAAAAGGTGATTGTCAGACTCCCTGAAAACTGGAAAGCAATTTGCAATTTTATACAATTTTTTAAATAGTACGAACTTAATAAAGAAAATCTAGAAAGTATTCTTTTTCTTTGACCTTACGGACTTCGAGTCAGATATAAGTCACCGCTAAAGCAAAACAAACTGGTGGAGAGTTATAAAGGAGCGAAGTATAAATTATTAAAAGAATTTGAAATATGTATTCGTCAAGGTTGTATACCATTACCCCTAGTCTTTCCGGTAGTGATAAGTGAATTTTTCTAGAAAAAGAATTCAATGTTAAAGTAAATAAATTCCGTAACCTTGAAAGTATTGTCTCAATTCACGTTGGTAGGGAATAAAAGCATTATTAGACACATCTCCAAAACTAAGGTTTGAACTTCGAGTATAATCTAGTAATTAATGTTAATTCCATATCCGATATTCTTCCCTGTCATCTGGATCGAATTTCATCCCTACGTCTCCCGTTTTCTCTACCAAGAGATTGGAATCTAATATCCAACCAAGGTACTAGTCTTCTGAAGTTCAACGTGTATGGGTATCACAAAAAGGGCCTTATTATTCCACTACTGTTTAATGTTCGAAAGGCTAAAAAGAAATCTTGAAAAATTGTTTGCTCAGACGTTTGCGTAATCTTGACTGAAACGTTACGGCTCATGGACACTCATTTCCGAAATTTTCAACCTACGAATCCATCATACCGCTAGAACGAAATGGGAATAAAGATCCAATGATCACTAATAGCATTACACTCCTCTTGTTAGTATGTTCACGTCATGGACAAACGCGGACGATTAAGCCATAAAGATAGCAGGGAATTCTCAGAAACAAATGACATCAGAGATACCAAGACGTTAGAAACAATTCCTTGGAAGGATAAGCTTAATTGCGCAACTGTCATACAAATATCAATCTAAATATCCACATTAAACTATCATTTTTAAATTGACTATACCTATATATACATGAATATTCAACCACAGCATTTAAGTGAGGCAATTTTTGGTTTAAAAATTCTATACCTATCTAATCCTGACGACACAATGCAAATCATCGATCAGCTATGTAAGAGTAATAAAGTTTATCTAGCATAGCGATAGTATTGATCCAACAATTACCGCAGTGATTTTAATTAAGGACACACACAACTATTGCTATAGGGTCCTAGCTTGACTGTCGGACAAATCAACTTGATGGATCCTATAGAAGAGTGGAAATAGTCAACGCACTCAACAACGAACGTGATTATTTGTCAGGTGGTCCATCTCACCATGATGGTTTTGCGTTCTGGTTGCATGGGACAGGGGTAAGTGTATATGCTGATTTGTCGTCCCATGATAGAGGATATCTGAATGCAATAGTCATTGACGCTTTCTACTCGGCCGGCGCGTGCACATTTTCCCCACATTCACATAAAACTGAATATTAAAGAGCTAAAATCAAATCAGTGACTCCCACCCTATTACTCTTAAAAGTTATTGCCGCTTGGTGGACCACTCATTGGTCCGATACATTTTTGAATAAACGAAAAGGATTTAAATTGGACTGCCATAAATAATGATATTAAAAATCGCAAAAAGAGATTAAATTTTGTATAAATGCAAATGTAGATTTGGAAAATGCGTGCGTGTGCACCGTGATGGGATAACACTTAAGAGAATTAAATTAGATTAACGCAATCGGACTGTGAATGAGCCACTGTTTGGTATACCAGGCGGAACACTTGTTTGGTGTATTTTTTTGTATGTAGAGCTCATAGGGGCGATTATTCTTGATGAATGTTGTTCATATATATTTAGTGTAAGAGTGAAGTTCAAAATTAGAAAAAATGTTCAAAAATGTGACTTCAATTCCGTTCAAATTAATTTAATCCATGGATGCTCTCCATTAGATTGTATTAATCTCCTAAAAATGGACAACCTTACCGCACAAGTTACATTAATCTACCTATAGGTCTAATATAGACAAGTACCTATGTATATATTATGGCTGTAATCATTGCTTTACCTGAACGTTTCAATATATCCGTTAAAGGTTTTTCACAACTCAGGACTACGTAAATGAAGCCCTAATGCGACATGCTTTATAACAATAAAGTCTATGGAGAACAAGAGCAAAGCATGATCATAGTTTCAATTGCCCCGTCCTGCCTTATGATGACTGTTTTTACTGACCTGAAGAATTATACTAACCTACTATACTAATTAAAATCAATGGAAGGAGCAATCCACAGGATATGCCAGCATAATATTGATGTATCGTCATCTCCCACAGGTCACCGACCACCTGCCCTCCGAACACAGTTTCAATAATGGCTACAAAATCTCGCTACCTAACAGAACCGAATGGACACAACGTGAGATCCTGTACCACGAATCGCTGTCAATTTTTACGGATGGATCCAAGTGTGAGTGAGAACGGAGTGGGTGGCGGAATTTTCTTAGAGGACTTAGGCATCCACCTCTCCTTCAACCTCCCACACTATTGCTGCGTCTTTCAAGCCGAAATCCATGCCATCCGTCAAGCAGCTGACGGCCAATGCAATATCAGCATCGGATATTCAAAAGGTAGATACCTTTTCAACGATCTCAATGATCTGAGCACCGCCTGCACGGCTAGAATTGGCTCTTTCATAATACGGAGCGGATGGTTCCAGGGGTAAGAGGGTGACCCATCCGCCTTACTAAACGGCAGCACAATGGACCTTGTCTGGTCTAAGTGCATCCTCATCGAGGGCCTGTCTAAACCAACCAACTAACCATACTTACTAAACTAGCAAGATCTAAAGAAGTGATCCTAGCATTTTTCACACTTATTCATGTCGCACAGCTACATTCATCAAAACTAGGATTTCATTGGGTAATGGTAGGTATAAATTGATTTAGCTTAACAGTCAGTGAATATGAACTTAGTTAGCTTACTCTAATTGTGCAGATACAATTGAGTGGAAATCTAGTGGAAAGTATCTTGGAATCTACTTAGATAAACATATAACCTTCAAGTTACACATACAAGAAGTTATAAACAAGATTAACGTTACGATCAAGATTCTCTACCCATTCATTTGCAGAAATTCAAAGCTGAGCTAAGATAACAAGATATTGATGTTCAAGGCTATTTCCCAAGCGATCTTGTTCTATGGGTCTTCTGTCTGGGGTATATGCGCAAAAAGTCATCTTCGTAGGCTCCAAATAACACAAAATAAATTATTGAAAATGATCCTAGATCTTCCTTGGTTTTTCTCGACAGAGGAATTGTATAACTTAGCTCGTATCGAAATGGTTTCAACTAGAATTCAGAAACTTCATAGTAAACACATCTTATCTTGCTTGTCTTCTGACAACGACTTCACTTCAAGCCTAGTTACATAATGTGCAATTTATTTCTGTTTTACCTACAAACTATTCTATATCTTTCTAACTTAAATTTCTGTTGCATATTTATCTAATTATTTTTCACACATATCTATTAATTCATCTATTTAACTATTTATATATTTTGTTATCATTTTGTTTACTTGTTTGTTATTGAATAATGAATTTACTTATCTACTATATGTTGTATATTTATTTACTTATTTATTTGTTATATTCATATATTCATTTATTCATTTATTCATTCATTTATTCATTTATTTATTTAATTCTTTATTTCTGATTTATTTATTTATTTACTAATTTATTTATTTTATTTATTTATTTATTTATTTGTTATTTTTCATTTCGCTCCAACGAAATAAGGTATTTGATTTGGAAAGAAGGTTTTTAGTGGCTTTTCCTTCAAACTAATAGTATTTCTGTGATTTATTATTTAGGAAATTCTACAAATTTTCTAGATCTAAGGTAATGTCTGTAAAACTAAGATTGTATTTTGTTAATTATATAATTTCTGCCACAATAAATATCTAATATCTAATTGTGCAGATAATGTATGTATACGTTGGATTCCTCTTTAATTAACTTATATTAAATTATACATTATTTCATTCTTTTAATATGAATACATTATTAACACGTAAAACCAGACCTAATAATTAGGGGCAAATTACTTACACATTTTATGTACTACCTATGTATAGATAAAATGGTATTATATTCCCAGGTCCATTTTTACTCTGTTTGTTTTGTGCATAAAGTTACGTGGAGTAATCATTTTAAATGTGTACAGGTTGGGCCAAATATTAGTTTCTTTTAAAAAATGCAATAAAATAAAACAAATTAAATTTTTGCGGGTGTTCTTTTGTAGATTAAAAATCTTAAAAAAGTATTGGTGTTTCCAATATTGTAGAGATCCAACGGAATCTTATTTGTTTGGTAGGCTATATCTCGCGAGAATCGAAAAAAAATCTTCGCTTTTTCGGGTATATGTTTTTAGAATCTTTTTACTTCTATAGGTCGTCTATAGGTTAGGTTAGGTTAGGTATGTGGGTCGGCGACTAGAACACGTCGCCACACTCAGGTCAAAACAGACCCATTGTGATACCCAAAGGGGAAAAAGTTCCTTGCCCTTGGTAAACCCTAGTGCTGATTAGTATCTTGTGGATCACCAAACCATCCCGTTGATATGATGAACCTAGAAATTTCATTTATTGGTCTGTTCGCTAATACTTCGAGGTCACGGAAAAAGTGTCACCCTAGAAATTTGAATCTGAGGTGGATAAGCCCAGGGCCGTGAAAAAGAAAGTGGGTTGTATCCTCATTAGCTTCCTCGTCTCCACATCCCCGACATAGATCTTCATCCGTGAGTCTTAACTTTCTCATGTGGTACTGAAGAGAGTTATGCCCCGTAATAATTCCTATGAGGACAGAAAGAGACTTCCTATCCTTTAGCATAATTCGGTCGGTCCTACTCTTGTCAAAGCAAGGCCATAGGCTTCTGGTGACCACACAGGCGTCCAGGGAGGTCCATCTACTATTGGCCTCACTTCTGGCCAAGATCCATGCCTTTTGCTTCAATGTGCAAGGCGGGATGAACACGGAGGTGTCTACCTGTTGTGACGTAGCTTCAGAGCCTCTTCTTGCCAGTACGTCTGCCTTCTCATTGCCTGGAATACCTTCGTGTCCAGGGACCCAGCAGAGTGTAACCTTGTGCTGTGTTCCAAGAACCTTGAGTTCTTCGCGACAGCACTTCACAAGCTTGGATTTTATTTCAGTAGCAGTAATCGCATTTATTGCCGCCTGGCTGTCGATGAAAAAGGTGATACCTTCCGGTGGTATTGCCCTCATCGCAGTCTCACGGGCAGCTATTGCCACTGCCAGGACCTCCGCTTGGAAAACATTGCTATGGTTAGGAAGGCGGCCTGATCTAGATATCCCCAGCGGTTCAGGAAAAAGTGCCAGACCCCACGCCTACATCCATCTTAGATCCATCTGTATAGATAGAGATGGAACGTGTGTTGGCAGGCTGGCCATCCTTCCATTCTTCCCTGCTTGGGAACGAGCTAGTAAACGGTCTATGAAAATCTAGGGACGGAGTTAGGTAATCCGTAGTATAGACTTTTCCTAGATATTTCTCCAGGACCATGGAATGAGGTCGTCTATAAGTCGACACACAAATTTAATTACGTTTCTTACAATAATAACTAAACATACCTGTACAGATTCTTCAAATTAAACTTGTGTTTCAATTGTTTTCCCCAGCTGACCGTTTCAATCAGTCAAATTATTAGCCATCCATGTACGTATGTATGTTCTTCTGTCTGCATGTCACAGCCCCGGAAAATTTGTATTTAAGAAGCACTGCAAGTGAAAACATTTATAAGATGTGTCCCGTTGTTCAAAACTTCATATTTTTATATGAAATTAAATTTTTTTATTAAAACAAATATTTAAACATTTCACCGCACATTTTTTATTTAAAAAAAAACGATTTTGATGATATTTTGTCACTACATAAATATTTACGTATGTTTTTTGTTATTATGTTCAAAGTTATCATTGGATCTCAACCTTTGTTTATGCAATTGTTTACATTATTGATGCACCCTGTACATAAGTATCTATGTCAACTCTTTATCCGACATTATCTTTTTTTTTTTATAAAAAATTTCTTTAATTCTGACAACATTTTGGCGTTACGGTTTCGTTTCTCTTAAAACGACCGAGAAATCTTCATTCGCTTTTGATAGATCCCATGGCTCAGCGTCAAGTTAAGGTTAAAGCCTTACTTCCCAAATTGGAAGAACCAATAGGCAATATTTATGGCTTCACCTTAAGGTATTATTGTCAGAGTTGACAGCAAAGGTAAGGTAGACACAGGACTTAAAGTACTGAATTGGTATGGGATTACTCGGAAATGAACTCAAATGTTAAAACAAAATATTGAAAGGCTTGCGAAACATTTATCTACTTACAGCCTCTTAATGTAACCAACAAATTGGTAGATTCTCGTCTTAAGATATTGGCCATGTTTTTCTTAGTTCCCGCAGTACCTATTCAAATGTGCATCAGCAGTAAAACAAATTGTATCATCCTCTCCGACTGTGCATATTAAATTTAAACATTTGCTTTCCTACCACCATTTACTGGAATATAAAATAAAATTTGCATAAGAAACATCGTGAATTCGTTTCGCATAAAATTTCCATCAATTATAGGTGCTTGTACCTTGCTTCCGTTTAAGGATACATACTCGCGCCCACCCGTCAGACCGCCTACTA
Organism: Xylota segnis; assembly: GCA_963583995.1. Classification (NCBI taxonomy): domain Eukaryota; kingdom Metazoa; phylum Arthropoda; class Insecta; order Diptera; family Syrphidae; genus Xylota; species Xylota segnis. The sequence goes on from OY757239.1 coordinate 16,207,549, forward strand.
ATTTCTGCATTCGGTAGCGCTATAAAACAATTTAACAAATTTACCAAATTGTTTTACCTAAAAGAGTCTACCGACATGGCTTTTGAAAAATGTAATGGACACTGAATGAATATGAGGATTCTCCATAAAACAAAGTGCTGACACATGGATTCGCATAAAGGGTACTACAGTGCCTATACACTTCAACACTTTCATCCATACACACATACATACATTCGCATCGTTCTGTGTTAATTCCAACGCGATTCATTGCTTACGTTTTCGATTTCGAGTTCACTTGGAGAAATTAAGTATTTTTGGGTGGGAATCGTCCCAACTACATTTTCACAATGCCGCCAACTGTCTTTCTGTGCCACTTGGGAAGTAATCAACGCGTGTACTGTAGAAACATACATGGATATGTACATACATATATATAAGTTTTATGATTCTCTCGGTTGGGAGGCGAAGTCCTTGGATATCCTTGATTTTATATTCAGATACTTATGTATACATACATACACGAATGTTACTGTACGGATGTGTATTTGGGGGAAGGTAGAAAATCTGAATATGCGACAAGGAAGCGGGAACTCATTAGCCAACACATTGCCGCCTTCAGGCCGGATAGTTGATGGCGCTCAAACTCTGAGTCATGAACTAATTAACCAAAATGTCCTTTTAGACAAACAGCACATATGGTCGAAAGAATGAAATTGTGTGTGTGTTACATGCCTTCTCTAATATGGATGGCCGTAAGTAGGTGAAATTGAGAAATCGTCGTCGTTTTGTTCAAGCGTAAGTTAAGCGATTTATTGCACGATTTATTGTGCTGACGCAATAGATTTTATGAAGGCCCTTCTGTCCTATCAAATGAGAGCTGTAGATTTGGTGAAATTAGGCAGAAAATTATTGCTCGTTTTAATACCCTATCTCATGGAATATTCTACGTTAGAACAAGGCGAAAGAAGAAAATGATTGATGATTTATTTGTAAAAAAAAAATAAAGTTCACCATTGAATCGTACATGCCTGACCTTTAATGTTTATGGACTAGTCGAGATTGGCTTTCCACCAAAATTGCTAAAACGATTAACTTTGAAAAAAAAATTATGAAAATCTATATTCCTAAGCATAAAACGTGGTAAAGAAGGCGTGGCATTCCGAATTTTCAACAGAACTGCCGCTATTGTTTTCAACGGACGGCATCTATGAGTTCTTATAAAATTGAATTGTCTTTACTCCCTAAAATGGCAAGGAGAATCTTAGTACTTGTAGGTTCGCGTATAAGGATTGTGAGGACCAGTTGATAACAATTTGTTTTGGAGCATTTAACAGGTCAGAAAGTAATTAAAATTATTAAAACATTTGTTATGAGTATAATTTTCTCGATTCTAGGAGTAGTAAAGTGCGAATCATTTGTTGACCAAATTAACTGATCACATCAAAAATCAAATAATTACTAAATTTCGAAATGGAGAGTCAAATTTATATTGCAAAAAAATATGATATAAACCGATCCACTGTATCCCGATTAATTACTAAACTAAACTACAAAACAACGAGAAATATACATAAGTACGGTATATTTGGGCGCTCGACTTCGAAAAATGTTGGAGAAGATCGATAGAAGAATTTGTCGTTTAATTAAATAAATCCATTTATCCATCCAAGTATGGTTAGAAGAAGAGCTTTGAAAATACACTTGCAGAAAAGGTATTTTTCAAATATTTCGCCTTAAAAATACAGAATCTAAAACGAATTCAGATGCGTAGAAAAATGAAAAACTGTCCTTTACAGCGAGGAATTAAAGTTCAATTTGGTCAATTCAGATGGTATGTGCACAGTAAAACGTCAAAAGGGAGAAAGACTAAATCCTCGGAACTGCAAAGTTACATGGTGGGGTCTTATGGTGTAGACATGCTTCTCAGCCAATGATGTTGGACCATTTTACGAGATTGTGCGGATAATTGTTCAAATTGCATACAAAACTATTTGCAAATGATGCCCCATGCTGAATGGAATATGCCGCTTCCATGGGTGTTTTAGCACGATAACGAGCCGTTTGGTTAGGTCAAAGTGGCTGCTATACTGAAACACCAGTGCACTTAGACCAGTAGTAAGTCTATTGCATTGTTTAGTGGATTAAAAGTGAAAGTTCCTCCCATCAATACCGGCTAGTTAAATCCGGTTTGAATTTCTAATCAATCGTGAGAGATTGTTAATGCTTATGTTTTTCAGATTACTTAAGTCGTTAAGGAAGTATCCTTCTAGGTGAATCTACTTAATGAGGGAGTGAGCTGGACAGAAACAAAGAAGGTGGGGAATGGTGTCCTCCTTTTCTTCATCCACTTAGCTTCTGTAAAAATCATTCGCAAAGTGACCTAGCCTTGTGGCATGCTTACCAATAAGACAGTGATGACACCTATTATATTACCTAGATCAAATTCTTAGAGCGTTTTAAATCCAGCATTGACCAAACATGCATGTTCGTTAGGCAGGTTGTTCCATTAGTTTACTTAAGATTATTGTTCTCGATAGCATCTATTTCAAGTTTCAATATGGGTGTAGCGATCAGTATCAGTATGGCGGTCCGATATCTCGTAATACGATAAGCTGGCCACATCCAATTAATTGTGCCCCCCTATAAAAAAAACCCGCTATATCGCTGAATTGCCTTCCGAAATGGAAAAAATGGTTCCTAATATGGCGAGTTCATCGGTCTTACAATTCCCTGGAATGTCACTAATTTTGAATTGCTCAGCTGGCTCTATAAGCGATTGATATTGATCGATTCCAAGTATTTGATAGCAGCTTGGTTATCAGAGAAGATGCGTATATCCTTAGTAAATATCACGTTTTTCTTAACCCATAAGACTCCTTTAACCTATTAATACAGTAAATGCAAACATTTTGTACTTAGATGAAGATGTAAAGTTCGGAAAGGTCAACCTTACTTACTTACGGTGCAATAGTAGTACAGTAATGTTCCGTAAATACGTGTTAACAAAAAAAAAAACGATACGAATTCTTTACTTGGATTTTTAAGGTTATCCTTTTAATCGATGGATTCGCTGCAAACTTGAACGACAATAAAGCTAGAGGTCTTTTGGAGTGGGAAAATAGAATCAGTCCGCCACATCCACTGCAGTATTTTAGTTCTCCCTCCTTCTGATTACTTTCCTTGTTTCACTCTTCCACTTTGTACTTTGTGACACTTTTATTTCTCATACATTTTTTTTTAAACACGTATCCTTTGACCATACTCTTCTCTTTAGTATCTTTCATCTCGCAGAATCCTAAATTAAACTTTTAAATTTCTTTAACGTGGATAGTCTCTCCGTTTCGTAACCTCTGTCACACACATTCTTTCTATTCACACGGTCAACACATGAAGTGAATTCAGTCATCTTTTATTTCTATCAACGGAAATTATTTAAGAGTCAATATTCAGGTGACCGATTTAAAACCACAGCTTTTTTAAGAATATTTTAACTGACACTCTCTTTAGTTTGGACGTTGTTTTGTGGTCGACAATTTCTGGATCAGACTGTGATTCTCAATTCAATATTTGAAATAAATTCCTTTGTCAGCAACTATTGCAATTCTCTTTGAACATTGATTTTCCCACACATGTGCACTCTGGCGTTTATGTAGACTAAAACTATTTAAACGATCGTCAGACCTGACAATATTGACAAACTAGGTTTAAACGATTGTCAAATCTGACTATACTGACAAACCTTCTTCCAATTTCAAATTTTAAATTGTCAACTCACATGGTTGTTATAACAGATTTCATCCCATTTTGTCAGATGACTAGTCTGGCAATATTGTCAATCAAAAATTGTCAGTTCATACGGTTTGCAGATTATTTGTTTGTTAGATCCATTGAAAGGAAATTGAAAAGTTCGAAATTTAACTCAAAATGGAATAAAAGGAAATACTTGCGTATTTCTTGATCCTCTTCAGTGAATATGAAAACGAATCGGCACGTAAATGCCACACACAGGACAACGATTGAATTGTCAGATGTCATAAGCTTCGCATCATTGACGATTTTTATTTGTCCCAAACGTCTGACAATGATACAAATTTTGACAGATACCTGCAACTTCATTGTCATTACCTTCTCTTACAATATTGTCAGACAAAAATTAGTAGTTCCGACGAGTGTCAGATATTTGGGCCAAATTTTTCATATGAATACCTGACAATTGTCTAAACATACTTTAGCAATATTTTTGTATAAATAAATAAACTGCACCTACATCTATAAATTTTGTGTGCATTTGAGGTAGAAACAAGGAATGAATATACACTTATGTATAAGTATGTACAAGTTTCCCCAAAACTTGTTATGCCATGAAAAAGAGATTCATTGTTCAGGGTGTTCTCGAGAAAATCGTGCTTTTCTAAATAAATTGACTAGAAGTAAAATACCGTTTTAAGCGGTTTCGACCATAAAATCATATTTTTAGTAAATGGCTATAAGTGAAGAACAGTTTAAGGCAATTTGATAGTTTTAATATAAAATTTAGAGCTGTTTTCGAATAAAATGGATCTAACCAAAATTGGTCGGAATTAAAAAAAAAAAAAAAAACAATTTTAAAGAATTTGAGTTCTTCAATCTAATCTGAAAATTTAAACAAAATCGTTATAGTCATTTTCAAGCCAATAGACTCTTTTCCATATTGGTCACTTATAACATATTTTGGCTAAAACGTGGTACCCCATCTTAATACACATCTCCAATCTAAAATTTGAATGACATCATTAGAGCCGTTTTTTCACAAAGTGACTTTTTGTCAAAATGGCTTTCAGTAAAGTTCAGTAAGTTTTGATAAAAACTATGGTATAAGATTTTACAGCAATTGGCAACACTCACTTGAATATGAAATTTAATCAAAATCGGAGGAGCCGTTTTCGAGAAAATCGTCTTTTTGTGAAATTGGCCTTAATTAAAGTACCGTTAATATTAAGGATGACACAAGAATGCGCTTTCCACAGGCCTTATATATAAAGTTTGATAGAAATCCGTCCACCCATTTAAGCTGTAGCCTCGTGCACAGACAGACAGACAGTATTGGCGGACCATATTTTTGGACTTCTCCATCATAGGAATGTCAAGTTTGATTAAAATCTCGAGTTCCAAATTTTGCACGAATACAATACTTGCACTATAGGTACATATGTAAATGTGCAACTAAAAATCGTTATACTTGTCCCTAGGTAAATTAAGACTTATTCTTCACGTGAATCTGCATGCAGGGATGAACCATTTTATATTTCTTGTGTTCTACTGTTTCACTAACTTAAACCACATCCAGTCACGGCACAAGAACTGTGATCTACTTAACAAGATGATAAAACATCGTTTTCTATGCCCAACTGGTAATTAAAATTTGGTGTCATCTTAGTATACCACCCCCAGTAGTTAATTTGCAGATACGCCTTAATACGTACGTAAGCATCTTCTTGTCGCCTTCTTCAGGATATTATAGTGCAGCCTCAGTATATCCTCTTAGTATCCTCTGATACAAAGAAGACAGTGCTGAGTAGTATATTCGCTCAGATAAGTATATCCTGCCAAAAGTCGCCTTTTTCAGATGGGATCTTATTTTTGAGATTTCTTTGTGCCACTAGAAGTCGCTGTCGATGATATTTGAAATCGGTAATAACATCTGTCTTGAGCGACGTAGTGGGGTACATTTATCAATTTTGTTTTTTACATCTGCATGAAGAATCACTTTTTGAACCTAAAGGTGCTCCATACTGAATCGTCTCCTCCTGCCTTAATGTGCATATGTACTTATCTATAACCTTATAACGTCCATTGCTTAGGTTGTCATGCAGTTAACGTCTTTTTTGTTGTCTGAAAATTGAACCTCTCGCTCGGTAAACGCACTAACAATGACTACATATGTATGTTCCTATTCAGGTTCTATTAAGCCTTTAAGTATCTGTCTAAGCAAGAATACAACCGAAGTATTGATATTTTTGCTATCGAAATCGAATTGCAAATACTCACATAGTTTTCGTTTTCAACATTTTTTTACATACCGATGCTACATACATGCATACGTATGACCGTGTACGATGGTTCTCTCAACGATCGGTTTTAGCGTACACGAATCTATCAGGGATTTTAAACGGCATTGCACTGTCAGTAAAATCCTCAAACTTAAAGTTTTATAAAACTATACACATACTCAGCACACTCTTACATACCTTTTGGTAGGTAGTAGCTGTACAAAAACTTTCTTCAAGCTATGGAGGAAAAGGAAAAAGAAACTTTTATTACCTTCAACCAATTTCCTAGGCGAAAAGTTTAATGATCGGATTTTGTGGTGTATCCCAATGACATCCACCTCAATCCCCACATTTAGTTGCTTTATCCAAGGACGAAAAAAAAAGTGTATCCTCACAATCCCCTGTTCCGCTATAAAATTTGAAAATTCCTACAAAGTAAACCAGATAGAGAAAAGCAGAGCGACACACAGCCCTATGAACTGATACACTGATACACCCTGTAAAATTAAGTATTTAATTATGTTAAGATTTATTTCGTTTTTAACAACCAGGGATAAATGGCTCGAAAGGATTTCGCAGAACTTTTCGGGCTGCCATCTAGGATGGCTGACTATCTAAGTTCGGTCGTGGATGTTGATGATGGCGACGGTGGTGGTAGGTGGATTCGTAATTACCCACCATGAGTTGTGGTGGATTATTGTCTTAGGGATGAAATTGTTGGATGTGTAGATGTGTAAATGTTTGTTAGTGTGTGTGTATATACGGAGGCAAAAAGTAAAAGAAATGAAATCCTTGCTCTTCTGTGGACTCACTGTCTATCTTGCCTTTTAGAGTGCGGTAGCGGTATGGCTCATCCCGTAAATTTAATTCGCTGTGTCTTTTCCTTTGCAAATCAGTTTTTAAGGAACCGAAAATAATATCTCATTGCCATACAGAGCACATAGGAAAAGTTTTGCTGTAGAAGTAAGGCGTGCGGGGTTGGCTCTTACAAAAGTGTCGGAGATCAAGAGATTAAGGACCTCATTGTGTACTTTGCTTCATTAAGTCACTTTTCAGTGTGAGTTGTTCCGGTACGCTATGCGCAAAACAAAAGGACAAAAGAATCTTTTTGTTACTTTTGAAGGCAAAGGGACTTGTGGTAGATGAAGTAGCGCGGTGAGAAAGTATCTTCAATTGGGGTTGCCTTATTAAATTCATTTATTTTTGTGGTTTTTCTTGTTTTAGTGGATACCTACCAAATACTGTGGGGGAAACTAATAGATGAGCTTTTTATTTGTTGTGTTTACAAGCGGCGGAAGGAAGAGAGCATAGTTAATGTGAGCATGGTTTCGTTAGTTTAGGTTAGTTAAGTACATTATTTTAATGTAAAGTGATTTGAAAACTGTCTTCTATGATTTGATGCTGAGCCTAGGACTTTGTTAATCTTGTTACTTTATCCATATGTACTGACAAAGTACATTTATACTGGGGTTTAACATTGACGGTTATTCTATTTATGTATATCTTAAGCTGTTTGGAATAAGGAAATTGTAAAATAGAAGAGGACTTGTTTTATAAAATTGTGAGAGATTATTGAAAAGTACTTAAAAGTGAACTTGCAATGAACTAAACAAATTTATATTATTTTCGGTGGAGTACACACTCGAAGAGCACTAAAATGTTAATATGTACATGTTAAATGTGAAACATACATATACATTACATTACCGGTTTTCAGTTTCTTGTTTTTGGATTTATAGTAACAATAGATCTATATTCTCATGTATAATTAGAGCTTTGCCCAAATAAAAAAAAGTATTTGATTGTATAATAACGAAAGCATTTTTTATTTATAAATCTATCGACATATGTACATACAAATGTATAGTAAAACGAAAAAGTGAAAATGTATTCTCCATACCATAGGTTTCAAGCAATTGTTGATTGTTATTCGCAATATTGAACAAATGAATTCAACAAAAATGGTTGAAAGCTTAAAATATTGATCTCAAAAATTCACAATTTAAAGGCAATTGTTTGTTTTTTTCGCATTTTTTTAAATATTTCAGCATCTATTTTATAAACAGCCTGCATATTGTTACAACTATTCGATACGAAAATACGTAAATTTAACTTTCCGATTAACACTTAAACAGTATAACATTATGCAATACACCAAAAAAATTGCAAATTGAATCGAAGTTCCTTCCTTCCTTGTGTTACGTAAGAATATTCACTACCTTAAATTTTTGACGCAAAATAAAACGGCATTTATCTACTAAATTCCATAATTGACACCAATTTAATTTCCGACCAATCAGAAGAATTGTACAAAATAACTTTTAATTGGGTCATCGCTACGAACTTTCCCTATGCAGGGACATCAACATCGGTAAATTAAAGCGTTGGTTTCACGCAACATGTTGCTGAATTCCTAGCCAGAAACTCTCATTGTAGGATTTGTAGGCAGTTGGTTCTTGTTTAGTGGTAAAATTTACCTGTTTGAAAAAACAAAACGGCTCATGATTAACAAATGACGTTCTGGTACCTTTCTGTAATCAACTTTACCAAATCTCAGAAACTAGATCAAGTGAGAACTCATGATGATAAATGGAATATATGTACATATGTATGTATGTTTATTAAAAAATAAAATGCACGAATGGGTCGTTACACCTCAATGCTGAAGTCTTGTTCTAATATAGTGAATGTGACATTTTTTATAGGAATTATTTTACTGATGATATCTTTGCAATTTAATAATTTTGTTGTCCATATATAGCTCTCAGACGAATTATAGAAAACCTCAAAGCCTATAAATGTTGCCCTAACAATTTTTTACAATTTGAAATCAAAAAAGGAGAGTGACAATTTAAAAAATGCATTTGTCTTATGACCATCAAATATTAATTTTAAGGTCAATCGCTGGAGAAATAACCAATTATGAAAAGTACCCGTATACTTATGTGTGATATGCTAGGATATACGCCAACTAAGCCAATTAACAAATTTGAACAAAATCATTAGAACCGATTTTCGAAAATCGAAGTAAATTACCCTTAACTTTATGGTTAGAATGAAAATTCTGATTTCGACTAGAATTATAACCCCACAGACTCCAGATAAGAAGTTTGAAGCAAATTCTTCGCTGCAGTTGAGCATACTGACAGACCTTCTTTATATGAAAAGTTCCCACTGTGCGACGACTGCAACTCAACTGAAACTCAAATTAAAAAAATAAATAAATAGATGAATAACGAATCAATTAGCAAATACTGCCAATGATAAATGTACACTGAGTCAAAAAATTCTCCATACACTTCGAGCCAAACTATTTGAATGCTTCTATTTTTATAGTGAATTTAGCAATTTTAAAAGAAGTTAGAGAGAGATCAATGACCAGAGCACCTAAATTAAAAGGCATGATTTCAGAACTCTATAACATTAATGCTGTTTCTGACACAGTGCAAAATGTGTTAAGAGGGCTACAACGACCGAGTGCCCAGAAAAAAGCTAATGATCAGCAAGACAAACCAAAAAAAAACGGTTAGAGTTTGCAAAAACTCATCTCAATAACCCACAAAATTTCTGGGATAGCTTTTTTTTTAGTGTGTAGAAAGACAAACGAGCAGTTAAAATCGAGGAACTTGATCAAAACTATAAAACGTGATAAGAGTGTATCTGGTGTTGGCAATTGAGTTTTTAACGATGGTATTATGGACCAACACATGTACCTAGATATTCTCAAAAATAATTTAAGGAAAAGGAAGGCGAAAAGAAAAATATGACATTAACAACAAAAATGCACTTAAAGAGGCCACCCTTTCAGAGTGGAATTCAATTGAACCAGATGTCACAAAGAAACTTGTTGGAAATATGAAAAATCGTTTAATTAAAGTCCTTAGAGAGAAGGAAGGCAACACAAACTACTAATCGTACATTACTTCGTTCTAATTATAATAAATATGAATAAAGTGCACGACTGGGTCGTACGTATGTACATACTTGCACCGTAATGCTATAAGTGTATAATTTTATCAGGATTAAAGCCCAAGTCTTGCTTTTCCGAATAAAGTAGGCGTGGCATTCCGCGTTTCGATGGAATAATTTTTGTTTTTAAAAAACACCTTTAAAAAGTGGGCGTGTCCAGATAAGGCGTTTGAGTAAATTATAGAAAATTTTAACGCCTATTACTTTGCTTAAATAATTTAAAAACTTAAAAAAGTTTCATAAAAGTGGGCGTGGCAATTACAAAATTTGATACGCCATTATTTTGCACTTGTCTAATAGCCTAGAAATATTAATTTTTTACCCAATCGCCGAACAAATACCCGAGAAACAGCTGATTTTCAAAATGACCGTTATTCGAATTTTTCGTGAAAAATATGGCATATAGCATATGTCCAAACTAACCCACGTATCAAATTTTATCGAAATCGTTAGAGTCGTTTTCGAGAAAATCCATTTTAACTGAAATCGGCCTCAAATAAACTACCCTTAATTTTGAGGTTAGAATGAAAATTCAAATTTAACCTCTAGGGAATATCCCACAGACCCTATATATGAAGTTTGAAGTAAATCCGTCCAGCCGTTTAGGCTGTAGTCGAATATACAGACAGACAGACGGAATTGCCGGACCTACCTTTTGGACTTCTCCATCATAGTAATGTCAAGTTTGATTAAAATCTCGAGTTCGATTTTTTTCACGATTGCAATACTTGCAAGTAAAAAATGATTGGTGTATGGAGACTTTTTTGACTCAGTGTATGTATGTAGGTCTAGGTATTTAGCTTAGTAGTGATATGATTCAATACCTAATTGGAAAAAAAATATAAAAGTACGTATTAATTACAACAATATTATATTCAACATATATGTACATAGGTAGTTTAAAATTTATTTTCAGGTTCCTTTAAGTTTTAAACAAACACAGAAACATTTTAGTCTCAGCACCATAGCGAATAACAATAACTAAATCTGCCGTGGAAAACAATTTTTGACACCGAAGCATGCCAAAATGGATACGATTTCCTTTTCTATAAAACAATTTGCATGTAAGCTTTAATTTGATTTCAACATATATACAGAGTGTTTCCAAGGTTAATTTTTACACTTTGGTAAATGGTTCTTGGGTTTGAAATAAAGAAAAACGTGTTCCATAACAAAGGTCTATCTCCAATGTGGTGATCATTTACAGAGAATTTAAGAAAAGTCTCACTTTGCTGTACCCATGCTAACATACATATCTCCGCTAACACTTGCTACAGACACTATAATTAAGGCTTTCATTTTAGAAGAAATAATAGTACTTTTCGCTGCGTCTCACACTGGTCTAAAATGCATATTTAGCGCGAAAAAAATCTAAACTTGTGTAAATGAAGTTAAATCCGAACTTGGATTGTATAATTGAAGAATTTTAAGTAAAACAATAAAACAAATATATTTTCGTTGATCATATATTCAGTTAATTCATACAATTGAGTTAATTCATATCCATGATCTTCATCAGAGTCTTCTTCAGGAATGTTGGGCTCTTTCAGTAAACTCATTACTTCGGAGCATGTGGTTTGGTTTTTGTAATTTTTGTTATTTATAAAAGACATGTTTGTTATTTATAAAAGACATTTGGTCAGATGATAAAAGAAAATAGTTTAACAGGTCCTCATTTGTTGAAATTCGTGATTTTTTTTCTAGTATGGTGCGAGACATATTTTAATTCTTTATTTTTTGCTTCTTGAGCCTATTCGCTTAAATGTCCAATTGGTAAAATAGCATGTTTTATAACCTCAGCTATATGTACCAGCACCTTATGTACACTTACGGGCATGTAAAACCAAGGATATTTTTCTATAAATAATTTGGCAGTTTCCTTGGCATATTGCTCAAATTTCTCTATATCGATTTCGTATCCCGAAAAAATTGTTCTTAAAATGACACCAAATCTGTTAATAATTTGTTCATCCACTCTAATGATACTTGAGGATATTTGAGAATCGCGGAAGAAGATCCTAGCTGTATTTCCATCGTTTGTTGATCCGTAGCCATGCTTTGGCGTGGATGATTCTAAGAATATTAGTAAGAAATAAAATCTGTGCGTGAATGCACTTCGTTTTTTTTGTCTTCTTAACAAGAATTGATTCTCGAATTACAACAGACTAAACTTAACACCCGCAAATAACTGCAATTTTTGTATACTCTGTTCAAACATCATATTACAAACAAAAATTCCACATCCAAAGGGCTTCACTTAAAAGTAAGATTTAAATGTGGAAGTCAAAATGAAGTATTCAATTTTATTATAATTTTGTACAAATAATTGCATCAACATAAAATAAAACAATCAACACTTAAAAGTACGCCTATTGAAAATGATCTACAGACCACAACTGTCATAAAATAAGACGAAAGCTTGTTGCATTGTTGCATTTAACGGGCTTATTGTCATCTTCTTGGACCATTTCTATAACAACTAATGTCATCCGTGAGTGCATTGAGAACTTCTACTTACGGCAAACTACATAAATCACTGTTATTTGTATGTAAATATTTTCTTTTTTTTCCGCGCTGGGATGTGAATCTAGCCCCACATTGCGTCTAAATGAAATGAATGTTTTTTTTGACTTTACAGAAAACAATTTTTTTTCTACAAAAAAACGTAATAAACATATCATTTTATTATTTCTCTCTTATAACAAGAGTAGACAAAAATCTATGTTAAGTGTCCTGAAAAACTCACAGATTTGCTCATACTTGGTAAAAAAGCTGCAGTGGGTAAACAAGGAGAATATAATTTTTTACTGCTTTTCTAACTGCAGTTTACAATTCTCTATCCATAATTTTGCAACATTTTTTTATAATGCATGGCTTTACGAAAGTTTTAAAGGATGCTCATTTATTACACTACCTGTCAATACCGTAATTTCCTTGAACTTAAGTACAAATAAGTATATGTCAAAACGTTTAAATATTAATTGAGTTCTTAAATCCCAATCCCAATACATAGTGCTGATGTACTCACGTGTACGGAACCAAAAATATGAGGAGTGTGTAAGTACCTCTTCTTGTCGCTGTTTCAAGTGGTCAAAAACTTAATGTGGCACAGTCAACCAACAATTTTGCGCAATTACCACCGACCCGAAAGTCTATTAAGCCATAATTAAGGCCAGTGTTGCATTGACATCTGTATTTACACACATACCTGCAGAGTACAGCCATTTATTCAGTATCGGCAAAACCAACAGCGTTAATCCTTCTTTCATATTCCAAATGTCCACACACGCACTTACTTCATGAACAAATCCCTTAAATGGATTGAACATCGATAGTAAAGACCTACGTACTACCTTCGATACTGTATGTATGTATAGCCACTTGCACAGCTACTCCTACCAGCGACGACGGTATGAACTTTGAATTTCACAAATTCCATTTCGAAAATTCCACCACGAGTTATTTGGAAATGCGAGCACTCAACGCATACACATAGCAACTCCTCTGTCTATCTGGATTCCTTCCTACCTCACACGACCACTCCACTGTTTAAACACATTCACGTAATCACCTAAATGTGTTTTAGTATTAACTTCATAATTGCATCAACATAATAATTATGTTTCGATGTGTGTTTGGAATTTGGTTGACGGCAGTGTCAACATTGGGCACATGGAAGTGCATGCAAATCCTTGAGGCCTAATTGAGGAGTAGTTCATGTACAAGAGTACACCCTGCTGGCTGCAAAATTTGGCGAAAAATTTTTTATAAATCCCAACAAAAGGGAAAAAACTCTGAGATCCACTTAACCTCATGCATCTGAAGCGTAACCGGATAACAGGGTAGTCGTTCAATAATTCAACCCCACCCTTCTGGCAGTGCCATTTCCAATCAAACCATGAATTAAACTTTGATCATTCATCATGGAATCCACGAAGGGCTGATGGTGGTAGTGGAAGTTGAAGGAAATGGCACTGGCACCGTAGCAGTACCTGACGCAAGTCCTTCCACATTCGGTTAGAAGCCATACTGTATTGTACAACTTCATCGCTGATGATTGATTGATCATTTGTTGATACATTTATAAGCGGCTGCGAATGGTAAATTGTCGTGGGAGGGGGTACAGGTGATAGGTGTGCTAATATCCTTTCACTAGGAAATGGACACCTGTTTGGAATTTATTTGAGAAATCCTTTCGTCGACTGTGTGCTCACAGTGAAGTGGCAGGTGAGTGTGGTGTTTCGGATAGTCATAGGAAACGGGAGCTGTAGTAGGTAGTAGTGGAGAAAAACACTAGACGAACATTATTTTGTAATTTAATATCCTTTTAGGAAACGTCAGCAAAAGGCGACGTGGGAGGCGGAGATAGGTATCAACGCAGATTTATGTCAAGGCTTGATGGAAGTCACTTAAGTCTTTAGTAGTCAGTGCCCAGGGGTGGGTGATGACTCTTGTTACTCAATGCCATGCAAGGGCGTATTCTTTTGACGGTTAATGGCACTCACTTGAGGGTTTGATTGATAGAATCATTTCTGGGTTAAAGATGTAAAAGTGTTGGTAAAGAAACTTATAAAAATGTAACTAAATTAATAAAAGATGAAAATGATTATTTATTGCAGTCTTGATGGTGATGCATACGATGGCCAAGTACGAGGCCTTAAGGAACTCCTCACACGATTTATGTGTATTACTGGCTGTTATTTGGAAAAGGTGCAAAAACCTACCGATACAAAGGTAGTTGTTCTTTATTCTAAACTCCAAATTATTTACATTTCTCAAGTTTACTATTCAACGTACGAACTATGACATACATTTGTCGTCTGTTTGAGATCTGATTTTTCACGTCTTGACTTTATTTCTGTTTTAATTAGAATAGCACAATTTTTCTTTTAAGAGTTTTCTGTAAGCCAAAACATTGATAATCGAATTTGATAAGTTTTCTTAACTAGTTGGTCATCTGCATATTCTTTCTCGACTGTAGGGTGAGGCGCAACGTGTCTATAGTAAGCACGCAGTTTCCTCTTTTCAGTATACTCTCCGTACATGGTGGTCTCCTGATTATCAAACGATTAACCAAATTGATCATATTGCAATCTATACAAGACATTCCGGCAGTATCTATTTGGATCACTAATTTGTTGCAGTCAAGGTACGAAGGCGGATATACCAAACGCTAAGAAGTGTGAAAGAAAATTGTTCCCCTTAGAGTTCTGTAGAAGAAAGAAGAAACCTTGTAGTTGTAGTAGAATCACAGTTCGTAGAAGAGAAAATTCATCTGTAAATTCTAAAAGGCGACGAAGACTAATATCCCAGTGTGAGACAGAATGGACTTTCAACTTGTAACGAAGATAGGCAATACTTTCGTCCACCTGAACCTGATGAATTATTAACTGACCTATTCAAAGTAGCTGGAATAGATTTGGTACAGAGCAAATTCCAAGTCATTTCTAAGATGTTCAAATGAAGTATTCCTTCTATCTGCGGTGAAATTAATGCCCGAAACCCTATATCAGTTTCGTTTCAGACCAGAAAAGTTCACAGTAGATCGAATTTTCACACTTCGGCAGGTCCTGGGAAAAAAACCTGAACCTCCAATCCCTGTTTCTTTGAGCTCAGAAGGTAATTGAATAGTAAGGCCCTATTATATGTAGATTATGAATAGGACCCAGTTCTTCTTTTGGGTGCTGAAGATTGGACTCCATCTAAAAGGGGAAAAGGTATCTTCTGTTATATCGAGTGAAAGATTCTTTGTAAAATGTTCGGTCTGGTTTGCATTGACGGTCATTCGAAGGCAAGATTTGACAACGAACTATATGAGCTACAGAACGATATCGTTCTACAACTAGTACAATATTCCACATGAGATGGGCAGGACATTAAGAGCAGACAAGTGATCTGGCAGTCAAGCGCAAGAAACAACCCTGAGTAGGTAAGATAGGATTACAGTTCCATCATTTCGAAATGATGATGGATCGACTCGTTTGGATCGACAACGAAAACGTAGACTACCAACGAATTGTTTAGTGGGACTATCCCCGCGTTGACATCGACGTCCACGAGGACTTATCGTCTAATTAATTAAACCACAATAGACGAAGTCTACAACACTTCTACATGGGTTAGGATTGGAGTCCTAAACACCATAGCAGACCTGCATGAGTTTATAAATGGATCACAACTGCTTACGCCCCTTTAGTGCACATACGTATGTCCGAATAGCCGGCGTTACTGTTAGTTAATGACCTTGTTTTTACCACTCTTGAAGCTATCGGGCCTTTCCTTACTAGCCCAACTGAGCAAACATGCAGTATTTACTTTAGACACTCACATTCAAAATACGTACGTTTTCAGCAGAAAGAATGTGAAACCAGATATGTATCTACGAGTATTGCTTTTTGAATCTACGGCACACGTCTGGCTACATATGTATGTAAGTACTCGTAATCGAGTGCTAAATTGGAGTACAAAGGGATATGGATTTCATTAGGTTTCGTGTCCCGTACTAGCCACTACAAGGATTTGTAGAGCAACAACGCCCTTATTTTTTTACGCTGTGCCTTGTGTCAAGGAAAGTTGTCTAAAAACTTCAGAGTGGAGTTATCAATTTCCACCTATCTTACCACTGATGATTGATGATTTCCTTTTTTCTGCTTTATTGTCGAGAATATGGAATTAAGGAATACAATGGATGCTTTTATCTGAAGTAAAACAGTTTGACAAATGTGAAGAAGAAGGCTTACACAGTACGGCTGACGGTTAACATGTCAAAACTAAGATACTCAATTGTAGGTAAGATAAGAAAGTTAATGGAGGAAGCCGAATCGCTAATACATTAAGGTCGGAGACCTCGAACCAACAGTATGAATAGTCGCTGTACTGGCTATTCTGGCCAAGAGATGGAGAGGAGGTGCAAAGAAATATGATGCCGTAGAAATTTTGGACGTCAAAACTGCGTCTTATAGTGCAAACTGGGGTTTTACAGTGCACTCACTCAGGTCAATAAAGGTAATAAATAAAGATAATGCTAAGTTACTTTGAGAAACGGTTTCTATTCTACGATACGGTATTAGGTCCTACCTTATAGAACATTATAAACGATAGGCTTTTAAGCCTTGAAATTCCTAATGAGGCAAAAATCATAGGCTTTTCCAATGATATAGCAGGGGCTGACTTAGAGCCCATTGCTAATTAATGTATCGAAAAAGTGAGGCAATTGATGGATAAGAACTCGCAGAGCACAAAACAGAAGTAGTACTAGTAAGCAGTCGCAAGAAAAGAGAGGATATCACCACCAGAGTAGGTGACGTCAAAACCAGCTATCAAATACTTAGATAGGTAAGAAACACAGATAAGAAACACCTTAAAAAAACGTGAGACAAAGCTGCTGCCTTGTCCAGAATAATTATCAATATTGGAGGACATAGACACTAAAGAATACTAGTTCTGTCAAGGGTGGTGCAGTTCATCATTATGTACCTATATAGGCCAAAAGAGTGACAGTTAAGTCGTGTGCACTGAGAATTTGCTGTGCATATCGAACAGTGTTAGAGGATGGTGGATGTGTCATCGCGGGAATGATACCAGCCGATATCTTGGCCAGCGAGCTACCCGTACCAAAATATTCACGAGCCCTGTGCATTGGCCAAAGATATCGAGCTAGAAGCAAAACAGCGAAGAATGAGAGCAATTCCTGTGAGATGGAGCCACTCTACAAAGGGAAGATGGACCTATCGATTAATACCGGTTTCCATTTCCAAATAGATAGATGGATATTACGCAGAAGTAGATTTCTACTTAAGTCAGCTTCTAACCGAACATTGCTTTCGGGTGTATCTCAACAGATTTGGTCTTAAAGTGCATAATGTATTTTTTCAGTTCCTGCTGAGAAATACCAACTCCCGAAAATATTGTGAACTATATGTTGATATCGAGTGCAATATGGGACCCAATGAAACAGTATGCAGCAATAATTATGCAGAAGCTTCGACGGTTAGAAAGAATCAGGGAGAGCACCAATGAAAGGAGAGCAAACGCTGAGGCCAATGTGGAATCAATAAACGGTGTACGGTGTGTGTTTAGTACTTGCATGCCAGTAACCAGGGTTTTTGGTATCTTTAGAAGATTACACATCCAATGGCGCAACCTAGGAAAAAAAAAAAATAATCGCAACCTATAGAATCGAAATAGGGAAACCATAAGCTATGTATTTGCCTAAGTATCCAGTTTTAAACGTCCCAGTCTATACTAAGTCTGCGAGTTTTACAAAAAATACTCCAAACGTTTGTGTCTACAAAATATTTTACAGATTTTCTGACCGAAACGTATCATATAAGCAGTTTCACCAGGAACCTGCTCGGAAGGTTGCAGACACCACCATTCAACGCCAAAAGTGTGAATAGATCGCTCATATGTATCTACGCTGCGAAAGGGTAAACGTTCCGTAACAAGACACACGACAGAAATCTCGACAGCTGGAAAAAATTGGTTTAAGCACATTGCTGACATTCCCACACGGGAATACGGGATATACATACGTAAATAACTAAAACATGCACATTCTGTGACATCTCTATGAAAAGACAGCAATTCTGAACACCTAAAGCAGTACACATTCCTCAACTATTTACATGACACTTAAGCCGAAATATTTCAATTTCAAAAAGTACTTTGAATGCTTAAAAACTATGTCCATTATACTTTGAGAGCCACAAAGAGTAATACAATGCATATTTATGGCATATTTAGGCTTCAAATTCTACCTTAACACAAAGTTTGTTGCAAAGCTAAATGCCAACTCAAAGTGCCAAATGTCATGAACTTTAAAATGTATTACAAATTTGTTTAAGAATGGCATGTTGCAATCCATAAGAGAAACATGTCTATTGCAAATTAAGCTTGAATTGCAAAGGACTCTGTAGCACATAGACTAAAAGAAACATTTTGTGTAAGGAAATTTGATTGTTTCGACCCTTACATGCAATACAAATGAAAAACATCTGCAACAATCTGCAATTGCCACAACTCGTTCAATTTGATATTATCTTCAAAATCGAATAATCCCTAAACGACATGACATCAGGAATTTGCATAATGTATCCTGTTACACAAGCCTCTCCATCCTTTGTGTGCTTTTGTAGTATCAAATTGCTTTCATTAGTCTCAGTAAAATTCAAGGAATTCGTAAAAGCAGCAGCATCCCTTCACTCTGCCGTTTCCAAAGCCATTGACGTAATTTTAATTAATCTTTCGATTTTGTAACACTTAAAACTGCATTCGACTCGACTCTTCCCTCGATAGCACTTTGAAATGTTACATTCTCCACCAAGGACAGACGGAGAAACTCACGCACTACCATTCACTCGTTCATTGATGATGAGGTAATCACAAGTAATTAATATTATTGATTACCTCAGAGGAGATACAGTTTTGTTGTAAGTGTGTTGATTAACAGTGCGGGGCTGAGTGGTTCGCAACTGATTGACCGAAAGGCGTCACCTCAAGATGAAGGGTGGTCACACACACGCGCACACACACACACACCACAGGATGTACGTGCAGGGATAACATAGCATTCGGAAAATGCTCAAGGAGAATTGTGACACCCAGTGGGTGATAGTATCATCATCGTCCTGTTGAATAGATATGAACCGTTGACACCATCACCTGACCCTGACTATCCGTGCATTAAATGTGATACAATGCAGATAGCAGGTGCGTGCGTGAGTGAACGTATGACAAAATCTCTAAATGGAATTGGCCGACATAATGTGGAGTATATAATTTACGCTGATTACGTCCTTAATGGGTCCCTTATAGAGGAATTGAATTAGCGCGTAGATTCAATATGTAAACGTTAGCAGCGGAGGATATTGCACGCACTATGAATTCCAATGTGGCAATCACTTTGGGGTTATTCTGACTCAAATTGATTTCAAAAGGATATCGTCATTACCCAAAAGTGTCGTATTATGAAATCTCAAACGAATGGCTTTATTTGTTTTCTGCTAAATGGAGAGCATTGCGATGATTACTAAGGCTGTAATATATGTATTAATGAATATATATGTATGTAAATGCCTTAAGTTGCAATTTGGCATTTTGATTTTGATAGCGAAAAGCATAATGTAATTTTTTTTCTCGATGCAGACCGAGACACACCTTGTGGCCCATTGACGAACGCTCCCGATGGTAGCCATTTAGCCAAAATATGAACGCGACTGAGTCAATAAAAACAACATAAATCAATTAATCATCAAAATTTATTTTGTCTCTTTCAAAATAGGCTTCATTTGAACATTTATTCCAACGAACAATCCTTCCAGTTCTCTCAGCGAATTTGCTTTGATCTCTTCAATGGACTCAAGACGAAGTGGGTATTTGAGTTTTGGAAACATCCTTCGCTGAGAAGGGTGAATTTGTGAAAGGAAAATTTACCTATTTTGGAACAAGGCGTGCTGCGACGAGTCCTTTACACAAAATATGGATAGAGGGATAGTTTTTGTAAGAGTTGTCTCAAATTACATATAGTGAGGATTTTTTAATACCATTTTCTTCACTAAGTTGATGTTTTATGTCAGATTTGATGACAGATTACTTTCAAACTTCATACCTTCAGAGTCTGTTGGTTCACACCTCGAGGCGAAATCAGAATTTTCATTATAACCACAAAATTAAGGGTAGTTTACTTAAGGCCGATTTCAGTTGAAATGGATTTTCTCGAAAACTGCTCTAACGATTTCGATAAAATTTGATATTTCAGTTAGCTTAGGTACATGCTATAAGATGGCATACTACTTCTTTGCGGAAAATTCGAATAACGGAAATATAGCGAATCAGGTGTTTCTCGGGTATTCGTTCGGCGATTGAGTTAAAAATTAATATTTCTAGGTAATAACACAAATCTAAGGTATTGGCATACCAAATTTTGGAATTATCACGCCCAATGGAATTGTACTACACTTATAGCATTAAGGTTAGTACGTACGAACCAGTCGTGCACTTTATTTATAGTAAAAATCGCCGATAGTATTTGAAGTTACCTAATGTTCTTGACTGCTGTCAACAAATTAGTAGACATATTGCGCTGAAACTCAGCGTCAAAAAAGTTCAAAGATGACCCATAATAGCCAAATATCTTCTCGCACTATCATCTTCTCACGTCTTCGTGAAGCTATTGTACCCAAGTATAAGATAAAAGGTGTCTTTGTATGGATGCGACGAACTCTAAATTGAAATAAATAAAGAAACATGTTTTTGATATCCATGAAATTGGCAGTTGTTCGAATGACGTAATTCCGAGATGCAATTTTCACACACTCTTTGCAGTAAATCACTCTGTATTTCGGCAATAAAGCATCGAATGTTGGCTTCCAAGTACTCAACAGTTTATGGTTTATTGGCGTAGACATACAATTTTATATATCCCAAAAAAAAATGACTTAAGATTACACGATTACCGTACTTCCTCCTTCAATATATGAATTGTGGGGCTTCTGGCACCATCTTGTGATCCCCGTGTCAAGTCCATCCAATTCTGGGAAAAAAGAGTCTTCTATTACGGAACGATAGCGAATTTCATTGACCCCAACTTTTGTCACTTTTGTGGCTTAGGCCATGAATGCGCCAACCACGTACATTTCTGTCAAATAAAACCAACTTCATGGATTGCCAGTAGTCGAACAATAGTATGCCTCATGAAAGATTTGGTTTACCTCCCCGCCCGTAGTAATAGCTAGAAAAATATGCAAATCTGGACGATGCTTGGTTTCTTGAATGTCACTATGTCACTTCTCGACCTAGACAGCGTTCTTCTTGACGAAGATTATCTTGCGAACTCCAGATACCATCAACTGGAACTAAAAATTATATTTTGTATGAGTTTTAGAAGGTTCTCTGTAGTTTTTTTTAATGAAATTAGGGAGAAAAAGATAAGTGAACTGCTTAGCTTCCTTACTTACGTCGCAGGAGCTGTGGTCTACCTTCCCATACATTAAATCCTTACATACCTTCAACAGTAAGGCTAATAAAAAGAAAAAACTGTAGGTTGTTATTTTTTACAAAACAGTGTATACAATGGATCCACTAGAAACCCTATTGTTAAGCCATATTCAAATGATTGCCAGATCAACAAATACCTATTGTAAAGTCGACAAATGTGCTGCGTATTACTGCAAAGGAGCTGCCAATGAGTTAGTAGTAACAAACTATTATGCAAACTATTAATGACAATTTACTGTCAAATGTTTGATCTCACAATGTCTTTTCTTATCACATTTTCAGATCATAAATTGTCAGTTTACAAGTCAGACGTTGTCATACTCATATGCTATGACAGAACCTTTTTCTGTTGTGACGTATTGAATTGTGAGTCTGAAAAAGTGCCAAATTTAAATCGAAATGGAATAAAAGGAAGCACTAGCGACGACCTTGAGCGCATACGTTTTAGAAAGCAGCGAAAATTATGATGAATCCCCATGCAAATGTTGTAGACACGACCAATAATTTGGTCCTTCCGCTATCAGATAAAATCAAAAAAATCAAACTTAAAACGAAAACATATAGTCACAGTACACAGCAGCAAAACTACGCCTCACCTTTTTAAAACATATCACTAAAATAACAGCAAGAACATGTATCAACAAATTAATTGTCAGACGTCATTAATTTTCCACATCAAAAAATTTACAATGTGTCTGCAAAAGTCCTAAATGCCTTACAATAATACACGATTAGCAGATTTCTGCAAATTTATTGTCAGATACCGGTCTGCCAATTGGTATTTCACACCATTGTCAGGAATTCGGGGCAATGTTTTTATTTGGAGACCTGGCTGGTTTGATTGAATATAGTTTTAGCTACGTATGTATGCAGTATACTCATCTTCTATATGTATCTCACTTAAAAGACTTCAGTGACTTCAATAATCAATTACTTAAATGGAGGATACTATGATTATTTATATGTATATAATAGTTGTATTCCATAATTCCGTCCAATGCCAAACCATCGCCATGCGTATAAGTTTTTTAATTCATTACTCGTCATAGGTTGTCTTTAGACGGAATATTGCCGCAAACATTCTAGTCTTAATGTATTTATAGAGCAAGTACTGGTCGTGAAAAGTTTGCTTTGCTTGACAAGTTCAAAAAAGTGGGTCCACCAATTCTGCCTGTCTGTCGGTCTGTTGGCGACTGCAATTGCACCCTCAAAACCTGGGCCATTTTTTTTCGAAAATTAGAATCATCTGTATAATGAATCAGTATTTTCATCAATTATGACCTGAAAACCCGTAAAAAATTTTGTAAAATTTTAGTAGCCTAAAACGAACGCTTGTCGAAATCATCTCTTTTTGCGAATATTCATTCGAAAGGTTTCTTGTTATCGGATGTATCGTTTTCAGAAGAACTTTAAGAAGAATTTAGGTATTTTATAATACATATACGTTACTCTATAAAGTGTTATCGGGTCCTTAATTAAAATCATCTTCGATATATTTTGACAGCTATCATCTGTCACGAAGACAAAAATAAAAATCGAACGTTTTGTTAACCCTTCTTCTTTTTTCTAATAAAGTAATCGGAAGATAACATCGTCATCTATATAAATATTTAAAAATAAATATCGTGTTTTATTTGACTATCTAAATGGAGGCGGGCAAATGACGAAACACAAAGCCTGCAGAATTTGAAGTCTTGGTACAATTTATGGAGATCGACACAGAACTAGTCAAGGGATTTGTTCTCTCTTTGGAAAGATGACATATACATATGTACATACATTATGTATCAAACCAACTTTGGATTCGACTGTCTTCTGTAGTTGTGGTGTATTGTACGTTAGAACCTGTACAGCAAGGGACAACCAAAAGTTTTTCACAAAGCTATAGTACATAATAAATCCGTCATAACATTACAATGGATTAAATAATAAATCAATTTTCTCTTTTCTCATGGCTCAGTTGCATAATGTTAGAATGGTTCTCTCCGTTCGATACTTTCCAATCGTCTTCGACATCCTTAAGTCAAATTGCAACACTGTCCTTTAAAACGAATTCACCAAGTAATTTTAATGAAGTTTGCTATTTATTTTGACAATTTTAGTTTCGAAATTTTTGGTTTTGACTTGGCAGCATTTACATCCAATCCGAAAATCATACAACATACGAATTCATTTTAGAACTGGATTTCAGTTTCGAATCGCAAGCCGAATCTGAAACCAATACAAAATAAGGCCTCAGATATAAAATATAGTGTATAGTATAGAAGTGCTTCTATTTGTGCTGCTTGTCTTAAAAAAAATCGAAATTGTAGTTTTTTAGACTTGTTTCAACACTATCTTGACATAGTTGTACGAGGAATATGTAATAAATATATGCAAAGCTAAGGCGTACCAAATTTTATAACAGTCATACCCGAGTTTTAAAATATTTCATTGTAAAGTTTTCATATTTTAAAAAATAATTACAACGAAAAAGATATATATGTACATAGGTGAAAAGGTTCTTTACAATCCACTCACATTTTAGAGTGGTTTTCAAGGAAATTTTATTCATACATATATGTAATTTCAATAGCCCCTAAATATAAGAGGATAGGCGGTGTGCCATACCAAACCCTTCCCACTATTGACTAAGTATTTTACTTAATACTTAATAATTTATTCATATGTACATATGTATATCTTCAGCACAATGGTGCAAGTTCGTACGACCTAGTCGTGTACTTTATTTTGTTGTATTATTATTTTAGTGTTATTTTAATGTGCGGAGTTGCTCGTCCTTGCTAAGCACTTAACATACATATGTTTAAATGTACCACAATTGCAAACATACATAGGTGCACACATAAAAAACTTTAGGAAGGAAAATCAAATTATTTCAAAATTTTTCTCTGCCCGTTTTCACTCCACCCTTCAATCTCTACTTTACGTAAAATGGCATTGTTGTGGTGTCCCTGAATCGGCATGCATGCAACAATGCGTCATTTGAGCATTTTTGTTAACACTACATAACATTTCTGAGACATTCTGGACTGCAGTTGGTATGCTGGATGGTGGCAAAAGAGTGGATATAAGGGGTGGTAATAACAGGTAAGTTATAGACCAAGTGGAACATTCAGAATGCAGGAAACGGGGACAGAGCAACCTACACCATCATCATCACCATCATCGTCATTGCAGCCGGATGCTTGTTTATCATGAGTGTCTCGAAATTAACCCAAATCTTTCCGCAACATGAGGTGACATGAATATTTAAATGGCGAAGTGAAATATTCCAGGTGAAAACTTCTACTGCAAAACTATTTGAGGTAAAGAAGGACGAGGTATGAACCAAGCAGGGCACCAGAGTGTGCTGACATTTTTCATTCAGAGTACTCGAGATCCTTGGGCACCAAATGATGGCGAAACGAAAGGACATACAACAACCGCGAATGCTTTTGTGCAGATTTTTCTTTTTCTTTCTTTTTTTGTTTTTTTTTTTTTTTTTTTGTGAATATCCTCAGGATATTAGCGATGGATTTACGTAATGAGGTGTA
The DNA here is from genome assembly GCA_963583995.1 of Xylota segnis. Classification (NCBI taxonomy): domain Eukaryota; kingdom Metazoa; phylum Arthropoda; class Insecta; order Diptera; family Syrphidae; genus Xylota; species Xylota segnis. The sequence goes on from OY757239.1 coordinate 16,233,062, forward strand.
GGTGATTTAATTGCAGAAAAAGCGTCATATTATTCCATGTGCAGTCGCTCGTTTCATATTCGCTGCATCTGCAAATGCACTCCCCAAGAATACCATCTAATGCAGCTTATATGTATAACAGAGGAGGATAATCCAAACTAATGAAGCCCTCATATTGAGTGCTTCAGTGGAAAAGGTGTGGGTGGAGTGCGACGTTGTGATTTATAATAGTGTGTTCTAGAACGAAATGCCATTGACCCACGTTGTAGAGATTTTTCGGATTCAATATTAAACTGAGAGTATGAGCAGAGTTGGCTGGTGATCAGAGGAATTTCCACATCCTGAAATAGTTTGCTTTTGATCCCTATGTATGCATGCATATGTTCGTTCATATGTAGGGTTTGAGAGGGAACGTTGAACTGAGTAATTGGCTTGAGGGAAACATGGAGAAATTGAATTTAAATAAAGAAAATAAATAAATCATTTCAACGTGTATAGCGAACTTTAACGGAGCAGATTCTAATTAATGAAACATGTTTACTATGTACATATGTATGTTTGCATGTTCATAAACACACACACACAAATATTCGTTCTAACTTTAAAATTAGTGATGCTCTACCTAGGTAGGTAGGTAGTTAGATATTAGCGGTGAATGGATGCATTATGTACCCTTGTCGTGGGAAAACCTAAAGAAGACAAAGTTCGCTTGTGGCTTTGAAATATATAGCTAAGCGGCTTCCCTGAACCAACCCAAAATTATTATACGTTTTGTAGTGGCTTCCCTGACAGGTCATCAGGTTTATATTTGCCGATGACCTTTTTTCTGGTTCAGAATATGGTAGGTCATTCGCTTAAGAAGTGAGATTGGTTTTCATAGTGCACAGGTCATCTGTATTTAGTCGTATTTTTCTTCGGTAGGGGGCCAGGAGGTTGTGGCTGATAGTAATCCGTTTTATGTTTTCTTCAAAGCATACAAGACCCGTTAGTGAATATCGAGACTAATCGGGTTGAAGACAGTACCGTTTAGCTGCAAGCCTAATGGAATCAGTTCCAATATATTTAGTTCCAAGAGCTACATTTGACCTAGTTTTATGGAACTAGTAGTCATGACTAGCTTCAAGAAAGGCTGTCCTATGTCTTGCAAAAACTACCGAGGCATATCCCTGGTAAATGTCGCGTATAAGATTCTATCCAATGTACTGTCTGAACGTCTGAAACCTTTCTGCAGCACACTAATCGGCACGTACCAGTATGGCTTCCGGCTGCTGGGATATGCAGACGACATCGACATCATCGGCAATAGTTAGGGCATAGTTAGGGAGTTTACCTACCTCGGAGTAAATATCAACTCCACGAACGACACTATAGTGGAGTATCGACGAAGACTTACCCTAGGAAACCGCTGCTACTTCGGTTTGGCAAAACAAATGGGTTCAAAACTCCTATCTCGGAAGACGAAATGTATGCTCTACAAAACTTTGATCCTGCCAGTTCTGCTATATGGAGCCATATGCCATATGTCATATGCGACTAGGGCGAATGGAGGAGAAGGTACAACCGCGAACTCTACGAGCTGTACCAAGATGTGGATGTAGTCCAAAAAGCCAAAATACGTCGACTACACTGGCTCGGCCACATCGATCGAATGGACAATAATGCTCCAGCAATAATGCTCCAGCAATAATGCTCCAGCAAATGCTCTTCGACTCACAGCCCCCAGGTTCGAGACGACAAGGACCGAAACTCCGTTTTAAAGACCAAGCTATCGCGGATGCCAGAGCGCTTGGTCTGGACAACTGGAAGTAGCCATCGGGATCGAAGAGAATGGAAGGCTACCGTGTCTCAGGCAGGGACTCTTCACGGGTCGGGAGCCCGTTAAGTAAATAAGTAAGTCATGACTAGCCGGTCATGGGATAGAATGGGTTTGATAACAGTTGTGTACATCCAGTGGATGGTGGCAGGCTTTATTTATAGAAAGCTTTTATATTCTTTCTGACATATTTTCTGACTGCTGCCTAGACTTGTTGTACTCTGACTTAAACAGCCTAGTCTTAGATTGCTGTGTCTACGCTTGTTTGTAGATTCCAAAATCACGTTGTGACACTGGCGTGTATTTTTTGCAGTATAGCGATCTTTGCATTTCTATTGGATTTCAGTAGGGCTGTCTCAAGAGATCGGCATTTCGGTGTTCAGGCCTTAAACTTTTTGTACTTGTATGTAAGCGATACTATACTTAAATTTACGTCCAAAGACAATCTTAAGAGTCAACTGATAAGCATTTACTGAACAACGGCAGGTACGAGAAAGTTTTAAAAGAGGGAAATCTATACTTTGTTGACTCAATCGATGAAATGGACTAAATGTCACAGTCGACAGTTGTGACTATTAATTCTGACAACAACACCTTGGGGAAATAAAAGAAAAATAAACCATCCCAATTGGTGTTTCTTACTATACGAGTACAAAGCCGGATCATCACATCATTTGTCTGATGGAATGTTGTTACCCAAAGTAAACAAAATCCCTTACTAATTCTAGCTAGAGCTCTTCACTCTGACGTTTTGCCAAATTGGCTGATTTTAATAACGGTATGTTAAATCGCATCAAGTGTGATTCTCCTGGATGTTGACTGCACGCTCAAATATGTTTCCAATTACTAAGCACGAGTGAATGATGTAAAGAAATCTTTATTGCTTTTCAATCTAGTGGAATGGAATTCAATGACATTATTAAGTCATTAATTGCCTTATCTACTCTTATCTGTGATTGAAATCATCAGTTCGTATCTCAACTCATTGAATTATTCATTACACACGAACATGATATTCTTTGGAGCGAAATTTACACCTAAGGGAAACTCACTTGACATAGTTTACTTACGTACATGGTTGGAAGGTACTTTTCTTTACGTGCTGCTAAAAGGGGGGATTTAGTGTTTTTATGAAAATTCCTTACCCTAACATTTTTAGGATTTTTCCTAGCAACTATGGACACAAACTAGCTTTGAACCTATAGGCCGTAAATTATTAATTAAAACACGGTTTATGGAAATCTTCACCCACATATGCTATTATATCTTTTTAACAAAAACTTTTAGAAATACAAACAATATCTTTAAACTTGCATGTAATATTACAATTAATTTCAGATTTCTCTGATGTGAAATAAATATCAGGTATTATTCCCGACGGACCCCAAAGGGTCTGATTTCCACTCGAAGCAAGACCCTAAAAATGTAACTATGTTTTCTTTCTCTCTTTCAGCTTTTTAACCAATGAAAAATGACGTTCAAACAAATCCAGTAGTACGAGCGCATCAATCAAAACCTGTATTGTAAGGAAAAGAAAACGTTTCCATGACTACTACAAGTGTGTCCTACAGTGTTGCCAAGTAATAGAGACGTATCAAAAGTGATTATTAATTTGTTTTCTTAAAAATGGCTATGTTGATACTTTCAGTTTCGACAACAGATGCCATAAAAGAAGCTCTTTATATCATTTTCCAACCTTTTGATTCTGCAACTGACATTGGAACATACTATGTACATACATATTTTGTTAGTAATAATGGTAATTTTACCCAGAATTCGTATTTTCATACTTTTAATACATTTTTACTTTCTGGTGGGGTATGTTTTCTCAAACCTTGGCTGTAACACTGCTGTGTGATTGCCTAAGGAATCAACATGCATACATATGTACACATTTTTTGATTCACTATGCTCTGTGTGTACTTTCCTAAATACAAATGCATTGACTTATCTTTAAAAAGCTATTGTACCTTTGTTATCAATCTCGCCTTAAACTATAAAATAGGGAGGATCTATTGGGAAAAGGTTTTGCAATGGTATATAATTTTGAAAATCGCTTCAGTAGGAAGAAGTAGGGACAGAATTCCTATTTGCGTATTTATTAATTTGGTATGAAAATGGTATGCTATCTGATCGGATTTTGTAAAAAACGCCTAGATATGAAAATAAAATAATAACGACCGGCAAGCTTTAGAAATAAAGTGCACGACGGGGTCGTACGTACTTGCACCGTAATGCTATAAGTGTATAATTTATCAGGATTAAAGTCCAAGTCTTGCTCTTCCCAGTAAAGTAGGCGTGGCATTCCGCGTTTCAATGGAATAATAGTCATAACATTGTAGGAGTTTACTCAATGTCTTGTTTTTAAAAAACACCTTTAAAAAGTGGGCGTGGCCAGAAAAGGTGTTTGAGTGAATTATAGAAAATTTTAACGTCTATTACTTTGCTTAAATAATTTTTTCTCAATTTCTAGTAAAAATTTATAAAATTTTTTTTTATAAATGGTGCGCCATTTTGTTCCCTTTGTCTTATAACCTAGAAATATTAATTTTTAGCCCAATCGCCGAACAAATGCCCGAGAAACAGCTGATTTTCTATATTACCGTTATTCGAATTTTTCGTGAAAAACATGGTATGCCACCTCATAGCATATGCCCAAACTAACCTACACATCAAATTTTATCGAAATCGTTAGAGCCGTTTTCGAGAAAATCCATTTTAACTGAAATCGGCCTTAAGCAAACTACCCTTAATTTTGAGGTTAGAATGAAAATTCAAATTTCGGCTCTAGGGAATATCCCACAGACCCTATATATGAAGTTTGAATTAAATCCGCCCAGCCGTTTAGGCTGCAGTCGAATATACAGACAGACAGACAGACTGACAGACAGACTGACAGACTGACAGACTGACAGACTGACAGACTGACTGACAGACAGACTGACAGACAGACAGACGGAATTGCCGGACCTACTTTTTTGGACTTCTCCATCATAGTAATGTCAAGTTTGATTAAAATCTTAAAAGCAGATGAACGGCCACTTCTTAAATTCGCGAAACCAATCTCTCTTGGTTCTCTCCAACTTCCATTTCGTTTCTTCGCACTTTTGTCCAATGTTTCGGAAACCATGGACAACTTTTAATGCAAATAGCTGTCAAGTCTAAACTAACTTAATTTTTGTACGGCGTTGTTTAAAAGACGGTACTTCACGATCTGTCTTCGAACTCGGGTACTTAGTGATTCAGTATCGTATGTTCTTATATACTTATGCATATATTATAAATACCTGAATATTAACTTCGGCATCCTTCTTTTTTTGTGGAAGTGATACACAGCCTTATTTCGTTTAAGGCTTCTGATTCTCTCTGATCATATTATAGAGTACAACGTAGCATCTTTCACTAGTAATATACATATGTATGTATGTAAGTAAATTCGATAACCAAGTGAGCCAGACAATCACTCGATCTCAAAGCGAAAATCCATAGCACCATATGGTTTATGTAAAGGATATCTGAAAGGTGTTTAGTTTAACATAAAAACTTTTATTTGAGATGAAACACATAATATCAATTAAATGTTTGTCCTTGATTTATTTGATTGAAAACGTTTTGACAGTTGATGTTTGAAAACATTTTCAACTCTTTCGATTTAATCGGCCTTAACATCATGCGTAGTTGCTGGTTTATTCCCAACGAGATGTGCACTACGTGGCACTACTGCTGTAGCAACTCTAGCCATCGATTTATTGAATTCAGAATTTGGCCAGAAGGTGAATTCTCCTGTTAATGGACCTGTTAATTGGCTTTCGAGATCATACAACTGCTTTACGACTATTTTTCTTTGTTTTTTGGGTCACCTGAAAATAAAACATGAAACTCATTTCACAGTTCTCACGGTGCAAAAAACACCGTACACGTGTCTATGTAGTATGTACATATGCCGTATCTTCAGAGAGATTGAAGTACGCAATGGAGTCGTGTTATAACTTTTAAGTATTAAAATTTAAATCTCATTTTTGTACTACAAATTCAAATATTCCATATGACCTAGAATCTAGCTTTTCATACACATACTTGTTGTGTCTTATATTTTTCGCACGATATGCGGCTTTTTCTTTACAAGAGGTGTTGGTCGATATAAATTTTAAGCCCAATCGTGGAAGAATTAGATAAAATACATGAAAACTCAATACGTAATTTTTGCGGATCTAATCTAATACAAATGTGTATGAAATGTTATCAAAATGATTGGAGTAAGTTTTACTAGTCTAAAGTTACAGGTTAAAGGCGCAGTTGATGGTGAACACAGCCTAAAAGCATGACAAAATGCATCAACAATCATCATTAACTGCTTCGAATAGCTCGTCCGGTTTGAGCTCGGTCAGTAAGTTAATGGAAATTTTGATTATCGTCGTCTAGGTTGAATGTTCTGGTAATTTGTGCCTGCTATTGTATTAGGCGACTTAATTCTTGATGAAACTACACATGTTAACCTTTTTGAAAGTATCCAACTACCCATTTTTTCTTATATATAAATATTTTTCATTTCACTTACATACGGTGTTGTGACACGTCCATTATATAGAAGGATTTTCATGAAAAAAAAAAACAGTTTTTAAAGATATTGTACAATTAGCCTCTACACAATTGGGCAATAGTGTGCAGTCAGACTCAACATATGTATGTACATAGGTTCATCGTTAATGCAACATCAAAGGAAGTGATGATTCCAGGAGAAAACATACGAATTGGTTCAATCCTACCCTAAACATAAACAAATTGTATATTCACTTAGTTTCTAGAGAAATAAATCCTTAATGGCAAGTATTTGACTAAGTCCATTTATAAAGTGTCTTTTGCTTGTTATTTAAGGGAGAAAAGGAAAAATGAGTATCATTAGAGTCCCTGCATGTTTTGCATAAGGGGTGACAACCATCCGACGGTAAATTTCAAATTACAGAGTGCATGTACCGCTTGAGTTTCGAATTTCTTAACCCCTTTATCTGCATACGTAGTTATCATTCCATCCATAACAGACATAATGACATTTAAGTCATCTTAAATTTTTTAGTTAAATTGCACTTACTCCCAGAATGTGCATCAAGTTTATACATATGTGTATATAATACATATCCAAACTATGGACATAAGCAAATTTTATAGAACTAATATATATACTAGATGATACCCACTGCATGAGATGCTACACTTGTTTTCGAACTTGTTAGAAATTAACTTTGTGCGGTTGCGTACATTCCGTATTCTAGTAGGTAGTCAAACGTTTCTAATTGGTACAGCGATCCAGATTTGAAAGAAAGGTAAAGCATTCTTTTTCTTGATACTTTTGATAGAAAAAAAATGTGGCGCAACAGGACGACGAGACCCAGGGTCTAGCTTCTGACAACCATTCGTGTTTTGCGTCTTATATTCTTTAAAGAAATTGATGGGGGCTACTGTTTTAATGCTGTGTCCGAAGGACAATTTTTATTATTTGAGAAGCTTTCTTGTGACAAGTTATACTCTCGGATGTTTGTCGGCCGCTCGCGAGAGATGGGGCCGTGAAAAAAGCTTTGATGTGTTCTGGCTCACATTCGAACCTCGAACCTCGAACACTAAGCCATGGCACCCACTTATTTTTGTTAACCACAAAAAGAAAAAAAAAAACAAGCGCTAACTTTGACAGATAAATTCATAAACAAAAATTTACAGGTAGGCGAATATTATTACACTATCGTAATTCTACGAAGAATTACAAAATTTTGCAGTACGGGAACAGGATTTTATTCATTTTTCATCAGATTTCGTAGATTTTTTACAGTCTTAGAGAGTACGGCTGACAGTAAGTTTGCGAAATGTCAAAGAACAGCTGATTTCAATTACTCTTTGACAATCCCTTATAAATTAAATGGATTATTTTGAATTCAAAGAGTTAAGATACCGTATTTTCATTATCAAACATTTTTCGCAGTTAGGTTACAGTTTTCTTCTTCTTACAAACAAATTTATCAAAGTCGAAACCAAAATTTATCAAAGTTTGAAAACCAAAGTCAATACTTTATCCAATATAAAAACGGGAAAGAAGGATGCGAGTTATAACACATAAAATGTCCTCTATTTTTTAGTCAGCTTGATAGTCCTTACTTAAAAAAGTTGCCCTAGAACCTGTCCAATATGTTTGTTGTCCCATGAGAACTGTCATTTTATTATTAGCTAGCATTTAGTGCCATCTAACCAAGAAGTTCATGTAAGTTTCAGCTCCATTCGAAGGATTTGGAGTTTTAAGCGCTTTAACGAACAGATTATTTCTACATATTAAGATTAAAACATTTTTGTGGTATAGAATCTATACTTGAATAACTGATAACATCCTATGCTACGAAAAGACGTTTAAACACCCATACACACACACAAAGTATAAATAAGCTTATAAGCCTCATTATCTAATTTGCATTCTATAGGCATTTCTTCGGTCTCCTATCGCCCCTCAATTAACTAAACAATTTGTACGCACTAATTATATCAATAGGGTATTTCCCAGAGCATCCCTTTTGTCGATTTTCACACAAGGCCACTAAATTTTGCTGTAACGCTTCTGAGGATTACCTACTCTTGCTCTCCATGTAATCCCTATTCCAGACAATTAAACTTCGCGTTCATACCCACACTTTTATAAGTATATATTCATTTGTTCGTCCGAAATTCAGGTCAATTAAGTTTTCACTTAATTTAATTGAAAAGAAACGTATAAAGTCCTTTTAGCCAAATGAACACACTATCTATACGGAACAAAACAGAAAAAAATAGAATTGAAACTCTCCATCTAATTACACGGATTTTCATATTTCATGCTGATAACAAAAACCCAAACCCAAAGTCTTAAGGACAAAGGACGGTTTGAATTGCTCACTCTTCCCCTGTGCTCATTAAGTACGTTGCCAGGAGATTGGGGGAGCCGCAATCATCCCTCATTATTGCAGATAAGAAAACCGGAAGTCCTTTTTGTGTGACAAATTTAATTTAATGTCTTTCTCTGTCTTTATGTGTCGGAGCTTTCACACAAAATTGACCTACAAGAAGAGAGATTAGTATAATGAATGATTAGAGGGCATCTCCCCTGCCTTGTATGAACCAATATACTCTCTAATTGGGGCAATCAATTCTTATGTTCATTAAAAGTAAAAACAACTCACACTTTATCGCACAAAGAAATCAAGTAAATTATTCAAAGGTCCTGAGCCGGAAATATGAAGTGAATCACAAAGGCAATCTGGGCATGTTGTAGTAAGGTATGTACTTATGTTTAAATTTTCAAGCAGAACCATAAGAACAGATAAATAATTATGAACGCAATTGAAATGGCTTGGAATTTTTCGTATCATAATCTGAATGCAGCAGAGCTCTTCCATATTATCCGGTATAATTAAATCAGTATAGAAAAGTAATACCATAAATGGTTTCCAATTTTCACAACAGATGGCAACTCTTAATCAAAATGTGAAGACGCAGGAAAACTACCGACCATCTGGAACGATTCGAATACTATCCTATTACTACCCTTACAAAGTTTCTTTTCATGTCGTCACCTGGGGGTAAAAACTAGATGAGTCGTTTTTTCGGGTTTTTGGCTTCCTGGATTCGGTCAGAATGAGTTCCCTTACTTGCTACCATGTATTGAGGAGCAAAAATTCTTGGGTTAATATAATTATTTTTTTTAAGAAACCACATTAGAGAAAAATATCGATATTACCTTTTATTCTTAACAACAAGCCCTGGCACAGGGGAAAAACCATGTTGTTATACCGGAAATAGCTTCTGAAGAAACTCTCGGAAGAAAATTTCTGGAGAATATGTATTAAAAGTCGATTTTCCTGATGGTGTAGCTCGTCCATTCGGGTAAGAAAAGTTGTAACTCACATTAAAAATACTTCTAGCCCAATATCTTAGGGACATACGGTCGAATGCTTGTACCCTTTGTATAGCACCAAACAGCGGCATCTGTTTTATTGACAGGACGTACACGTACTTGAAGTAAAGATGACTTTAAGGAAGTACTTGAGTTGTTCATCTTGCATTTGCATATGTGCTAGCTCCTGCGTGCTGATGAATGGCATGTCGGTAGAGTTAATACAAGACAAGGCACCACAGTACACCATAGTCTGAGATATGAACGATGTTAGTGGATATTGCCTTAACTCTTCTAGGTATCGATCCACCCGGTCATAAGCTTGATCAGACTTTTTACCAGAAGCATGGGTTAGGGCCTTATAGTCGGTTACAATGAGCACGTCTCTTCCATCGATGTGATACTCAAAATGTTTGACTGCTTTGTAAATGACATAAAGCTTTCTATAATGGACGGTATAGAGAGCTTTTCTGCCACTAAGTCTCTTGAAGGAGGAACCAAGGGGTTGTTGCTGATCACCAGAGCATTTGCCTAAGGCGGTAGAGTAAGGGAGGTATCGGAAACGTCGTATCGCAAAACTAATAGAAGATCTGCCCTATGACGTGCGTATTGGACGACATCCGTCAACTTCACTTTGCACTCCTCGTATGAGCTCTCTTCTTCGCTCCGATAATTAGTTCAATAAGGAGAGCCCTTGGTACGTAACAGCGGTAAAAGTTTCAGGATCTAAGAAACCTTCTCAGTTTGTCCATTGCGTCTGGTTTCTGGAAATCAATGATTGTCTCAACTCAATCGCTAATGCTCATCTGGGTTATGTAGTCGATAACCATCTGTTCAGTTAACTGATGGTGTACAATATCTGCACCAATAATTGCTTGTCAACAATTGTGAAACACCAACGAAAATTTCAGTAAGACCCTACGTCAACAGAGATGGTGTGACCATTGGCCCAAAATACATAAGTTGACATCTGAAGATTTGTTAACACATACGTACTTTGTGGGTAAGAGATATCTGGACCAATGTCAATCAAGAAGTTAATTTATGAATTTCTGTTGAGACTGAAAAGGACTTTCTTACGAAGTGTTGGATGGATTTAACAATTTAACAATGTTATTCAGAGTCGAAATTTCTGCTTTTGAAAGTGAAGGTGGGATAGCAAATAGATGTATGTATATAATTTTTATTTATAAATCTAGTGATTATATTTAAAAATTAAATTATAAAAAAAAATCCACTTCCTAATACCAACAAAAAAAACTTAAAATACTCTAAATATTTAAATTTTCATCTGGCCAAAACTAAAGAAACTCCATGGCAAAATTGTATTTGTTTTAATATTATTGGGATCATTTATAATTGTAATCGTTTCACTCATAGCTGGCCTTTGTTCAAAAAACTTGGAATTTTACGTCTTTAAAGTACTAAGGGAGTTTTTCAAGCAAAGTGGTAACATTCCCAGTAGAAACTCACAAATTTATAGTTTACGCATAAACAACTTGGCTCTTGTCAACATACCAACTGAACATAGAACTCATTTTACTCATTTTTACACCGTTACAGCCCCAACTTATTTCAATAAACTACCATATTCTATCAGAATTACTTATAACTTTCACTTATTTATAAAAGCAGTAAAAGATTGGCTTTTTAGTATTGACAAGCATTGAATCTTTGCTAAGAATAAATTCTTAATCTTTGGCATAAGTAATATCGTTTAGAGTACATAAACATCTTATAAGAGTTACATATATCTTTGTATATTTTTGCTTTGAAAAACTTCTGTCTTTCTTCTTTGAATTCATCTTTTATAAATTCTTTATTGTAAATTGGTTTGTTTCTATTGAATTGATTTATTTAGTTTTACATTTTTCTTTAATAGTACTGATTATCACCCCACATCAGAACCCTATTATATATTTAATTAGTAATGAAGTATCATTCAACACTAACTAAATGTTTCTAATACATAGTTTCAGTTAGTTTAATACTATTGTTGTTGATTTAGATTTAAGTTGGAAATGAATAAAAATTATATTTATCATATTTATCTTATCATCGCTGCACATCTCCTAGACATTCTCTGCAAAAGATTTGAAATTATAGAACCTGTAAGAATAGATTCTCCCTGTTTCGACATTTATTACGAATTATTCTCCGATCTGCGATCTCCCATAGGTTTTCTATGGGATTAAGATCCGGAGACTGCGCAGGCCATTCCATAACCTCAACGTTTCTATCTTGAAACCACTTTTTAACGACTTTTGAAGTCATTTTCCTGTTAAAAAATTCATTTTAAAGGCAAGTCGTGGTCAGCATGTGGCAGCATAATGTCTTCCAGAGATATTTTTGTAAGTAAACCGGTCCATAATTTCATCGATTTTATGAATCGGGCCAACTCCATGTCCAGAGAAGCATCCCCAAACCATGACGTTTCCTCCTCCATGTTTGACAGTACCCTTTGAATATCGAGGATTAAGTGTTTCATTGATGGGCCGGCGAACACGTCGAAATCCATCCGATCCCTTAAGATTAAATTTCGATTCATCGGAAAATAGAACCGTTTCCAGTTAGAGACCGTCCAGTTGATGTGGTCACTTGGGAATTTCAATCTAGCCTTTCTGTTTTTGACCGAAATAAAAGGGTTCTTAACGACCCTGAAAGATGAAAGACCGCCGTCAACTGCTCTTCGACGAATCGTTCTGGTGCACGCATCCATATTTTATTCATTTTTTAGTTCTCTAGATGATATGTATGGATTGGAATCTTCCTTATCAGAGATTTATTTTCCCGGTGCGTCGTAACTTTTGGCCTACCACGTCAGTGAATCGTTTTGACGGAATTGTTAGAATTATAATATTTAATTAGACGACAAATCACTGATTTATGGATTTTCATATTCAGAAAAAATTGTTTATTTAACTCTTCAGAATTATTATTGAGAACAATGAGATCAACTTTTTAAGTCCTACTTTAGCAAAATTACACATGCGAATGAGGAATTTTTTCTTGTTTGTTTATTGCCAGTATTTATTTAGCTGTAAACACTCAAAATAACAGTTATTTCCTATTTTCCGTAACAGAAATTATTTTAAGAAGGAAGGAACAAATAAATTGCTTTAGTTTTGGCCAACTGAGAAGTGACTTAATTTTAGTTTTCATAGATATCGGAAAAAAATAAATATTAAAAGTGTTTGCCTAATAAACACTTATTTAAATCTTAAAAAATTGTAGGTCTATTAGTTGCTTTAGTTTTGGGCAACACTGTATGATTGATAAGTCCAAAATTTTGTCTTTCACTTCAGCCAGTTTGTTAAGATTTTCTTGACCGGTAGCTATTAGAATGGCTCAATGGATGGTCTCTAATTGTCTTCAAAGCTTCCCCCTCTATACTGACCAACAAATGCGCACGTATTGAATTTAGACAACTAGAGACGTTGAGCATGAGATCTTGCGACATTGTATAAAGTGGTAGATCTTAAAATTGCTGATTCAGATGTTATGAGATAAGTTGTATTTCTTTCCTCCTGGACATTGTGAAAGGAGAATGGGTTTGTATAAAATTTGTTGAAAAATTTGTTCAGGAGCATTAAAAATTAGTTTTGATGTTGATGTAGACTTAGCGGGATGGTAACTTGAGTTTATCTTTAAGGATAATAATATACTTCTTTGCCAGCTCTGGATCTGGTTAAAGTTGAATCGTCCGCTCCAGAATGACTCGTTCCATGGGATTGCATTACTTCAACTTGTAGGGTATATGTAAAGACTAATCTCTCTATATTTTAATTAAGATGAAAGTGTCGTTTAAGAACTAAGTAATAACTAGAACTTATGAGAAAAAAATGTGTATGTTTAAATAAAGTATACCAGTTGTCAAAGTACTATTTATTTCAAATGATACAACAGTATGGGCAGTGGCGCCATCTTGTTGGTGCAAGTCATGCTCTTCGAATTAATCCCAAAAATTGTTAGATATTGCTTGAATCGAGATCGTTTTCGTGCATGTTTCTTTGATTATATGCAAACGGTGAAGCGTATCAACTGCAGACAAGACTTTACTCATAGCCGAGAGTAGATGTATAAATAAAATAAGAGCAAAGAAATAAACAAGTATCTGTATAAGAGCACACATTTTACTTGCATCTATTTATTTTATGCTGCAATCTACTTTAAAAAAAACTTAAAATTTCTAAACAACTTTATTCCCAACCTTGATATCCTTTAGTTTTTCATGTCATAGTAAATAAAATCAAGAACACAAATACCGGAAAATGCACTTTTGCAACTTCTAGTGCCTTATAATATGTATCTAGCTATCGATATATACATATGTATCTATTACCTGTCGAAGAAGATACCACGCAAAAGATATAAAAACTGAAAGACAAAAAAAAAAGCAAAGACAATTTTTTTTTTACTCTGATGCGATACGACATGCGATAAGATATCATCGCAAACTTCATCATTATTGGTAGATAACCGGGGTTGTTCATCGTTTTTAACGTTCGCCATGATATAGTGGAACGGAAAAAGTCTTAAAGTGCACTATATAGTGCGGTGAGAAAATGGCACAGTGGCAAATTGTATTAGTGATTCTGTACGGAACTTTGGTTCAATCGCAACAAGGTACCCGATGGAGTTTGTGTGTTGAGTTTCATCAGGATTAACTTTTGATAGTTTAACTTTTGTTTAGCGCTGACGACAACACAAAAGCCTAATGCGAAACAAAGTGATTACCCTTATTGTTTCCGGTTTACATGGCTGGGTGAGAAGTTCGACAAGGATAGTGAAATAAAAAATTTAACGTGTGAAACGTTTCGACAGGACTTGAAGAATGTTCCGTGTCGACGGCCATTAGTGGCGACAAGTGAGTTACAAACAATTTATATAACTTTTTTTATAAGTTACTACGGTAATTATGAGGGCATATTTTAACTTGCCATAGCTTTGTTTCATTCTGTAAAAGTTTTTGGAATTTGATACAATATGTGTATCAATTAACTCTTGAAGTGGCTGACTAATTTATCAAGAGTATTCGTTTGCTTTCTTTGATGACACATGCATATGTATGTACATTTAATGTTCTTCTATTGAAGGTCGAAAGAAGTTTGACATTTTTGTTACATATGTACATATATTAATGGTTAGAAAAGTATGAAAATATACAAAATCTTAACTGTAATAACTTTTGAATTCTAATTGACAAAGTACTGGTGTTACATGGATTTTTTTTTTATCATTTTCAAGTCAGTCTAATTAAAATGTTTATTTCTTTAAATAAAGCATTCAGTTTTTACTTTAATGACTCTTCCTTTTTTCATCTGCTGCTGGAGTTAGCCCTCCTTGTATGCAGGCAAAATAATGTTCTTTTGAGTGGCACCTTCCTCTTTTGGGTCCCTTGATACTTATACAAGGTGCCTCAAACGAAAGTTTATCTTTAGTGTACTGATTAAAAAAAATGAAAAAATATATAATAATTTATTAAAATACACAATGTGCACCTCGCAATCGCAGCGAGTCCTTCATTAAGTCGAACAGTAAAATTTCTTATGAAACTCCGTGATGCTTGAAATTTCGTGATGCATATTACCTGGCTCTCAAACTTTTTGACTTACATATGTTTGAATGAGATGTATTAATGAAAGGATTTAAATCGCAAAACCTCGAATACGCGCTACAGTTGCCGAATCACTCCCGGTCCGCTCCATAGCCAGGCTCGGATGTCTTGTGTTTAGGCAGTACGTGGTGTGCTTTGAAAGTGCATACCTAGTATGAATCAATACAAATGTACATGTGTACACACATATCTACATATGTACATATGTACATAAAGCCTTATCACGTGATTGCTGCATAAGTTTTGGTGTTAGACTATATCCCGCTCCCTTAACCTTGTGCAATAAGAGGCAGCACACACACAATGCAACAACACGTTGGCCTGAACTACTAAAATGTAAAATAAAAAATTGCGAAAATCAATTTTATGAATCTAGGGAGTACAAAATTTTAAATGACGCCTGCATCTAATGGGGAAAATAATGAATAGGATTTTAAAATGTACATTTTTTTCAGATTTATACAGGCCAATAGTGTTTTTGGATTACTACAGGGTCGCGATATAAATATGTATGTACATATGTATGTCAAACAACAAGCACTTATTTTTAACTGTTTTTTTTCTTTTTCATATACATACATATGTACGTAAGTCTATAAAAATAGTGTGTGATCTTGTGTCCCGCTAAACCTATTACATTTGTAAAGGGTGAGCCACCTAGTGGTTTCTTTTTAAATTATAGGTTATTTTGACACTGACAGCTGTTTCATTTATTTCCAAAGTGAGTGCTGTGTAGCCCAAACAGAGTGTTATTTGAAAAGAAGTTTTGGCCGAAATGAAGCACACACCGCACCTTCTGTACTCAATTTTGTGCAAAAAGTTCGTGAGTGGTACGCTAATAGACAGACACTCATGGTCTTACGAACATCAACTCGCCATTGATCTCAACAGCTCAACATTTGACGCACTAGCCTAAGGAGAATTATTCGCTTACAAGGTCTAATTGACTCAGCAATTGAAGGCGCACGACCATCCGCTCCGTTATCACTTCGTGGTTTGGGCTTTACAGCACCTTTAATTGGACAACGATTTTGGGCGAAAAATCATCTTTTCTGACGAGACGCATTCTCATCTCGACGGCTACGTTAACAAACAAAATTGCCGCATCTGGGGCTCGGAAAACCCGCACATTATTGTCGAGAAGCCAATGACAGATGACAGAGAGTGAAAGTTTGGGGCGGATTGTGGAGTGGTGGCATCTTGGACCGTTTTTCTCCAAAAATGAGGCTGGGAACAACTCAAATTGTGTTATCTGCCGTCTTGGCGATGTCAATTGGCCGCCTCAGAGCTGTGATTTGACCCGGTGGGGAACCGTGAAGGACCGATGTTATGCCAATCTGGAAACAATTCAAGCACTTAAGGCCAATATCATCCATGCAATACGTGAGCTACAGCCCGAAACCATCAACAAGGTCTTGAAGTTGCAGTTATCAGCTTTATAACAAATGTAACAGTTCTCCTTATTACACATATTCTATAATGCGGCCGTACTGCATATTTTACTTGAATTCCAAAGATAATTGGTACGAGTTCCAATTTATTTATTAAACTATGTATGTATATATCATTTATGTATCAAACTATGTATATATCTAAATAAGTGTAATAATTTTTAATTCTTAATAATAATTTTGGTTCCAATTTATCTTAACCAGACCAGTACAGATTTCATCCACTTCTGGAAGTTATAACAATAAAACAACAACATGGCTAAATATGTATCATTTCGTTGAATCCCGGATCTATGTATGTAGGTACATACATAGTTGTTGGTGGGCCCATATCATTAATGCATGTACAACCTAATATAGTTTAGCATGACGGGCTGTTTTAGATACCAACTTAACCCATAATAACTTAGGATAACACATAGATCTAGGATCGCCAAGAAAAATTACATCAATATCTATCTGGTAATGAGGCACGTATTGCCATCTGCACCGAGAATCTAATACCGAGATTCACATTGTCATGTAAAATCAATGGGATAGTACCCTGCCTGGCGAGCATCATACATGATATACGTTGAAATGTGTCTGTAACCAGCACCCAAATAAATTAAGTATTCCATTTTTTTCTGTGACACAATTCAGAGACTTGATCTCGGCTTGACTATTATTAGAAATTGTGATAGCCTGTCTGTCTAACTGTCGGGATTATACAACAGCCATGGAACCAAAAGGGGGCCTCTGGCCGAGGCAAAGATCAGTTATTGTTTAATGAAACGAACGTTCATATTTTAATTATTTCAACACACTATCGAGACGTTAGATACTTCGTAGATGCTTTTCACAACCAACAAAAAAAAATCAGCCTGGATTATCAAATGAGAGAACTTCTATTAATAATAATATTAGTCACGAAATAAGTGCGCTAATGCATTATCTTCTTTTTTGCAGGTAACAGCAAAGAGCCCAATACATACCTAATGTGGAAAAACTTTCACAAAAAACCATTGGAAATAGGATGTCGATTGGTACGTGGTGAATCCTGTATAAAATACTCTTATATTTACAATCAAGCTGGTGAGTGTGGTTTTCATAAATGCCCTTCGTTCAACTGGATGGTATCCAGGTTGGCACAATATTCATCTACATAATCCTGTTGTTCCTTCCGCAGTTGAAAACATTACCTACATGTGCGCCAAAGTTAATGCCTCGAACGGATGTTACACTCAAAAATACGCCACTGGACGTGAGGTAGAAGTCTGCGTCTGTGAATCCAGTGCTGGGGCGGAGCCATGTTTCACATCAACCGCGGACTCTACACTGCACCAAAGTATCGCAGCAATCGTATATGCCGCAATATTTATGATAACATTTCTCTGCCTTAGGATATAGAGCGTTGAGTTAAACTTTAGTTGTTCCCTGAATTTCCAAACTACTTGTAATAAAATTTTCATACAGTAACACAAATTTATATACTATATGCATTTGGAAAATGATGAACGTTGCAATTCAGATTTTGGACATCAGAAACAAAAACCAAAAAAACAAAAAAATATCACAAAGTTAATTCATTCATGAATATCCTTAAAACAAGCAAACATATGAGACAGCATATCTGTCTCTACTAAAGCGTGAGTAACAAAAAATGGCACAATGGGAGGCAGTTGGGGCATTCGTTTCCCTTTGAGTATAAGCGCGTATAATGAAATTAATCGTCTGTGATGTTATATGACCAAAAACAAAAATTCAATAAACTGAATGGGTCTACTAAAAAAAACTAAAAGCAGTAAAATATTGATTGTCCAAGCTCTGCCGAAAGTACAGTGGGAACCGATAAACAAAAACAACCTTATGAAACCGAAAAATGACTGATTTATTGAAAGTGTAGTCTCCTGTTAGAGTATTAGAAATGTTGCCACTTAAAGTTATTGTATCTAGAATTTAATATTTAGCACAATGTCAACTTTGTACAATTTTGAATTAGTGTTTCTTTTCAATAAATTTATTTCATGGTATTCATTGCATTTACTTCCAAACTGAAAGCTAAGAAAAAATACTATAACGGTGAAGGAATGTGTATAATAATAATAATAATGATGTGAATAATACTTTGCATAGCCTTAGAACCGTGTACCGTGTACCATCCAACATATTATCTTATTTTACGCATTTGTGGTAAGAAAGTTGACCTGCATGCGGTCTTTAACGAACCTTGTGCGGCCCAAACCCTGCCAATATGACGATAGGCAAAAATCTACTAAATCTACTAATGCAGACAAAATACAGGAGTGGATAATACTACATGTAACTAGATAAAGCACATACTTAGCGGTGAAACATCAATTTGAAGGAACAACCTTGATACTTCTACAAAGTGCACTCAGTCTGTTCCGTGAATTAATAGAATTTTGAAAAGAAATCAAATACCTGGGGCTTACCTTTTGACAAGAAGTCATCTCACAAGAACCATAAACAAACCCAGGATCTCCTTATGGAGAGTTGGGGTATAGAGCCCAAAACTTTGCAGTGGCTTTACAGATAGAATACACTCAAATATGGTACACAGATGGATCAAAAACAGAAGAAGTAGTTGGGGTTGGAGTATACAGTACCAATACAAAAACATTCATTTACACAAGCATAGTCAAGTGTAACTCCGTATTTCAAGCGAAAGTCTGTGCTGCAGAACTATGTCTCAGAAAAAAATATCAACAGATCTATAACAAATAAAAACATTTATATTCTATCCGATAGATGCCTATAAAATTACATTAAAAATAGTATGGGAGAATCCTCAAGTACTCATGCCATTAGTCAGCACAAACAGAGTTCATCTCATTTACTAACCAGAAAATGATCTGCATCGACCTTCATGATGCCAAGATCATTCTGTAGACTACCCAGCAGCACTGCAAAATGATATACATATTACAAACTGTTTGAAACCAAAGCTTACCATAACTGATTGAATACTGAATGTAACAGACAAGTTAAAATGTTCATGTCAAACATATCCCTTTTAGGTTTAACTAGAAGTCAGATTCGTATAATCACATGACTCCTCTCCGGACATTGTCAAGTCAAAAACACCGCATGATTGTGGGAATAACTCCAAATAGCAACTGCAGAATGTGTAACGAAGACGAGGAATTAGCAGAATATATTTTGCGTAACTAAACTGTCTAATCAGATGACGTTATCATCACTTAGGTAAATTCTACCTTTAAAGCAAAGACATATCTGCTACCTCACTCAAAGATTAACTTCGATTCATCAGGAAACCACAATAGGTCGATCTGTGACGTGCTCCTCCCTTACACCAACAATATAATCAAATCTAAGTTATCCATAATCTCTGGTTCATCGGGGTATGCAAGCAATTTCATATATCCCCTGATCTCCAGGCTTTTTAGCTGCAGAACTAAATTTTGTACCAACTTTGTAAAGGGTGGTCTGTCCGTTGGTTTCTTTTTGAATCACATTGACCTACTGCCAAGCCAGTCCAAGAAGTCCTTTGAATGAAATAATATTCCATAATTAATCGAAAGATTTACTTTTTCCAATAAAGCAACAATCGTTGAAAAATATTAACCCTTACTTTACTTAAAGCTTTAGTGTCATATTTTGAAAAAAGCTTTCAGGATTTTATCATATTACATAAATAAGTTTTTCTCTGAATTTTGAAAAATGTTATATGAAATTTTGTTTAATAAGTATTAAGTACTCTTTGAACTACAAGTGAAATGCCCATTAAGGCATAAAAAGGAAGAAGGGTATGGTTTTCTAAGTATAAGATTATTTTTCAGAACCTTATACTATAAACATCAACAACATAACTGCGAAGTAAGAGAGGAGAGAAGTTCTCGAACTATCAGGACAACTCGAACTCGAACAATTGAGAATAACTTGAAACATAACTTTTTCATACAATATTCCATAGCAATTAAATATTCTATTTCATGAAAATAAAATACTAAGTGTATACTATCGGAAACAGGGACATTTTCTATGGTAGAAGCTTAAATACTTCGTCAAAAACCTATCACTGACGATATTTGTTAGACTCTCACGAGAATTGGCCCGTAAGAAATTTGTTGCTATTCTAGGGCACTCGGACCACGAATCTCAGTAGTCCGACTCACTAACCACACTAACGCACTAACAATCCAACTTCCACTTTAATCAAAACAGAAAAGTTTGTGGACTATTTGGAAAAAAGCACTTTACTTTTGTATGTGATCTATGGGTAACTAAAATTGATTTTTAAATTTTTGACCAAGACAACTTTTATGTTTTAATTGCTTAATTTATAGGGTCACAAGATAGCAATGATACCGTTCCAATTATTATATTCCAGCAGTTGTCAAAGTTACCAATGACGTCCAGCTGTCAAAATATTGAAATTTCGAATTTCGTCGTGAGATCGGTTGTCATACTGGTTTCAGAAATATCAAATAATAATTTGGCGCCAATGAATTAGTGAGAGTGTGACCAAGACTGATGTGTAGATTAGTAGTGTAGTGTAAATTAACAAAATAAAGAAGTAATGAAAAAGTGGCTTTGCAGACGGTTTTCAAAAAAAATTACACTACAAATTTGTAAATTCGCTCTAATCCTTGGATAGGTGGCTCCTGTAACCTATGTTGGTTTACAAGCTTCAATAGGGATGAAATTATTTTATTACTAGGGTAACTGAAGGGATAAACAGTGCTTACATTTACTACAAGAGAAGTGCCAAGATACAGCGGAATTCTCCTTATTTTCACAAAGTATTAGAACATACTCAATAAAAATTGACATTTCAATTACTTTAATTGAAGGCACTCGTCACACATTGCTTTTCAAATGCGTGCGAGATTGTTTAGATTTGTTGCACGAGAAACCCACCCAATATTTATTCTCGAAGTCAGTCGAATCGTAGTGTTAATTATTAGTACTATTGGAACTACACAGGCAACATGTCAAACCGTTCTGATCGCTTTATAGAAATCCTTATGGCTTTGGTGCTTCTGTACTCGCGTATATTTGGAATTTGTAACTACAAATACGACTTCGAGAAAAATCGGCTTACCTACCCGCGAGTTATAGTCATTTACACCATTATAGTGAATGTCATACTAATAGTCCTCCTGCCAATATCTTTATACACACAATTCGAAACTGAATCGGACCGAGTTCATAAAAAGCCAATAGCTCTCGAAATACAAAAAATGGTTTCTATAGCCAGTGCTGTGTCTATCTGCTCCAGTTTAATTGGACAATGGACTAACCCAGTCAAGTTTCGGATTCTTTTCAAACAACTCACCGATGTCCGCATCAGAGAGTGTTCCAATCTTAAAAGAAATTTCAGAGCTATCAAGAAGATGACAACACTTTTTCTTACCAAACTGCTCCTATCGATTCTCTTCGTTTTTTGTTCTTTTGCCACGATCTACGTGCAAAACAAAAGTCCTTCCATCACTCATTTAATCATTTCAGTGTACTTTGCGATTGTCGAGAATCTAATCATAATAGTCGAGAATCAGTTCTATATAGGTTTGCTTTACACTGGATATCTTTTTGAACTTCTCAATGACCGCATCGTGGAGGTGGTCGACGACATTATCAATCTGGATGCGAAACGGTTGAAGCGTAAGCGCATGGGTGTTTTAATGCAAAAGTGCTGTACTCTGAGTGATGAACTTGAGGTTATTGGCAAAATGCACACCGATGTGCATGACTTGACAGTGACCATTAAGGACTTATACGAATTCCAGATTCTAACAATCCTCTTGACGGTATTTGTTACACAGCTCCTGCTAAGTTTCTCCGCAATTGTGTATCTGAGCAAAAATAAAATGCAAATGCCATTGGAAATGTTTTATTTGGGGATTATAGACCTCTTGCTAAGTATTGGCAATCTTTCGCTGCTGATCTATGTGTGCGGTGCTGTGATTTATCAGTGCAATCTGGGTGCGGAACATCTCAAATTACTGAATTCTTTAGGACCTTTGGATAGTAGACTCGAGGAAACTGTAATTTATAAGTTAGAGTGTTTGAGTAAAACTGATTCTTTTCATTTCAGATTGACGTGCTTTCTTTACAATTTATGCGTGAGAAAATGCGCCTTAGCCTCTGTGGTTTGATGGACATCGATTGGAATACTGGTTACATGCTAATGAAAGCGTGTGCTGTCAATTTAGTTTTACTTGTGCAATTAGACTACAATAATCTATAAAATAACATGAGTCACATTCACAAAGACAAACTATTTATAATAAACATAATATATAATACCTCATCTTTCAATTTAGAATGATATTAAAACGATATTTTCAAATGTTTGTTGATGTTTCTTGCAAATTTTCATCAAAATCTGTGGCGTGGCTAAAATGGATATATGAATGAATTGTATAAAATTTGCATATTTAAATATTTTTCCTAAATAAATTTTTTTCTATTCTATACAAAATAGTGAAGTTATGAAGGAGCGCGGATTTCCAAAATGTTTACACATGGATTTGTTCTATAGGGTCGTTCATTTCGTAGTATCAAGTTGGTAGCGCTAGCATTTGACACCTGCCAAACTCAGCCATCATTTGAAGTGTCAACTTATTAGTTGAATGTTTGCCATTTACGATAAGTGGTAATTCAAACGTAGCCGTTTTTCGCATATTACGCGATGATTATGGTCGTCATGATCGACCGACTACTCGGTAAAATTATGAAGAAATTTGAGGAGAATGGAAGAGTTACTGATGTCGTAAGGCCTGTGCATCATTGTAATGC
Source organism: Xylota segnis (assembly GCA_963583995.1). NCBI lineage: Eukaryota > Metazoa > Arthropoda > Insecta > Diptera > Syrphidae > Xylota > Xylota segnis. Next base: position 16,256,593 of record OY757239.1, read on the forward strand.
ACGCTTAGTCGAAAATATTGCTGCTGTAAGTGCAATTGGTGCTGATGAGCCGAATTTCAATTCGGAGTGATATGGTCGAATGATAACCGATTTTTTTGGCCGGCTATTGAATATCATGACTTGGACGATATGTGGTTCCAACAAGACGGGACAACAAGCTACACATCATGACCAATTATGGCTTTATTGCGTGAGAAGTTTCCTGGTCGCGTAATTTCACGTTTTGGCGACGTCAATTCATGTGATTTGACACCGTTAGATTTTTTCTGTGGGGCTACGCAAAAGACAGTGCTTACGCGAATAATCCCCGAACTCTAGACGCATTAAAAACCAACCTCACTCAAGTTATGGCCAATGTTCTATCCCATGTTTTTTGGCTATCATTATTATCGTGAATGCACAACTTCACTTCGTAGTAATTATTCCGCGTTCTTTAGGAGTATAGCGATTCATTTCTGGTTGACGGGTATTTTGAATCTGTTTACTTCACAACTGTCAAAGTAGAATTGACATTTGCCACGATTTGCAAAAACTATTGTATCTTGCGATAGTATTTCTCCTAGCGCGAAATTTAGGGCGACATACGAACTGACAGACGAACATGGTTCAATGTGTATTTTATGTTTTTACAAAGCTATATACATATATACATATTTTTATAAAACATATACATACATATGTTCACACGACTCAAAGGTTAAAGAATTCTAAAAAGGGAAAGTTGTCTCATTGGTAAGATACATATATTCAGGATATCTGTCAGGATGTGCTATGAACAATGAATTAGTTTAGAAACCACCTCAGCTTATGATACCATATTGCAAGGTAGAGTAAGCAAGACCTTGATAACTTAACTTAAAAACTTTTTGCGAGCAATAACGTCTGCAATACAATAACATCCATGTAGTTAAACATAATTTACTTCGAGTTGCGTGTTGACAAAGTATGTAGTACATTTATCTTTCAACTTAACCAGTTAAAATGTTCCTCACATTCTATAGGTACATTTGAATAATTTTGTCTGACAACAATACGAATATCAAATAAAATTAACTTTCTCATGAAAAAAAACTATTCAGTACTCATGTTCACATAATTTATAATAATTTGCTCTTTGCGAATTCAAGAAAGTTAATTAAAATAACAAGTTTTTAGCATCATGTCCACATTAATTGTATCCTATTTATATTAATTTATTTATTACCGAATTAACCTACAATTAATTTTATTCATTAACTACGTACTGCATACATGTGTATGTGCATATTTATATTATTTACAAATAAAAAGCGTGATTGATAAATTTTAATGCAATTTTATTCTGTTTTTACACGTCCGAACGAAGTAACAAACGCCACTAAATTGGGAGAAAACCTTATATCACTGATATGGCAACAAAAGGCGTGAAAGGTTTATGTTTTATGCATATTATGCAGTCCCAGTTTTTTTTTTTAATTTGTTAAGAATATCATATTCCATACGTACATATCTCTATATATATTTATCTAAGGAATATTCCCCAAATTATTTTAAATAAAACACCTTATGTTTTTTGTATCAAAAAAGTTGTTGGTCAAAGTACAAAGTATGTTTATTGCACAAAAGAATAAAAAATAAATACTTGGCGCAACAGGTCGATTCTAGCTTCTCACAAATATTCGTGTTGTGCGTGTTATATTCTTTTACACGAATGGAAGGGGCCTACTGTTTAATGCCGTGTCCGAAGGGCAATTTGTTATTTGAGAAGCTTTCTCGAGACAACTGTACTCTCGGATGTTTGTCAGACGCTCGCGAGAGGTGGGGCCGTGAAAAACTTTAATTGTTCCCCGACTGGGATTCGATCTCGAACCCCTTGCTCCATAGTCCAACGCACTAACCACTGAGCCACGGCGCTGAGAATGCGCTGCACAAAATTCTCCAAAAATTTTTCCATCGGTTGATATACTACTGCCGGCAGTCAGGCGTTCGATGTTTGCCCAGACGACGTCTAAGATCTACGCCTTGGACCACATCACGTATCCAAGTGATCCTTGGCGTGAATTGCTTCGGGTTGTTAACTAGAGAACTTTGATGGAAACAAAATTGAATAATTACCAAACGATGATGAAGAGTGTAGCTTTCAATGATTGAATAGCAGGTAGGTAGGTAAAAGAGGTAAGTTGAGTCTGTTAAAGACTAGAATGCGCTTGGTATTGGGATTGAAATAGTTTTTTTGAAACACGACAAAATGAGAGGGCGCTCCTTGAATATGATAAGAGAGGAACTTAACGATAAAGACCATTGTGAGCTCTTTTTCAGATTGTTTTCTTGCCAAATCGTGGGTCAGTTCGTTCTCTTAAATGCCTGGCAACCAGAGTTCCCAGAGTTTCCCAGACTGTTTACAGTCGACTATTCAGCCCAGGTATCTCCCTTTAATTTGTAGGGCTGTACCGTGGATTCTTAAGTTACCGATCTGTGTGACTGTTCGCTTTTTAGTAATTCGGTGATGGTATAACTTACCTGTAGCCTTCATAACCCCACTTCGTTCTGATTTCTTTAAGATTTCATTGGCGTCCAGTATCCATAGCAGAGGAAATAGCGTCTGGAGGCCAGTGCATATATGTATGTACATGTGTGCTTGCCACTCATCTAATTCTCAATTGGTATGTGGATTAAAAGCAGGTTCTGATACTTCTCTATTCAGACAAAGAAAATGACATTTAGCAAAAACGACCTGCACAAGGTGGTAAAGAGTATGTGCATAAGGATACTCCACACTTTCTCTGCTATTGCTCAGCACACATTAGAAACAAACAAACTATGCTAACACATTTCTTTCAATGAGATGGCTTGAAGATTCATAGGTTTTTCATAGGCTCTGTAGTATGGGAGTCATAAACCCTCGGACATCCCAATAGATCAAGATTAATCAAAGTGGGACGGATGTAATTTTTTCTTGTCCTGTCAATTTGTTAACTTAGTCTAACGTATACAGATTACAAAATATTATATTTAAGTATAATATGCATAAGTCAGGTTTTACTTTTTACTATGCAATACCGCTACTATTTGAACATTTCAATCTTCCGTACACAAAAAAAAGGATAAAAACCTACATACATAAACATGACAGTTCTTCAGCTGATTGATGATGCAGGAAACACTTCTTCATTAAAAGTCCACTACACCAAAGGTCAACTCCAATTGCAATCAAACCGAGAACTCGTGACTTTTCAGGGACCGTTGATTAGAGTTCTATATGTTCTATATGTACCGATTCAAATTTATTGGCACCCCTTTGAAGGGATATAGGTATACATACATATATGTAGATATATCCAGCTAACACAATTTTTAAGTGCTCCAATATATTAATTGCAATTAAACCAGGTACAAATGGTACTCGTATGGATGTACATACATATATACGGATACAAAGTATATCACATCGAAAACAATGTAAATTTTCAACTCCAATTTGAATTCATTTCGAACAAATTTCTCGGAACAAGTTTGGGTGAAGCTATTTCGATATGGTCCATTCAACCCTTTATTTAGGAAACAGACGAAATTGGATTAAATAACTCCAGGATCAATTGAATTATTTATGCACATACATACTATATGTACCTACATAAGTATAATAAGAGTAAGGGTAAATACAAAGCAAAACAGTGAATTAAATTGCCTTGCATTGATGCAATGACACCCACCCTCATCATTATAATAAATCCCAACGCAGTTGACTGTCTCCAAACAGAAGGACGACTGAAGCGAACGTCCCCCAGTGCTGTCAACTCCTCTCAATGACAGTCCACTTCATTAGGAGAATAACAAATAGCATTTTTGCCGCAGTCTACAATTTCTGTTCGCTCAATTAAATTTGCATCTTTTTTTTATACTATATATTTTCGCTTATCTCTCGCCTTCTCTCTTTTGTGATTTTCCTTTTTTGAATTTTTAATTTTCCATTGTTGCTGTGTTTTGGGGTCATAAAAAAATTGTTTCCTCGTATTTCCTCATTTTTATGTGAAAAATTGAGTTGAGAGCCAGCAGCAAAATTATTAAATGTCCATTTGGCCAACCCTCAACTGCTGATTGTCGATCGCAGATGAACAGTGAAGTTTCATTCGCGTTTCGATTTTTATTTTTTTTATTTTTTAACAATTTAAATGAACAAAAAATAAAACGCAATTCCATGTCAATAACAAACAAATAAATTTATTTATGACTTCATAGACCGTAAAAATTAAGCCAAAATAAAACAAATATAACCAAACAGCTATAAATTGTCCTATGCCATCGATGGATGCGTACATAGCAGCGTACTCGTGCTTATACCTACACTACGTCAATGCAGAGCATAAACAAGGCAAAATTTCAACCACAATCAAATCACTATTCAGTCCATTTAAAATTGGCGGCAATTCATCCTGATACTTGTACCCAAATGGTTATAGTGGGTACACTGGGAGCGAAAAGTGTTAGGTTGTGCTTATTAATGTACAGAGTGACCGGATAGCAATGATACTTTTCCCAATTGCTATGTTCCCCACAGCTGTCAAAGTTACTGTTAAGAACACCAAAAACTGCCACGGCAACATATGCAGCAACAGCATCGACGGTGGAAATTTCCATCATCGTGCATAGCGCACACGCACTCACCAACGGTCGAGTGCTGGGCAACGGGAAAGTGCAAGCGCAGCTGGCAAAGATATACACAGCTGCGCAACAGCACAATAGTGGCACTCTTAGCGCAGACACGAGAGCGTGCGGTCGTGCAAACATACAGTCCACAGAGCGAGCAATACAAATTATTATTTATAATAATTCAAATAATTACTGAGCTATCGAACATTTGGTCCTTCGAGCCGGATAATAATTAGCGAAAATAAAAATAAATAAATAAATAGAAATAAACAAATAAAAATTATTTTTTTTAAATTTTTTTTTAAATTCAGTAAACTAGTGCAGTTACTTGAGCATTTTATTTATTTTTTTTTTAATTTTTATTTAATTTTTTTTTTTTTTTTTTTTTCTTTGTGCATATAGAGCTAATTGCTCGATTCTTTTGTGCGTTCGTAGCTATTTCCGAAGGGTCGACCTGAATTGCTACGGACATACGGTGCTACGGCAGAGCTAAGATAAAGAAAAAAAAAATAAAGGCACGAACGATGGGTGATATAGCTATACCGCTGTTGGGATTTTTTGGCGATGTCGATTCAGGGCAGGAACGACAAGGTACGGAGCTGGAAACTGTGTGCTAATTGCCCAAGGAGCGGGCACCCGTCACATGCATGTCCCTCCGGAGCTTATCGCAGGTGCAACAAAAAACACAACAGCGTGCTTTGTCTGGAGCAATCAACCGCCGCACCCAGCCTAGCGGTGGTAGTCCCAAAGGAGCAAGGACTGCCAGTCGTGTTACAAGCCGGCAACAGCCCGGACCATTAATAATCAGAGCCACACGATCCACCATCAACAGAGCCGAAGACTGACCCTCGCGCCACACCTTCCCAACGCGCGAACAACGTGCAGAGCAAAACGACACAGTTACAAAGATAGAGCATCGGAGTACAAAAGTCGTAAGCGCACTATTGGCAAACCCTATCTCAAAGAGCTGGAGAGGGACCTGCCATGGAGCAAGAGCGCTGCTGGACAGCGCAAGCCAGATCAGTCTCATCACCATCACCGGACAGTGCGTCCAGAGCATGTGCATAAAAACGCGCAACGTGATCTCTTGGTGCACAGAATCACCTCCAAGGCCAACGTGCGGCTAGCAGGAACGGCAGAAGTGGACATTATATCTGGAGCAGATCCAACATTTGCGCTGAGCTGCGAAATGTGCGTGATTCCCAGAATATCTTCATGCCTTCCTGGGAGAATTTTACCGCGTGTAGTAAATTCGAGCATCAAGGCAAGGATGGGCTAGTGCGTAGCGCCGACGTCAAAACGAGCACTCGACATTGGCGCGACCAGTGCAAATATTGTGCATCCTTCCCAAGCAAGATCCTCCGACAATAATTGAAGATTAACCTTCAATTAAGGGGGGGAATGTTAAGAACACCAAAAACTGCAACGGCAACATATGCAGCAACAGCATCGACGGTGGAAATTTCCATCATCGTGCATAGCGCACACGCACTCACCAACGGTCAAGTGCTGGGCAACGGGAAAGTGCAAGCGCAGCTGGCAAAGATATACACAGCTGCGCAACAGCACAATAGTGGCACTCTTAGCGCAGACACGAGAGCGTGCGGTCGTGCAAACATACAGTCCACAGAGCGAGCAATACAAATTATTATTTATAATAATTCAAATAATTACTGAGCTATCGAACAGTTACTAATGACATTTAGCTGTCAAAATATTCAGTAAAATTTGCCATTCTATCATGCATCGTTTCACAATTGCCAAACTTGTGAAAATTATTGAAAAATATTATCAAAAATCGAAATTCCGGCTCAGTTGTAATAACCCAACTTCAACTTCGGCGTGAGCTCGGTCGACTCAGCTGTCAACAATCAGAATTGCCGTTATTGGAGAGAACCCAATCCGCAAATGTTCAACCAAGCATTGATTGACTGTTTGGTGGAAATGAGGAGAGAGACACTGTTACCGCCAATGGCCTTAGGTATAGAGCGATGTTAACCGACTTTTGTGGCCAGAGCTCGACAACATCGATATATCCAAGGTATGGTTCCAAAAACATAGCCCTACTGCCATACAAGCGACGGAACGGTCGAACGAAGTTGTGAAGCAGAAATTTGGGGACTGAGTCATCTCACGGTAAGTATTCATCAATTGGCGATCATGCGACTTGACACCACTCGATTATTTTCTCTAGGGCTTTGGACAAGCTGGAGCCAAACATTCATGACACATTGGACCGACCGACCGCTTGAAGTATTGAGCCGAGGCGGTCATTTGGATGATGTCCTATTCTATACATAATGGCGTTAATGTAGCTTCAAAATGAAGCCAGAATCAAATTTATATCTCACACCGTTATTGTTTTATTAAAATGTTTTTCCTATCGTTCTTATCTGCTCACCCTGTACATAGACGATCTTGTATTAAAGCAAAGAAATTGGTAAATGCAAAAGTGATCTTGATGATCATTATTTATAGACGAAAATAAATATTTAGCTTGTTGGAGAAAACAAAACCTACCCGTCCTAGCCTTTCTTTAAAAGAAGGTATAGCAAGCTTGTGTTTTCTACTTTAAGAATAACTTGTCTGGGCTGCTGCGACACAACTCTGATAAGCAAAGAAGAAGAGTATACATTGAACCATTTCGAGAGAAATGCAGGGAATGTACATAGATACAATTGCGAATTCTTGAAGCTGTATCGAGATTTAAATGTAGTCCAAATAGTCAAATGTTCCAGCAAAAATTATGAAAATGACAGAACCCTTGGCCAAGGTAACTTAAAACAACATGCCCAAGATCAAAGACAATAGTAATATACCGTGTCTCAGTTAGAGACTCTTCCTAGGTTGGAACCTCGTATATAATTTGAACATGCATCGAGAGAGCACTCGACAAGACATCCTTCGAAACGATTGTACAAGCTCTGGGTAGAAAAAGAGTAGGTGGGAAGGTAGAGGTGAGTATATTAGTAAAAACATGCTGAAAGGTAAGTATAACCTTTTTCAAATCGACTGTCAATTTCTTCGTGTATGACGATTTATTTGAAACAGACTACACTTATGTTTCAGCATGTTTTTGTTGACATAGCCCCTCTACTTACCAACATACATATGTATGTGCCGTTTTGATGCAATGAAGAGAAAAGGAGATAAATTATAGATCTGGAAGTGGTTGTACGAACTTCTGAGCACAAGCTTAGTGGAGGCTCATATATCAGAGTAACATCAAGGTTAGCACTGTAATGCGATCCACACGAGGAGGAGTTCTATTCCCCTTAATGTGGAGTCTTGTTCTTAATAAGCTACTTGAGCAGTTGACAAACCATAGCATCGACTGTCATGCATTGCTGATTATTATTGTCAGAGGAAAGTTTGTCCTCTTTGTCATTATATGAAGGAGATTTACTATAACTCGGGAATGGTCTTTAGCAGCAGGGCTAAGCCTAAATCCAACAAAAATCACAATAGTACCCTTTACGAGGAACCGAGAACTTAAATGAGTGGTGCAGATAAGGCTGTCGGGTGCTATACTGACACCAGTCAAAGAAGTTAAATATCTGAGAAGTTTAGAAAAGTTCCGTAGATCAATAGGTCGCAGTGCGATATACCCCTCATTCAAGTTATAATAATAAGTTGGATAGACGGTGTCGTGATGCCCAGTCTTTACCGACCAATATGTCGAAGAGGCCCTAGCAAAATGTTTACCAAGCAGTTTGATCTGACTGAATCCCACCATTGATACCGTCATAAAAGTCCCTCCGTTTTCATCTGGAAATAGAGAAGAATGTTTTTAGTACGAAGTCTTATTTTACGTCTTTTCGGATACCGCAATCATCCGACACCTAAGCATTGTATAAAATTTAGCTGGAGGAATTGTAACAGCTAGCCTTAATAACAACAATCAAAAAACAAATGTTTGGGGCAACAGGTCCATGGAACCCAGGGCCTAGCTTCGTGTTTCATGGACCTGTCATCAACCATTCATGTTGAAAGGCCCTACCAATCGCTAATGCCATGCCATATCTGAAGGGCAATTTGTTATTTGATGAGCTTTTCTTAACAGTTATACTCTCGAATGTTTGTCAGACGCTCGCAAGAGGTGGAATCGTCAAAAAATGTTTTTATTGTATGGAGTTCGACCCACGAACCTCTTACTTGAGCCGCAAGGATCCAAAGGTTCCATGTTCTTATATTCATACCTTACGGTAACCAAAAGTCCCATTCGCAGTTTTCTTACATCTGTTGATGATTCTCGACGTTTCCGTCGAATTTCTTACAGGCAATACAGTAGGAGGTTCTCCATAACATGGTTACCAGTTCGGGTCCCAGTTTCAGTTGTTGCCTTTATTGTTTTCAAGTCCATAAGCTCAGATGCAACTGCGTTATTAGAGGGATGAATACATACTGACTAATGTCACCGCCTGTGGGAAAAAAATACCTTTTGCTGTCTTAGTTGCACTCACGTCACTAAGTCTTGATTACAAGCTATAGTGTGTAGCACATCCTTCTTCAAGATTGGTTTTCCAAATGCGAGTACTAGAAATAACCCTGCATAGCCTTTCGAACTGAACTCTCTCTAGGTCTTTCACCGACCAAAATATTTATTTAGAGGACAGATATTTATGAACAATTTAACTAGGATCCAATCTAAACGACGATTTATACCTACTTGCATATACTCGTATCCCCGCTGACTTTAACGATATTAGCTGGTTAAATGACCATTACAAGTTCCCCATAAAATCCCAGCCAATACCATACATCATCATAAATATTTACGGAATAACGCTCATTCTTGTAAATCACATCCACTTACAAGAAACACAAGAATAAGTTGGTATTGATCCCCTTTTGAAAAATGAGAAGAGCACTCTAGGAGACACCAAAAATAAGGATCTTAGCCAAAATTGAGATATTTATCCCCACATAAAATGTTATCTTAAGGGATAATAGGTTATCGTGCAAACAGCCGCCTCGTCTCACACCATCCACTGTCATTTGCACATTTACACTATTTGCAGCACAACATATAAAGTACATGTAATTCCATCACCTTTTTTACAGGATAATATCCCTCCAGGCGTTTGCTATGGAATAAGAGACGTTACATACATACTATACATACATATGAAGCACGTGGTTCTTTAGACGGCCATGTCCTTCGTCCTTTTCTAAGTATGTATATTTTACTGAGGAGATGGAGAATTTGCTTTCCCTTACGTGTGTGAGTGTTGGCAAATATGCAAATTAATACAAACTTGACACTTCAACGGTGTATCCGAAGGAATTTTAATTAAGGAGGTAACGCTAGGACTCGCATACGTAATAAGCACACAAAAGAGGACTTTTTCAGCTCCAACAAAGTTTGGGAAGGATTTCCGTTTAAATTGCGTAGGACTTAATCTATAATTGTGTTTGTGTGTGGAAGCATTTTAGGAGTGTGTTGGAATGCCGCTGGCTACAACGATATTTTATGTATTATTAAATAAGTTAATGTCAACGCAATCTGAGAAATCAAAAGCCGCTGCCACCCCAAGAGACAAAAAGAAAGATGCGCCCTGGGCCATGTTTCAAGGAAGTGAGAAATGAATGAATTAGGGCTTATATGCTAATTTTAAGGACATTTGTGGTTAAAATGAAATAGGGCTCTTAGGGTATGGATATAGGGCTACTTTGGAGTTATTTGTCAAATGAAAATGTTATTTTTATAGTCACAAGGGACTCCGCCGGGATAAAATACATATGAATGTTGAAATAAATTAGAAAAAGGAGGATTATGACTTACGTAAAAAAGTACATAAATGGCATGAGCGGGAAAGCTGTTATCCACAAATATTATAATGTAAACTGACCTCAAGTTTCAGTAAATAGTTTCTTGTTTTTTGTTTTTGTATGGTATTAGCATAACAATATGAAAAGTAAATTCCAGACAGTAAGCGCTTTGAAAACACTATAGTTTTTAGATACATGTACATGAGGTTAAGATATTTACACATGTAAGTGCATTCAAAGGGTACACTAAAATACAGTTATGGTCAAGAAATATGTACCTAGACATCTGTATAATATGTATTTATTATGTGAAACTCGTAGATCCGTTCATGTGCAATAGGCAGAGTGCGGTAATTCTATTGCTTAGCAAATGCTAAAGTAATTGACTGGTTGGAGCATTCTTTTCTAAGACCAACTGGTGGAATTGGTATGGATCCTCACTTTGCTTGTTTACTTAGTTAAACAAACTTTATGAACTGAAGCTAAAAGCTAAAATCTTGTGCATTCGCACTACTTCGGAATTGGTCGTACGAAACCATTATTCTATTACAGTTCAGCCAAACGTGTGATTTTGCTGTCTATATATCCAGATATATTGGAAATTTTAAATATATAAGAAAAATACAAAAGCCACTTGAACTCACACTGATTTTTCGTCAGCAATGTATTTGAATTCCTCTCTAAGTCTAATTATAACCTCCTTTCTTCCACAAAAGATAATTTGAAGTTGAAACCTCAACTTGATCTATTCTGTCATATTTAATTTCGGTCATGGGTCAAATACTAGTTATGAGGCAGTAACAAAACCCCGGTTGCGGATACGAATAACTCCTTTTGCTGACATAATTAGAAGGCAGGGACCTACTTTATTTAACCCTATAGCATTTGAACTGGTAAACATCATCGATCGCAGGAAATCTGTTCGAAAGGAACCTAAACTTTGTGATTTTCTGTCCATGTTTTGTTACCAGGAAAATAGGTGTTCATTGCACATGCCCAGCACTAGCTCTTCTAAGAAAGAGATTACTAGTTGAACACTTCTTTGAAGATCTAAGTGACCTGTCGAACATAGACATTCTAAACCTGTATAGAGTTATATATGAAAATCAAACTGGTGCAGCTGACGCAACCGCGTACACTTCTCTCCCCCTTATCATGTGGAAGTAATAATAGTTATCTGTAACATAGCATTAAGATTCGATTGTATCAGCTACCATCCCCATCTACCCATAAAAGGTTAGTACTGCAACAGTCATCTTCCAAGAGTGACAGGTGAAACTCTCACAATCTCTTATGTTAGCAGTAACTAAACAACCTTCGCAACTGCATAACAGTACCAGAGGTTGACTGAGTCAGTTATCTCTACATAACGACTGTTATCCTACGCAGTCCAATTTGGTAGGGTTCGATTAAATCAGGTACTCTTGGTCTAAGTGGTAGGTTTCAATGGCCTGACAATGAAAACAAAAAATATTCAGAGGACTGGCACATACCAGCAAATTTACTGTCACATGGTAGTCTGGTAATTCTCTGAAAAATGTTTTGGTAGAAAATTGTCAGACAAAAATTGGTATGTACCTAGTTCGCACGATTAACAGGTAAACCTAACAATTTTGCAGATCTGGCAATCATCTAAATATGGCTTTACGTACACTTTTTGTTTAAAGTTAAAAAAATCCAGGAGAGCTTTCGAGACGAGTCGAGTGAATTGTCAAATTGACATATCTTATGTTTGCATTTATTAATCATAATAGGTCTTTTCGCGTACTCTCCCAAAACAACGAATTTTCATGAAAAGAGCGCTCACGAGAGAGTAACATTTTCTGGAATATTTGCGCTCTATTTAAAAATATTTCAGAATGCCACCCAGAGATTTTCTTGCCCCCATTTTGCATCTACTGAGTGGACAAATTTCGTCTTCAAGTTGAATCTCCTTTTCGTCGCAAGATACGCGGAAATTATCTAGAATACTTTCTTTAAACTCACGTAAACAAAATCAGGATCGTTGATATTGGATTGAGGAAGCCAATAAAGCACTGTTCCAGTCAATAATCAGATGAGTCTAAAAACAGAGATGGTATTGATTGAACCTCAAACTTGCATCATCTTGATCCGCCTAGACCCTCATCTAGAAACCTTAGACAAATCAGAACAGTGTATTAGGTATCTTCAAAGTAACTAGTAAAAGGACAAATGTGCAACTCTTTTTCATGTTTTATGGTCATTCATTTTTCGGTTTCGAAAGTAAAACTAAATAAAACTCACACAGCGATACATTTTTGATGAACATTTTAATTCATTATGAAGTTTGGACTTTGCCATTAAGTGTGAAGTACAATATCATTTAAATGGCCGCCTTTGGAAGATTCGCAGCATGGGATTCTTTTAAGGTAACTTGAGTAATATTGGATTTTAATGCGCCTAGAGTTCGCGGATTGTTCGCGTAAACACGGTCTTTTGCATAGCCCCACAGAAAAAAATTTAACGGTGTCAAATAACATGATCTTGGTGGCCAATTGACGTCACCAAAACGTGAAATTACGAAACCAGGAAACTTCTCACGCAATAAAGCCATAATTGGTCGGGTTGTCCAATATCGTCCAAGTCATTCGACCATATCAAGAAATCGATAAATTCGTGCGTGCATTACGATGATGCACAGGCCCAACGACATCAGTAACGCTTCCACTCTCTCCTTCAAATTTCTTCACAATTTTATGATTATTTTACGATCATAACGACTATAATCATCGCATAATGCGCGAAAAGTGGCTACGTTTGAATCACCACTTTTGTAGTAAGTTTCAATAATTTTAACGCGTTGTTCGATTGCTGAGCGATCCATTATCGTAAATGGCAAACATTCAACTAATATTATGACACTTCAAATGACAGCTGAGTTTGGCAGATGTCAAATGCCAGTGCTACCAACCTCAAACCACCAAATGAATGACCATGTATTTTTACCACCGATGTTCGACTATTATCTTACTTATCAGGTCAAAAGTTTTAAAACTACACTGCTCCACAGTAAGTACTACACGAACGTACAAAAAGCAATTAAAATAAAAAAAACACTCAGTTAACTCCAAGATGGTTCCAAACTTTAGAATCCTTCGTTATTGTCCTTTCCACAAACATGTATGTCGTTTATTCAAACATAAATATATATATATGAATGTATGCATGTTTCTTTTATGAACTCCTAAATATTGATGTTTAATTACGTTATTCTGGAAGCAATAACAAAGTCATATACATTATTCTAAAGTATGGTGTATGGAGTGGTAAATACTCGCTTAGGATACATTTGCTGTACGTATGTATTTACTTGACTTCCATAATGATAATTACCATCATTTGCAATGGGGTAATTAAATTTATTTCATATATTTCATACCGCCTCCTGCTTCAATTGCCGCCTAAATGTGTACTCTTGATGTTCACAATGGCAGTATTTAAGCTCCTTGCTCTGAAAAAATTTATTTTATTTCATTTCCTGTAGACTTCTTACATGGTCAAAGAGAAGAGATATTGTCCGGGACAGAAATATCCTGAGGGTCCTTTCAAATGTAATATATTGCAAAACCTTCTGTCCTCTCTTCTATTGTCTCTTGTCTTCAGTTTATTTTATGTTCTTTTTAGGCAGCATTATGTGGCTTTGTAATGTTCTTAAAAATTGCCTCCCCACATGTGGACAAGTGGATTTGTGTTTGTCTGCAGAACTGGCTACCCTAGGCCATCAACAAGGGACGCATAAAGCTATAGAGCCTGATTTTCTCTCCTTTTTTTTTAATGCCGACGAGATGTTTACTAACGCATGGGGGTGAATGGTGCGACCATAGAAGACGAATCCTCTGGGGTCCATTCCCTTCTAATTGTTCTGATTGTTTGTATAAGATAAAATATATTTCCAAATGCAATTCCATTTTCTAAAGGCATTAAACATGATTCTACCATTGTAAACAGTAATCGTATAGTCATCGTCATTGCGACGAGTCCTTGTCGTTTTGTATACGCGCGCTCACCAATTGTTTTTGGCGCGAAACGATGTCGTCGGCGGAGAGTAACAGAGTGAGATAGTACCTACCCATACCCTTTGTCTGGTATGGAGCGGAGCAACGGAGACTCAACGAAAACCGAGTGCGTTATCCTGTGTAATTGTCATTTGCCCCAGGATGGAAGCTTTACAACTTCGCCACTATTTGGCTTGCAATGCGCCTTGGGGATTCATCTGCAAGGATGAATAGAGGGACACTGTAGTCTCCCTTTTATGTTTGTTTTCTCCTTTTTTATACACCCTGTGTTTCCTTTGTTATAAAAGGTGTGAGCTGGACTGGCAAAGGATCTTTTGTAAACGCGCTGAAGATGGTATCGCGTCCTCAATTTAAGTTCATATCCGCAATGAGTTTTAAAACTTTGGCTGGGGTAGGTACTTGGCGCGTGAGGTTACAGTTTGCCGATGACTTGATAGATCTTGCGTTGTGCGGAAAAGGAGACCACATCGGTTGGCCATTGTTCATTTAAATTTAAAAATGTGTAAATATATAATTTTTAAAGAAATTAAAGAAAATCGATATTGGAAATATTGTAAAATGGAGAAATTTATGTACTTGTTGTTGTTTATCACATACATCAAGGGAGGAGCCAAACATGAGATAGCAAACTATCGTCCGATTGCAATATTGCCAGCGATAGAAAAGATCTTTGAGCAAATAATTGCAGATCGCATGTGGAAATTTATTGATAAGCATAAGCTAATAAGCAAAAAACAGTACGGTTTTCAAAAGGGAAAAAGTACTAACCAACTTCTCGGTGATTTTGCGAATCTAATCAACACCAGCCTTAACAAAAGCCATCATGTGCTAGTGCTTTTCCTAGATTTTAGCAAAGCATTCGATACCTTAGACCACCACAAACTCATAGAGGCAATACAGCGAATGGGCATTAGAGGAAAACTATTGGACTGGTTGAAGGACTATCTTGAAAATAGGACATTTCGTGTGGGAATCACAGGCTATCGCAGTGAGTCCAACACAGTGCAGTACGGAGTCCCACAAGGCTCTAAACTTGGCCCTCTACTGTTCATTATGTACACCAACGAACTCTTAAAATCCCTAAAGATGAGCTATCCATTCGCGTATGCAGATGATACGGCGATTGTTGTCTGTCACAAATCGATCGAAGAAGCGACCAAGATGATGCAGGCAGAATTCAACGAGGTTGGGAAATGGTGCCACGATAATGGACTTGTTATAAACGCAGTAAAAACAAAAATATTACATATTCGTAGCCCACAGTACCCGAAGTCCCACATAAACATCAAAACACTCAATTGTGCCGACCCAAGTAACTGCCAGATCATAGATGTCGTGGATACGTAGATGGCAGCGTGCGCGTTCTCACAGTGAAGAAAATATTTAATATGACAGCAGCGTTGAAGTACTACGACGATGAACGGTTCCGAACCCCAATCAGCCACAACCTTAACACCAGAAGACGAGCAGAGGGGTTGTACCATCTTCCACCCTTCAACAACATATATGGCAAGCGTCAGTTGATGTACTCCGTACCAAACATCCTAAATACACTTCCTAATGCATTGAGAAACGTAAATAACATTCATGTGAGAAAAAATAAACTAAAACAATATTTTTTAGAAACTATAACTTAAACTTCATATATACATCCTTTTCTTTTCGTTAATACATTTAATTATTCTCAAACTTAAAAATACCTAAAATGAATTTAAAAAAAAAAACAAAAAAAAAAAAAAAAGCTTTCACAAGTAGCATTTAATTTAAATTAATAGAAATTTTAATGACAGTACTATTATTGCATTCGAGATATAACCTCCTGCAGATAAGCCATGTGGCTTCGCAGGTAAAAATAATGTAATAAATTGATGAAATTATGAAATAAACTTATAAAACTTCAAAAAAAAAAAAAAAAAAAAAAGTCTATATTCCATATTAGGAACGTTTTCTATAATCGATAGATTTCCTTTATTCTTAGGTAGACAATCTGAAGAACGTTTGCGAATTTGTAAGTAAATGGGTGCCGTGTTATATGGCGTTAATTATTATTTAATTTGACCAATAGGTATGCCCAACTTGTAAAACTACCTTAGCTAATCTTTAAGGAATCCAATTGGACTTTGTGTAGTAAACGACTCTAAATCTCCCAAAACAGTTCCAAAAGAGGTCCCAAAACATATTTACTGCTCCGCTACTGCAACTTATGAAATCAAAATTTTTCAAACGTACAACCGGACCTACTAAGTCGGAGCCCCTGGAGAAACTTAATACACAACACTTACTCCAACGTTGTGTAATTGAAAACTTATAATTCAGTTCGCGGTGAACCTGGCCCTCAATTAACAAGCCTCTCCAGTTAGCCCGGTCTTTAGCTAACTGCCTCCAGTCCGCAATCCGAGTCGGTTGAGGTTTCCTTCTACTTGTGCGAGGTCTCCCTCTACTGTGTTGTCCCTCCGGGTTTGATTCGAAAATTCTGCGGACCGGAGCATTCATTCGCTCTATGTGTCCTAGCCATCTCAAACGACTAATGCACAGTTTTTTCACCACATTTTAAGTACTTTCAATTGAAAAATTCTTTGTCGAATTTTTGATCCCGTTTGCGACAAGGGGAGCTTAGACGATTTTCGAATCACAGCCCCAGTTTGAAGATAACAACAAAGATCGAACATCCGCATGGGCCACATGGATGTAAGTTGCTAGATGACACTGCTCACGATTAGTGATTTTTGATGAGTGCCCTATAAAATGACTACAGACGAGAACTTTCGTCTTCCAGATCCAAAAACCAAATTCAAAAACAAGTAAAACACACGACGAAGAACGTCTTTTTTGTTAATATTTATTAAAATAACTGTCCTTGTTGGTACGTTGTCCAAATAATCCACTAGCTCTACATCTCGGTCATAAGACCGATGCTTACATACGGAGTAATTGTTTGAAGAACGGACTTGGATAAAGCCACTAACCGCAAATTTCTGAGCAAGGTTCAACGCACAACAAGCCTACGCATAGGCGGTGCTCGGCGCACAACTCTAAGCATTTTGCATCTGTTACGCCTAGACATATTTAGCAAGAAAATGCCAATGGGTTCGTGCTACCCTAGAGTGGTCTAAAAAAGTTTTTGGCCATACCTCCATTCTGAATAAACTTGAAATCAGATCAGAAATTTCGCGCTAGATCACCCCATTTACTAACTTTGATAAGAATTTTACTGTCACCATCGCCTCGAGGTCACTCTGGAAGGATCTCACACTTTCAGAAGATGAGGCGATTCACCTCTACACTGACGGCTCAAAAAAAGGACGGGTTTGGTGGACTCTCATTCCGTCTTCCAAATCATTGTAGCGTGTTCCAAGCGGAAATTATAGCAATTAAAGAAGTCTTATCTTGGCTAAAGAAAAACGTGATATCTGTTAAGGATATCCGCATCTCCTTTGATAGCTTGAATCCTTGTAATCAGCATATGTATATCAATTCTATAAAAGCTTTAAACTACCGCTCGTCTCTTATGGAACTTGTCTAGCAGCCAAACAAATTTGGCTTAAACTGAATCTAAAAAGTTGTAAGAATTGTAAGAATCTAATCTCTATCAATAACCTACAACCGGACATTGTAAGGCAAGCACGCCACGAGGCCAGCCCCTTTCACGAATGATTTTTGCAGAAACTGGCTGGATGCAAAAGAGAAGGAAAATTTTCCCCACCTTCTTTCTTTCTGCGCAGCTGTCTCCCGCATTAGAAAGCTTCATCTAGTGGAATTCTGACGAATATAGACATCAATAATCTCCTACGCTTCATTTGAAGTTCAAACTGGTTTTAACGAGTAGGAAGAAAAGATCTTATAACTTCGCTACGTGTGATATCACAATGGACCTTCTATTGATCTAAGTGTCCTGGTGTCACTTAGTGCCAGCCACTTTAACCAAACCAAACCTTTAACCACACGATTTAATGCAATCCAAAATAACCCACGAACTAGATTAAAAGAAAGTTGCCTGAAGATTTCCCTAGATGAGAGTCTGCAAAAAAAAAAAACAAAATACGATTAAATTATGTACTTCTGGAACATACCTTGTAGTCACAATGCACCATGTTCTCAAATATATAAAAGAGTTTTCGAATCACTTTCTTAACTAGTTAATAATTTCATGAGATCCTTCTACAAAAGAATTTAAGAAGTTCAGTCGGGGATGAAATTCAAATCTACTTCTAGTACCATTTCTTAGCAACTGTCATTTACGTAGTTTTTTTTGTTACACTACCACCCCACATTATAATTAAATTCAATTTCCCGGAATCGACAAACTTTTTGCTCCCGCATTCTCATAACTTAAATTGAAACTTTCTTCCAAACGAAACGATAAGTGTGTTTAGCGTCTGCCTAATTAACATACATTATGTATAATGTCCTCCTACCCCGTTTGGGAGCCCCTTAGACGAAATTCTAATTGAATCATCCCGATGACTGTGCAGGCGCGTATGTGTGAGATCTTCTTATTTAGACCCACATTCCCCACCGTCAACAACGATCTGTTTAACTAAAACATGCAAATAATAATTATAGCTGTGCGAAAAATCATCCCGACAGCCATGCAGGAGTACGAGTAACCCCACACTTTGCGAGTACCTACTGCCTCCATACCTACCACTCACCATAACGTGCAAATTGCACAACTTTGAGGCAAACTTCGCTTTAAGTGAGATTCCATTGGTATATCGTATCTAATCTAATCTAATTATCCCTCTGTTTGGAGTAATTATGGTCCGGGAACAAAGTTAACAGACTTTTAAATACACCAGCGACATGTCGAACTGAACACATCCTTCGCCCGCTCCCTCCCAATGATGTATGATGGCCATGGGGGATGTCTCACAACCCTTTTATATTGTAATCTTAAGGCAAAGACACTGATGGTTGAACATACCTTTTTTTTCTAAGAAGAAGACAATATCAGGCTTAGGGCGGAAAAGACAAAATCCCAAAACATCCCCAGAGACGGTTGTAAATTAACCGGTTTTCCCGCTGCCACGGATGACGTTGTCTCTTCGCTCTCTACGCTTAGCAGTCTCATTCTAAGCAGTGCGGCGTGGTGTTTCAGTGAAATGGAGGTAATTTTGGTTTCGACCTTAATGGGATTTTTAATTTATTTTGGAAGTACTTTTCTGTTCTTAATGGTGGGTTGCTGTTGTTTGTTCATTGGCGCAATGAGCCATTGAAGCTCTGCAGGCAGACGCTTCGTCAGTACTAGGGGTTTATTGGATACCACGATGAATAATTTGTTTGAAAAGAAACTTGTGAGCAGAGATGTTGAACAAGTTGTCATTAGCTATTGCTATTGTGTTAATTGATCATTACGTTCTAAATATTAAAGATTCATGTAGGGTTAATTTGATCCAAGAACTACTTAATTGGTAGCAAAAACTTTGTTTTTAGTAGAGATTTCGATTTAAAAGTAATACTATTCATATGTACATATATGTATATACATATACATACATATATATGTATTTTATACCTTAAGGTAGCCCTAACGACGAACATGCTCGCCGAACATGCTCGCCGAACTTGCTCGTTGGCGTTATCCCCTACACGACGAACACATTTGGCGAACATTAATTTCAAATGAGGTTTGCTCGCGAACATAGCCCTTCACGGCGAACATCAAAGCCAACGAACACGGAAAAATCGAAATTTTTCGCCAACAGCGAGCGGGTCCCGAACCAGCACCTACACGAGAAAAACATAGCGAGCACGAGCAAGTTCGGCGAGCATGTTTGTCGTTTAGAATTACCTTTACTCAAAACTTGATGCATATATAGTTTGTAGCAAAAGAAATAAGCAGATGGCGTACAAAGCGGCCCTGCATAAAAAAACCAGATCAGCTCGCGAGAATCACGCGCAAAGAGAAGGGATGAACATCGGGTTTTCAGCCCGCAATCTGGGAAATAAAGAGATGTTATTACAGAAATGAGGTTCGCAAATTTTACTAGAATGTAAAAAGAACATGTCAAGGATACAAACTCCGATCTAGCAGTAGAACCGCAGTCGATGCTGAGGATATGAAAATATTTCTTTTGCAGACAGAACCATTCAACCCAGACGATACTAACCAACATTTCCGTCCACGCGACCAGGATGAAGTTAAGATAGCGATATCTAAACTAAAACCTAACAAAGTTGCTGGAGCTTCTGGCTTAAGTGCCGAGCTATTCAGAGCAGCGGGGGATGACTTGATAAGAAGAATGTACCAACTCGTGCACAAAATATGGTCGAACGAAAGTTTCCCCAATGAATGGAACCTCAGTGTCGTTTAGACAATCCTCTAGAAAGATTACCCTCAAAACTGCGCCAACTATAGAGGAATAAATCGCAACATCGCCTACAAGATCTTGTCAGCTGTACTGAATGAATGCTAAAAACCTTTTGTCAACAACATGATTGGTCCGTATCAGTGAGCTTTTAGGCCACAAAAGTTCACCATCGACCAAATTTGCACACTATGTCCAGTTTTGACATCCCTGTCTGGTTGTGCAGGATGACGATGGAAAATACATGCTGGCCCATCAAGGTCCGGAAAGACATCATCGAGACATTTGATGTCAAATAAGGATTTAAACAAGGCGACGCGCTCTCATGCAATTTCTTTAACATCATTCTTGAAAGAATTCTACAGAACTTACTCGCCCACATTAGAGGTATAATCTATCAATCTATGCAACTGCTGGCATATGCCGATAATATTCAGATATGTAATTGGAAAAGCAAAGCGTTAGTAGCGCGTTTGTAAGCCGAAAAGGACACACAACATCGACGTATCGGTCAGACCGTCATCGTCGACAGATATAACTTTGAGGTAATTAAAGACTTTGACTACCTAGGAACCGCTATAAGCTCAGATAGTGGCACCTGCGCTAAGGTCAAACGGAGATTAACGCTCCAAATCGATGTGTATTTGGGTTAAGAAGACTGTTGTGTAGCATAACCCTCTCTTGAACAACCAAAGTAACCTTGACCGTGGCTGAGTGGTAAGTGCGTTAGACTATGGAACAAGGGTTTAGCGGTTCGAATCCCAGCAAAAAACACCTTGAAGTTTTTTTCGTGGCCCCAATTCTCGCGAACCTGTGACAAACAACCGTGATTATAACTTGTCGTGATTCAGCTCTTCTAATAATAAATTACCCTTCCATTGGTGTAAAGAATACAACTCGCACAACACGAATAGTTGTGACAAGCTAGACCCTGGCCCCATAGACCTGTTGCGCCAAATATTAATTTTTTTAAGACCGAAAATATTACAATTTTTTTTCCTCCAAACGATACGAAATATCTTCATTCAATTTCGGTAAAGCCCATATTTCAGGGCTAGGTACAGAAGCTCATAAGTCCTTTACCACCTCAGAGTTAAAGATGTACGTTCTGTCCAATACGTCGGTGTTGTGTCTCCCAGATTTTGGGAAATTTCCGCTTCGTTTGCCTAAGATTCTGTCAAAGATTATATCCTTTCACAGTGATTCGTCTTTGTTGGCCAGAAGCTATATGCTGTATATTTCATCCCTACTTAATTTAAAGAGCATTGATCACCGACTTTTATGAAGGATTGCGCAAAAACACTCTTTGATGGCGTTGCGGTCGTCTCCTGTGGTGGCATGAGCGCATATAATCCTAGTTTTGACCACTTCTAGCCCAAGTCTGCCGCGCACTTATCACAAATCCCCATTTATGATATACATATATATATGTACATAAATATAAGAGTAAGCACTGCTTTTGCTCTCTGTACCCATCACCATAATATAGTTCAAAGTTTGCACCCTCTTTTCACCTAGCCTTTCCCATCGCATTTCCTGAGTATTCTGAAGTATGTTATACATACATATGTATGTATGCTTTGTACCATTATAGAGCCTTTGCTAATTTTTCGGCTGCATAAAGCATGTTAAGCTCCGAATAGTTCCCGTGCAGACCCGAAGGTCATTCTCCTTATTTCGTCAACAAACAACTATTACATGTGCGGACTAACACTGTTTCTGAACTTTATCGACAAAAAGTTCTCTACGTCCTCATAAATCCCTAGTAATTTCCCCTACAAATGTCGCCTCGTGCCTTTTACAACATCGCACCAGCGCATCCTGAGTCAAACACAGGACATTACGCACAAAATATGATCTAACATAATCAATGACTGTCTAACCCTTTCCGCCGTTCAAATCCATTCTGTTGTTAGATGTTCGTAAAAGGACCTATACTCGTTCGCTGCTATTAAAACAACAAATTTTAGCACACTGGGGTTCAATCCAATGAGCTTAGGCTGTATTATTTTATATAAAACATCCCATTCCGTTGGTAGATAGCATGGAATCGTATTTAATCGGCTTTAAGGGGCAACAAATCCACTCCATAACACCCTGGCAAGTGGTTAACTAATAGCATCTCTACGGCTTGGGCTCGCTAATGTACGAACCGCATGACAGAGCCAGTTCGGGAGCAAATAAAAATCAGCCGTTCGTATGTATCGCAGCTATGTTGACGATGTTTATACTTACATATTTATGTAAGCATTCGCATACTCAAATTGCAACACCATTTAGTTACAGCTGATAATAAACTTTATGCTGGGTACAACGGGTGCACACAGCGGGTAATCTGCGGCGTTATTATCCGCCACCTAAATAGGCTATCCCTCCGAGATTTCCAGTCAAATGTGTACAATATTTGTCGTTCTTTTCAGGAAGGCCGGAGAGTTCCGCCACGAAAAATGAGATTCTCCCACAAATTTTAATGATATGCCCAATAGAGGGCACCAGTAAACGGAGTCATAATGACAAAATGTTATCTTTCCCTTTGAATTGTTACTGCTCTGTTGTCGCTGGGTTCCCTCTCGTCTGGTTTCTATGTATATATACTTATGTACATACGTCTGTTGGAATAAATAAACAAACAATGGAAGCCGTAAAGGAGGAGTCATAGAGGACGGAACACTAAAGGAGCTTGCTGCCGTTGTTGGTAGGCAATCTCCCTCGATTTGACAGCGTTTAAAATTGATCCATTTATCTTGTCGATAGGGTCCTCATTGTCGTTGGTCCTTGTGCTCATCGTGAGCAGCGTCCATGTTGTCTTTGCCTCTATATGTGTCCTTGTCTATTGTAATCGTGAAAATTATAAAATTTACTCGCGTTTTATGTTGGATAAAATCTAATTAGGATTTAATTTTATGGCCGGAAAATAAACTCGCATACAACAGTGAAGTTTTTGTAATGATTTAGTAGATGGTTTGGGGGAATACGGGATACGGGATATTTTCTCACCACTTGGGCGGATGGTTTCAGTTTATTACGTGAGGCAGTAAAATATTATGCAAACAGATTTTTGGTTCTTAGAGAAAGGCTGGGGTGTTAAATCGCGTTAAACGATAGACGAAACAACGAAAGATAATATTTCTGATTGATATTTTCGAAGTTGGTTTTGGTTTTCAGCGTTCGGGTATCAGCGTTAATTTATCGTTTTAATTACATTTTGTGTATTTATTCGCAATTGTAAGCCCCGAAATATTTCATCATTAATGCTGTTATTTCAGAATGAGTACAATTCCATTTCAAAATACATACATATTTACATATGTGTGTATATGTGTAGGGCTTTATTGGGGCTATACGTAATTAGAATAAACTTCATGTATAATTTATTTTTTACTAGCTTTACAGCGATATTAGAGCATTATGTACTTTGAATTACACAGAGAGGCCACTGGGTCAATTCATAAATGGCTTTCAGTTATTGTATTCTGCAGTGTAGTGCAATAGAACAGATTTAGTACTTTGTTTTAAAAAAAAGTTTTTTCGGTAAAGAAACGCTTTGGGACGTTTTTTATTATTGGTTTTTGAAGAGTCTTTTTTTTATTGTTAAACTATTTTCTAGAGAAATGTCTTCAAGAAATTATTGCTACGTCTGAGCGTGTTTATTGTCTCATTAGAATAATCGTATAGTTTATTAGCCCTAGTGTTTCGTATCAAATACATTTAACACCTTTTGTTTCATGTAATCTTAAACATTGTAGTAGAAGAATAAAAGGGTACCTTTTTTGTCTATGCTTAGCAGTGAGTGGAGGCTTTTTCGCTGGTCGAAAAGCACACAAATCAGCTTCTCTTAAACGCCTGCGTACGGTGCTTGCTTCAATTGAAAGATTAATCTGTCTTGAAGACAAGAAAGGATCGTTAAGAATCATTTTCTTTATTTGGCGATCGGTTCGGAGTGTACTTTTTCTGGGACGCCCCCCACAGTGAATGGTTTCGACCGATTTTCCATTCCGAAACACACACACACTGTCGATGATGGCATTTTTTGATTTAACCCTGCCCTGAAATCCGCTACCATCTGATTTTTAATCACACCACTGTATTTATTTTTAGGCATTTTATTATTACACAAATTTAAGACACCTGACTTTCTTAGTTTAGTTAAGTCTATAACTCAATTCAAATGACAGTCAAAACCAATATCAGCAAGTCAAAGGCCGCGTTCCGATTTCTAGGCACTATTTAGTCAAACGTTTCTGATTGGTGTAGAGACTCAAATTTGACTGAAAAGTAAGGCAATTTTTTTTGAGGTAGTGGACTGGATTCGAAGGCAAAAAAATTCTTCCTTACTTTTCAGTCAGTTTTTGAAGTGTCAAGAATCAGCTGATCGGCAATATTTTATGTATTGTTCGTCTGTGCTGAGTATAATTTGAATGAATTATGTGCAATAAATAAACAAATTACTTTCCAAATAAATTGCAGGGAACTGATCATCGAATTGATACAATAAGAGGATATGATTATTTGATCAATATGCGCTCTGTTTTCATTAAAATTTTATATTACAATAACATTCCAAGGTTGTAAGTGAAGCAGAAATTTTTACAAAAAGTTAAGGGAACTTGATTTTATTATCGGCTTTTTTTTCAATTAAGCCTTCTTTACAGGTTCCAATTTCATATAAATATATTTATCAGTAATATCCCTTGACAAACACAGTCCACACTTTGTCTAAAGTAAAACCTGGAAATGAGGATGCGAGGTGTGACACTTGAAATGTCACCTACATTTTCAGTCAGTTTGCCGTTCCATTTGTTAGGCTTTACCTGCAAATGTAGTGCCTAGAAATCGGGAAGCGCCCAAAGACCAAGAAAAAACGGTACTTTTGAAAATCCGGTATGTTTTGCACAGGCATGGCATTGACTTAAGCTACAGTTTTTGATAAAACCCTAAAACTAATGACAGCAATGCCTTGTTCTTTTCCCATTTGTCAACCTAAGCAATTGGTTTTCTTAAACTGCCAAAAAATTGTACCTACTGGATTCCTGTCTCCTAGAATTATTTAATGAAAACTGTTCGAGAAAAATCATGTTTTACACAACCTGTATATTGAGTTCATACCGTTCGTGCGGTATTAAGTTATTCATTAGGTAGTTATTTTTTAAATAACTAATAAATAATTATGTAACTAATAAACAATTAGTTAAAAGTTTGACAAATCTCGGAAAACTTAGAAAAACTTTTGACATATACGCAATATACCCTTAAGACAATGTAACAAATTGAACAAAAGAAAAATTATTCAAGTGTTTAAGCGTCAATTTACTAGTAAAGACTTTAGTAGAGTACACACTATTAGTCAGACCCTGAAGGAAGATTAGCATCAAAAGTCAACAAGCAACAGAAATGTTGGGATTTCCTTTTTGTTTTTTTACCCACAGTCCCTTTTTCGATACCCTAGATGTAGCGCCACTATTGACTCAAAGAAAACCGCCAATAGGGTCATAAACAGCGAGAGGGGATTCGGGTATTAGAAGAGCGAAACCCAAGATTTTTTTTCAATAGTTTCGTAACCTCTCGGGATATGGAATGGTACTTTGGGTAAATAAAGGGAAATTCGAGAATTTTTATTGCTTGCTGACTTTTGATGCTAATCTTACTTCAGGCCGCGACTGATAGTGTGTTCTCTACTTTAGTCGACGTTAATTCAAAAATAATTCGTTTCCCATCAAGCATCTGAATTTTTCGGAGATCGTACATAGTAGATAGCTTTCTGGTACACGGGCATAAATCTACATACAATAATTGTGTTAATCTCTCCAGCATTGTATGGACACAAAATGTTGGGAATGTACCTCAGATGTATGGCGGAGGACTAAGCATCTTTCTTTTCATCTCTTCGGTAAGACCTGCTATCTGAAACGCTCGATTCCTAAGAAGGACTTTGGTAGCTTTCCATACTCAAATTTAGATCTTCAGTGGTACGCAAAATTTTTTGCAGGGTGACGGCGGACACCTTGACTTGTACCTCGTCTTTGAAGTTGCTCTGCATAAAAATTTAGTCTTTATCTGGATATCCTGCTTATGATTGCCAGCCATCGAAGTTCGATGGAAAACTCTGCCATCGATTCATCATGGTCGATTTCGTGAGAAGCTTGACGTGATTATCAAGGTCTTAGAGCTGTCGTAGTGTTATCAAATAGCGTTGAATGATGGAAGTGTTCTTCGTAAAATTACTCTAAACACCGAAAAAAACACTCATTTTATTTGTCAAGTCTGCATAGCATAATTAAAATTTTTGAATATAATCTCAAATTGAACTTTGTAGGCAATTCATAAAGTACCTTCATTGTACAGCTGGACTGAGTTGGGACATTGGACATTTACTTTACTGACTAGGTTTGCTTCAACGCACTGCAAAACTAAAGTCTCATTGGTACTGGTAGTTTAATAGGCAATGAATTTGGCTAGCTTGATTTTGGCTTAAACTCTTTCGGGATCTCAAATAAAATCTTCCGGGCATTCCTCATATACTCGCCGGCCGTAGGCTCTTAGCTTAATCAGAGTCATAATATGAGCAGAATAAAAAGACAATTAAAAAGACAAAGATGATATTTCTGCTTTTTATGGGATCAATGTAATGTTAATAAGATGATTTCAAGCATGTGACCCCCGCGACTGACGCGTACCAAGTGTGACATAAGTCGCGCTGCGCTCAATGAAGTTCCATGTTGGAAAACTATTTTTGAGAAGAAATCGATGGGCTTGACATCAGTGATATTTGATTCCAACAAGATGGTGCCACATGCCACACTGCTCACTGGTCAAACAATTGATCTATTGAAGTGAGAAGTTTGGTAATTGTGTAATGGTGTAATGGAGAAATGGTTTGCTCGAATAGTCACCTCGTTCGTAGGCTTTGACTCCATTAAATCATACCTATGCCGATGAACCAGAAACAATTGAGCAGTTCGAAGCCAACATTCGACGCGTTATTACTGAAATACTGCTTAATTTACTGTGAAGAGTGTGTGAAAATTACTTCCTTTGTATGAAACAATTAGATAGTATAACTTGAAAAATACTATTTTAAACACTTCAAAACATCTTTGGTGTTAGTATTTTTACTGTGACAAAAGTTTGGTGACAAAAAAGGATTGCTTGACTTTTGTTTCATGGGGATTTAAGTGGGACTTATTATACATTTTCGATTTGATGAGATATGACCGTGCAGTGAAGTAATTTCAAAATCTAATTTGACACTGCCCCTCTTTACATAAAGGACGCATCCAAATTATTCACAGGCACCCCGGTGTTAACAACTATTCAGACATCGGATCTCTTACACTTCGTTAAGAGTTCAAGCCTAGTAACACAATGAAATGAATCCTAGAGGTGTCTAATGCCTTAAGTCCCTAGCATTTGTGGGTGTCGCCGTGATACAGTGCTTGTGTTTATCACAAATCTCAGCCTCCGGCTTCGCTTTGTTAATTTTGAATTGTTTGGCCGTTCCCTCAAAAAATTTTCCGCGTCGCCAACCATTCGTCAAATCGATCAAACTACAAACATTTCGATGACATATGTATACTATAGCTAAATCCAAAAAGCTTCTTAACAAATTTACCCATTGAATACCAACTTTCCCAAAATTCCAAAGACCTGAGGAAATACTTTACTGATTTCAATATAATTCTGCGGAATTAATTTCAACGAAATTACTTCCGTCCACCAGAAACAAGGGAATACTAAGTTCCATCGTGTCTCATCTACTAAAAGTGTGAATAAATCAAAAATAAACCCTTCAAGTCACAGAAATTACCCGAAGAATAACAACAATGACTTCACTTCAAAAGCTTCACGTTTGCCATTAAAAATCCATTTCATAATTAATTTATCGCGCTCGACTCTTAAGCACCTTCTTTCAACATTGAATAGGTGGGGGGAAAGGACTTCTTTGCTTTCAGGTTCGTCTTCGCCTGCCTTAAAACTTTCAAGAGTGCACGCCTCAAATACAATAATTCCCCATTACAAAAGGCCCTACGAAAATGTTTACCTCGGAACAGAGATTTACGCGTCCCGAGGTTAATTTTTTTCTTTTTTTTTTTTTTGCCAACTTTTCAACAGCCACAAGGGAATACCGTGGCAGCGTCCGAAAGTTGAATTCTTAGACTTTTTTTTTCACTGTTGAATTTACATTAATATTAGAAGATAAAATGAAATCTTAATGATTTAACACTTTCCACCTTCAAGACGGATTTAGGTCCGTGTTCTCCTCTTTTTTTTGCGGTGCGCTTACATACTCCGCCATCTACCACTATGCTGCCTTCATCAGTGTTACTGGTACTGGCAGATGAAGTCCTTTCACTTTCCTTTCTTTAGATGTATGTATTCTAAAAAAAAATTATCTTGGTGGAAAGGAGTGGTGTATTCGTGGTAATGTTTGTTTGTGAGAGTGTATTTAATAAATTATTAAGGATAAGAAGTGGGAAGTGCGACAGAATTACCCAGCATAAAATTGAAAGTGTGTCCTTTATAGAGCTATGTGTGCAATTTGCTTTTGAGGGTTGGTGCACTGTTGTACGTGAGTTTAAACGTCGGACCACCCAAGGTTAAAAAAGAATGAAAAAGGACCTCTCTCTCCAATTCATGCCACAAATCTTTGGAGTCTTGAATTTATGCGAAGGGTTTATCATTTGATCCTTTAATAAATTAGTTGTGAAATAATGGTGTCCTTTTTGGACTTGTAGATTTGTCTTTTCAAGAATTTTTTAAAGAGCACTCATTTGTATTGGAATTGAGCATTATGTGCAGAGCAGTATTTAGTAAATGTTTTGCAATGGGTTAGAGAATTAGCTTAGTCTTGTGCCTATTTATCGTCTGAGCCTCGTAATCGTCTTTAGAGTAGAGTAAGTTAAATTGATAAGCTCTTTGGGGGGCTCTTAAGTTATATTAATGTTCATATGAGGGCGAACCATACGACAGCGCAATTGGTACCCAAAGTAGAACTTCGAGCGAGTCTGTTGACACCACTTTTATAAAGTTTCAATTCTATCTTATAAGTGGGAGTGATGTGAAAGTAATACATATATATGTACATATCTAGTCATACTGGTAGTCATCCCTTTATCCGACTTTTTTGAAGCTCAAGTCGGTAAAAAGAATTAGTCAAGTTTTTGGAAATAAGACGAAGGCGGTGAGCCCCAATACCAGTGCTCACATCCTCGAAGCGAGTTACTGACATTGGCCTCAACAGGCCCCTCGTTCTAGGTGGTTCTAACAAAAGAAGTGACCCTCCAGCTTGGGGGTAATTCGATAGGGGTAACAACAAAATAAAGAAAGTTATGAGGGAGAGACAACCCTCGGATAGGTAAGTAAGTAAGTTAAAAAAGTGACTGCAACAGAAGATATACATACACTTGGATCTCGAGGGATGCTGAATAAATGAAAAATGTAGAATAAGAATTATTCAATATTATTAGTCCATGGCTGAAACGGTCCTGCTGGGGTATTAGCTAGTTCGTCGAGTTCGTCGAAAAGCATGTTCGCAGCCTATGAATGCTTCTAATTCTTATTAGATTGGTCGCCATAGGATTGTATCCTGTACGGACACCGATGAATGTGTTCAGCTGTAGTCTATTGAGTGATAGAAATAAGCCTCGGATAACAATCGCCCTCCTCATTTAAGACCACTACCCGGAACGTTCTCAGAATACAGGAAAATGACAACATTTATAATAGCTGTCATAAAAGATTGCCCATTAGGATACGGAATTCTTCTTGACCAATCGACTACGTTCAATGATAATTGATATGTAACCGATCACCTAGTTTATCGAGCAATAAAAAGGGAATAGAAAAATACTTGTAAGAACATATTCCTGGTTAATTTCTTATTTGACACCCTATACTAAGTACCTACTGTGTTGACGTCTGAAGCATTTCTGTACTAATCGGAACGTTTCAGTGTGGTTGAGACTCTCTATCTTTTTATCGACTTTAAAGCTTCATATGATAGTATCTACGTCTTGAGCTCTACAAGACGATGGCCGAATTAGAGATTCCGACAAAACTGATCTAGTTACACCACTTGACGCTGGAAAACACACGGTAAAATGTGCAATTAGGGAACAATTATTCCGAACTAACAAAAAAACAAATACTTGGAAGAGCTCATGGAATTTAGCTTACTTACTTAAGTGCCGCTACAGTGCAGGGAGAACCTGGGCATCAACCATTTTGGCAGCTTTCGTTTCAATACTATTGAATGCTGCAGTGATAGCCCACTGAGTTCTTCCAATAATGTCAATGTCATCGGTGTACGCTAGAAGTTGCACGGACTTTTGAAAGATTGTGCCTCTGGTGTTGGCTACTGAGTTTCGCACAATTCTTTCAAGTACGATATTGAAAAAATCACATGACAGGGCGTCACCTTATAGTCAAAATCTGACGAGTTTGGCAGGGATGCCAAAACTAGACATGGCTCTTTACACCTCGTTTCTACAAATTCTGTCATATGTTGCCTTAAAGTCGATAAAAAGATGGTGGGTATCGACTTCGACTTCTTGGGTTTTTTTCCAAGAACTGCCTAAATGTGAAGATTTGGTCGATTGTGTACTTTCCTGGACTGGAACCACACTGATAGGGACCAATCAGGTTGTTGACGAAGAGCAGATAAGATCTTATAAGCGATGTTAAGGAGACTGATACCCCTGTAATTGGCGCAGTTGAGGGGGTCTCCTTTCTTGTGGATCGGGCAAACGGGCAGGTCCAGCAGCCTTGTTAGATTTGAGTTTGGATATTGCTATCCTCACTTCATTTTGTTCAGGTGGAGAGAAGTTTTGGCTGTCATCGTCTAAGTTGAATGGTTCATTCTGCCTGACAGCGGGATGTTGATCTTCGTCGCCGTTATAGAGTCTGCAGAAGTAGTTTTTCCATATTCTCAGCACCGACTGTGACTCTACTACGATGTTTCAATCTTTATCTCTACAGGCTTCTGTACGGGTCGTGTTGCCCTGACACATTCTTTTTACCTGTTGGTAAAACTTCCGTACATTATTCCTGGAGTATAATCTCTCAATATAGTCGATCGCGGGCTTCTCATGCTCTTTTTTCTCCGGAGAAGCCCATGTTCTTCCGTCTCTTCTGCTCGTAGAGCTCACGAGCAGCCGTCCTCCTTCTTTGCAGCGCCGCTTTGTATGCCTCTTTTTTAGCTGGATGTGCGTGCCGGCATTTGTCGTCAAAACAGGGGTTTCTTGGTCGGTTGAAACCCAGCTCATCAGTTGCGGCACTTCTGATGGCATGTTGGCAGCGTTGCCACTGAAATTTACCTACCTCGGACTAAACAATAACTCCACGAGTGACACCTCAGTGGATATTCAACGAAGGGTTATACGGGGTGGGCCAAATACAAGTTTTAAAAATGCAATAAAATGAACAAAATTAAACTAAAAGTTTAAAAATGTATTAAAAAGTATAAAACAACGAGAAATATACATAAGTACGGTACATTTGGGTGGTCGACCCCGAAAAACATCGGAGAAGATCGATAGAAGAATTTGTCATTTATTAAAAAAAAAATGATTTGTGTCTTTCGAAAAAATTGGGGCATCACAAAATTTAAGTGGCCATCCATGTATGGTTAGAAGAAGAGCTTTGAAAAACGGTTTGAAAGGTTACAGACTTCCGAAAAAGCCAATGGTTAAAAAAATACACTTACGGAAAAGGCATTTTTCAAATATTTCGTTTTAGAAGCACAAAACCTAAACAAAGCAACTTTTTTTTATCATTAAATTTAATTTCGCAAAAACACATCTGAATTGGTCGATAGAAAAATTAAAAATTGTTCATTTCAGCGAGGAATCTAAGTTCAATTTGGTCAATTCAGATGGTATGTGCACAGTAAAACGTCGCAAGGGAGAAAGACTAAATCCTCGGAGCTGCAAAGTTACAAAAAAAGCATCGGGGTGGGGCTTTATGGTGTAGACTTGCGTCTCAGCCAATGGTGTTGAACCATTTCAGATTGTGTGGATAATTGTTCGTTTTGCATACAAAACTATTTTGAAAATGCAAATGATGCCCCATGCTGAATGGATATGCCACTTCGATTGGTGTTTTAGCACGATAACGACCCGAAGCACACATCAAGCTGGTAAAGGATTGGTTAAACGACAATCGAGTGCAAGTTCTAGATTGGCCGGTGCAATCACCAGACTTGAATCCCATTAAGAATCTCTTTGGGATTCTCAAACGACGAGTTGCAGGTCATACTAAAAACCACAATTTCAAACTTAATATCTTCAATGCTATTCAGATGTGCTGAAGCTTTTAAAAATAGAGGCTCCTATACCTACACTAGATTTGTTGCGTTAGTTTTGCACAGTGCCATGAATAAAATATTGTTTTTGTTATGACTTTATATAAATGTATAAATGAATTAATTTCTTCTGAAAATACACTACAATCTTCCTATTTATACCAGTGTTGTATATTCTGTATATGCATACCAGTATTGTAAAGACTAAGGCCCCTATTGTGAGTGTCGTTTGTTGATCGATAAAAGACATTTATCGACTGTCGATCGTCGAATGTAGATTTTGATATTGTGTATTTTGATTGTGATTGATACTTGTCGATTTGATAGTCGTTTGTTGTCGATCACAAATTTCTAATCGATGCTGTGTTCGTGCAAAATAAATAGGTTTTCTGCGTATAAAATGTAAGTTATTTTAATTGGAATAAAATGTCTTAAATCTTCTGGAAATAAATACCTATATACGTAGATCCACCTGGTCTTGAATTCGTACAGAAAAGTGAAGGGTGTGAAGAAAATCAAAATCCTGATATATCAGTGAATATTGAGTCTGAAGTGGAATTAAACATCACTAGAATACCACAGAAGCATACAGTCAATGAGAGTCTCAATATTCCTGAGAAAAAATCTGCATAAGTCTGCAAATAACATATTCCTTTATGGATTGAGTTACACAATACCATAGCTAAAGTCAATCGACGCAATCGACAATTATCGTGTCGACAATCACAATAAGGGCCTAAGTTTGATTGTTTAAAGTCGTTTGATCAAAATATTTCAGCTTTGGAGTATTTTAATCACGATTCTCAGTGTAAAATCAAGATTGACCATAGAATTTGGAATCAATTCACCATTGGTTCTGCCTAAGAGTGATAAAAGTACTTCAAAACTTTAGAAAACTGAAATATTTTAGTCAAACGACGTTAAGCAATCAAAAAAGTCTTAACAACACTAGAATATATGTACATACGTTGACTTACAATTGTAAGTTAATTGAATCCAGTCGAAGGACTTACGGACTGTAATAATGGCAAACAATTTTAGAAAACTTTTAATTTGACCATAACTGACTAAACAGTCACCGAAGTACTGTAGTCATTTAACTTACACTCAATTGACTGCCTCCAAGTACTGCCTAGTATGAGTATAAGAAATGAGACTGTATTTTTAAAGTTAACTAAGTCAGTCTTAACTTTATTCAAAGATTTTAGTCAATTGACTACGACTTTCTTATTCCAGTAGCAAAGTAATGCAGTTTTTAACAACTCTGACTTATACACAATATCAATTAAAAGTATAAATGGAGAGATGCATCTCATGTTTATTTTTAGC
This sequence comes from Xylota segnis, assembly GCA_963583995.1. Classification (NCBI taxonomy): domain Eukaryota; kingdom Metazoa; phylum Arthropoda; class Insecta; order Diptera; family Syrphidae; genus Xylota; species Xylota segnis. Next base: position 16,290,966 of record OY757239.1, read on the forward strand.
AAAAAGAAAAACTTTACACTTGTTAAATTCATCTTTTATTCCTCATCCTCTTCATCGTCGCTTTTCGCTGCCGGTTTTAACCCTCCAAACACCTTTGCCGGTATAACTTGCTTCTCTATGCGTACTTTCTTCATCACGTCCTCGTCCTCTACCGGTACATTCTCTCCATTATCACCACCATTTTCATTTTCTTCATCCTCGTCTTCATCACTTTCGCCAATATCTATCTCGTCCGGATTTACTACACGATCCTTATCGCCTGTACCCTGAGTTTCACCACGTATGAACATTATGTTCGTATTTTGCGGTTTAAGTGCTGCTGCAATCTTTTCATTCTGCTGCTGCTGTTTAATCATCTCGGCTGCCTTAGCCTCCAACAATCGCATTCCATCCTTCACAGTTGGGTCCACAACAGTACCTGAAGTAACCATTTGCGCTGCCATCATGTTGACTTGTGTGTTGTAGGTGGCTTGCACTGAACGTTTAATTCTTAACATCTCACGCATGGTATCTTCGTTGCCATGACGCACCTCAAACTCTTTCCATGTTTGCCAGAATTCTGCGGTTATTCGAGGATCACAGACTTGACTGCAGTGTGCATAAATTGCCCTCGCTCGATCAATTTCTCCGAGTTTCGTTTCCATTTCAGCAAACCGAACACACATGTCACGCATTCTCTCCTCAGGCAAGGCCTCAATTGCTTTTTCGTATATTTCGCGAGTTCTGGGAAGCCCATAGATTTCTGCGGCTTTCTTTATGAAAATATTATACATGTCAAACATTTCTTCAGGTTTCACAGCAGTTGTTGCACGATCGTAGACAGCCATAGCATGACGGGCTAAACCATGTTCTTCTTCCAATTTAGCATACAGTAGATAGAAATATTTAGCCAAGTCTGGAGGACAATTCTCCAGGCATTGCTCGAAGAGATCTCGTGCTCTCTCCAACTTAGACCCTCCGTATCGCTTCAGAAATTTAGTGAGATAAGAATTCCAGATATCATAAACATTTGGCCACTTGAAAAGAGCAATTCCTTTCTCGTACGCTCGAAATGCTTCTTCAAAGTAATTATGTTCCTCTAGGAAAAGTCCATAGTTGATGATGATCTGAGGGGTGCATATCTTCAAATCTATGATACGATCGTAGACTGCCTTACAAGTCTTAAAAGTTCCGAAACTCTCCTCCAAATCCGCGTACATTGACCAAACTTTGAGTGACTTATAGAGGCGCATTTGCACAGTTTCAGTTTCATCGTGATAAGCCACCTTGCGTTGTGGCATAACTGTGGCTCTCTGCATCAGCTTTAAGGCCTGATCGAAGTTTTCTTGTCGAATTTCCATCTCCGCCCATTCGCACCACACGGAAGCAAGTTCATCGACTTTTACGTACTCCACCTGAGTGGCCTTTTCAAAAACAACACGAGCATCCTCAATCTGTCCATTGCTTTCATAGAACTTAGCGAATTCCACCCACAATGTATTTAGCTTTCCTACTGCTAGCTTTGGCTGAACTGTCTGTACCGCTTCTGTATATGTGTTGATAATCTCGTGAGGCTTTGATTCATACAGTTTGACTCTTTTATGCCATTCGGGTACATTATGAGGGTTTTGGCGAAGTAAGACACTGTTTAACAGTAGTAGACGGCGCTCCATAAGATATTCAAAACGGGCCAATCGCAATTCTATATCAATATCGTCCTCCTCAGTGGCATTCGGATCGTTGGCAACGATTTCCATACGTTTGCTTAGACTGACTTCTTCGAACTGGGCATATTCATCGAAGACCTGCGTAAAATCACGTACTGTGGTGACAGTTTGAATCGCTTCTTCGTATATATCTCTGGCACGATCAAACAGACCACTGCGAACATAGTAATCTGCTAGCGAGTTCCACAAATGACCTAGTTGATCCGTGTACCTGTTAAATAGAACGATTATATAAGCATTTATATTTAAAAAGGCAATGAGATGGAACTAGGATTACATTTCAATATAATTCACATATTTTGTTTTAAAGAGGCAAGGAACCGGTTCGTCGAATTACTGGATCATACATTTTGTTTTAGCAAATTTCAGGGATGATCTCTTCTCACCAGCATAAAAGATTAAAATAAAACTTATGGTGGATTTAATCTACGCCGAAGACTGGCAAACTAATGAGATTTGGAATGTAAAAATGCACCTATTCCATACATGAGAACCAAAAGGCATTCTTCTCAACATAAAGCAGTAAATGGCAAATAACAGCCAACAAAGAGCACTAAACCATGACAAGCATCTGAACAGAACAACGACTAGACTGGACGATAAACACATTCTATGCACATTTTGCTTATGCTGTTGCAGGAACTTGTTATCTTACAATTCTTGGGTTTTATAAGAAGTAGCTTTGCACTTAGTTACATGAACTCCAGAACTGATAGATGTCGACATAAACTGAAGAATATGAAGACATCATCATCATTACAAGAGGCAATTGGAGCAAATACTCGAACTTTATTCGAAGAGGATTAAGACTAAACAGCTAAAACAGCAGTAACACAATTGACTAAGAAAAATAGCTGCAACAGATGCATTTAATAATACAAATGATTGCTAGTCGATCCGGAAAAGTAAGTCAAGAATTAGTTGGACTTACGCCTCATACCAATATCCAAAACAAGATTGGAAAGGTAAAATGTAGCGCCCACAAAACGAACAAGAAAATCAACCGGAATCAATTCAGCAATGGAACAATATAAAGAACTCGAGCAAAGAATCTGTTAAGGCATGGTTTACCTCGCTGCTAAGATGTCTCCCCTAAAATCTGCAATCGAATTTAAAGTTGTCTCTTAGATGTTTGAAATAAGTTTGAGGTAAGCGAATATGAAAATGCATTCGGACTTGTGGAAAGCTGTGAAAAACCAAAAATTGTTGATATAAGGCAGTTACTGAACAACACATGGGCATTGGTAGAGACTTGAAGACGGATCAAACAACGTATTACACTTCACAAAGAGAATAAAACAGGTCCATCAGACAAATACCATCAGACTGTCTTGAGCGAACTAGAATGTACTAATGTAATGTTTAAAAACACTGTCCAGTACCAAAACAATATGCAGCTGCAGAAAAGTTTCCAAGCATTCAAACCTGAACAGAATAGGTTCAGGAAGATTACTCAAATAACTCAAAAAACGAACCATAATGGCGAGGAAAACAACTACAAAATCGCACAGATATTTGGTAGATACTTTGCAGAGTAGTTTAAGGATTTTCCATGAAACGATTCTGTTTTCACGTCAGGAGTCATCGCATCGGTCGAAGTAAGTAGTTACATTTAAAAAAGAGAATCTAGCCGCCATACAGTTGACTCTTATTACCAGGTATGCCAAAGATTAGCTATTACACCCAAAAGCGTACAGATACAGAGTAAGATTATATTAAAGGAGACTTTTATGAACACTACATACCTCCGTAAGCCACCTCGAATTATGGCGTCAACATTTAGCGAATGCACCTTATCAGGATTCTTTGATATCATCTCACACAGCTCATTCCACAGCTGGTGGTTAGATTTTCCGTGTTTCGATATAAAGTTCTCGTTATCGACTACAGTTGCAAGTTGTTGAGCCGCTTCATCGAGTTTTCCCACATCAGTCAGATACTCTATATATTCTTCGGCGTCATCCGGGCACAGCTTTAGGTATCGTCTATAAACTCTTACTGCGGTTTCGGGAACATCAAACCGCTTCAAGAATTTCAAATAAAGTGGCCATATTCGGTGGTGCTGCGTTATAGGCAACGCTCTTAACGCTCTGTCGAATACGTGACGTGTCCTTGTGATCTTACATTGATTCGTCATAAATGTCCCATAGTCCATCCAAATTCTAGGCATTTTATGCATGAAAACTAGAGCCCGTTCGAAGCAATTGTTGACCTCTTCGTACATGGGATCGGTGACACATCTTCCGCGAACTTGCTTCCTTCTGGTACGCAGATAGTTGTACCAAATCTTATAAGACCCCGGTAACTCTTTCAAAGCCCTTTCATACACGATGTTCACTCCGAAATTTGCCGCCTTTGCCTTGTGGTCAATGTAACGCAGCCAATGCTTGACGGAATATGCATTGCGAAGGATTTCTTCTTCATATGGAACGTCCTCTTCGGGCTTAAATAGGGGAGATATTAGATTGCTTGTATGTTATGTTACATGAAAACTTACGAATTCAATATCCACTTGCATTGGTTCCGCGCCTATTGCCATTTTAATTACTGATTTTTGCTCCAATTTATACAAATATTTCAATAATAATTGAAGAACATGTATTTCTACTTTGAAATGTACAAGCTGTCACATGCGTAGCATTTCCCTTCAAACTGTAAACGTATGCAAACGTTCAGAAACGTTGCATTACCTACTCTAGGGTAGATGGCGCTGAATGAACAACAAAATGACAAGGGAACTCTAATTTATACAGGGTGTAATAAAAATAAAAAATAATAGAAATAATTATTTGACAAGGCAGGTCTATGGGATCTAGCTTTTAACAACCATTCAATTTGTGCGTATTATATTTTTTAAACGAATAACTTCCAGATTCGAACCGAAATTTGTTATTTAAAAAACTTTCTATGACATTTGAACTCTCGGATGTTTAACAGATGCTCTAGAGAGATGGGGTTGTGAAAGATATTTTAGGCGTTGTCCACACATGTGTAAATGGTTGCTCAGAGGGAGTTATATCTTTTCAATTTGACAAAGTCATAATTTGAAATATTACAAATAATACAAACTGTCAGTTGCGTAAATGTAAAGCATACTCCATCGATCTATCAAGGGGAAAATATATGAAACGAAGAGTCAAATTCACAGGGTGCCTACAAATACGAATAAGCACCGTTCATATGTGAGCAATGTCCTGATTACCACGTACAAAATGTAGAACGACGTCTTTGGTAGCAACATTCGAAAGAAAAGTCTACACAATATAGAGTCGAACTTAGGCCGACATGATCGTCTCCAATCGCAACAGCTTCCCACAGTACCGATCGAGTGTCCCTTAACTTTTTAAGAACTTATATCGAAGGTTGACCACCCTACTATTCCTTGCAGAGAAGAAATTTATGAGTAAACTCAGAGGACAAGTCATCTGCTTCTCTGAAAGAAAAAGAAAAATCAAGAGAAAATGCGGTCGAGGAAATAGAGGGTGATAATTCTGGAACAAAAGAACGAAACGTGATATACACTCCGCTGTCAGGAAGCTCTAACTACTCAACCTGGAAGGAGAAGATGAAGACTGCTGTTAAGATACCTATGTATGTATATCCAATCTCAAGCAAAACAAGGGTGCTGGACCGAATAACATGCCTGTCTATTTGAGGCAGTGGGGATGTTGAAGAATCAATTTACTGAAGAACATCAAATAAGGTTAAACTCACTACCATTTTCTTAATTTTAAGGTAGAACTTGAAAAGCGAATGAACATCACGCTCCGGGGCATCGTTTAGATTCGGTCTATGCACACTCCCACCAGCTGTGAATAGTTTTCTTCCGGAAGATCTTTCTTTTTGCGGCCCTGAGAATATTTTAGAGTTTTGCATATTCGAGCCAACGTCTATCTGCTCAATTTAAGAATCTGGTGGTTCTTGACAAAAAGTTATTTGTGGCTTCGTCTGTACCCCCTAACCCAGTCGTTTTACAAAGAAGTTGTTGGGTATAACCATAATATTCGTCCCTGCATTAGCTCCACCCATGTATGTGCAAAAAGGAAGAACTATTGCGATATATAAATTACTGTTGTCATGGGATATGCTATTAAAATGTACATTTTGCTAAAAACAATTTTGTATTAAATTTCCAGATTTCTTTAATCAAACCAAGATACAAACCTCAATAGCATTTTCATAGTACAGTCTTAAAATACAGCAATCTTCCAGTTCCAAGGACAGAGGCCATCTCGTACCATTTTATTTGGGACAAATGTCAATGGTATGTCGGGCACTTCTGTTATACAGTCACAATTACCTGTCATCAACGTCACAAACCAAATAATGGTTTTAAGAACAAAACTGCAATAATACAAAACACTGAACACAGCTTGTTCTGGAATAAATTTCAAGAATCGACCCAAACCAATTGAATACATTTTATGGGGAGGGCTCAATCAATTTTTAACGAAACTAATCACTTAAATGAAAATAAACTGGTTGCAGTTGAGGTACAGTATATTTGGACTACTAGCAGCCAATATCTCGGATGATCCCGTTAAGTTGTCAGGAGGAAACTCATTCTGTGTCGCAGCGAGGCTCGAGCAATTTCCGGTATCATACTTGTTACTGTGCTATTAGTACCAACTCATGCAAAGAAGTATATTACAACGACTTCAAGGTTCAGAGATGAGAAAGAAATTGAATCAACAAGGGAAAGTAGAAACAGTAGTAAACAGCGAAGACCGTCATCCACTTGTTCGAATTTATCTTCGGACTCCCAGCTTTTCTTTTCAAAGTAAGGCTTTTACTTAACTTTCGAATCTAGTGCCACTTCTAGATATTTATATTGGCCAATTTATAGGGTCCACCACTGAGTGTGTACCTACAGAATCTAGAGTTTGAAGCAAATCCGTCCACTCGTTTAGGCTGCAGTCGCAGCAGACGAACTGACAAAATTGGTGGACCTACTTTTCTGAACATCTCTATCATATCAATTTAAAATTTAATTAATATCTCGACTTCGAAACCAATACCTACCCTATACAAGTACAAGTGAAACCCTGAATGAAAATGCTAAATAAATTGTTATTGTTCTCGATGTCTAAAAAAAACTGTTTTAAACATATTTTGGTTTCAGTTGAACACACCCTGAGCGCCATTCCAACATACTTTCCACATATACCATCCCTGAGATGACATTCACTTTACTGACAAAGAAATTCAAGCGATAGGCTTTCTTAATCTTGCTTACCTAAATAATTAATTACCAAAGTTGTAGTTTATTTGATTCCGAAAAATGTTTCGGACATAAAAAAATAAACATTCTGCAACGCCCTCTCTTGCCTGTACCTCGCTTATAATTCGTACAAAGTCGTGTTTACTTTTTTGATTGGTCCAACTGGACTAATTCCATCCACAATCCAAATAAGAATTTCCCCTTACACGCAGCTGTAATGTCAACTGTCATTTATGACTAAACACACTACCCCTTCTATATATTTGGCGAAACTCGAGCAGAAATTTTTCACTCTATCACGTTCTTCGCATGGAATTACACATTGCACTTCATAATAAAGAAAATCTATTTCTAATTAAAGTTAAATCAAAACGAAACAAATTTAAAAAGTGTCACCTCAACAAATGATTCGTTTAAAATCCTAAAAATAAATTTCTTTGGCCCACGTTTCTACTCAACTCATTCGCAATAATTTCAGCAACAACAACAACAACAAGGCCAAAAGTAGCACTGCCTTTTCTAGAAGAAAATTTTCCCAGTTTTCCCGTAGGAGAATTGGTCCACCATTCGAATAGTCGATTGCCCGGAAAAAAGTGATTTCCTTCCGTTCTAAGTGTTTTTTGTGTTTTTGTGAGAGAAGTGTTAAATTCCAGCTTCAAGATGAGTTCTAAACATTTGTGTCTTGTTCTGTACAAAACTATAGAGTTCTTGTGATAAAAGTCCCCCTGCACTATTTTGTATGATTTTCTTCGGCACCATTTGCGAAATAAACAGTAACTGGAACCACCAACAAAACGAAACCCACCAGCAAAAAAAAAAAAAGAAAATTAAGTGAAGAAAAAAAAAAAAAGGTTTTTATTTACTGAAAATTGGGAGATATCCCACTAGAGAAAGAGAGAACCGGTTAAAGGTCAAAACCACCTACATACCTATACATATATAGCGAAGTTAGATCCTGTCCATCACCGTATTCACTGCCTAATGGCAAGTTCTCAAAATAAGACGAGATACAGGCGCAGATTGGCTGCGATCTCGTTTTTATCAAACATTTCATTAGATGGCACACATCGGGACACAAAACTTGGAGCTACAATTGGGGGTACATTTGGCGCATTGCATAATGGGGGTATTTCGTCAGCGTCCGGAGGAGCTGGTCTATGTGGACTTGGAACAGGCGGCAGCATGGCAGCCGGTAGCGATGGTATGGCATCATGCTCGCTCGAGTTATCGGCTGAAGCCGATGGCGAGGGTGATGGGCACTTTAGTGAAATTGAAAATATGGGTAAACACTTGATAGCCGTTCCGCCTGAGAAAAGAAAGGTCAAGCGACCAATTGGCAAAAGTTCAGATAGATTGTCCGAGAGCAGCGACTCCGACAGTGTAAAGATACCGATGAAAGTGTCGACAATAATGCCATTGCGAGATAGGTGAGTTCAAAAACATTTACATTAACCTTTTCTTCTCAAAGTCAACGCAACAATTCTATTGTCAAAATAACTACATATATAAATGTTAACGGTTTAAGCAAACTTCTAAACTTTTTAAAAACATTTCAGTTTGAGTCATATTTTAATTTGAGTCATATTTTCAACATACTCCAATGCAATGAGATCTTTAACATTTCCTCCTTTCGAATGAAAACAATCCCAACAAGGATATTTGTATTCTACATATCGATATCCGACTTGAAGAGGTAACGATAAACTTACTGGTTTTAGGGAATATGAAGGTAGATATTCTAAAAAGTAACTCTAACATAGAAGACTACAGAACTGAGATTGAAATTGACTGTGTACGTACATATCACAGGAACAAGGCCGCATGTAGAACCAAAGGTTACCCCACATGGATTATTGATCAATAGTTGCATCAGTTAGAAGACTTGCCAGTTGCCAGTTCTCTTAATTCTTCTCTGTAATGAGTCTGTGCAGATGATATTGCATGAAAACTTATTTGAGGTGGTAATTTACAAAAGACGAAACTGGTACTCAGGACAATGTGGAGACTTCTACCCACTAACCCGTTCTCCCTTTTTCCCGTATACCTTGCGGTACCGCCTTTTTGTCATTTCATCGCAGAACAGGAGAAAAGCCTGCCTTCCAATTACATACTCTTTCCGCCCCAAACATGAACACAGAAATTAACGCGCTCTTTTTTAAGCAACATTTTAATAACTTGGCGCCATCCAAAACAATTTTGAATACACATTTATTTATTCGTCTTAATTAAGGGGTCTATTTATATGAAGCATCAATTGACTTAGAATTTTTGAAGCATTTGACTTTAAATCATAATACCATATCAATTAATTAACTTTTCTGTATAGTTCTCATTGGTCAATAAGTTTAGGGTCAGCAGTGCAGTTATTTCTAGATCTGAAAATGCAATCAACTAGAACTGAACACTGTTTCACACTAGTTGTTGATGAAGTACCAATTGACCTACCATTTTTGAGCCATTTGACTTTAAATCGTTATAGCATGGCAATTAATTAACTTTCCTGTACAGTCCTCATTGGTCAATATAAGTTTAGGGTCAACAGCGCAGTTATTTCCAGATTTAGAAATGCTGGTTGAAGTTGAACATCACTGTTTAATTGTTATAAATTAAAAAGAAAGAAATACAAAAAAATTACAATCTGTCGCAATAGATCGTATGATACCCTATCTCTCATCTTCTTATCCGTTCATATTAAAGTAGTAATGAAAACAAGGTTTAATTTCAAGGTGTTCAGAGTTTGTCGTCATGTACTGAAAGATATTAGAGGAACTTATCTTCAATTCTTGTGGATGAGAATGTGTTTGCAGAAGAATATAGTTCTCTTCTCCGCTCATGCAACTGTTACATAAATCGAATGAAGTACACATGGCAATCCTTTTTTGCCAGACACTAATATATCGGTAATATTGCGAGAGATCCAATTTTTGGATCGTGTTAGATTGATCCTATTTTTTAGACATATTTGTTCTTGCCTTAGCATCCAACTGTAGTCTAAGATTACATAATGTTAAGTACATTGCCTTTCTGTACAATTTTTTTCAGCTCTATAAGAGACGATCGGCATTTAAAAGCGATACCTACTTATGCACACATATCTGTTACACATATCACGTTTTTCATTAGTCAGGATAAGACTTCTTTAACCGCCGTCAGTTCCACTGGGAACACGTTATAATGATTTGGAAGAAAGTCTAAGAATAAGCTTAAGCTATATCCCATCGATAGTTTTTGAAACATCGGTGCAGAAGTAAACGATCGATCATTTTCCATAACTACATCTTTCTACATCTGGAAGTTATTTCCAAAATTCAGCCTAGGTGTCGTGTTTATTTTGATTGAAGATGCACCAATTTTTTTAGTTGGGTCACTTTAAAATTGAAACAAGGTGAACTTCTGGACTAGCTGTTATTTAATTGTTAATGAATTGATGTGGTCGCAGAATTCCAGTGATTCATAGACAAACTGATCGCTTGGATTACAGTGACTTATGTCTAAGGCAGTCCTGACTGTATTGTAATCAAGATTTAGAATTTATTTTCGGAAAGCCTTCTTTTGGAAATAAAAGTGCTGCTGAAGCTTTCGTGACTCTTTTTGAAGGGGTTTGAGAAAGGTTAATAAACGAAATGAAAATATAAGTTCTTCAGTTTTACATGGGTACGTATTAAAAGGGCCATGAAGAATTTTTTTTTTAATTTATTAAGGTAAGTACATCTCCGAGGATGTTGTATTAGCGTCACCTACGTAAACGATCACTATGCATCCCTCAGCTTCCTGGACTGTCAAGAATTCATTGACTACCAAATTCCAAAGAAGACCGGATAAGAAGAAGATGGGATAAACCGAATAGTAAAAAGTTGATTGGGATAGCAAACGCATTCACCAAAGCTTGTGAGGGAAACGAAAAAAATGAAAGTTTTTTTAATCTGCCTGTCCAAACACCTCTGGTTGCGTTTTATTAGCTTCCTTAAGGGCGAATTTTGGGATCGCATTACAGGTAGAGAGAGTTTGTTCGCCTTTGAGGTTTCTATTCTCAGTTGCTTCATATAATTTTTTATTATGTTCATTTGTTTTTGTTTCCGCGATCAGTTTTATTATATGTAGTTTTATTCTCTTTAGGGAAACATGTAAATGAGTTTTTTTCAATGAACAACGCACTATCTAAAAAAAACCATATAATAGTGTATTCATTTCTTAGAGCGTTTCAAACCACTAAATTTATGCTTAAATAACTCTGCATACTACTTAAATGGTGTTCTTATCGAAGTTGGTAATCGTCTAGTATACATAAGTATTAAAACTGACTAACTTAATTTCTTAGCACAATAATCTTTAATTGGCATAGTGAACTTTGCCCAACATAATATTCAGACATCTCATTTTCTATCCACATCGTGGAGAGAATGCACATGCACTCTATTAAATCACTCTCATTGCATTTAACTATTTAACTATTTAAATATGTATATCTATATTTTATATCTGTAATAATAATCCATTTCGAGTTTTTAACTTGTTTTGCTTAATTCCGTAGATGATCCTTTCATTAAGTGATAGGTAATGAGCCATAAATGCATACATACATATGTACATAAATATGTAATTACATAAGTTTAAGACAAGAAAAAAACGGATAGATTTTTGAAAAGTTCATGTCACTTTAACAGTTAAGCCATTAAAACAGTTTATGCAAAAGACCTTAATCAACCAATTATTTCTTGTCGCCTTTTTGTACGTATTGACTTGTAAAAATGGCAGTGCATTGTCTGAAATGTATTATTTGTAACCAGTCATCGCGTTATCTTGAGTTTACCTTCCTTCCCCATCCCCTTCCATGCTTGAGTTGTGTCATTCAATGCAATAGGTGCAATATTTTAGCAACCACCCAGTCTTACAGCAAGGCGCAGAACGTCACGTTCGCTGTTGGGGTAGTCAAATACGAATAGAAATTCAATTTGTGTCTTCTTCTTATGTCTTTCATATCTAAATGCTCGAATACGGAAATTCAGATAATTTATCATAGCGTTGAAGCAAACTGATTGACCTTGAAAGTGCAAGAGGAATGTGCTCTTAATGCTCTGTGGATTTGCACTTGACCTACATACATACAGATGTATGTACATATATATGTACATATATGTGCTCCCCCAAACGTACACACGTTTATAAATCACTTGAGGAAGAACATACTAAAGTGCTCTTAAATATATGTATGTTCATACTTATTTACATATGTACATATATACATACATCATATACATAATGGGAATTGCGTTTATGTACTTATAATATACATACTTATGTACATATGAACACAGTAATCGACAATAGAAAAAAAAAAGCGTAAGCGGCACCGTTGAAAATAATTGCTGAAATCAACAAGTTTATATTATTTATTAATTTATTCGTTGTGCACGTACATATGTATATGTATATTCCACAATACATACTCACTTGGAATTCATATGCATATGTTGGGAATATATCGAAATACTTGATAGAACAGTTTTTTACCAACGTAATTTCCTGTTGTGGATGTTCGTATTTTTCCGAATCGCACTTCTTTGGAAGCTTCCGTTTTAAATATACAGAATATTGCAATTTGCTCATGTATTTCTTTATTTTATTTGAATTGTACTCCATTTCTATTGAATTTGTTTTCATCACTTCAACTTAAGTTGAATAAAGTTAACAGCAGACTTTTAATCGGATATGAGAAACCACTGAATATACCCTAATCGGTGCTTAATGTCTCAGTTACTTCATAACCAAACAAAATATTAATATTTGATAATATGTACTTGATTTATTTAGGAGAATAACCCTTCATTTTAAACTTTCGTTTTATAGGCAAAGACTGATTGCTTGAAATGGTACTTCAAACATTATATATTTAAAACTACGGTCGTTGTGGCTCAAGTGGTTAGTGCATTGGATTGGGGAGCAAGGGGTTCCAAGTTTAATCCCCAGATAACACCTAACACTTCTTTGACAGCCCCACCTCTGGCGAGCGTCTGACAAATATCGGAGAGTACAGTTTTCATAAAAATGTAACAGTAGGCAACTTCCATTCATCTAAAGAATATAACACGCACAACACGAACGATCGTGAGAGGCTAAGCCCTGGATTCCATAGGCTTGTCGCGTCAAATATTTATTTTTTTATATATTTTACTATGTAAAACTTTATGGTCTTAGAGTGGGAGTTTTTCACGAGTTGAAATCATTCTTTCAGATTTTATTTTGTATTGTTGTTCTCGTTGGGTATTGAAAGGCCAAGAACACTTCCTTGTAAGACTTAGTTATATACTTATGTATTATAGCTCACTGTTCAACTTCGAACTTCACCAAACAAGCTTCTGCAATTATGCCTGTTGAATTTGCCTTCTAGTCCGCCCAACCTAGGCCCAGGTTTCCTCAACTGCGCTTAGTTGAACCTTTTTTTTTGTCATCAAAGGCCTCGGTGAGGTTGTTAACAAGCTTGGCGTTCTCTTCGTCATTTTTCACGGATGACCGAATTTGCGATGGGCATACTACTTCTGCGAAATGACAAAATTCTAGATCGAATAAGCCCTGCATTACTCTTGCTAAAGCTAACATAAGAACAGTACTGCATCTAATTTTGTATCTAAGATTGTAACGTTTTGATAATAGAGTTTTCTTGACACCAAATATACATATGTACAAGTACTTATATACATATGCCGTTCGCATTCATGCATACTATTACAATGCCTCGAAAATCTTCAAAGTGATTCATCTCTCATGCTTATTCAGTTTTTTTGCTGTAAATGAATGCAGCAATTTATGTTACTAACGAAATGCATTTCTTTTTCCCTACAAAGGAAACATTTAATTTGTCTTTGTCAAAATCATCTTCTTAATGAGGTAATGCTTCACCTGCATTGGTCGAAAAGAGGCCCAACAAATTGACTTTTCTAATTTATTTTTAATTCGCCCATAGTCACGACACAATACCAATCGTCACTTAATTTATTGTTGTTTTTTCCTTTTTCAATTAAAACAAAATTACGTGTACACAGCGTCTGCATTGAAATGAATTTGTTTATGAAATAAACAATCTGCCGGCATAAAAAGAGAAATGTTCATTTCAATTATTCCTCCTACTTTGAAATATTACAAACTGATCGTCCAAACTGAGTCACTATTGCTGGCCATGTGCGATAGACTTTTTTGTTTTGCAATTGAAGAAAATTAATTTATTCACTGAAAAATAAAGTTCATACATATGTACGTACATGTGTATGAGAACGTAGAAAAAAGTAAAAATATAGTTTTATTGTGTTAGGTATTCACAGCGTGTACCTAACACAAGTTGGAAAATGCCGCTTCAAAACGACAAGGGTCTATAAACTTCCTTGAACAAAAAGCTCAACACAGCTTGTGTATAAAGTTCAATTGCAATGCAGCTGCATAGCAAATAAGAGAACATAACATTAGTATGTATACATATATCTGACTGTATACACTGAATTCCAACCCTAACCACCTATGCCCAGTAACATAGAAGTGAATTTACCAAAGAACCGATATGGTATTGACAGTATGCTTCAATGGCCTTAGTTCAATTAGCAGCTATTCCGGAAAATGTTTTACTTAATCGTATTGGTATGTGTTTGAAGACGTTGCGAATGGTTCTTGAGACTAGAGTTTACAATGAACAAAAGCTTAAGAATGCGAACACTTCGCCTGAATTTATTCACTATTTGATTTGATATCTAATTTTCTATTGCATACTAGCCAAGGTTTTTTTTCTCCCGTGAACTTATATTTTCTAACCTTGTATTCGAAATAGAATTTCTATCTTGTCTACAATGTGCCTATCAATATGGTTTCGGCCAAAAATAAATCTACATCGTATTTAGCTTTAGATAAAACTGAACTGTGTTTCTTCGAACTGTTTGCTGATATGATGATTTCATAAGTTTGCTTCTTAGCTGAGTTATACTTATACATAAGTTTAACTTACATCTTATGGAAATTTCAAAAAAGTTAGGGATCACTTACCTGTATGTAAGTTTTGTCGCTGAGGTGAAATCTTTTATACTTTTTTTTATAATTCACTCGCGCACAAGGGTTTATTGCTACCCTTTAAATGTCAAGACACAGCGCGGGCGTTAGGGAAATTAGGAAGAGAAGTGAGGAGATACCGATGGACGTGGTCTTTGGGGATTATAATATGAGGGAAAAATAGAGCTAGGTAGAGCATTCCACATTCGTGTAGTACGGTTTAGGAAAGAATCTCTATACTTGACGGTACGTCCGAAGATAGGCGTGAGGGTATACTTATGAGCATTCAAAGCGTGACAGGTATTGCGATAAAATTGTTAAAGGGGCTATTTCGCTGGAGCACTATTTATGAAAAAAACAATAAAATAGTTAGAGAGTTAGCGTTAGAGAACAAAGTTGGACTAGAATTCGTTAAGGACAAGCTTGGCAACGACCAAATTTTGTTCACATCGGTCGAAGAACTCTCGGACGGATTTGATTTGAGTTGTGTTAAGTATGTATATTATTTGTATGAGTCAGGCATGCGCTCCTTTATATTATTTTTTTATTGAATGAATGAGTGATAGATATGTTGTTTATAATTTGATGGTTGATTTCAAGTTTTTATTAATCTATCACCTATACCTATAGGGCAAGTATTGCAATCGTGAAAAAAATCGAACTCGAGATTTTAATCAAACTTGACATTACTATGATGGAGAAGTCCAAAAAAGTAAGTCCGGCAATTCCGTCTGTCTGTCTGTCTGTCTGTCTGTCAGTCTGTCTGTCTGTCAGTCTGTCTGTCTGTCTGCCTGTCTGTCTGTTTGTCTGTCGGTCTGTCTGTCTGTCTGTATATTCGACTACAGCCTAAACGGCTGAACGGATTTACTTCAAACTTCATATATAGGGTCTGTGGGATATTCCCTAGGGGCGAAATTTGAATTTTCATTCTAACCTCAAAATTAAGGGTAGTTTACTTAAGGCCGATTTCAGTTAAAAGGGATTTTCTCGAAAACGGCTCTAACGATTTCGATAAAATTTGATGTGTGGGTTAGTTTGGACATATGCTATGAGGTGGCATACCACGTTTTTCACGAAAAATTCGAATAACGGTAATATTGAAAATCAGCTGTTTCTCGGGTATTTGTGCGGCGATTGGGCTAAAAATTATTATTTATAGGTTATAAGACAAGTGCAAAATAATGGCATACCAAATTTTGGAATGCCACGCCCACTTTTATAAAACTTATTTTTTTTCAAAATTTTTACTAGAAATTGAGAAAAAATTATTTAAGCAAAGTAATAGGCCTTAAAATTCTCTATAATTCACTCAAACACCCTATCTGGCCACGCCCACTTTTTATGGGCATTTTTATAAAAACAAAACATTGAGTAAACTCCTACAATGTTATGACTATTATTCCATCGAAACGCGGAATGCCACGCCTACTTTACTGGGAAGAGCAAGACTTGGACTTTAATCCTGATAAAATTATACACTTATAGCATTACGGTGCAAGTACGTACGACCCAGTCGTGCACTTTATTTTTCTGTAGACAATGGGTGGGTTTACACTAATCAAATCGGCTTGACAATGGCTTTAAGAAATCATCCAACCCAAGTAAATTTGGGTTCACACCTTTGAAATTTAGAATCGTCGAACCTATTTGAGCATGCAGCATGTAAAAAACATGGACTTTCCGATTTGTAGTCCATGTAGTTACTTGAAGAGACTCGCCTTGCCCTTTGTTTGTTATTATTAAGAAAGCAAGATGAATGGGGAATTGCAATCGTTTTAATTCAAATAAGTAGCATACCTGTGGGAATTATGACTTTTCGAAGCATGAGTATATCTACTCCTTTTGATTTCCCATTGAGAATTGTTGCTTGGATGACATTTGGCATGAGTTTTTTGGCTTCGTTAATAATCGAGGTGGATTATTGCTGCGGAAAAGAATTATGGTTGCACTGACTTTGTGAGACAACATGTGTGGAGAATTTCCTGGCAGGTTCAACAAATTTAAAAATTCAGTTGGATAATTTATAACTTCATCTGTATGCAAGACGGTATTGATCGATTTGTATTGTACTTTTGCGGTCTTTCTTTTGCAATTCACTTTTTACTATATAATTCCTTTTGTTAGCTCGCACTGCCACACGTAATTATAGTTCTGTAGTTTTTGGACATTAATAAAATGTGACCTGTATTTGCATTGGATCGGAATTTGTCATGTCCATTTAAAGCGCAGGCGGGCGGTGGCGCCGTGGCTCAGTGATTAGTGCGTCGGACTATGGAGCAAGGAGTTGGAGATCGAATCCCAGTCGGGGAACACCTAAAAGTTTTTCACGGCCCCACCTCTCGCGAGCGTCTGACAAACATCCGAGAGTAAAACTGTCCTGAGAAAGCTTCTCAAATAACAAATTGCCCTTCGGACACGGAATTAAACAGTAGGCCCCTTTCATTCGTGTAAAGAAACACGCACAACACGAATGGTTGTGAGAAGCTAGGATGAGTTCATATTTCTAACACAGCTGCGAGGATAGCGAAAATGTTAGTAGCAATTTTACAATATTAGAAAAGAAAAGCTTTTTGCAATTTAGATTGTTTGTTTGGAAGATTCTGAATCTAAGCTTTGAACTTTCACACCTTCCGACAGCATTGGCACACGTTTACTTTACACTTACTAACAAAATTTCTGTAGCTCCATTGTTGCGATATTAATGATGCGGAAGTTGTATTCAATAATATTCACAGAATTTTGTGTGGTAAATTTATAGTACTTTTTTTTATCATTATGAACCAATAAATCACTGATGCCATGTACCTGGTTAGAAAAAGCTCTGTTTAGAAGTTGTATACCTACATTATATTTAGTAAAGTTACTTCTTCCTGCCATATATTTAGTGAAGAAATCAAATGCCAATTACGCACTTAATGATCTATGATCTATTACATGTTTCTTTTCTTTAGGTTAAGTTTTACTTTAGCTTAGTTCTTTAACCCCTCGGCATAGGGCGTCAACATCGCCTGCGCGCCATCTTGGTCAGACTTCTGCAACATATTTGAGATAGTTCTAAGACATCTATTTACGAAGGTTTAGCGCTTGGGTGGGGTAGTGATGTCCACCTTCCAACTACTTTGGACTTCAGAATCCTCAATAGTTCTAAGACATCTATTTACGAAGGTTTAGCGCTTGGGTGGGGTAGTGATGTCCACCTTCCAACTACTTTGGACTTCAGAATCCTCAAATATCTTCAAATATCTTATCATTGTAAGATACAAAAATTACTTCGTTATTCGTGCATATCGTTAAGCGGTTAGTTCAAGTCTTATCATAATGGGGTGGAATATTTTGTTCGAATGTCATTCGTTACCACTAATTTGTTATCATTGTGTGCACCTGAAGTCAACTGACGTTGTTACACTTTCGGTTAAAATATATGTATAGCATTTCGGTCAAATTTGTTTCTTCAATTTTTCTGACGATTTCATCACCAATCGCCTTCCATTGTCTATTTGCCGAAGTTTAATTGGCGAGTACACAATTTGTTTCAAATTTGAAAACCAAGGTCTATCGCTTTAGTAAACAACCTGCAAGCACTTATAAATTTTCATGAAAAATTTCCCCTCTTTTATTAAAAATCATCAATGCGATAATGCCGATCAAACCACCTACTTTCTTGTGCCAAATGAATTTTATAAGCATTCTCTTGCAGATCTTTCGTACGAACTTGCTACTGAATATTTGATTGTTGAAAACGATAGTGAATCGATATGACCGGACTTTTCCGCTCGATATGCACAGGTGTTCCTTAATCTATAACCGAACTAGCTGTTGTTCAATTCATAAAAAAGTAAACAATAGGCCCTGGCAAATGTTATAGTTCAAAAGCTTTACAAAATTAAAGAAAAAACCTTACGTTTAATTTTAAGTGTACATTAGTAAACAGTGATTTAACCAAACACCGATTATCGGACATCCTTTGTGCGTATAAAGGGATATCCGGTGTCTGAATATAAAAATAAAAAAAAAAATACTTGGCGCAACAGGTTGATGGGACCCAAGGCCTAGCTTCTCACAACCATTCGTGTTGTGCGTGTTATATTCTTTAGACGAATAGAAGGGGCCTACTGCTTAATGCCGTGTCCGAAGGGCAATTTGTTATTTGAGAAGCTTTCTCGAGACAGTTGTGTACTCTCGGATGTTTGTCAGACGCTCGCGAGAGGTGAGGCCGTGAAAAACTTTTAGGTGTTCCCCGACTGGGATTCGACCTCGAACCCCTTGCTCCATAGTCCAACGCACTAACAACTGAGCCATGGCGCCCACTGCAGCTGGCACAGTATACGACAATAAACGCAAAATAGTTCCGAAAAACTTATATTTATTCATCATAATCTGTGGATAAAGATAAATAGGTAGTTTTTCAATACCTTTTTTTATTTTTATGTTTACCTATTCGGTTCCCCAACCTCCGTCCGGCGGATTAAAAGAAAGATGCCCGGATAGCCGGATGACATACTAATCGGACATCCTTTGCATGTTTTCTTAGTATGTCTTAGGACAGCCCTACCAAAAATCTAAACCACACAGTTTAATGCAAGCTAAACGCCATCTTAAGTCCCTGTTCAATTGATAGGGGTAGAATACCTTTAATATAATTTTTTTTCTTTTTCCTTTGCTTAAATTTTTCTTTTTCAATAGCTTGGAAAAAAACAACCCCACTATAAGTAATTTGATAACTCAAAAAAAATATATACATATCCATATACATACATATGTACATACATATGTATGTATATTTTTACACATTATTATCTGGAAGGCAATTATGTAAGTTGTTCTACGTTCGAAAAAAAAAAACATTCTGTTGTGTATCCTTTTTGAAAACAAACACCTGCAGTGATTGCCTACCTTCTTTTTCCACTAACCAGCTCAACTGGTTTCTGCATTTCAAAGATCTTTCATTTCTGCGTAAAACTATTTTATGCGTAAATATGCCAAATGATGCTACCATTTCGAACGACGCAGAATCCCTGACATTGGCAACGAAATTCAAGAACTCAAATTCAAGGCCAAGATCACCAGGGGCACAATGCAACGAAGAAGGTAGGCTTCTTGCGAAAACGAAATCAAGGTATTTTTTTTTTATTTTGCCAAGTCCAGAGAATTGGGTCCTGTGTTATATTCCTTTTATGTTGTTGTTGTTTTAATGTTTCCTGAATGAAATCATCGTTGTTTACGTTTTAAGAATTTCGTAACCTTGAATTGCTTTTGTAAAAGAAAGACCATCCAGGTGTGTTCTCTTTTGCCTGCCCTAATTCAAATGACGTAATAGGGCAGGCATTTACAAATATGTTGTTGTTGCTTTAATGTGGAATGTATCAGTAGAAGTGTGAAGGGGTATGTGTAGCCTCATGCGGCTAACTATTATACAATTGCAGTTTTTTTGTATATTGCACATACAAACCTATAAATGCATATAGTATATATCTAAGTGGACATATCACATGGGCTTTGAATTACGAAAGTTGCTTTTGATATCAAGCTGAAGTTGTTTATCTTTTTTTTTATTTTTACGTGTACACATACATACGAGTACGAACATATTTTGGTTCTTATCCACAGAGAAGTGGAAGTAGAAGTATCAAATGCGTTCTGGAATTGTGCTGAAAGTTTTTTTTTGCTTTCATGAACTTTTGTTATTAAAACGAATATCAAATTCTAATCAAACCGCTGAAAAGTGAAATATGAGAGCGCGATCATTTTTGTTGGGTGGCTAGGAAACGGGATTTGTATTTTATATTTTACTACATATGCATGTACATATGTATGTACATTTCTGTATAAAATAATAAGAATCTTTTTTGGAGAAATTAAATTAAAGAATAATGTTTAAAATACATACAGATAAAAAAAGGAACTTTACACATTTTCGAAAGTGGCTGTTTAGTGCCATGTTCCACTTTGGGTAGTTCACATGTTTCAGGATTTCCTGGGACGTCTAAGTGAGCAGGAACCCAGGACAGATTGAAATTATAATTATTCGATGTCTCGTCCCAATTAAAACTGATTCGAGTGCTCTTATAGATTGCACGAATAGCCATAACCTCCGCTTGATAAGCTTGAATTGTCATCGTCCACAATCGGATTAGTGTGGAAGGTATGAAAAATTAGAAAGAATATCTCGATCCTATAAATGATCTCCTTGAGTTTCCACTCATCGAGTAACTTTTCTTCAGATCATATTCGTGGTCATATTCTTTTGCTTTGAATAGCTCATGAATAAACCCAAACACGCCTGGGGCTTTGTTGGATTTTAGTTTTGATATTGCTTTCTTAAACTCATTCACGCCGAGGGAACAGAAATACATATGTCTGCAGAAGTAACTTTTTAATATCCTCAAAATCGAATGTAATTCTTTTTATCCTTGTTCGTTGCTGGAAGCAGAAAGTTTGTAGCTGAGTTTCTTCCTTGAATCAGGATTTTCGTGGTGGTGGTCGAAAAGAAGCCTGCACATTAAAGGGGTTCGTGATAGATTTTGGCAGTACATCCACTTTTCTTAAGCATATGATGCTGACGTTGTACAAGCTCTTCTGAGATTAAGAGTAGAACCGCAAAGTCGTTGTCGTCATTACATTTAGTGGATTGGCAACGCAACCTAGCACAAGTAGCCATATAAGTCGCATGTTCGTGCCTATTAGGTAGTCTTCTGCCATTTGCGTGGTAAGGTTAACCTGGTCATGCTTCTGAGGGTTTAAACTTCATTATCAAGATATTTACATGTGATACTTGTTATGACATTTTTGGCTTCAAATACAAAGCAAAAACAATAAGCCTTTTTAAAAAATATTAAAAGCACAAATAAATCCTCTTTAATTCTGTAAGAGAAACAAATTCATGTAACACTCATAACCATTATTTGACATGTATCTGCATACCTGTAGTTTAAACCAGTTGAATAGGAGTAACGACAACATTTCACATTTTAACAATGGATCGATGTTTTGGAAGGGACATACTGTATTAAATTTTTCTAACATTATCAATACAATTCAAGGACAATTATTCAAATATATTCAAAAATCGCCTGCAATAAGTACAATTCTTATTTAGGCTACTTACCCACTTCAGTTGTCATATCTTCCAATCAACTTTTCGAGTTATCAATGTAAACAATTTGTTGTTGGTCATTATTTATAGTTATCAATTATGACGGTGTTGTTTTTCTTGTTTTCAAAGCAGTGATTTTCCTACCTCTGTAGACTAAAGTCTATGGCGATTTGGAATTCAAATCACGTTGGGAGGATTGTGTTAGGTTTTCTTACGCAGAGTTGCATGCATTCGTTATCATAGTTTCATTGACCTACAATCGAGACATACATAACTCATACACTACACAGCACGACAATTGACTGAAAGTGGCAATTTTTGCAGTTTTGATTTATATATGATTATGGTTGTGCACATTACATATGTACATACACTTATGGACAAAAAAATAAATACAGGCATGTGTCTTAACATAGTGTCCACTTTTATGGTCAATGATTATAGTTACCCGCTGTACTGCATACCCATTGACAAGTAGCTAAAGGCATGTACTTTGTACCATAAGCTAGATGAAGAACTTGGCTGTAGTACTTGCACAATTGATCAAAATGTTGAAATTAGTGTGTTTTCCGGTGGACAATAAAATAAATACGGATGCGGATGTATGATAATAATCATTGAAATTTTTAATTTTTTTAAAATTTTTTTTGGTATAAATAATTATTATCTTAGTACCTGGTCGCGTGACCTTTGTTTTTTATTACTGCTGCACATCTCTTTGGCATAGAGCCTACTAACTTTTTACACATGGTCAACGGAATAGACTCCTATGCTGCCTTTACCTCCTGCTGAAATTCGGTTCTATTTCTATTTCTTGTTTTGGCTACAGCATCCTTCACTTGTTTTCACAATTTTTCCAAAGGATTAAAATCCGGTGACTGTGACGGCCACAGAAAAACTCCTATTCCTTTTGAAGTAATCCATGTTTTTGAAGCTTTAACGGTATGTTTTGGATCATTATCGGCCTGTAATGTCCAAATTGGGGAAAAATTTTCTTCTGCATATGGAAGAAGAACGCTATCCAATATGTTTATGTAATCTTCTTTCATCATTGTTCCTTCTATCAAACGAATGGGACCGACAACGTAGCAGGAAAATCCTTTCTTACCCATTATGTTCCCGCCGCCGTGTGTCACTGTCTTTTTCGGGTAGCGGGGATCATATGTAAAATTGGGAGGATATCTTACAAATCGTCTACCATCAGATCTAAACAAGTTGAATTTGTACTGGTCAGTCCAAAATATATTTCTCCATTTTTTTTTAGCTCTCAACACCAGACCAATTTTGGTGCTGAATAGCGAAATCCATTCTGTTTCTTAAGTGTCTCTTGTTGTGGAGTGGTACATTTCTTGGCGATTTGGCTTATACATTGCATTCTACCAATCTTCTCCTTACTGTCCTTAATGATACATTTGGATTTAGCTTTTCCAAAATGGCGCCTGTTGAGACAAATGGATTCTTCTTGGCTTCAGAGACAATCCTTCGATCAATTTCTTTGGTCGTTTTTCGAGCTCTTTCCCTTTTATCTTAATTTTTTTTTTATTTTTAAGTTCATTCTGTACTCTAACCAAGGAACAGTCAACAGTTGTAGCAAATTTTTGTAACCTAAACCACAGTTTTTCATTTTTTTTTTATAATTTCTCCTTTCTCAAAGGTGCAATGCTCCTTACCACTTTTTTTTTGCATTAAAATTGAAGTTTTGTTTAGAATATTGGAAAAAAGATCACTATTATTTATTATTTAATCAACTTCACTTCAATTCGGATTGGAAAAAGTGACTAACTTTATTTATCGTATCGAAAAGTTGAATGTATTTATTTTTTTGGCCACAGGAAAATGCACTTCGCTTGACAGTTTGTTAAATTTCAAAATAAATACAGCGAACTTATTCATCTGAGTAACGGTACAATATACACGTCCCCAACTAGTTATCAGTGAGTATGCAAAACAGGGACTAAATACAGTCATTGACAGAAAAAGCGGACTTAATGTTAAGATACCTGGGTGTATTTATTTTTTTGTCCATAAGTGTATATTACGTTGGTACAGTATTTAGGTTGAAAGTGAGATATTTAAAGTTTGTTAATTTAAGAAGGGAAGGGTATATATGGACATACATATGTATGTATGTATATTTTACATAGAACTGGAAAAAATCCCATTCATTGCAATATTATCCAGTATCCAGAACAGAAAAGATCAGTTACACTGAGTTAGTTGTCCATCAAAAGTCACGATTTCGCACTTCTATTTATTTATTTATTTATTTTAATTTACACAAAACATGTGCTTATTGAAAGTGATGCGACGTGTAATCTCTGGGGAACTTATATTTTACATATTTATAGAATATCACATATTCTCTGGATTACTCCTATGTATTTATACAAAGGGTGGGCTTAAAGTAGTATGTAGTTTATAACGTGGAATAATTTATGTGATTAAAGCATTTTAATAGAACTAAAAGAATGGAAACAATGTCGTTTTTGGGACCGCTATTTCGTCCTTCGGATTTTTAATTTCCGAATTTGCAACGCATTGCAGAAACTTTACATACATACATATACCTATGATTTGTTTTGACTATTCAAGCTGAATACTTTACCGAAGAGAATCTCTGCTTATCCAAAATATTGTTACAAAAAATTAGTTTAATGAAATGTGAGGGGCATTCGATCGATTTGTGAGTTCTTTGTTGCAATGAAGTAGTACTGTATAAACTTATAATTTATAAATTTTTCGTAAAAAACGAAATAAATAGTAAACGTAGGTAAATTAAATGTCCCCTTTCCGCTCTGCGACTCATGATCTTTCGACCTTTTCTGTTCGTTTACGGTAATTTTACTACAATCCATAAAAAAGTAAAAACAAGAAAGGAAATCAGCCATAAAGCTAAACTGTCACTTCAGTACTATCAGAAAGTACCGGAAAATATTTCATATTACAGCAAAAAGCCGACCCTCTGGACGAAAACCCAAGTTAAATTCGGTTATAAAACGGAATATCGTCAGATCTGTTATCATTGGAATTGATGTTAACCCGGAAACTGTAGGGAGAGGTCCTAGACAAGCAGGAATGAAAGTGAGAGCAAAAATAAGAAAGCCTAAAGTAAAGGGTCGAATGACAGCACAATCCTACGTTCAGATATTCGAATGATAGGCTTGTGTCATCGCTCAGAAAATGGAGAAAAGACTTTTCAGACATTGCCTTTCAACAAGACAATGATCCGAAACATACAGCGAGACTCACTCGAGAACTGGAGCACTTTGCAGTGGATACCTCTGGTGTTCCACTCTTACCCGTCTCAGCGCTCGTGCTGCTTGGTTTTTTCCATTGGTCTGCCTTGGCTTCAACCTTCGGTGTGGCTGTCTGGTTTCACCTGCGCTGCACATTTTGACATCGCTAGGATTCGTCTTATTGATTTCGGTTCCGGTTCGGTTGATGTCGGAGAGTGAAGCAATGCCTTTCTTTTCCAGCATGCGGTTTTCATGTATACAGCTTTCTTCTATGTCCTAAGTCAACCACGGAGAGGCCCTTGTTTTCCTCCTCCTTCGCGTTGTCAATCTCGACTGTCTCCTCGGGATAGGCAAGCAAATGCTCCTCCATCGTTGCGAGTGACAGTTCACTGACGTTTTCTTAATTGTCTTACTTTATCTTTGTTCGGAGTTAAAATGTTGGTCCCACGAGTACTCCTCGCCAGGGCACCTATACGAACTTGTAAGTACTTGATCACGCACGGTTTAAATCTTATGCTCACACCATCGCTGGAGTAGAGATGACTATCTTTTGGTTTTCGGCCTTCACTGGAGCCCATTTGGAGTGGTCGCACATGCAAAGTGGTTCCTAGCATAATCTGCTTCAGCCCTGGCGCTACAACAAAGTGTATAGTCACGACAGAGTGAGGATGAGGTAATCGAAAACTTTGTCAACTTCTTAAAAGACTCACATTTTTGATTCTTCCTTGGACTCATTGATCATACTAAGCAGGATCTAGAGACTGGCTTCTCAGAACCTGAACCTGCTTGAAATCCTTCTGGTTTCGGTCCGCGACTCTGCTGATGATAGAGTATCTTACGAACGCAATTATGCGAGCCGGACTAAACATGGATATCTGTAGGTTTCAAGACAACGGGATAAATGTTTTAGACTGGCCAACTAAATTCTCGGATCAGAACCCCATTGAACACCTTTGGGGCATCTTGAGGCGCAAGGTTTCATCTTGGGATCATTTAGACAGATCTATGGATGAAGTATGGCATAGAGTCGAGACTGTGTGGCAAAATATTAGCACTGAAGAATGTCAAAAACTTATTCGTAGTATGCCAAGCTTATTCAAAGTATAAAAGCTTTTTTAGCCGTGAAAGGAGGCCATACAAAATATTAATTTAAGTCAATTTCATGATAAAGTCTAAACTCACAAATTTGATCGATTTCGGATTTGATTTCTCCATTTTGCTTATTTTTTTAATTAACATGTGAACTTTCCTCGTGTTATTACTCTATTTATGAATTAATAAAAAAATAAGTATTATATGAAAGGATTTGTGAATAATCTTCATTTTAATACGACAAACATTGAAAAATTTAAACTCATTCGATTGAATATGTGAGTTACCGTAAAATGTTGAAAATCAACGTCGAAGTGTATACTTATTTTCTTTCGACGGTCACAATATATTTTGCTTAGTAGTCTCTTCATGATATCACCCAGCTGTTGTGTGGGCCCAGGTTGGAGTTTGAGTTTGAAAATTTTTCTTATTTTCATACCTACAGCAGTTATAACAAATAAATGAAATTCAGCTTTTATAAATATTATCCATCTACGCAATTATTTACACATGAGTCCACTGCATATGGACCTCACAGTTGAAATAGATTACATCACTCTATATTCATTCATCTTTAACCAACCAACGGATGTTTATATTTTCTTACGATCTTCTTCTTCCGTTTGTGAGTAGCAAACAGTTGCAAAACGAAAACCACGTAGCAAATTTGTAAGGAAAACAAAACAGAAGCATAGCACACAACATCTCTTGAAATTCGAGTCTCATGGGTCGTATGTCATCAAGAATGGCGATTTTTTTTTACCTCTCCTCTTTCAAATTCTTGTTTAGGATTTTGTTTTTTATTTTGTAAACACTCAATGGTATCAAAATCTAAAATATTGTTTCTCTCTTTTTTTTTCGATTGGATAATATGAGTATGATGACATATGATTCAAAATATTCTAGCAGTGTGAATTCTAGATGCGGGTGTATAAGAATGTACACATTCATACAAATGTGCACATACACATTGTATGTGTGTGTATCTAAAGACGTTGATTATTCCTATTGTAGGAGTACCTGTTCACATTTGTTTTTCTTTCTGTGGAACTTTGTTTTTATTTGCAGGAAACAAAGTAATTCGCATGTTTTTCGCTGGTATTGGTTTTCTTCCTCAAACGTTTATTGTATTTCAGTTTCCTCGGTGAAAATGTGGTATGATGCACTATGCTACTCAGGTCGAGATGCACTTAAAGCGAAAAGAAGATCCATTCTGATATTACAAAGAGAAAAACGTTTCGGTGTCAACCCATGCCGTATGATGATTTATCGTTTAGAGACAATCTGATCCAGAAACAAAATTTTTATCCTTGCAGAAGTCAAAAAAAAAAAATTGACGAAGTCAATCAAACGAGCGCAGCAGAGTAAAGTTTCTACAAAAGTCACTGAAATCATATCGACTTTGAGAGGACTGAAGCTAAGTGTATTAAGTTTTCCCCTTTTAACAGAAATAAGTCTCCGTGTTTTCTTCCAATATCGGCTGCAGTATCTATCTACGAAAATGGAAATTTATCAATTTCATAGGGGAGGTTACGCGCATGAACATTTCTTAGCCAGATCATTTTTGTAATAAAAAAGATGTGACGCATATGATAAGAGTCTCATTGAAGTAAACGATTTAACGTCCACAAACCAAATATTTGGGATATGTTTTAAAAACTTTTGATTAACATTTTTGTGTAACTGAAACGTGTCTGAAATTTTTCAAAACCTTTGTGGACTTGTTTTTATGTTTATTTTGTGTGGACACACCTTTGGACAGTATCTCCGATAAATGCAGCTGTTTTGCATTGTTGAAGCCTCAAAAGATCTTTCAATGATTACTCCTTTAGGATGCAAATAAAAGTTTATACAAAATGCGGATGTCAATTAGTCGTGGTTCTAAGGTCTGTAATGTTGTTCTTGGTTCTTGGCTCTTGGCTGTACTTTTTTCTATGAATGAAAAGCTTTCTTTACGAATATAGCTATTCATGTCTTTTGGACGTGTATTTTGTATATCTTTACTTCACAAATGTCAAAGTAGAATTGGCATTTTCCGCCATTTTCAAAAATGATAGCATCTTCCGATTGTAGAAAGAATTCCTTAGGGAATGTGGCGATTTCTTACTCACTTTCTACATACATACTTATGTAGAGTACTTTGACCCTTATACTGAACCTAGGGGTGTAGCCAAAGCTATTCAGAGAGTAATTTTCAACATCGTCCCGGTTTATTGTTATCTATTAGAGAAAGAGTCATTAATTGGTTTCGTAAAAAAATCTGTTATATGAATTCGCCAAAGCAGAAGAGAAGAAGAGTGGAAAAGAAGTGAGTAGTTTATTTGACTATATTCTTAGAGTTTTATTTGGTTCTTGTTAAATTATCTAAAAATATGGTTACACAGGGTGGGGCGAAGAAAGACCGATTCTGATAACGCTGAAATCCTGCTGTACCTATGTACATCATATGTATGTTAAAAACGGAGTGGGACTCGCACTCCTCCAAGCGTTTGGTAAACATCAGTTTCGGTATAACTGATCATCATATTCGGTATAACTTATGTATGTATCATTTATTAACTTCTATTTGTATAAACAGTATTTACAAAAGCCTCCAACAGACGATCACTTGTGAACTAAGTTGTCAACATGAATCGTACAGACATTCTAACCAAATAGGCAAGCGTGTTGCTAACATTATTTTACTCTTAGTTTGGAAGTGTGTCGTGTCGAAAGACGTTCTACGAATGAACAATGCTAACTCATCAACAAATTATTTAATTATCAAAGCAGTGATACTGTAATTGTACTTTCAAAAATTCCAGTTTCATACCTTTACACATATTTACATTTCATCGCGACTACAGCCTGCTAATTGAATTTTCCTGTTGTTAACAAGGACACTTTCAAGTATTACTTATTCTTTAGATTTTTCACACTGGAATATTCTTTAACTTAATTGTACTTTTCTTATTTCAGAAATATTACCCCCTAAAGTGATAGTTGCTTGTCATAACGATCCCCCTTGCTCTCTCTAAGGTGATCACCAGCATGATCATCACATTTTTAAGATCGTCAATTTATCACGAGAATCTGTTTGTACCCCATCAAATGTTTGGTACATAGTTTGTAACATAGAGAAAGATACGAGATAGACCCTATAAAGTTTGTATGTATCGGTATCAATAGTGAAAACGAATGAGCCATCTTCGTCCGCCTGTACATACATACATATGTATGTCACCACTTTTTGGGCCTTACATTTTGAGCTAAGAGGATGAAATTTCATGCCTGGTTGTTGAGAAAGAGAAGTGTAAAAATTTGGAAAATCTCCCAACCTACTACTTCTTTACTACTAATTTTACTTATTTTTTATGAAATCGATAAATTGTTATTAAGACTAAATATTTAAATAACATCTGTGAAGGTTGCAATATTAAATAAATCAATAAAAACATGAAGTACGACCACGCCCTCTTAATGAAGAGGATAAGCTTTTATACGATCGGTTCCAGACGGTTTGTAGCCTTTCGAAATATGTATATACAAAATATACAAAAGTGCTACATCAACACCGACTGGATTGTCTGTAGGGGCTTAATTTGTATTTTTCGACAAATCAAAGAGTGTCTTTTTTGATAAGTATCTTTAAATTAATCAGAGTTCAAAACACCCGAAATAGGAAGCAAAACATACCATGGTCACATCTTGGCAGGTTTTTGCATCATCATTTCTGAAGTGCAATCATCAATCCTACCATCTCATTGACATGGGAATGTTATTAAATTTTGTTTACGTTTTTTAACCTTCTACAAGAAACAATCTGCGTGGTGTTTGTAAGACTTTGTCATCGTAATTGTGGATCACTCGTTTAGATTATTTTATATGTACTTTTCAATCGAAGCAATTACGATTGTTTCTACTAATTGTTTTGTTTTTTTTTCTGATGTATTACATTCCCACACATTCTTAAAGTCATAAGTAATCTCTCAAGATTTAAAGCGACATCTTTATTTTAATATTTACTTCTCTCGTTGACACAACTACTCGTATTTGCTTATTATTCTCATTTTTGCTTTGTCAAGTGGTTCTTATCAATATAAAAGGCAACAGCACAAGTATTGGTTCAAAGCGATATGATAAGATTAGATAGATTGTATTTGAAATAAAGGACAATTAAACATGTATAAGAATAGAAAGATAATTATAATA
This sequence comes from Xylota segnis, assembly GCA_963583995.1. Taxonomy (NCBI): domain Eukaryota; kingdom Metazoa; phylum Arthropoda; class Insecta; order Diptera; family Syrphidae; genus Xylota; species Xylota segnis. The sequence goes on from OY757239.1 coordinate 16,321,533, forward strand.
AGACAAAAGCGTATAATACGTATAGTGTGTAATCCAAAACACATTAGGAGAAAACACACGCATTTAGCGATTGCTGTTGTTTAATGTTTGTTTCACATGACTTGCGATTAAACAGCAAAGGCTCAAGTGAGAGCTGATAAATATAAGTATATACACACATTTGTTGATGATTTTGTTATAGATCGCAGTCTGCTTTGAAATGTGATTGTAAGCTAAACTTACTATTTTTATTTTATGCTACGGTCATGCATTATGTTATCGGAGATTTTTTTAAGTCCTACCTATGGAATTGGCTCTGAAGCCACTGTTGGACATTAGCATGTATGCAATGTTTTTGAATGTCAATCTGTCATTCCTGCCTTTCCTTGATTTGAAGAGTCAGTACAAATATGGTGAAAACCGTTATAACGCACCTGCACTTAATTGATGACATAGATCGTGCGATTTAACGCGCTTAGATTACTTTTTTTAAGGTTTACGTTGAGAATAAGGTCTACAACAATGATCCACAAGCGTTTTAAGTGCTCATAAACAATATCAGTGTTTTTATTCGCAGCAATTTTGCGAATTACTTGGTCATAATTGTACCTCAGCATCCTGTTCTTGAAATAGTTCGTCACTGTACACAATAAGAAATAAGTTGTATCTATGCCGGGAATTGAACTTCTATTGAATGTTAGAATGTAAGTTAAGTTAGCAGAGTCAAAGGCCCCTAAATCGTAGAGCGTTACTAGTGCACAGTAATCCTTTGGACATAGAGCCATCATTCTTTTTCGATGGTACCTTTTGTTATATCGACAACCACTCTGATGGTATCAATAGTAGATCACGTTTTCCTAAAATTTAATGGGTGAACCTTTCGCCGGGCTTGTGCTCTCATGCACCTCGTTCCACCAGTAATATGGTGATGTCTTTACAGTTTTTGGTTCTTCTAGGTATTGATGGATCATACGACAGCAGTGTCGATGGTGTTGTAGACAATCCACTTTAGACAATCTGAACATCTTAATCCGAAGTCACCTAATAAAATCGATAAACGGATCCGCTTTCAACTGTAATTCATGCTAGAATTTCAATAGTTTCGCTAACAGACAGATTGCAACCATTCAGTACGTTTAATATCGATTGTAATCTAATATTTAGGATGTAAACAAAAGGAGTTCAAAGAAAATAATAGTCCTTGGTCGTGTGCAGTTTCTTAATTAAATTACATAAGAGAATTACGTTCTACACATGCGGTACATCAACAGAAAATAATTGATCGATTACATATGTACATTTCAATTGAGATTAATTAAGCTTGACATTTTGCTTATGAGTGTGGTATGACAATGAAGTGCAATGCGAGTCTAAGACAAGTATTGCTAACTACATTAAACCCCTAAAGTGACAAGGACATTTTTTTTGTTAAGACTATTAGACATTAAGATTGGAGGCTATATACAAGCATATGTACATATGTACATACGTTTATGTATACGTATTAACTAAGTTTCTATACTTTTAACTTTTCATGTTTAGTTTAAAAATGTTGGGATTATAGGCAGTACAAATACTATAAATATGTAGTATCTTCACCCTTTACCTAGCTCTTTCGGGCAAAGAACGGGCTCTATTTTTGTTTGTTGTTAGACGGTCTGAAAAATCTTAAAAGAAAATTTGTTTCGTGTATTTTCTAGATTTTGTTCCAATTCAAGATTTTTGCATTCGAAACTGTTGAAATTGATTTTTGAGATTTGTTTACTACATGCATTACAACAAGAGAGTCCAGTGAAGTTATGTAGGTACCACAGGATTTTGTATTTACATAGACCCTAGGTTAGGTTAGGTTAGGTATTTGGGTAGGCGACTAGAATATCACATCGCCAAATTAGGGTTAACATATTTTACTTCTATAAATATACAAAATAATACATCACAAAGTGAAGTAACTGTTTCAAAAATTTAAGTTCAATCTTATTTGAGAACCTGTTTTTTATTCACTATAAGAAATTATTTACCCACTTTCTCTCACCACTGTACTCTTGTTCTGTGGTTATATTTGTCCAACTTACGGGTATGTCCCTTCAATATTTTAGTTTCACGCCCTCTCATATGTACCCATGTAGGTGTGTACTTCAACCGGCTTTATACATCACAATAATACTCAACACCAAATTAACAAATCACTATTTTCAACTCTGCATTGACCCTGTGCGGCATATTTCTTTGAAACTCCTCCTAAAACTTGTGGGCACCTACCTCTTCATTCTTCCCGTAATATTATTGTCGTTATTTAAACGAATGCCATAAATCTTATGCTTACAAAATGTTTTGTTAACATATGTTTCTAACAGGTTATCAGAAAATTGAAGGGGCAGTAACCTTCACACACATAACACACTTTCATCTTGATCTACGAAGCAGGTAAAAAACACCAGTACCATGGTTGATATAGATTTTGCTTTATCAAGCTATCGTGGTATTTCCCTCTTCGAATATTTACTTCTAACATTTTCTGTTCGCCTGGTAATCTATTCCAATTAATTAACCCATTCTAATTGCTCCCACACTAATAAAAAACAGGCATCCGAGAAAAGATCGTATTCAAATCAGTTTTCAAAGACCTACAGCCGTGATTTTTGCTTTTGTTAATTATACTATTTACATGGGTGACAACATTCTCAACACCTTAACGAAGCCTAGACCAATTAACTCATGGCAGTGCAATAGGCGAACAGAAAACGTTGTAGTTCCAGTCGTTGAAGAAAAAACTCTAAAGATCTTGAAATACTCTCGCTTTTCTTTACTTTCACTTGCTACGCACAAAAAATGCGTTTTTCCAAAAATAACATGCACATGCACACACAAATAAATTTGAAAGAAGAAAAAGAAATAATGGTTTCCCAAAACTTCTTTGCGCCTGTTTTTTCGGTGGCCATTTAATCCATACATTTTCATCTACCACTCGTGAGCTGCTGCATTTACTACGAATTGCGTTTTATTCAACTGGTGTGTGGCGTGTTCGAGTTTTCACTTTTTTTCTCCTCATGGGTTTTGTGTCATCCATTTTATTTCGTATGTCTCTAATATGTGAGTATATGCTGAGTTTTCTGCTAGCCTGGTATAAAATCGATTGATTTCGAAGGGGTGTCAAAAAATAGTACTCGAAAATGCATTTGGTATAGTGCATTGCACACATGCACTTTGAATTGGGTATATGTCAATTTAAAATCAATTCCTAAGATTTTTATTTTTCCATTTATTAATAGACTTTTGGAGAGGCTATTGATTCTTGCATACGTGTTCTGTGCATGTGTAGTAGCGCTATAGTGAGGGGAAGTCATGGAGATATTTGTTGGTCGACTACTTTGTATATAGTATAGTTTAGTTTTCGATGTTTTGAGCGCCTGGTATTGTTATGATCACAACATCGATAGCTGTGTGGATGTGTGATGATTGTGATCAGTTTTGAAAACATTTTTTGGTTGTTTAATTTCAACAGAGACTTAGGGTTTTTTCATGGGTTCCATATTGTCATTGCTTTTGAATTTAAAGAAATGTGCAGTAATTATTTACTGATGGTCAAATTGACGTTTAATAGTTAAATCTTTTAAGAAAAAAAATTTGTCAAATGATCATATGCAGCACTTTCTTTCTTTAATCACTTCCAGATCGACGTCGATTTGTGGTGATTGTATTAGAAGTTATTTGAGAATGCACTGTTTCCATGTTGTGACGGGTCCAATACTATTTTTCTTGGTTAGTTTTTGAGTAGCTGCGCCAAGCAACCACAAGCACTGTGAGCAATGTCATCAGGATAGGGAATCACTCTGCATCCTGTCCTATCTAAGTCAAGATTCCAAATAAGATGGAATAAGATACCACCATGGGGTATGACGCGACTGGCTATCCCTGTTGCCAATAAACCGTCCAGTTGTGTAAATAAACTTGCCTGTAACCTATTGATTGGTTAACAATCACCAAAGTATAATTCTTAATGGTCAGAGATCTTTCCATTAAGTACCCAAACGAATGTAAGAATGTCGCTGCAGAAAAATGATTATTCAGTAAAAAACTAATTTATTCTTTATTGGAGTTGGTCCAGTATATATCTGAATGTACATATAAGCTGAATATTGAGGGATTTTCGGAACAACCTAGAGGACCAGAGGACTATCGCAGAAAGTCTTCAGGATCGGCCTTGGTATTTCCTCAGTGAAGTTTTGCATAATAGTATGTATAGTATATTTCCCCAAAAACTTTATAAGCATTCCAAACAGCTATCTTACAAAAAGTAAAACAAATTAAAAGAGTCTACTTTCTATTCTAATATCCCTAAAATTTGCATTGTACCTGGATGGCTTTTTCCTGCCTCGAATTTGACGAAGAGACGAACCATACACCGTCATTGGGCGGGAAGTATTAATGTGTTCACCATGCAGTCGGTGCATTTCAATTCAGTAGACAAAGTGAGAAAATGAAGATTGAATGGACAAGTTGCCATCTCATGTTGATTAAATAGAAGGTAAGGGTAGTCTGTACTTCTGCTCGGAGAACTTCAATTTCTTTACCATATGTCCAAGATATTTTGTCAGTTAGGAGTTATAAAAATTAGGAGATTAGTATTAAGGATAAAATCAAAAAGTTGTTCGCCATCACATCAAATATACCATAACATCCAATAATAAGATCAATCAACACTCTTGAAAATCGTAAAATTGTTTCTTAATTCCTTGTTTGAACATATTTTTACTCAAATAACATTTTCCCCTTTCGAAATTTTTCATTCCATATTTGTAACCATACTACACGATTGTGAAATGCTCCACTAAACTCTATAACCCCCTTTCAATGTAATACACAACCGTTCAAAGTCATTTTCCTGTTTTAATGATTATAAGGATAATTAAAACAAAACAAGAAAAAAACTCCCTTACAACGCGGGCTACTGTGTACATATGTACATATGTATGTATGTGTGTATAATACAAAGAAAAAAAAACGGGAAACGATTAGATATAAAACAACTTGTGCATGGAATTATTTATGAACTGGTAAAAATGTTTATGTTTTGCCAGAGTACAGTGTGTTCCAGAGAAACGTTTAAAAAAATTAAGAAACATACAGTAAACTTACAAATCCGTCTGGAATGGGTGGTATGATATCCTTCTTCCTTTGTGTTGCCTGTACTACAGTAGACGTGACGTACTTCAATTTTTCGCTATTGATATTGATCACAAATCTACATACATGCATATGTGTATACCACCTCAATTATTCCCCTATGTTACAAATTATATATCAATTTTAATATAAACTATAAAATGGAAACAAGGCACGATCGACAATTAAATGTAGAAAATAAATTAAGAGTAGGTAAAAATAAGTGATTGAAGGGCACGTTTTTCTCGAACGTACTGTATGTGGAATTGGCTAAGCATCATTTCAACTATTTCCACTCAACACGCAGGTCCCGACAGTGAGTTCCACGATTAATGTTTTTCTAACTAAGAATACAATGTTTCAAGGTTAAGTATTTAAAAAAAATCGAATTGTCTACTCTGTTTCATTCTGCCTTTTAGTAAAGCATACTTAGAAATGCACAAAGGTTTATTTTTGTCTATGAATTTGACCATTTGTAATCACTGAATTATACTCTAAGGAAGTCGACAATGATTATGTTTACAAAAGATATCTTCTCATCTCATTTCATAGCAATACGGTTTGGTATAGAACATCATTCATTTGTTGTGAATGAGTGATAAACATATTCACTTGTTTAGGTTTTCTTTTCGAACCGCCAGCAGAAGAATGTCAGTCGTCAATAGGCTATTAGAACATCATGTCATTCGTTGATCCCGAAAAGTAATTAATGTGGATTTTGACTAAGCAATCGATTTTATTCTTTTATTTACATCTATTTATTTGTTTGTTTGATGAATCATTGGTTTTAATGAATATTTTGTTTATTTTTCAGAACATTTAGCAACGGTGCCAGTGACACAACATGTGTGCCAGAGAGGCGTGCACGTTTAAATACTGCTCCTATTCGAAGCAGTATATCAAGTGCCGCCAGTAAGCGACCCTACATTGGTACAAACATAAGTCACGTTACCGATGACAGCAGTACCGAAAGCCTAACGCCAGGCGGACGTGGGAAAAACGTCCAAATCTCAGATACAAAGGATTTGAAATTTTTGAATTCAACAGCGCATAAAAACTATCCATATAAAGATGAACGGGTTGTTATCGTATCACGTAAGGTACCATTCTTTATATTCTCGGCATTGCCATATTATAAGGGGAAGAATGGCAGGTAAGTCTTATAACTATAGAAATATTGTTAAATTATTTCAATCGAATAAATTTTTTAAGAGCTGAACTACGGAAAGAGGGGCGTCGCCGTAATACGTCCGGATCTAGGCCCCTCTCGGCTATCAACGATGCACCATTTGATCCATTTGATCTTTTAGGTATCGAAAAAGGCGAAAATGGACAAGTAATTCTTATACTACAATAAACATACACACATATGTGCAGTTTTAACTTATTTTTATGTTTTTTTAGGACATATCTTACGGTCATCTATTGGTTCCATCCCGTCAGTTTAGCAAAGAGAATAAGAAACATTCAGTTATTGCCGCTAACGCAATTCCAGAAAATAATTTCGAAATTACAAGCACGGCTGCTCTCAGAAATCACGGAATTGCAAGGTATTATTGTAATAATATTTTGATCCAATACAAAAACAAAGCCAATCATATACTCACAAAACTTATTCACCTAACCATGTATAAAGAATAAAACTGAATGTTAAATAAGCTTATTGATTTACACTCTCATTCTTCACTAATGTCCTGTTCTATTGTAGAGCAATAAATACTAAATAAGCGTTAGTTGTTCATGTTTCCCCCTGAAACTGTATCGTCTTATTAAATAATTTAATGATTGTGATGTATTCGAGAAGGATTATTCCTTTCACCACAATTACTAAAGGTCTGCTCTAACAATAGTTCTCCTTAAAAATTAATACATCGTTAAAAAAATAGCATATTTTCATTTTGTCCATTGTGTGATTGTGTATTTTCGTTGTGTGTCTACATAGTCTACATTTTACTGAACGACTCATTGCGCAGTCAACTTCATGTCCATATGGATATGATTCATTCGTAACTTTATGAATTATTTTTCCGAAGTATTAACTTACTACAACTACGTGATATATATTAAATATACAGGATATCTCAGATACAATTACATTTACTCACAAGCAATTGGAGTAAATGTGCATGAAGTACCTAATGAAAGATTTTTAAGTGTTTGTTTAATGTTCTTTTTATACTGAAGGAACCTTTTTTAATCATGAAACAATACCTCTTCTTAATTAATAAGTTTATGCGTTTTTAACACAAATTCCAGTAACTTTAATAATTATGGCTGGCTATAGATTTTTTCTAAATTATAGTGCAACTGGTGAAGATAACTGAAAGATTTGATACGATTTCTTCATCACTTAGAAATAATTGCAAGACTACTTCCATAAAGATGTGGGTGCCGTGACTCAAGTGGTCTGTGCGTTGGACTACGGAGCATGAAGTTTAAGGTTCGAGTCCTGTAGCCTGTATAACTGTATGAAAAGGCTTCTTAAATAACAAACTCCCCTTCAGTCGCGGCATTAAATAGTAGGCCTCTCTCATTCGCGTAAAAAATATAACACGCACAACACGAATACTTGTGAGAAGTTAGGCACTGGGTCCCATAGGCCTGTTGCGCCAAAAAAGTATATTTGTATTTGTACTACCATAAAGATGTGAAGGCTATCATAACATTTTTCTGATTGTTTTTTTCTTCACGATCTAAAAGTAAGGAAAGGGAATATTCCTTATGCATAGAAGTACTGAAGACGTTCAGTCAGGCTTACTTTTATATGAAAGTTGTCATGCATTATAAATAGTTGTGGAACTTGTGGGCTGTGATTCAGGTTTTCGATTTGTTCACACAAAATGTAAGTTTTATATATAGCGTTACTCTTACTCCACTGGTGTGGCAGTTGTCTTCAGTAAATGAAGGTTAAAATTGTCATCTTTAATTTCGAAGGTTGCCAGCACGATGACGTGAAATGTTTCAGGTCAATCAGTTTAACCTCCTTCAACCATCAGTGAGTGTAATGGGGTTTAAGAAAAGAGGCAGCACTATCTAAATCTTAATATGAATACTTCGTAAGGTGTCATCCTGGACCCTAGCCTGAACTTTAAACTAAACATTGATCAGAGAGTAAAGACGGGTTTTGTATGAAGAAGAAGTACATACATAATGTACATATATGTACCTACCACCGGCGTCTTATGGTAAGCTCCATCAAATACAAGGGTGCTGAACTGTGAACCCTACGGAAATTCAAAAAGCGTTTGTCGTACAATTACCCACAAGGTCAGAATGGATTGGTAGACAACTAATTGAAATGTTCGACCTTATAACCTTCATCGCCGCTTTGAAGATGAACTCTGGGTGTCACGCAGATGTATGTTCAGAAGCTTTAAACATTTCAGAGAGAAACATGTCAGATCAAACTACCTATAAACGAATACAATGCGAAGATGGCATTCTCATTAATAACTAAACAGCTTTCAAGAGGATTGTTTGGCCGTTTTATCCTTCAAACTTGTACAAGAGTGCAGAAACGCAGATTTATGTTCCACAAATTTTCTCCTAAATGCCAGGTTACAAACTGCTACAAAAAAAGATGTCCCGAAAAGAATGCAACGAATGCCAACGTAATAGCGCCTGGCTTGGGATACTGCACACATAGGAAACTATGGAGCCAAGGCACTTTCCGCATTATAAATACATACACTGCCGCGGTTGCAACGTCAATTGAATAAGAAACACTGACCCACATTAAAGCCATTTGACCGACTTCACCTGGGGCAAAACAACTTGGACAAGAGAAAACATCCTTCAGATCACTTGATGCGTACACGGTCATTCAATTGACGTCAGTTACATAGGAAAATTTGATTGAATTTGTCACATGCGTTTGTGATGTTGGTTTTTACATGGTGAATGCCACTGATTGATGCGTGCATGGTAAATTTTGTATATTTTGTTTTTCTGCTGCCGTCTGAGAATATATATGTTTGCAAGTAATAATTCCTGTGAGAAAAATAAAGAGGACCACAAAGCTATGGGAAACACTATTTTTTACTTATCACTCAATTCAATTGTACAAAGTGTACCCTAAATCTACATGTAATATATAACTTTCTTAAGTGCAAGTGTATAGATTTAGAGACTCCTCAATGAGCCTCTTGCAGTCAGGATGCCTGATATGGACTATTAAAGTAGTACATTAATGCTGATTAGGTTTTTTTTACATTTTACATTACAAGAAAACCCACCTCTTATTTGTGTTTGAAAGAGCAAATCATTTTGTTTAAACTACCAAATAACACCTTAATTAGAAGTTGTGTTGTTATTTGAATCAGAGAGTTATCACTCTATTAGAGTAAATGCAAAGGGTTGCATATTTACTGCTATCCCCATGGCTGTTGTTTATTGTAATTCGAAAGCTTTTGTCTGAGTTTTAATAGCTCTCCATTTATTATAATGGTAGATATTGATTAAAAGCATTTGGAAAAATAGTGAAAATATTGCATTTTTTCCAGTGAAGACGATCAAGCGATCCTCCGGTTGTCATCATTTTTTGGGGCTTGCATTGAAGAAGACATTTCATATAAGTACGTGTATATAAGGTTTTGAAATTGAAAGTAGTACAAGTATATTCTTGTTTTATGATTAAGATTTAAGATGTTGAGATTCGTCAACAGACACGCTCATACTTAAACTAGATGTTGAAAGTTAAGATACGTTTTATAGGCACTGTATTGCTCTGCATTTAAATGTACATATATTTTATGTAGTCATGGCAACTGTTTTTGTATTATGATGCCACATTTTCTGCTTCAATTTCTTTGTCGTATTCGGTAGGCTAGTGTATGAAGAGTGATCTTCAAATATCCATAAATCTACTATATATGCTATATATATATTTACTTCTTAGACCTCAGCGGGCAATTTTATCATTATTAGATAGATGTTCACAGAATTCGTATCCAAAATACAAAATACAAAGAAATGAGTCGCACTGCGTGCATTATAGAACAATTTATATATCATTTTTATATACTTACATCAGTATGTAGGTAAAGGTACTTATAAACGATCTGATTTGTTGCAATTGCAAGATTTACGTACTTATAAGTGCTTTTATATAAGCATATTGGAATCTGTTTTCCAAATATTGTTTATAATAAAAGCTTTATAGCTTCATGTATACACGTATTTACATACTATCTCTAAAGAATTAACAATTAATCAATATAAGGTTAATAAGATACATTGCTTGGAAGTCTTTACGACAGTGCAGTGCTACAAAGCATTAAGACATTTGTCTAAGGATAATAAGATTTAGTTATAGTTGATAGTCTCTTAGCACGCCAACTATTTGAAAACCGATTAGACTTTAATCTTTAAATAAACATGTACATTACAAGTACAACAAGTAAATAGTTCCTGCAGCAATAACAGTGGTGTCTGCATCGGTTTACTTAACTACATTGTTTTAGTTAATGATGACTGTAGAAACAGTATTAAAGACAATTCTGTTTTATTTTATCAATAATTTGGCCTAATTATATTCTTTACAAAACAAAATATACAAATAAAAAAAATAAACCTTTAAACCTCAACACATTCTTGCAGGACAAAGGTTATAACCTGGCAAAAAGGCAAATGGTAAATTGACTTTAATTTTGAATATTGTACACTTTTACTATATACATTCTACTATTATCTAAAACCAAACTCAACGTCAACATATTAGTGGTCTAAATTGGCTAGTTATATATTTTCTGTAGATATTAAAGTAAAAATAAGCGTCTATCCCGCATTTTTGAGTTTACAATATATTTAAATAATAAAAAATAACTCACTTCAATTTTAACTAATACTAACAGTTCTCAGTACTATGTGATTGCAAGTACAATCAATAGTTAAAGAAGCAAAAAATCGTCTATTTGTATGTAGAGGAACGCTGCTTTTGACGTTTGGTTTTAATGACCAAAAAGATTTTCTATAAAACGCTAGAAGTTAATGTAATCGTATCTTGTTTGCATGCGTGTGCGTGTACTCTATATCACTGACATAAAGGAAAAGGACTGCCTTTCGTTGTATAAGTAATTTAAACTTGGCATTCGTTACTACATAAGTTATCAGCAGGTTCGTATCAACAGCAAAGACTCAGGTTGAATCAAAACGTAATTTTCGACCGAAGGATGAATTCGATTTCGATCCGGTACATCAGTACGTACATATGAATATGCAGGTGCTTGTTTTAATCCTCGTTACTTTTTGGAAAAAGGTTTCCAAGTGATTAGATGTGCTTAACCATACATACCGGTGTATATGAGTAAGAAAAAAGATGCAACCAGCAGTCCAGTTTTTTTATGTCAGTACTCTATGCCTTCTGTTATCGCTTATCATACATATATACATTACATACATATTGCGCGTTCATAATTTTTTGTTCTTTCAATTTGGGTTTTTGTTTTTATTCGAAAAGTTGAAATTGTGCATGTTGATAACATATAAGTACATAAGTAGCTTAATATTTTTTTTATTTTTGGTTTTGGTTTCCTTAGTAATTCACAGTTTCTTGTTTAATATACAGGTGCTTTACTTATGACACTCAGATGAACAACCGAAATAGTGCAGCAAGCCCTTCGCCAGATATAAAGTCATTGGAATTGGATGAGGTTGTAGATACTGGTCGTGGTTTACAGGTAACTTTTTTTCTGTTTAACTTCAATATTTTTCTATTAACAATTATCTTAAATCAATTTAAAGATAGAAATACATTTTGAATTTAAAATGAATCAAACGTAATGTTTTATAAATAAAATTGGGTTCAAACGATTGAAGTCTTTCGATCACTTCGATCTATCCATTCTGTACCCGTGTCGTAAAGAAACCTGCATGAGAAAAATAAATTATTGAATTAATGGCTCTGTATTGTTGCCTGTACTAGAGGAGGTAGAGCAAAGTTAACAATCATTGTCAGTTTCGTCCGCCAATTCTTTCAAAGTCGTGGCAACATGTCCAAGGTTTGGAATTTAGAATCGTTGATTATATAGCTTTAATGTTATGTTTTAATTCTGAAACCCACCCCTACATCGGTTTCTGATCCATCCGTTCAGATCGAGGTTCTATAGCCCTTCCGATTGCCCAGTCCTCCATCTAGAAGAATACTGTTTCTACGTTTAGGGTAAAATCAGTGTTAGATAATCTGTGTTGGGACCCGGTCGTACTCACCTTGGAGTTCTGTGTTGGCTAATCTAATCTTCTGAATCTAATTTAACATAAAACGTTATAAGTCCTAGTTTCAATAAAATTTCGTTTCCCATCAAGATACCTAGTACATGAAATAGGACGGGATTCCTCTTATGGCTAGTGCATGTTCTTGACTCTCCACGTCGTAAGCATAAAGATCATCAACTAAAACAACTATAAAATAGGGCAATACAATACATCCAACGTGTCATAACTCGAAGCAGATCTGACCTAAGATATTTTGAACGTTGATTCGGGTTATGCTTAAGGTAGCAGAGATCGGTTGTTTCTAGCTACGACTATTTGTTAGCTCGTTTGTGATGCCGTATACAGAAGTTTTTTAACATTAGCTAAGTACCATCGCTCTTAAAGTTATGCTCCGACTACGCTCACTTGACCTTGTCACCAAAGACGTAGCGGCTGAAAAGGACCTTACGCTTAATTAATTTGCAATATTTGTGGATAAAAAATAGTTCTCTTATTATCTCATATTTGAAGGGTTCCTGACTTTCTGTTTTGAATTCTTCATTGCTCTTTAACTTCCTGAATACTATTTTGAATCGGGTTCAATACACAATTTTTTTAACAAACTTAGAAAAACGCTCGTGCTGAAATTTTATTGTTACTGAAAAACTTAATTTAACCGGTCTGCTAACTGGAAAGTTGTTAACCCATTTTGACTACACTACATAAAAAACACAAAAAACTCAATTGAACTGAATTGCAAACGATAGAAACCGAGTCAGAAAAATGTAGCTCTGATATAATCGTTATATATTTTATGTAACGTAATTCTTTTAGTTTTCCTTTATTTTAATTTCGGTAATCTATAAGGTATAATCGATAGTTTTTTAGTTTAAATTTAAACAGAAAAAAAAACATAGAATAATGGTCATCCTTAAATCTATTTAGGTTCAACAATACTCGGCCAACATTTTGGATGATCCTGAACTAATAGCGGGCAAACATCGTACCTTGCTCACCTTCACGTCGTACATGACCTCAGTTATCGATTATGTGCGACCATCTGATCTGAAAAAAGAGCTCAATGATAAGTTCAGAGAAAAATTTCCCCATATCCAGTTGACTTTAAGTAAACTTAGAAGGTAAATATAGCACACATTAAAGGAAATCACTTGATAAATCATTATTCTCCTATTTAGCATCAAACGCGAAATGCGTCGTATCAATAAAATGGATCCCAGAATCGATCTTGTAACCATCTCTCAAGCGTACGTCTACTTTGAGAAACTAATTTTATCAAACTTAATTAACAAGAATAACCGGAAACTTTGTGCCGGAGCTTGCTTATTGTTAAGCGCCAAAATGAACGATGTCAAAGGCGAATTACTTAAAAGTCTGATTGAAGTAAATTGCAATTACATTCCCATAGACACAGAGCTTTTGGTAATCAATATTTTTTTATCTTGTTTTTCTTTAGAAAACGGAAAACGTATTCCGCTTAAACCGCAAAGAACTGATCGCATCTGAATTCGCAGTCCTTGTTGCACTTGAATTTAGTTTGCATGTTCCCATTCATGAGATCCTACCACACTATCAGAGACTTCTTTATGAATCATAGGATACATTTTACCGACACTTGTCAGCTACATATTTTTACATTAAATATAAATAGAAGTCTCCTGGGAGGTAAAAACGAGCAAACCAAAATATGTTATCTCAAATAGGAACATACATATGTTATAAGAAAATAAGGAACTTTACGAAAGCGGATGAATTTTATTTTACAAGTTGTTACATATTTTAAGAAGACCGTACGAGTTATATATGATATGTAAATCTTAATTTTATTTGTAGGGACTTTTAGTCAATCTAATTCTTTTTTTATTACTGTTACAAAATGTATAATTCTGCTCAATGTTATTGTTTCTTTTAAGTTCGGTGTTGTGACTTGTTACATTGTTTTATTGGTTTTAGTTGTTATTTTGTTTAAAGAGTATCGCTTTTATAATTTTGTGTTTAAGTAAGAACAAACAACAATGATAACGTAATATTGTGCGAAAATTATAACGATGAAGAAGAAGATCGATTTTTTATATTGCTATAGAAGTAGATGTTATGGTGAAGAGAATGAGAATCATTTTCGTAAAATTTTTATATAAGACTAAAGAATAAATAATTGTAGAGAACTCTTTTTAGCTACAATATCGTTGATGTAGCATTCAAATTTAAAAACAAAAGTTATCGTGTATACTTAAAGTATATTTTGAAAATATTTGTCACAACAAACTATAATAGGAAATCGTAGATTTATATTTTTAGCAATAATAAAATTTCATACTTGTACTAATACATACACAAGAGGATACATTTGTAATGTAAAGCTGAGTCCAGTCATTATATAATTAAATGATACTTAGTTGGTAAATAAAGAACTAAAAATAACAGCACTAATAGTGATTTTTTATTTTATAATACTGACTGATTATTGTGCCTCCACCGTGGTAAGGTTATAAAATAGTCTTGCGTACTTTTTGGGGGATCAACCAGATCGATACAGTGTATACTCCTCCACCAGGAGAAGCTTCAAGAGGGAGAAAAGTAAAATAAAGTCACATACTTTCACAATAAGCTTAAAAAAGGCTGAACTAGTCGCAATCACATTGGATCACTATTGGAGGAGGAAACAGTGAACAAGATTTCAGTAAGTAATTTGTAGTGCGCAGAGTACCAAGGGATATCCAAGGATAGATGGTTGAAATTGGATGATCTTTTCCAGGATTTTTCGTTGTGTGAAATGTTTGTACGTACCGATTAGCGTATTGCACAAATATTTCAGATGTTCAGATAGTACGTTGTTTAGGATCTCGAAGGACCAATTTTTTGATGGAAAGGATTCCAAGATTATGCAAATTGCTGATGCGTATGACTATAAAATCTGCGAAGGAGACGAAGTCACTTTCATCACATCGTGCTCCGTTATAGATTGCTTTATGTCCGGAAATTGGAATTCATGTTGACGATTTTAAAATAGGTGCGCAGTCATTTTCCAATCATATGCCATTAGAAATTTCTTGCGCTATTTCGACGACAGGGAGTACAGAGAACTAAATACAGCTAGCTCTTCCTCCAAAGCTAATTTACAATGAAAATTTTCGTGCCTCTATTCAAAATAATTTAAACACCGAGCGAGTCGAGTCTAAGCGAAAATAATACTGCTCCACCTACTCCGAACTACATAGTAAATGCTGCATTCATTAATTGGAGTGCCTCCACTTTTGTTTACATACCCTAAAGTTGCATTCAGATTTTATTATAAAAATCCTGGAGATGGAAGAAGGAAAACTGGAGAAGGATAATTGTCTTGAGGCATATCATCGTGAAAAGAATGCAGTTGATTCTAAAGTGAGAGAAGATGGCCGCAAACTATTGCGTGGCCATAAATATTGGCGTCGATATGCAAATTACCACAATGAAAATTATGTTTACCAATAATTTGAAAAAAAAAAAAAACAGACAAATGACAAATTTTTAGTTGAAGCACATTCATCGGTACATAAATGACTTAGTGCTAATATGAACAAAAATTATGTAATTACTCAAAGTTAATAATTAAGTCGTACTGCTACTGCTACTACTACTGGCTCTACAGTTTTTTGGCGTTTGTGGGAGGTAAGAACCCTGCAAAACGGAAAAAGGACAACGATTTTCGAGTCTGCACGTGGAATCTTCGCACCATGAATAGGCCACGTGCAGCCGAACTATTAGCGGAGGCCCTCGACTGCTACAAAGCAGATATAACCGCCATCCAGGAAGTGAGATGGGATGGGCCGGGCAAAAGAAGGATAAAAACTGCGACATCTACTACGGTGACTGCCATAGAGAACAGAAGCAGCGTCTATTTGGGTGTGGATTCGTTGTAAGCGGCAGACTTCGGCATGAAGTCTTGAGCTTTAGACACGTTAGTGAACGCCTTATAACAATCCGCATCAAGGCAAAATTCGCTAACATCAGCCTGATATGCGCTCACGCCCCCACAGAGGAAAAAGATGATGTTACCAAAGATTGTTTCTACGAGCTCCTAGACAAAACTTATGAGCAGTGTCCTAAGTATGCCGTTAAAATCGTCCTAGGTGATTTTAACGCCAAAATAGGAAAGGAGCACATCTTTGGTAGCACCATCGGAAAGCACAGCCTACACAACACCACGTCTGGAAACGGACTTAGACTAATTGACTTTGCTGCGGGGCGTAATGTTACTATAGCTAGCACGCGGTTTCCTCACCTCGACATTCACAAGGGAACATGGCGGTCGCCAGATCATCAAACCGTCAACCAAATTGATCATGTTGCGATTGACGTAAGGCACTCCTCCAGTATTCTGGACGTCCGTACATTCCGGGCGGCCAACGTCTACGGATATCCCAAACGCCACAACATCGGGAAAATACTGTGAGGATATTTAACGTTGAACGGTTGCAATCGCAACAGACCGCCAGAACCTTTGCCGATCGCGTATCCCTCAACCTCTCGAGAAGTCCTATGCAGCCAACATCAAGTACTGAACATCAGTGGCATCGGTGCCAAGAAGCCATGAGAAACGCCGCAACTGATGTGCTGGGTTTCACCCGACCACCCCCACGAAATTCCTGGTTTGATGAAGCGTGTCGGCACGCACATGCAGCAAAACAACTCGCCTACAAAGCGGCGCTGCACAGAAGGACGAGAGCGGCTCGTGAGCTCTACGAGCAAAAGAGGAGGGAAGAACATCGGCTTCTCCGAAGGAAAAAGAGAGAGCATGAGAAGCGCGCAATCAAAGACATTGAGAGGTGCTACTCCAGGAACAATGTTCGGAAGTTTTACCAGAAGGTAAAAATAACGTGTCAAAGCAATAAAACCCGAACAGAGGCCTGTAGAGATGAACAAGGAAACCTCGTAGTTGAGTCGCAGTCGGTGTTGAGGACATGGAAAAACCACTTCTGCAGACTGTTAAACGGCGACGACGACCCAAATTCCGCCGTCAGGCAGAACGAACCAATCAACTTGGACTATGAAAGTCAAGACTCCCGTCCACCCGACCAGAGTGAAGTGAGGATAGCAATATCCAAACTCAAGTCCAACAAGGCTGCTGGACCGGACGGCCTACCGGCCGAGCTATTTAAGGCAGCGGGAAATGACTTGGTAGAGAGCATACACCAACTCATTTCTAAGATCTGGTTGGAGGAAAGTATGCCTAATGAATGGAACCTCAGCATCGTTTGCCCGACCCACAAAAAAGGAGACCCCCTCAATTGCGCCAACTATAGAGGCATTAGTCTCCTTAACATCGCATACAAGATCCTGTCGGCCGTTTTGTGTGAACGTCTGAAACCACTTGTCAACGAGCTGATTGGCCCCTATCAGTGCGGTTTTAGACCCGGAAAGTCCACAACGGATCAAATATTCACACTACGGCAGATCCTGGAGAAAACCCAAGAAGTCAAAATCGATACTCACCATCTTTTTATCGATTTCAAGGCCGCATATGACAGCATTTATAGAGACGAGCTATACAGAGTCATGTCTAGCTTTGGCATCCCAGCTAAACTCGTTCGCTTGTGCAGGATGACGATGGAGAATGCTCACTGCTCCGTCAAAGTCGGTAACAATCTCACCGAGACCTTTGATGTCAAAAAAGGATTTAGACAAGGTGACGCGCTGTCATGTAACTTCTTTAATATCATACTTGAAAGAATTGTGCGAAACTCACAAGCCAACACCGGAGGCACAATCTTTCAAAAGTCCGTGCAACTACTAGCGTACGCCCACGATATTGACATAATTGGCAGAACCCAGCGGGCTGTCACTGGTGCGTTCGCTGGTATTGAAACGGAAGCGGCAAAAATGGGTTTAGCTGTAAATGAGGGCAAAACCAAGTATATGCTGTCAACAAGAAGGGACACACAACACCGACGAATTGGACAAAACGTCACAATAGACAGTTATAACTTTGAGGTAGTTAAGGACTTTGTTTACCTCGGCTCCGCTATAAACTCTGACAAGAATATCAGCTCAGAGATGAAACGAAGGATCACTCTTGCCAATCGCTGTTTCTTTGGCCTAAGAAGGCAATTGAGTAGTAAAGCCTTGTCAAGAAGCACCAAGGAAACTCTTTATAAGACCCTCATCATCCCAGTCCTGCTCTATGGCGCAGAAGCATGGACGTTAACCAAGATGGATAAAGATATCCTTGGTCGTTCCGAACGCAAAATCCTTCGGATGATTTTCGGTCCCGTTTGCGTTGACGGGCTATGGAGAAGGAGATTTAGAAGCGAACTCTACGAGCTGTACAGCGACATCGACCTAGTCAGAAAAGTACGCATTAGCCGTCTAAGATGGCTAGGACATGTAGAGCGGATGGACATCAACGCTCCGGCCCGAAGAGTCTTCGAATCCATCCCGGAGGGACAACGCAGTAGAGGAAGACCTCGCCTTAGGTGGCGTGCACAAGTGGAAGAGAACCTCAACCAACTTGGAGTGCGTAACTGGAGGCAGTTAGCCAAAGACCGCGCTAACTGGAGAGGCTTGTTGGTTGAGGCCCAGGTCCACCCCGGACTGTAGCGCCACCTAAGAAGAAGAAGAAGAAGAAGAAGAACACAATCAAGAGTCTCTCGCTCAGACGCATTCTGTAGGCCTCCAACGTTGGATTGCTGTTACTCCTTTTCTTGTTGGACAGTCGAGTGAGAGTTGATGTTTGCACCTCCGAAAGGCTGGCAGTTATATCGCGAGGTTGCTCTGTGGACTCGTAGTGTTGGCAGTTAGTCCTACTTATCAACTTATTGCGAACAGTCATTGTGTGTTGTCATGTCGTGGAGGCCCCTCTTTACTACTAATCGTATTAAAATCCACGCGTAATGTTTTCACATCATATTCCAAACAGGCCCCATCCGAATCAGTAGCCTAATATGTAAAAACCTTTGTGACAGCTGTAACAAATGCCATAATTTAATAACTTAAATAGGGCACCTTTGTGCGTGGTCATAACTTGATTTGTAATGTGTAAGTTGCCTTTTTAGCAAAAGAAGTCATAAAATCATCTTTGCTCATACACTAATTTAATATTACACCCATAAACTTCCGCAGCCTATTTTTTATTAATTGTCTTGATTGCAATAAATAATAATAATAATAATAACAATATTATGTGTTTGTTAAATTTAATTTCTTGATTTGAAAATAACGTATACAAAATATTCCACCTCAAGTACCTCTATTTGACGTTGGGTGACATTGGCAGCAGAAAAAGGCGAAATGACATCATTTTGACGTATAAGTCACTAAATTTTTGTTTCTTGGAAGACTTTTGTGTTCCTGTTCTCATAAACTTTGCCATTTATTCGCTGTTTTATTCAATTTATCAGGGATTTTAACAAATGGCAGATCCAAAATTTGAAAACTTACCCGGGATCGTAAGTCAATTATATTCATATACATATTAAGATTTTCATCGTCACCTTTTCGTAAGGCTTACGACCAACCCGACGTTTACGAAACTCCGGATGTTCAAGAGACGGAAACTTCTGACTACTACGAAGAGGAGCCCGAAAATGAAGCAATCGAACGGCTTCACATCTCGGCCAAGGATTCATTTGGAAAGTTCAGAGGAAAGCAGCTAGAGGGAAACGTTGATTTTTCCGATCGCATTGGTAAGAAACTGCGGAAAGGCTATGAATCTTGGTCGACTGACTACGAACTTGCTGGAGAGGGAGAAAAAGAAACGCCCGTTCAAAAATGTCGGCGCTTGCAGTGCGAAATGAATGAACTTATGGATGAAATAGCAACATTGCAAGCCGACAAGAAGATCGAACAGGAGGAAAGAGAGTCTTACGATGCAGTGGCGACTGTTATCTCTACGGCCAAAAAAGTACTTGACTCCTTGCGACTGGAACAGGTTTTGGGTAAGGAACAGATTGCGATTGCATCGGATAAAGAGGTGAAACAATTGATTGGTCAAGTGGAGGAATACAAGAAGTCGGGTGTTCTTACTGCCATTCAACCACCCGGTACTGATTTAGCTGCTTCTACGCGTGTGGCAAAGCTCGAACACCGCCTGCATGAATTAGAACAAGCCGTTGGTGCCCAGCCAGAGAAATTGAGTCGCCTAGCTGGAACTACTGGAACTTCTAATCTTCTCGAAGCTGTTCGCCAACTAAGTACCAAAGCAGCTCTTCTTCAACCAAATCAATTGGATCAAATTGAAGCGCGTCTCGTTAATCTGGGCACAAAAATGGATGCAATTGCTGACAAAGCTAGCGGGTCGGCTGATGACGCTAAGAGGGATCAAAAAGTGTGTGAATTGTATGACATTGCTAAGAAAACCGAAACTGTTGCTGAAATTCTTCCAGATATTATCGAGCGAATGCAGGCATTGGAATCTTTACATAAATACGGTAAGGCACTTTAAGGAAGTTTAGTTATACAAATAATTTTAAATCCTGTGTTCCAGCCATGAACTTTGCTAAGATCATCGCAGAAATTGAGGAAACTCAAAACAATATAACTCAAAGTTTAGTCAACAACAAGAGTTTACTGCATTCGGTACAAGAAACTTTTGCGCAGAATTTGGATACTATTCAAAAGGAAGTTGGCAAGCTGGATACTCGCATCAATGCAATCCCGATCAAGAACTGAGCAACGTTACGCTATGGAGTAGCGAAATGCGTGTAATTCAATGCACCTAGATATATTTTGCATTTTTTTTATTTCTTATATTTATTTACTTTTGTTTCCCCAATGAGCTAATTTAATAAAATAAAGCGAAATACATTCATTCCCTAGCTATTCGATAATCAGCGGTGTGTATTTGAAAGTTGTGTGTAGCAAATCTTAGTGTGTCGGACTGGTGAGCAAGTTTGATTTTAAAATGTTTTCATCATCTTTTGATTGTGCTGTACTATACCTGTAACTTTTCTTTTAAAAAAAAGTGCTGATGAAGTCGTGGTATACCTGAATAGAGGTACAAGAACTAGGCGAACAAATTTATGACAGCAGCGGCCGTCCTTATCCAGCCTGTTTTCGTTATGAATTTTAGGTGATGTGTTAGCTAGTTCACTTAGGTATCTAGTTCTGTTAAGGTTTGGGCCTTCGGAGAGGAAGCGCGCTGTGTTTTCCTCTACTTCGGTATCGGCACACCGTCTGGGTAGATACGTGATGCTGATTCTTATTCTTCTAAGGTGGGCCGACTGTTTGTGTGGTTTGTTTAGTGATATGAGTTTTCTGGTACTTTCGTTTGTTGAAAGTGGTCTCGAAACAGAGCAAGGGGAGTGTGCACTCCACTTGGCATTGGCCATGTTGTGCTAGTTCGAAGTTACATAATTTCGGATGTGAAGATGCTGGTGGACCGAGTGAACTATTGGTATGTCGTTTGATTTCGAGTCTGTTCGTGAAAAGCCCATGTGTCCCAGAGCGTGATGCTGTTTGATGACTTTGACTATTATTGTAGAGTTAATGGACTCCTGCAGGATTCGGTGATACCATGAATGTCCGCTTGGAACCCACTTGGGTGGTTGGGATGTTTTATGGACCAGGCAATTAGTGGTTCTTGGAATATTCCCGAGCCTGCCTTCGTCCGATTTGACCCGTATGCAGCCAGAGTCCTTGACCTTACCATTTGTTTAGTTTTCTTGAGGGAAAATTGGAGCTGAAATTGTGGTCGAAGTCTGAGCAAGGCTGAGGTAATCGGAGGAAAGATACCGGTTTGTGGAATATGGCCAAAGCCCATGGCTTCAAGGGCAACAGTGGGTGTTGTCCTGATTATGCTATTGGTCCCTATACACGTCATACAACGACTGTTGTGAGGGTGCAGGTCATCAGACCAAGCAAATGGTGACAGGTTTAAGCTATAGAGGCATTCTTCGTGCGTTGTAGTATGTTGTCCTTCCAGTTTAAGTTTTCGCCCAATATATCTTGCTTCAGGGGCCAGTTAGCAGTTGGCAGCACATCGATTGTGTCCTCGATTGTATCGTTAGATTTGATAGCACACAATGTTGAACACGGCAACTGAAACATTAAAAAATTACCCAATGGAAAATAGTTATCTACTACGGTAATTGTGTTCGAAATAATTGGAATCTATACAAAATATGTTCTTTATGGAAAAACAGATCTTTACCATTTACATGAGTGGTCATCGAGACTAACCAAGAGCAATACTTAAAAGTGCCCAAAAATAAGTGCTCTGGACCTCTTACTCCATAGTCCAGCCACAGAGCAACGGCGCGCCACTATTTTAAAGTACAAATCACAATCAAACTCGTTTCAAATTACATGCTGCAAAACAAGATTTGTTTAGATTGTATCATGACCGAGATCACATCATTTGGCCAAGTTCTTCAGGGCATAAGTGACGCCCTAGTCCCGTTTTCTGAAAAATAGGTTTTCGTTGTGTGGTGGACCAAAAAACTGGACCCTTTTTCGTATTATTTAGTAAGCCAAATTAGTAAAATAGAAAATACATAAGTATGAACTTACAGGCTTTGATAAAATATATTGTATTTGTGGTCTTAGCTTAAAAAAACATTATTATTGTTGCCTACCTTAACATCTTCTCTATATTCGCTCATCACTAAAGTTACCTTTGCAATTCATAATCAAAGGAATAAAACCGAGACAACGATCTCAGACATACTGGCAGCATGCTACAAGAATAGACTTACTTATAATTTTTATAATTTGTCTTTATTAATTAATTTATATAACAAAAAAGAGAAAAGAAACTATAGTTCGCTTTATAACAAATATTTTATCAATAATGTTCTTTCTCTTGTTCATACAATATTCATTCACATTAAAATGTCAATTTAGCGTATTTTTTTTGTCAGTTAAGTTGCAAAAATAAACGTAAGTCAGTATTAAATAATTAATTTGTTTTATTTTGTATTATTTACTTGTATACATGTAACTAGTAGTAAATTAGAAGTTTATTTGTATATAAATTAAAAAATAAAAATCATCAAATTAGTATTAAAAACTCGAATATAAAAATTAAAATTAATTTACACTTATAGAAATAAACCGAATCAAATTTCAGACGTTACAAAAGCAATAAGTTTATCGTTATACAATTAATTATTTGTATTTATATTTATATTTATTATGTATATGTAGATTTCCCATATGAGTCTTTCGTTTTAAAACTAAAAATTTATATTACCCATTTAATTAAAACAGTTAAATATATTATTTATGCATTTAATGTAAGTTCATTCGGTTTTAATACAATAAAAGAAACCACTTAAACTAAAACATATAATTATATTTAAAAAGTATTTTGTTTCGGACTTGCATTGTGTTTATAGTTTGATATTTTTGGAAAACGTAATTTCAATTGTTTTTTGTTTTTGTTTTTATTTAATTTTTAAATGGTAAGTAAAAACGAGCATTAAATTTGTATATTTCTGTTTCTTTTTCATTTGCCACAGGGTGAGCTATTTTTTTTTTATTTTCTTTTAACTTTTACAAACTCTATAAAGAGGAAGATAATGATATAATTCATTCTTAAGCCTATTTCACTGGTTTAAGATATTTAGTTTTTTTTAGTAATTTTTGTAAAATTGTGTTTAGCGTGAACGGAATGTAAGTCTATGTCAGAGATAGTTAAGAGTTAAGTTGTCGGCGTACTAGTTTTTAATAAAATTATAAATTTGATTTTGACACAGTAAGTTTAAGTAGGCCTCTATCTTCGTTTGAATATAGTGACGAAATAATAAAAACTATAGTATACACCTTTGTAATAAAGAAAATGAATTTAGAGACAATAATGTATTGGTCATCATATAAACAATGCAGTTTTTTTTGCTTGTATTAGATAATAAAGGTATCGCTTTTGTACAGTCGATAGTTCTTCTGCATTTGGAAGAATCAAGTTTAATTTTGATTATTTTTATGGTTTTGAATAGAAGTGACAAAGGTGCACACTATCCAGTCCATAAGAAAGGAGAAAACCAATGCCAAAAGTGGTGCCAGAAATTCCAAAACGTGAGCTATTGTCCTCAAGATGGGTCTCGTCCTGGCTGTCGAGTTCACTGTGGATAATCTAGAGAATTTTAGTAACGAAATTCTATCGTAATGGTTAAAGAATTAACCGAACAGCTTGGATCCATCGACACGCTCATATCGTACGCAAGGTAAACGAATTAGGCAAATTATTCAGCTTAAAATTCCACCACATACATCAAGGACGACTTAGCAAAAGAAAGAAGTTTAAATTAAAAAAGTGCTCCACCCACCTAATTTATCTAGCACTGACCTTTAAGATTATCTAATGTTCAAACCTATTTAACCACCGAAATTACGACTTCATTAGACGATGTTAAAGCCGTCCTAGAGGGGTATGTTCCATTACGAGAAAAAACTTTTTGACAAAAAAAAGATTGCATATCCACTCAAATGATGGAGAAACATTAGAGTTAAGGACAATGCTTGTATGAACACGTTGATTTTTAAAACTGCAATATTAATGGGATGACCAGATAATAAAGTAATTAACCTACTAAGGATGTTTGCATGCAAGCGTCCATAGTCACCAATTATCAAATACATGTACGTATGTATAATAACATTTCATTAGCGATTCAAATCTTGAATATGTTTTGGTTAAATCAGAAGAACTAAAAAAACTGATCAACCAGATTTCATTCAATATGTATATTAAACAGTATACATGTACTTTCGTAAGTGACTTTGGAAAGATTTATTGAAAAAAACAAATCAATAATTTTATGCTTGACAAACATGAATCATAATAAAAAGGACAAAATAGAAAATTCAATTTAAAAAAAGGTGCTATTGCGCATGAAGAACGTGGATCATTCAAAGAAACGATTTGAAAGTGGCAGATTTCAAAAGATACTAAAAATTTATTTACTTATTTACTTATCGGATGGATATCAGGTAATGGTAAAATTACTTGTATCATCATATCTAAATTTTAGAATTGACAATCAATTTTATTTAAATGGTTGAGATCCGCCACAATTAAACAAATTATCCGGTAGATAACCTAATGTGATTGGGGTTTACATTTATAAATCTTAATAATAAAAATACCGCTTTAAGAAAAAGGTAATTATACATACGTATGTATGTATTCAGACAGAAGACATTCACAACCATCAGCAAGTTGTACTGCAATAAATGATGTAAACAATTTCCATTGTCACATCAAATATAAACGCATTACATACATTTTGATACGGTCACATGTGAAGTTATTTCTAAAGTAATATATGTAAGAAAATAAAAAGGGATAGTAAAAGAACAAAATATACGCTCGACAAAAGTTCCTCCGACATCTTATTTCAATCAGTTCTGTATCAATATTTTTATTTGTTTTTGTTTCATGTATGTACCTGTTTTCATGTATTATTAGTGTTTTTTGCTTGAATAACAGACAAATGGCAGTAGTACTTATAAAAAAAAAACAAAATAAGGAGTTATTAAAATGTTCTTTTATATATTTCATATATAAAAACATATTTTGAATAAAAACTGGTTAAAAAATTAATTTGGTGTTTATAAATTAGGTTATAACATATCTGATTATTAAAAAAAAATAATTGTAGAAAATAATATGTTTTTTTTTTTTTTGTATTTAAATTGCAAGCAATTCATTGGAAAACAAAAACAAAATAAAAAATATATATTGAAAAAAGAATACAAACAAATTTGACCATTCTGTTCCCTCTTTCATTTCGTAAATTGTTCGTTATAAAAATAAATTAGTTGTTCTTAAATTGATTGCGAATTAATAAATTATATAAAGTATATTATTGACCTAAATTTCTACCCGAAAAAAAATCTATTATCATTCAACTAGAGTTCATAAAAAAAAGAAAAAAAGGGAGAATGAACTCCCTTGTTTTTGATAGAAAATTTTAGGGAAACGGAAAGGGAGTAGGAGGGATTATTTCTTCGTTAATTTCTATTTCCAGCTTCCTGTTTAGTGTATTACTATGTAATTTGTTTAATTATAATTAAATGGTCGACACGAACAAATGTATATTTCTGCATTATATATGTATTTATGTATATGTATAGACTTTCACTTTCTTCTTTTTTCACTTTGTTGCTTTTGCTTTTGCTGCATTTATGTTATTTTTTTCACAATATTAGATCTACCATTCAATTTCAATTCAAATAACTAGAGCCATGTCCTTTTTACTTGGTAGCTGAACTTTTTTACCTTGCCATAGTGAATTATGTATTGTGAATGCATCAATTGTAACCGTAAGATGTTTTGTATGCACTTGTGAGAAACATTTACCGCCTGAGTTATATCTGCAATAAAAAAAAAAATATTAAATTGTGTAAATGAAAGATTTACGATTCGGTTATACAAAAAGAAAGAAAATTTATTATTTGCAGCATTTATTCCAATTACATTTTGCTGTAACTCTCATCAAATTTAATTACAAAGGGAAAATTATTAACCGAAACGTTACACACTATATCAGCAAATATTTATCGTTTCAAATAAATTGGAAAACCACAGTGTTCAGTTCAGTGATTAACATTTTATTTCTGAAAGGCAGAAGACTTAAAATCTTCCTTCACCTTCTAGCAGAGGCTTGACACCAAACTAACAATGGGGATACTCTTTAATAGCACTACCAACATGTGTGTATAAGTGGTCATAATCAGTAATATGCTAGAGGTTTTACTACCTACATATGTAGGTATAGTAAACTGCGAAGTGAGAAATGTTCTAAGTGTAATTTGCTGACGCAAAGTCAATTCCAATGGTGATGCACTAACTAAACAAACGCCTCACTATTCCTGAGGAGGAATAATGTGAAGTGTGGCACAAACTAAAAATGTAACAATTTTAAAATATACTTACTTAAAGAACTTATCGAACATGACTTCATCAACTTGACTAGGCCCAGTACCATATAATTTGAATACTTGCTCATTTTCCGGCACATAACTGTATAAAGCTCTGAATTGGCAACCGGCATCCCGGAATAATATCAGGAAGTGTTTTGCCTCTGACCTGGCGATCTTTTCGAGGACTTTTTGTTTGGCATCACGATTCACAGCGCCAGGAAACACACAGTATTCAACGGCATTCAATATTATACCGCGATTTGATTTGGCCGCTGGTTGTTTATAAAGTTTCGGTCCTGAAATGACACCAAATCACATTATTATAGGAATCCTTAGAATTGGATTTTTAAAAACATAGAAAACAAAGTTTAAAATGAATGTGTTTAGGTTCTAGGATTTAGTTTAATATAAATTTTTTAATGCGATAGCGGGAAATAACTAAATTAAATTGGAACTGTTTTAACTAAAAATAAAAAAGTAAATGCAAAAATCTCTGACATCACAAACAAGAATAAGACGACATTACGCAAACAACATAACAGAATTCGCAATAAAATCAAACAGAACAATAAACTCAAAAACATCACAAATAAATAAAATAATTTAAAAGTGTATAAACAATTGTACTTTTGAAAAGAACATAATTTGTGTTTGAAAAATAAATGAAATAGAAATCATTTTTACTATACAAACCCGAATACTCCATCATTGAATTTTGATTCGAGGAAGATATATCACTGGATCCGTCGTCAAAGACACGGCGTTTCGACACCAGCCCGGGTGGCAAAGACCCCGGTCCCGATGGCGAAGGCAAGTGCCTACCTGATGGGCCCATTCCTGGAGAGGGTGCACGTCGTGGTGGTGTAGCACGTCCTAGGCCTGAATCTGTATCTAGCCGGAAAAGCGGATAGCAATTGTTTTTCGGTCACACACCATTCAGATTCGATTAATTTAAAAAATTGCATATATTTACAATTGTTTTTTTTTTTTTTTTTTGTTTTGTAAAAGACACCGTGGGTTTGTACAGTTTTCAAGCGTAATGGATCCGTTTTTTTTTATGGTATAATGATTATGTTTTTGTTCGTTTTGAATAAAATTTGATTTTTTTTTTGTCGAAAGTATGATAATAACCAAAAAAAGAGAAAAGAGAAAACAAAAATTGTTGGAGTTAGGCATCAAGCAGTTAGTTTTTCTTTTTAAATTTTTAGTATGAATTATTATTAAAAATAAGTAAATGAGGGGAAGCCATGATTTATTGTTCGATTATGAAGTGCATCAAACTATTTGCGTTTTTGTTTTTAATATGTTATTCAATAAAACCATTTCTCAAATGAGGTATAGTTTTATGTCTCGGTATTCTTTGTGTAAATGCAAATGGGTTAGAATTTCAACGCAAATGGAAGCGCCAAGTAATATATGAATATAACTTAAAGGTACAAAACATTTTATTTTCATCATGTAAACGAAGATCCGTGTACGCATATACATACATATGCATGTGTGTAAATGAATGTATCAACAACCTTTGCCAGAATGAACATTCATATTTCTTCGCTGCTTTTTAAACTATAGTTAAGAAATAATTCATTTGTTTCAAATTATATAAATCGATTTTCGTTTTAAAGTGGGTTATACATGTAAGTACATATACCAGCGAAATCGCATATCTTTTGTAAACAAAATTCATGGTAAGAAAAAATTAAAAAAAAAAAAGGTTCGAAGAAAGTTCGGTGTTTTAAAAAATGTGATCAACTCTTCCTATCAGAAAAGTTTAAAATTTCAACAGCACATACTACTCCCACTACAACTAACTTGTGGTCGATATTAAAAAAGAAGTGAAAGCAATCATATAAGTTCGAAAGAGAACACATAGAAACGTACATACACATCGGATTGGTCGTATATAATATGTATACATACGGAAAACTAGTGCAAGGAAAGTATGTACCTTCAATATACCTACATATGGATGATTCGAATACATAAGAACAAATAAGAATATGGTATCCAAAGTATGCAAAGAAAGGTTAATTTTTTTAAAGTGTCGCAATTCATATATTCATACATATGTATGTTCTACTTTGTAGATTAAATGAAAAAGTTCACACCAATTGCATTGAAATATTTCTTAGAGCTACATTTATTTAGCTCACTTCACACAAGAAAACTGAAATAACCAATTTTGTGAAACGATTTGATTCACTCCCTAATCAAAATTCAAAAATAATCAATGACCAAAGAAAGCAAACAAACAAAGATGTATTCATAAAAATTGATGCGAAAACAGTAAAAACAAAAGGTTACAAAATTATTTGATTTATAGTATTTACGTGTACAAGATTATGTGACCTATTGTTATAAATATTTTCTTGGTCTTGGTCAATCTATAAAAGGAAATACAATATTTGCATTTGTACTTGATTACAAAAGTACATATGTATGTAGTATACCTGTATCAATCACAGGTTTCTAGTATTACTCTGCATTATGTGCATATATTTTACACAAAAATATGATGTTAGACCAACGAATTATTTATTATTTCACTTGGACTTATTTATGTACATACATATATAAAAAAAAATAAATACTTGGCGCAACAGGTCGATGGGATCCAAGGCCTAGCTTCTCACAACCATTCGTGTTGTGCGTGTTATATTCTTTACACGAATGGAAGGGGCCTACTGTTTAATGCCGTGTCCGAAGGGCAATTTGTTATTTGAGAAGCTTTCTCAGGACAGTTATACTCTCAGATGTTTGTCAGACGCTCGCGAGAGGTGGGGCCGTGAAAAACTTTTTAGGTGTTCCGACTGTGATTCGAACTTCGAACCCCTAACTAACCACTGAGCCCACTTATACATATATATATATATACGCTGCTTTAAAATAGTTTCAAAAAGTAACTAATCCAAACTGAATAAGCTTATAGGTATGGTAATTCTTTCACTCGGTATAAAGCGGATACATTTTTTCTGGACCTTCATATCATATGGGTGTAAGGCATCTACTGTCAGGAGTATACAGCTCATAAGCAAATGATCTAGGCTGGAAAACTAGACAATGCTTCGTCAATGGAATAGAATTGAGTATGCTACACAAAATTTGGTTTCTCAGTTTTTGGTCTCTATCAGCTAATCCAAAGCAAAGTGGGAATTATTTACGAGATTCTTCAGCATGAGCAAAAAGAGTTTAAATTTGTACATCACCGGTACAGCATAGAAAAGATTTACGTGTTTAAAATTGGGGAGGAGCTCATACATATACGTAAACATCCAACACCATTAAATGAATCGTTCTGCAGACCCTACACAACCTCCGAAAGCGATAAGACGTTCAGACTTTAGTAGGGATTTGTCCTATTCTAAACGAAATTTGTCGAGTATCCTGGGAGAAGGACGTTCTAACTGTAACAGAAAATCTATGTATAACACCACACGCAAATACATACATACATATTATCTATTTATGAATGTAAATAAAAAATTTATGTGAATCACTTAAAACTAAAGTGTATTTTGAAAAGAGGTTAAAACTAGATAATTGAGTTATTTGTTTATTGTCCGGTTTCTATCTCTTTCTGCCTTACGGCAAAGGCTGATGTTATACATATGTTATGTTATAAATTTCAAATAAATTTGTTTTTTTTTTCATAAAAACTTTTGTCTAAATCGTTGAATTGTTAAAATACGAAGAAATGTTCCACTCATTTTCTAATTTTGATTACAAAAGAAATAAAAAATACTGAGACAATTCATTACTAAATTTTGAACGAAGATTTTATAGAAATACACAAAATATACGACACACTAAAGCCTAATGATTATAAAAGACTGAATTATAATTATGTATACGACTTTACTTTACTAATTATTATAATGCATACACAACCACACGAAAAATTGTAACTAAAATAATAAAATAGATTTCCCGCAACCTTTTTAGAATAGGCAAATACTGAAATGATACTGAAGTAAACTGTATAAATACAAATAAATACCCTGACAAAAAAAGTATTTATATTTTGCTGATTTTTTCACATTTTCATAGTTAGTGTTACTGTAATTTTGAACAGAATATATGTACACAGAGAGTTATGGCCTTACCATAACACAGTTAATCAAAAGCTAAGATGACGATTGAAATTGGAACCGTATGAGTAATTTAAAATGCATGAAGGCATGTTTACAAGTACTTAACATGAATCATACTCAAAACCGCAAGAACGGCTAAAGGTTTTGCTGATCGCAAATACAACCGTATGTATACATTACTTTTCATGTTTCAAACTACATACGCATCGTTACAGCCCATAAGAGTATCATGGTGCTTATTCTGTTTTACAATAACTATCAATAATAAGAGTAAGATGTTCCGTATGTTCATACCATGTTCCAAAATAAAAGACGTTTTCACAACGATTCAATAAACATCCAATGTCATTTGACAAATCTTTTTCTCTTAAATATTCGGATGCACCATTGATAGATCTTCAAGGAAACAGCACTTCCAACAACTAATCAAATTAACATTAATATATTCTGCACAAAAACAGCTGTACTATTAACTATTGCTAGTTAATACGTAATTGTTTGATGGAATAGAATGCACAGTATATCATTGATATATTCTTTACAGCAACTATGATAATTGAATCAAAGCAAAATTGACATTTCACAGGAAGAAATTTAAGCTCTAAAACTCAGTACCAAATGAAATAATGCATCAATATATATGTATGTAATCATTAAAAGATCAATGCAAAAATTAGTACAGAAAAAAAAACAGATAAAATAAGGAAAAATTATAAGAAAAAAGTATTTATAATATGTAGTAATTCTTCGCTTTCACTCTTACCGCACAAATTCATAAGCGAATTCGATTTTCGACCCCGAAAATTAAGGGTGCTTCCTTTAGCAACAGATATGCGTGACATTGTGCGACCTCGTTCAACAGTTGGCTCTGGAAAAAGGCCCACAGTTTGTTTGTTTTGTTGTTTTTCTAATAAATTTTAGTTTTTTTTTTTTGTTGTTGGTGTACAATTGCAAATAGTTTTCATTTTTTTAAGAATAAAAAAAAAAAAAAGTAAATAAAATTACTTTATTTAATTTAATAAAACAAGATTTTATCTTCACCTACTTATACAATGAATAGGAATTAAAAAAAAAATCAATAAAAATGAGATTTTTGTGTGCTAGAATTTAGTTTACTGTAAATATTAAAAAAGAGATGTGAACTATAAAAGTATGTTAACAAAATGTAATTAACATGAATTCATTAACGGACCATTACCATTGAATTTAATTTTGTTTTACTTTAGGATGGAAACAAAAATATTGGCAAATTATTAAAATAAGAAAATACCGCGACCGCTAAAAAAAGTGAACGTTTTGTTATTTGGTATTCATTCCCTGGGCCTTTATCCATTGTTAATTAAAAATACTAATTAATTAATTAAAAGTATTGAGTAAGTATAATAATGATTTTAGCTTATAACTGTTTGGCAAGTGATAAGGTGGAAAAGTTTTCGGCGATATGTATAGATGAATCATATGTTTTATAAGTGTTCGATATTGTAAATAACGACATCGGAGTATTAGAGACGACTTTAGCTGACTTTGTACGCTTAAAAAAAGCTAAATGATTCATGATCACTATAGGGACGCATGACTGCTCTCTGTCATTTCTCACTGTTAAAGGGGGATGTGTTGCATAAAAATCATAGTACGTCATACAAATTTTACTTTCAACGTGTTCAATTAAATAATACTATATCTATGCACATACTAAAATCTATATGAGGCTTTATTGTGTTATTTCTATTGAAAGCCATCGACAACATTATGTATACTATCTTTACATGTATACAATTAACGAATACATGTATTCAATGGTCGTAACTATTTTTTTTTATTTAAGAGTGTTTTAATAAGAAAGCAATTGGCGATAAAGTTACGGCGGATGATAATATCCTTCTTCATTATGTGTAGAAACTGAAATACGATATAGATGGATAAACACTCCAACTTGAATTTAAATATGTAAGTAGCTTTGTAATTTCACACAATAGTACTATGAAAACAACACTATTAGTTCTATGTTATCCTAGGGTTTTATTGATAATAGATTTTAAGCTCCCTAAAAAGAGGGTGTAGCACTTTACACGTTTGTAAACAATTATTAAATTACATTGCGATTATTTGCAGCTGAAGTCTAACACGTAGATTGTTTTTAAAAATTTCAGTATCACCTCAGAGTGCTTTTTTGTGTTTTTTATACATATATATTTGTCTTTTTCTGTGCTGTGCTCTTAGCATGCCTTTATGCTAAATTTCAAACAAACTTGTTCATGCAAAATATATATATGTATATGTATGTGTGTATATGTATTCTTTTTCCAATCGCAAGTAAACTCTGTGCTTTTGTTTGCGTCAAACCACATCTAGCAATTGTTTTTGTTTATGTTAGCAACGGTTTTGTTTTTGCTTTCAATCCGAGAACTAAGCGATTTTTTTTTAATTGTCAAACAAAAAAGCGTAAATTAAAAAGATTTTACGAATAGGAGGTAAATTAGACATGAGAAAAAAGAAAGGGCGAAACAGATAAAAGAAATTAAAGAAATTTACACCCTCCACCAACCTCTTGAGTTTTTATAAGACCCCCGACGACCAATTGGCGTGGAACTTGTGCTTGGATATTCATCGGGTGATTCTGTAGAAATAAAATTATATTTTTTTCCATTTTTAGTAAGTTATTTTATCCCTAATCCTACAATTACTCATGCGGGGTTCAGTATGTTAGGAAGTTAATTAGCATGCGATCTACCACAGAAAACATAAAATTTCTACATCTAAATGCTACAACAAAAATCTCAAAAGCAATAAGTTAAAAAAAAAAACTATTTATATATATATAAATAATGAAAATTAAATGAAAAACAAAACAAAATTACCTTTAATAGCTAAGGAGTCTTGGGAGCCTCTATAAAAATCTCTTCTCATTGAATTGGAACTTAACTGGCCATACCCTATCATTCCATTGAAATCATCATCATCCATAAACAAATCATAATTATAGTAAAAACGAAAAAAAGAACAGAAAAAAAAACAAAATGTCAACGAAAAGTACAAATGAATATTATTCACTAAGAAAAATTCTGGTGACCATTACTGAACTACGATTATCTGGGATCCAGAAATTATTTACAAACATACCATCCATCTAGGGTGAGAACAAAAACCACACATTACCTGTGCGAGATGCTAGCGTACCTGTGAGGTTCGTGCTAGATCCTTTTTTGCCACGGCTGGACGCCAAACTAGATGCTTCACTTATGTCTACCGAACCGGTTTCGACGTGGATAGTTTTAGGGCGGGGTCGAGTCACTTTTTGTGCACGTAATCGTGGTGCCGCTGGACTCTGTTGTTGGTGGCTGGTAAGGTGCTTCTGCAAAAGAAGGTCTGATCGATCAAGTGTTTTACCCTCCCTTTCAGCCTCTTCTATAGCTTTTTTGAGTCTATGTTGTTCCAGAATTGCAGCCCTTCTGGCCATTTGTTCTTCTTTTTTGCGTGCACGTTCCTCTTCTTTTTCACGTTCTTTCTCTCGTCGCTGCATTGATTCGATTTCTTTGCGCGCTTTTGCCTCTTCTTGTTGTTGGCGTCGTTGGAGGGAGAGTAACATAATTTTTTCTTTCTTACGTTCCATTTCATCGACGGATTCCTAATAAAGATAAACAAATTACGAACTTAATATCTTCATATTTGATTTGTAATAGCATTCGACAGTGAAGATACAGACTTCCGTAAATTTTTAACATATATACATACATAAAACAAGTCGCTGAAGTAAAATGCCAACATCACCTTAATGTTAACTTAACGATGAGGGTATTCTGAAGTCTTATTATACATTTAGAGTCGGACACAAGTACCGCTGGATTAAGTTCAGCAGACATATACCAGGTAAAATGTCTTTTTTTGACCTGATTATCAGTAAAATGCGTTTCAAATGTTTAAAAAGAGGACTGCAGAAAGAGCACGCGCAGCAGAGCAATTAGAAAGATGACGTCTATTATTATACCAGTAATTCTTTTAAATGAGGTACGTCAACATGTTCAGAGGTCAGGTCAGCCCAATAAGACGCTTTAAGAGAGAGGCAGCATCCAAAGTGGTGCAGCAGTGCTCACATCCCCGTAATAAGTGGTCACTGTCATCGGTCCGTTTAAGACACTTTAAACAAAAAGCCAACGCTCCAGGAGTGGAATCCTCCAAGATGATAGTTGAATGTTGATGAGAACAATCGTCCCTTTTGTTCTTTCTAAGGCTCTATTCACGCCTAAAGTGATACTGTTGGATCGAACTATGTACTTAGTTTTGGTTCAAATCGCCGAACCTGTCAGTAATGTGCAAAATGTGTCGTCAAAGTAGGAGAACATCTGTAGTAAAAGGGTTGGTTTCATGGCGTATAGCCTACGCAACACTATGTCTGATAGCAAGAACTGTTCTTATCTCAATATAATTAAGAAGACATTTAATAACATATGTGCAGAATTTTAAACAAATAATAATTTGTCTGTGATGTTGCAATAAAGAGTTTTTCATTAAGAACAAATGTTATTTCCTCAAATTCTCTACACTTTATCCATACATTAATTCACAATCGATTCTTGTCATAAGATAATATTTACCGGATCCAAGTTCGACAGTTCCGTTCCAATCACTAATGCTTTATTTTCCTTCGGCTCACTTAACCGCGACAAACTTATCGCATTGTGTAATTGAGGCTGTTGCTGTTGTGAAGAATTTTGTTGTTGGTTAGTAACATCTTCCAGATGACGGCGATCCATAGCATTCAAAGCTTGATTTTCAGTCAATTGTCGCAACTGTATCGGCGCATCTGTATATTTGTTATAAGTGGCTTTGTTATTTTCAAAACTGTTATTACGCTGGAGTTCTGTAAATAAATATAGAAAACATTTACATTTCATTTTTGTATTGAGAATATTTTATTCACCATTTCGATCGTAGTTATTTTGTAGTTGTCCTCTATCCACACTATCAAGGCTCTTCTCTTTTTTGGGTGAACGTTTCGCACGTAATGGTGGTTTGGGTCGCTTCGGTTGAGCATCATCAAACGAAATATAGAATCCCTTTTCAATAGTTGGATCTTCTTGTGGGTCCTATGTGGGTTTTTAAAAACGATATTTAGTTACAATAGATGAAAAAATCTATACATATATGGATAAAGAAGAACTATTAATCAAATGTAAAGTGATAAGTAGATAAATAAGTTAAAAAATTTTCGATTTCCTTTAAAATGTCAGAACATTGCAAAGCTTTATCACATAAAAAGTTTTTGAAGACGAAAGACTATAGTTAACACAAGCTATTGTATAAATGATGGTAATATTTCGATTGAGCGAAAATGTTGCCTTTCTAAACCATGTTTACCTGAAAACTATTTGCATTTAACGATGGCCTCGATGGCGACGGTATTCTGTAAGTCAAACTACCACTCGTAATATTCAGCTTACTCAAGCTAATATCGTTTTCATAATCTCCATGCATAGGTTGTGGTCGCATACTATGATTTACCTCTGACATCTTCCGAATGGGCATATTTTCGATGTGCATTTCAATTTGATCCACAACATCATCTTCATCGCCAATGAAACAAATACTTTGAGGTGCCATATCATCTGGTGGCGGTGGTGCTGGCGAAGATTTCAATTGCCGACTTTCCTGATATATAAATAATAAATAACTCAACTAATCTAATATTTTAAATTAGTCGGTACTTACCCTGTGATTTCCCATCATTGATCGTGGTGGTGTTTGTCTATGTTGAGGACTTGAGTGCACTGGAAACAGATTTTGGTAGGATTTCTCCTGATGACCATAATCATTACCTCCATTTTGATGCAGCATAAATCCACCCCCGCTACCACTGCTGCTTTGACTATTTGTGGAAGGTGTGGAAGATTTCCAAGTACGTGTGTCTAAAACTTTTGGAGATATATTTTGTGACTGCCATGCATTTACATCGACTAGCTGTATTGGTTGCGGTTGATACTGCTGTTGTTGGTGTTGTTCATGATGGGCAGCTGCCGATTGAGCCCAAGTTCTTCGTTGCGTTGGCTGTGGTGAGGATTCATGCAAATAAAATTGGTTTGACTGTGGAGAATTCGGATCGCGACCACGATGTGGTGGCGGATAATCATCATATTCCGCTGGACGGTTTACATATTGTTGATGTGACTGGAATTGACTTTGTTCCAGTGGATATTGTGGAATATGCATTTGTGTGCTGCCATATGGATTGAATCCGCCATTTTCATACTGACCAACCCCGCTACTCATATCTCCACCCCCACGAGAATAAAGAGACGTTGGTTGGTTTTGCGGTTGCTGCATATACGGTGATTGATTTTGTGGCGGCATTGACACTGGATGCTGAGTGACGTACTGACCATGCTCATTTATATACTGAATTGGTTGTGGCGGTTGTTGCTGCTGTTGTTGTTGTTGTTGTTGTTGGTATGGATCGCGACTAGGTGGACGGGAATTGAATGCACTGGGGGTATTGTAAGCTTGTGGAATATGGGGTGTTGAACCAAAACCCTGTTGAACGGGTTGACGTTGATATTGACCAGGTATGTGCTGCTGCGAACCATAGGGTTGCTAAATATATATGTGTTTTTTTTTTTTTTTTGGAAGAAGAATAAAAACATAATGTCAGAAAAGCGAAAAGAAACACAGACAAAAAAGTCAAGCAGTACATAGACAAAGATAATTCGACGCAAAGGAGTAAGACAGAATTTTCTTGTAAGCACATTTCGAACTAAATCTAAAAGGTGTCTGTGAAGGAAATAGAGAATTAAAGAACGACTTTGTTAGTTTGTAACTGAGTTATGTATCCATTTACGGAAGCGACTTTAACTGGCGTTAGATGCAGTAGAACCTTACCTGAAGCTAGCAAGAAAATACAGTACTCTTTCATAATATTGCCATTGAAAGAGTTAATATTAGCAATATGTTGATTGGGATAAGGTGAGCTTATATAAATAAGGATATTCTAATTGCTCTTCCGTTGCGTCAAAGTTATTTCTTTGTTTTTAAATAAACTTAAAACTAATAGTACACAAACACTTTAAGGGCTAAAAACAATAACACGAAACAAAATGACCATGCAGAATATAAAGTATTATAAATCTGGTTATAGTCATTTCTGCAATGATTGATTTGTTGAGGTTGTTCTTCTTTTCTATGATAAGTGAATTGCGAGGTTAATTACAAAGGATGTCAAATGGGTGATATCATTACGGTTGACTAGTGTGAATAGATAATCTATGAATATACATATATATTGTGGATTATTGTATCAATGTGATATGGGCCTTTAGCGATGTAAATTATTTAAGCTAATTATTATCAATTTCAATTCTTTCCAACATGTTTTCAAAAATCTAAAACATAATTGCTCCTAATGTACGCTGTCAAAATAGCTTATCGGGATTTATGCACAATGTTCAAGGAGTCTGTGCTTAGGTACCTATTTTCTTTCGAATACTGGTCACACGGGTAGAGTATTACATTTAACAGATGAATAGTTTAGACTCTAATACCCAACGGATTCAATTTATTTCCAACGGTACTAATCTTATACAAAAAAAGACCTCTCTTTTGTTAATTGTGTGTTGCTTTGTAAAAATATTTTGGCGCAGAGAAAATGCATGCTTATTACATTCAATATTGTACGATATTCCACGCTTTTAGAACCTGGCTGAAATTACACTCAGTTAAATAGAACGCGGAAACGGGATTCACCTTACCGTATTCATTGTATTACGTAAAATTACGTCTAAACATATTGGACAAATGAATCGGTTCAGTCGAGAATTCAGACGACAGACATCAGCTTGTAGTTTTTCACAAATAACGTACACTGGAAATAGTAAAAATGTTTGATGTCGCGGTCAAATCAATTGGTTTGGTTGGTTGTGCAAATGTATGTTTTTACGAGAGCCAAGATTCATCTTCAATAGAGCTACAACTCATTTTTGTTGCACAGCGACAACAGCTGTCCATGTTTTGTTTTAAATCACTGTCCGAGGTGGAGATATCCCATGCTTCCCCCACGGGCATCTACTAAAATTAATAGGATGAACAAGATCTTACATATATTCATTTTTTATTGTTTAGTTAATAAAATTGGGTGTGGACGACCCGCACATAATTGATTCTGATTATTGTCATTGAGTTTGACGCTATCATTGGCTGAGCTTTAATCAAAAAGTTAAGAAAGTTTAGCTCTAACACCGAAGACTTATAACCCTCAATAACAGTAACTAATCGTTTAGGAGAATACTTTAAATACTATATGTATATGTATTTCTTTTACACAAAGAACCAATGTGATACAAAAATGATTTGTCAAACGAGGCGTGTACGAAAATCACCAAAAAAATTAATTTCTTTCGTTGAAATGTGCAAACAATAAAACAACTGATACTCCTCCCATATTATGTATAGTTTTAAACCTAATTTCCATTTACACTGTTCCATACTAGTTTCACAATGTAGCATTGCTTAATTTATTACCTGATGCAACATATTCGCTATTTGTTGGGCTTGTATCAATTGTTGTGCCTGCAAGTGTTGAGCTTGTATTTGACTTTGCTGTGTTGCTAATCTATGGATATCCTGTTGAATATCCTGCAGATTTGAATTCATGACTGCGATGCTTTGCTGGTTAGTTATGTACCAAATTTTTGTGTTTTCATTGTTTAGGCGATTGACAAATCAAGCACAATGATGTTGGTGGTTTGAGGTGAATATTAATGTAGGAGGAATTTTCATGTATTTTTTTTTATTTTGGGAAAATAGGAAGAAGAAAAAAGAAAAAAAAAACGATATTAATTATTAAACCAGGATATATGCTAATTTTGTTTTAAATTCTTTCCTTGGACTGACATAGAGAGCAAGCATTAGAAGTAGATAGATAGAGAGAGACAGAGAGACTAACAGATATATAGAAAGAATTTGAGTTTTTGTTACCTGATATTTTTCCAAGTCGATTGGATCAATATCTGGAGTGCGTTTCGATTCATTACTAAGTGTTTCCCATTTCATCGAATCCAAACTGGACTCTATGTCATCCTGAAGATGAAATTTTGTGTTTTTGCAATTGATTTGTTATAATTTTGTTAGTTTATATCATAAGGCATACATAATACACATATATAAATAACGAAGACTAGCATGCATTACATGATTAGTACAATACACAACCCAAATAAGTTACCAGGGCTATAATAATGTTAAAGGAACTTAGATATTACATTTTACTACTAGTTTACTACTTAGGACTGGGAGGAGGAGGAACATTCTCTATGGAGGTGTTGATCTTTTTGAAAATATGTTTATTTAAGAAATAAGTTTATTAAATAGTTTGTTTGTAAACTAAAGGCAGGAGGAAAAACAGGAGAAAAAGCAAAAAACATCTCTATTTGTGTTTGTGTGTAGTTTCATTCGAATTCAATTTATGTAACTCCTGTCCAGATACCTGATTTATAGTACTCGGTCTGTCTGGCGGCAAATCGCCATTATCTGTGGCGATATTATTAGTATTATTACTTTTTCCTACATCCACGATAGGCTGATCTTTACTTTCACCTTCTGATTGATGTTGGGTCTTCCCCTATAAGAATATTAGCAATGGTTGTTTTGTTCGAGATGTTTTAATGATTTGATTTTTTCCAGCACCATGAAATAAATTATTAAAGTAAAGTATAATAAATTAATAAAGTAAAAATTAAATCAACATGGGGCGTAGTGATTGACAAAATGTAAAAGACAAACTTTTGAATTAACTATGATTTGACTTAGGAAACATGCAGAACATAAATGAATTCTTCTCTTTTGTATTTAATCTTCATAACTGTGATAATTGCATGAAAAACTACTGCTGATAAAAATGAAGTTCTTAAAATTTAATCGATTATGCAAATTGTACATTACCCCTGATAAGAATTCTTCAGACTTAATATGCTCCAATTGCTGGGCAAGAATTTATTAAAAAAGTATTTCCATTACTTATAGCATTGTTGCTATGTTGTATAGAATGTGAATGATGAAATTTTGTATTTTGTTTGGCAATGAACAAAGAAATAATAAGAATTTGAAATTCTTTGTAAACAAAATTAAAGATACATATTTTTCTTTTTTCTTTTTTTTTTGGAAAAAAATTATTCCTGGACATAATGTTAAAAATTGGATTTATTTAACCAATGTTAAAAATAAAAACTACAACGTTGTTGCTGTTGGCTTTTAAATTTCTAGAAAATACTAGAATTGATACGGAGTAGACTGAAGAGTTAATCAAAATCATCCTTTTTACTTTATTATTTTCTCTAATGAATTAACATTTACTGAAAAAACACAAAAATAAATAGTATTACACAAATCAAACTATCCCATTCGCCTTAGTAAGTTTTTTTTTCTTATGAAAACATTCACAATAAGTGAATCTAAGAAACCACAAAGGATTAGGGCTAAATTAAAACAGACTATATAATTAGAATACAATCTATCCAAAACTAAACTAAATATAAAAAAATAACACATAAATTTGAACAAAATTCATAATCACATTTCCAATTGAACTAAAAAAAAAGAAAAATTAAGTAATCGACCGATCGTAAAAACGATTTCAATGAAATCTTAATCGAATCAAATGAGAGTAATGAATGTCTTTTTACTTTTTTCTTTCCTAGCAATGTTAGTTGGAGAGATAATCACTCACCTTATTAATAGCTTGTAAAAAGGCCGCCTTTCCTACCTTTTCCTGATGTTTAGAGAGTGCCAGTTCAACTTTACGTTTCTCTTGCTCGATGCGACGGCGTTTTTCTTCAAGTTTCATACGAATAGTTGTAAGTTTTGTAGCATCAACCAGTGGCCGCGAGTCCTCTTCAAGGTAAAAGTCTATGAAAGGTAAACAATTTAAATAAAATCATAATAACAAATAATGTCTCACCATTTGGATCTCCGCTTTGATTCAGCAATGCAGATTGCTGCTGCCATGTTGTAGTGTTTGTTGGCAATGCTGCAAATGAAGTTTTGCGCTTCGGTGTAGTCTCTTCATCTGTTGCGGTTGTTGTATTGTAGGCACTCGGTTTTGAATTATTTAAATTGCTATGCGTTAGTAAATCACCGTCCGCAAAGTCTTTCTCATTGGAATGTTTGATGTTACGTAGTGATATATTATCAACACTAGAATAGAATACAAATCATTCAATTAGAAGGATTGTTTCACGGTTTAAGAAATATTAATTTCATTTCAATTCTTAAAACAGTTTTGGAGACGTCCATGCAATTGGAATGCAGAGTGTTTAGATAGTATTTTTTTTGAACATGTAGAGATTAGATAATGTTGGATTCACTTGAAGCCCGTGAATTTCACAAATTAGATGAATAACACTTGTTAATCGCTGGTTTTTTC
The DNA here is from genome assembly GCA_963583995.1 of Xylota segnis. Lineage (NCBI taxonomy): Eukaryota > Metazoa > Arthropoda > Insecta > Diptera > Syrphidae > Xylota > Xylota segnis. Next base: position 16,364,223 of record OY757239.1, read on the forward strand.
AGAGACAAGAAAATCTAGTACAACGAGTGCGTTCGACTCCTTTGTAAAACAAAGTCTTAAATCGTTAAAGAATTCATTTTGAGCATGAAGTGATTAAATCTCAATCAAAAATTTACTGCGGTATGTATTCGGATATTTAGTTCTTATTAGAAGAATTTAGTAGCTGTGATTGGAATTTAAAGCAACAACCTATTACTCAATAAACGAACGCATTAGTACTACGCAGGATTGCAACCCACGACATATGTAGGTAATTTGTTTCGAGGTATTGAGAACAGTCTGAGAACTCAAATACTATACCGCGCATACCAATAACCAAGCGATATGCATAATACCGCACTACAATACAGGGGTAATCCAATTAACAAAACATAAGAAATGATGTTAGCTTCAAAACACATTCAAAAACATGTCTGCAAAAACAACAGTAAACAAAAACAAGAATAATGAATATTAATAAACTATTAAAAATCATCTAGGGAGGACCAAAAACCAAAACATTCAGATTCCAATTAAGTTTTAACCAACAGATAAATAGATCATTTCTCCAAATCTAGTTGAATGAACTTACCTTCCTTGACGTCTCATTAAATTCTTTTCAGTTTCACGATCTTGTTTTTCTGAACCAGAATCTGTATCGTAACCAAGTTGTAGTGTACCTCGAGCATCGGCGATCGACGATCTTACTGCAACAGCAGGTTCTGGGAATTTAAAAAAAAAATTAGTGCGTATAATAACATTTAGTTGACATAACGATACTAACCAACACTTGTATTCGACAGTTTCCGCTCCTTCTCCCTTTCACGTTCACGATCTCTCTCGAATCCTCGACCTATCGTATTCAACTGATCTTGTGATCCACCAAAATTTTCGATTGTTAGTTGTGAATCTTCACTGGAAGAGTTACGACGCGATCGTCGACCTGCAGGTTGAAAAGAGTATTAGTTTTTTCTTATTTAATAATACATATAATATAACTCGGATTATAGACAAAGAGTTTCAAAATAAAGGTTATACGTAGATTATATTTGAACAAACCACAAAAACGGTAAACATTCCATTAACTATCGTAAATTAAAAACAATAATACATTCACAAAACGGTCATATTACCTGCATAGCTTGGTCTTCGATTTTGTTCCCAATTACTTGGTCTGCCAGCGGGTACATAATCGCCTGCGCATTTTACAAATTTTGCATATAAATCGGGCATGGGGTGGTGTTTTTTCATTTTTAAATTTCAATTCAACATTTTTGTTTGTATATAAAAAAATCGCAAGCAAAATAAAAATAAATAAATAAAATTGAATGCATTTTCTAAATCTTTGTATTTAAAAAAGTGTTAGGTTCTATGTTTTCAAGAAAATTATATATTTTCTGGAAAGTAGGAATACTTCTAATAGTTATCTTTGCGCAGGTATTTTGAATAGCTGGCTATTAAACTTCAAAGCACAATAACGGTGTTACTTTCTCGAGAAAAAAAACCACTCTGTGAATCTGCTTTGATTATGGAAATTCTTGCAGAGGCAAACTACAGAACATTGTTATAAGCTAAATAAGATTTTTCCTTTAGTTAATGTTAATTGTTTTCTATAATCTACGAGAGGCTTAGCTAATGATATTGCCATCATAGTAGTAGACAAACTACTGGAGGAGATAGAGTACGATAGCAATAAATATATTAGGATTATACGCGAATGGCCACTAGCTAAATTAAAAAGGAAGTTAGCAGTAGAAGAACAGTAAATATTGTAACAAGAATAGTCATTAGTCATGCTGCGGATTTCGAGCTAGAGATGAAACACATACTTCGACTTTATTATACATGCAATCTAAAATCTTACCCAATATCTAAATACATCGCCGCTTAGACGACAAACAATAAATGAATTAATATAGGTGGAACAAAATACGCTTAAAGGTTACTCCTAACACCAGTTTCTACATCAAGGATTCCAAATGTGCGTGAAAGCCATACAAAAAGTGGAACGGGGAGGATTTAACAGGATCTAAGTGGAATGGTCTCTTTGGAACAATATCGTACGATGTTGTAGCCGCCACGATTTCAATCGTGATTGTGGAATATGTAGCCCAGGAATACAATACAAGAACAAGTAAATAGAATACAGCATATCAAACAATATGAAATACAGCTAAGGGGTCTAATCGAATGCCAATGAAGGCAGGAGTCTTTTACAAAAATCAGGTGGAGAGCTAAATTTTTACATATTCCAATAATCCTTCAGGTGGTATTTCACAAAAACTATTTAAGAAGTAGGAGATTTAGACACATGTTAAAGTCCAGCAGAGCAGCCCAATAATGCAAATTTGAGCGATATAATCATACAAGTCTGGGGCTACCCTCATGAAGAAATGATTAGGAGCAGTCCCATTGTGCTGGAGGGTCTGGTCAATGTAAGTCTTTAAGATCACAATACGAATATATACAGGTGTTTGGAACAACAAGTTCGTTTGGGACTACTCAAGGCTAGACCGTTGACACACTAAGGATATTATAAATTTATCTTATCTTATCTTTATCTTATTTATTTATCTTATGACTTTAAATTTTTTGCTTCAAGGTAAAGAATAGAACTGACAATAGTCAGATTATTTTGACCCCATCAAAGTTATTATACTTCACCTAAACAATGAAGTTAAAAAGTAATGAAGACAAGAGCATATTATAGTCATTACTTGTGCTTCTGTCCTGCTGTGCTCTCCTTAAATAATTGAGCATTTCATCAAGTTTCATTACTAAGAAAGAATGTTTCCCAAAGAGAATACTATCATCACCGTAACCGTTGGCAACTTGGATTTCCTTTTTCCAGAAAATATATATGTATTTTGTGTAAGTGTTTACATTACATTCTGTTCTTATACATATAAATAATTTTTGAATACAATATTGAAACGTGCTCTACATAACTCAATGTGTTTTCACTATATATTTACGTGTACTTGACTAACAAATTTATGTTTATTTTTCCTTTAACAAAGAACTCAAATGAAAAGTTTTCAAAACAAAAAAAAAAAAAATAAAAACGAAAAATCACTTCAAAATTCAAAAAAAAAGTAATAAATAAAATATATAAATCGTGCGAACCTCTTTCGTCTGCCTTAGTTTCCACATTATTTTTTTCTTTAGCTTGGCGTAAGCGTGCAGGAACCAATGGTTCCTGAGTATGCATTGATGACAATGTCGTTATGCCTCGGGTTTTGTGAACAACAAAGCCTAATTATCAAAAAGCAAGTAAAAAATATAAAGATAAAAAACAACATTTAAAGAAAAGATATAGAAAAGATGGTCGTTAAAATGATGTTAATACAAAACACATGGTGAAGAGGTGAGTTAAATAATAACGAAACATATTAAGCAAATAAAAATTACAATCTTGTATAAAACATCTCACCTTCGTCATTGTTTGTCGAGTAACTATTGTGTTCGACCGTTTGGTATTCTTTTGGTGGTGTCGGTCTGCGAGTTATTACAGTAGCAGATGCTGAACGTGTGACTGTATTTTCAAATGAATATAAAATAAAAATTCAAAAATAAATTACGATTTGCGAAAGTAAAAGTTTGAATTTAAAAAAAAATGTAAGCACAGATTCTTAGTGAAGAAACACTGTAACAAGTGAAACAGAAACTTCTTCTTTATGGAAACAAGTTAAAAAGAAAATTATATATACTTTTTTCCTGAAATTTTGTGCATTTTAGTGGAGAGTTGTTTGCAATTTTCATTATTTACTGAATTATAGTTTCAACTAGATGTCCTAAATGTACCTGCACGCAAGGGAGTAAAAGTTCAATCGGTTATACAAAGAGTTACAATAAAGCAAACAGTACGATACATATGATTGGTCCGATATCTCTATAATATAGGTTCGTAGCAGCTCTAAATGAAACTCAGGACCTAGCATCTCACAAGCATTTGTGAGAATGGACGGAGACTACTACTATTGTTCACTGCAATTTTTAATAAAGATTTTGTTCATGACAAGTATATTGCTGGATGTTTGTCAGATGCTGACGAGAAAGAATTGTTGGCATTGTGTGGGTTTCAAATATCCAACACGAGGTTCGTAGTTTACTTGCATTTCCAATAAAGGGTAGAGAATCTCAGAGGTCTATCCATAATTTCAGCAATAAATATCAAAGTTAAACAAAGTTAAGTTATGTATGTACATATGTATGAATTTTTTGCTATCTACACATTATAACTCTCATGTTGTATGTATGTATATGATGAGTTTTAGGAAATATTTTAACGATTCTATTAGCTATGTAAAACATTTTATTAATTGTAGAGCTAATGCAATTAAAAATTGCCGAACGAGACTGAGGGTCAGAGGAAGATGGAGTTACTCATGTGGTTAGCGGGGGAAAGATACATCTGAACTCCAGGACCTGCGAATGAAACTTTAAATTTCCTAATTTATGTCCGAATAGATTGCGGAACTGTCGAATGTGTTCTGAAGAAAATTGGGAAACGTGCTTCGTATCTATGGACTAGACAAAAAAATTGGTACTCATGGCAGCAACATCGAAATTAAAAGGTACTACTAGATTGTTGAGTTATAGTATGTCGATGGATGAAGCAGTTTGGGTTAAAGATGATCTCCTCACTCAAATACATCACCTAATCCCACAGCCAAAATGTATCTCGTACGGTAGATTGAGCATCAGTCGACTGAGAATCAGAGGTGGAATCGATCTAAGTTAATTTGCGATAGTTGCTGGTCACAATCATCTTTTTTGGATTATGTGTTGGGATAAAATCCGATGTGTTTCCTGTTGCGTGCTTGTGACCAGAGTTTTAAAGTTCCGCTACCAAATCATGTAGAAAAGAGATAGGTTTCTATTTACCACTATACAAAGATATTTACCATTTCTCTATATCAAAGTATAGTAAGTGTAACATATATAGGTATATGAAGTAGGTAATTCTAAAATTAACATGTTCCTATTATAAAATTACAATTCAGTAAATACTTTCCATTGATTGCGATAACAAATTGCATGTGAAATCAATAATTAAATTTAACTAGAATTTAATAAACATTATTAGAAGTCCAAAGCATGCCAAAACAAAAATTCGCAAATAAAATATATATAAACAACTTGCAACCGAAAAAAGAAAAAACCAAAACAAAATTATTAATAAAATCGTGTTAGTGAATAAGTAGATAATAACAAGGAAAAGACAAACAGCAGTTATATATTTGTTTACATAAGATGAAAAAATTGTCAATATATCCAGCCTAAGCGAATATGTTATACATATGTATATATGGCAACAAGAAAAAAGCGGAATGTTTCTTTTTCGATGAAGAAATTTTAAGAAAATCATATGAATCAATAGGTCTGTTCAATGAGTTCATTCGAAACATTTTAGCACGAAAAAGTTCTAACTCTGTCCCAAAAAAAGGACAAGGTTATTTTTACGTTCATGTTATTAACTTTTATAATTCGAAGCTTGTTCGAATAAACATAAGTGATCTAAAAAGAATAAATATTTTGAATACAACAGGTTTTGTTAAAATGCACTGAACTGTGTCACGAAATTGTTTTTGCTAACTAATCAATAATATAAAGAATTGCATATAAACTGCCCTGTTCTTTTCCATTCCCTATGACGCTTTACGTTCAACTCATTGATCACACCTAACACCATACATAAACTTGTTAGTCGCAAAAACACAAACAACTAAAACAAAACACAACTGAGTTCTTTAACAAACACAAATAATTATATGTATAACAAAACATAACAGAAACTAAAAAGGAAACAAACAAACAACGTTCACAATAACACTAAAATATATTTAAACTACATGTAAACGAACTATTTTTTTCACAATTGAATCTGTTTTTTTTTCAATACTCATTAAAATATGTACTTGTTTAAAAAAAAATGCTTTGCATAAAACAAATAAAATATAAATGTTTGAAAGACCTTGGAATGGCGGTCGATTCGAAGGTGAACCGGAAGGTTGTGGTAGATCTAAATCACTTCTTAGGTCTGGAATTGGTGTAACTTGTTGACATGTAAGACCTCGTTTGTGGCATATTCCATGCTCATTGGCGCCGGCATTATGTTTTTGGACGACGTCTATTGTTGAGCGGAGATTTTGTTTAATTTTATTTTTGTTATTTTTATTTTGTTTTCAAGAACAATTTTTTTTTTTCACAGTACAGAAGCGAAATATGTGAGAGAAATAGATGAAAGAAAAAACACAATGGCTTTGATTGGTTGTTGTTGATTTGGTTGTTTTTTTTTTATTTAAATCTAAATATTTGAAAAAGAGCTTGTCCTATCTGCAATAGGAAATAGACATAGCTTTGCCTTTATTTTTTAAGGTTCCACAAGATGTGAATTGAATAACGCACACTTCACAAGAAACTTTTCAACGTATCAAGCGCATCAGGGCGATATCTCTTATTACTAATAGAAACCACTATCTAAATAATTAATCAAATAGTCCTGTACGTTGAAGGATTTGCCGTAGATCCTAACAATGAATATACGTCAACTCAAAATTAACACATGACTAAGTCGGTGTCCTCCATAGACAGAGTCCTTAGACTACCTATATAATATAATACCTTTGTATGTGTTTCAAAAGTGTTTACATGTGTGAAAAGCAAAGTGTAAAGCAAAAGGAGAAATTAATTTACTGGGACTACCTTTGCAACAATGAGTTTTTATAAAGTGGGCCTAGATACATACAAATATGCAAAGAACAATACTTTGCGCCAATGCATTTCATGTCTGTGGGATTTATAGTTTAGGATTTAGAGAGACAACTGACGGACGTGGTGTTAAAAAGGAGACACTTGTTTTTTTTTAAGGATTTTGGGGGATATAGAACGGATTAAACAATTCTCAATTTCGTCTTAGTTTTTTCTTCGACATTCATCGAAACTTGCTGGTATGCATATGTTAACAATCACCAGCTAATGATTGAAGATAACCTTTATGACTTACCTAAAGGAAACAAACTGTACCTGATATTGCTTGTTGAAAAAGTGAAAAAGTGTCTCTACAGTGCCAAGTAACTCCTCATTATTTATTATAATTTGTTGTGGAATGTGTTTTTTCTATAACTCAAAGCTATGCCTATTTCTTATTACTAATATAGTAACTAATTTGTGTGCAATTTAGTTTGATTTATTTAGAAACCAAAGATGTGAATCTTATGCTGCTTACTGCACTTAGCATATAAAATCTTTTAAAAACGTTATAGGGTGGGGTGTAACGTAATATATACTAACGTAAAAAATTAAGAAAAAAGAAAAAGTAAATGTGATGTGTGAATGTGACCCACTGATTTCTTTGACAAGGATCGTATGTGGACTCACCTGAAGTAGGTTCGAACATATCTTAAAAATAACAATTTTTCTTTTTATTGTGTTTTTGATTGTTGTGTGAAAGTATGACAAACAAGAAACCAAAACTAATTGACGAATGAAACATGTTATGTTAAATAAAGAGAAAAGAATTGCAAACATAAGCAAATAAGATGCTAGATTATAATAAGATACCGGGTCAAAGCAAGCTGGAACTCCTTACTCATATGAAAAACATATTTACAAAACATGACTATGATCACTATGTAAACGCACAAAATCGTTGAATCTCTCAAATTCGGTAAGAAGACAAACATGTAAAGCTTATTATTTGATACTTTATATTTTCAGTTTTTTTCACATTAATTAACACCAGAAGAATTTGCAAAAAATTGAATTTCCTTTCGATCTTGTCAATTCAATTCTCAATTTTTTCTGATTCCGGGACATATCTATGAATCGTTCAATTTAAGTTGTTTTCTGTTTAATAAACGTTTTTCAGTAATTAATTCGAAAAATAATTTAAATGCGAAATTTCTTAATCGATTGGTAGATTACTTTTAATTAATATACAAATGTACATATAAGTATCTGTAAGCAAGGATGCGGTTTCCTCTTTCCGCATTAGCGAATGTGAATATCCATAATGCTATAACAAAAAAATGTTCTCAAAGCCTATGTTAGTAAGCAAGCTGCATAAACATCGACGCTGGTAAGAAAGATGAGCAATATTTACTATATCTACTATATCAAAAACGACGGTTAGACAAGTTCTCCGATAGAAAAACACAAAGATGTACCAAAGCAGACACACAGAACAGAAAAAAATTGTGGATTCCGATATTTGTGCACCTAGACCATCTTGTCTAAAGTAACCAACTATTGTAATAGTTACATGTTAATACTGTAATTCTTATTATGTTAACTTTCATAATAGTCAATCGTTAGATTGGAATAGGTCATCGACGTTACCATTAGATATTAGGCTAAATAGAGGAACCATTGCGAACACTTGAACCTTGACAGTAGCAAATCTTAACCTTTTCTCTTATACGTTTAATATCCCTGCAAAATGTGAATTAAGTGAAGGTTAGGTTGCTTCTTTCTTATTTTTTTTGTGTAATACTCGTAGCATCATATACAGCATAATTACCAAGTGCTTTTAAGGGCTAATGTTTTAACATTGTTAGAATAAGAAAAGGTGGTTACTCTATATTTATGTACATAAATACATTTGAATTCATAATTGGTATGGTTTTCTGTTCGGTTGCAAGTGCTTCCAAGCTGAAGCTGGATATTTTCGAATGCTATGTTGTCAAAACAAATATCAATAATGATTAAACTTTGGTACTTTTGTTTCGAGGAAAATGGAGGAGACCAAGGGATACTAATTTTCGATAATTATGTCATGAAAAAACAGTTCAAGTAGTGTTTTGTTGAATATATATATTTTCTTGCCCAGCTTCCGTCTACCAGTAGACCAGCAATAACAGAACTCGTACCTTCAAGACTAACACTTCACTTGGGAATATTTCGTATTTTTGCTTAAAACCCTTATATTTGGTTTTATCAGTACATTCAAATAGTCGGTTGGTTATCGCCTGAAAATTTTCTCTAATCAATCTAATTAATATCTGTAAAAGCAGATAAATTTAACAAATACTTTCAATGAAGGCCAAATTTTCGAAAAAAAAATCGGCATGACTTTTTCTTTCCGATTTCGGATAGATAAATAAATAAATAATTGGTGCTACAGGTCTATGGGACCCGGAGCCTAGCTTCTCACAACCATTCGTGTTGTGCGTGTTATATTCTTTACACGAATGGAAGGGGCCTACTGTTTAATGCCGTATCCGAAGGGCAGTTTGTTATTTGAGAAGCTTTCTCAGGACAACTGTACTCTCAGATGTTTGTCAGACGCTTTTTAGAAGCGTGTTCCCCGACTGGAATTCGATCTCGAACCCCTTGCTCCATAGTCCAACGCACTAACCACTGAGCCACGGCGCCCAGTGGAGTACAAAATAGGGCACATGAAAATGAGAAATGGGTCTATGGACGATATAGATATGAATATATATTTATCTGGTATTTGATAATTGGTCATGGGATTGTTTCTATTTTCTGAAATAGAAGTATATTAAGGTAGCTGTTTTAGCTTATAGACATTCATAAATTATATATCAACATTCAAAATGGATAGCAGCCGTCTATTGTGAGATTAGGTATGAAAAATTATCTTTTAGATTACAGGACCCGAAGTTACTGCATTAACCTTAAATCGAATTTTGTATCAAAATCGTTACATTTTGATCATCTTTTCCGAGAGTTATGAGAGTTTTAAATACATTTTTGGTGATTTCATATGTACGTATTTTCGTACTTATTGACTCTCGTAGTTTCAAAAAACTTCATATATAGCAATTGAACAATTGAATTGAATACGTACATATAATGTATCAACAATGATGCAAAGGATAGAGTTCTTACTTACTCTATCTACAGTAACTTGACCATATTCCAAAGAAAAAAAATAAGAATCTATGCATATTGAAAGTCAAGCAGTTCGTAAGACTGTGTTATATAAAAAATGATCGGTTCCTATAGGCATAACCTAATCTATGTCACAGGCGAAATTTTAAACACAATTTTGTTGGTTTTACTGACAATTCTACATCCATGTTATAATTTGAAAAATAATGACAGTAATTTTAATAAAAAAAAGTATATCCGTTTAAATAAGTTTTCAGTTTCTTATTGCATTTTTCGTAAAGCTGCAGGATTTTAGCTGACAATTCAAATGAATCCTTTCAGAAAGTATCAAACATCCAACGTGTCAAAAAAAAAAGGGTTTTGTAAACTTAAAATTGATAAATAAACGTAATTCTATTTGAAAAAAGCAAAATTGGAAAAGGCAAACACAAAATAATTTTACAAAATGTAAAATAAAAAGGTACCTTCTAGAAAGATAATATGATTTGTTGACAAAACAAAAAAATAATCCAAACAAAAATCAATGAATGGTGAGCAGCAGGAGCTAAAGAAATCAAGAATTTACTTAAAAAAAACACAAATTAAAACCACCACCAACAAACCAAAGAAGTACTAGCTTATGTTTTAAGAAAGAATAGAATAGTTTAAGGAAATTAACTTAACTGAATGTAATAAAATACAAAAATTTAAAGAAAATATATTTAAAAACGTATCTGTGAATTCAATATACGACTGGGTAACGTATAACGAATACTGAAACATATTATAATTACCTTGTGCCTCCATGCCTGGGTAGCATACACATTTGGCTGGGTGAATCTCGAACAAATTGAATAAATCAGCCAGGAGTACAACCAAATTTTGTTTCATCGATCTAGGAATAGTTCAAAAATTATACATTAATATGCATTTAAATTCATTTTATATGAATTTATACCCCCTCATGTACGTGATGTCCTCTGGCGTCATATGGAACACAGAATATGGCAAATGTTTTTGTGAAAAATTACTAACTAATAAAACGTTGTGTATTGAATCCTCTACAGCGGGCAAATAATTTATTCTAACACTAGTCCAAGGAACGACTTTGGGACAATAGTACGATATTAAAAGTGCCAAGCATACCCCATCGCAAAGGTCTTGGAAGTCTCGAATGGGAGGGATGTCTGGTGTTTGAAGACGGACGCCCTATTTAAAGAAAAAAACGTTTCATACATTTTAAATTAAGTTAAACAGCGAAAATCATATTAATATCCACATGTACTTACGGCTTCATCTGTTGCACCGCTTTCGACCTCTTGTGCGATTCGTTTTTTTAATGCGGCACATACATGTGATATCCAAGCTAAAAGTGATTGTTCATAATTTTGCCCGGGTGCTGTTAGTAAATTGCTTCCAGAGATTCTAAACAATATAGTTTCAATAAAGGTTAGTTAAAAATTAAGTTGTATTGAAATTAAGGAATTTACCTTCGTACAGCATTTGGTATTCGGTCTCCAGATGAAATTTCTTTTGCATACAAAATCATAAGTGATTCTATCACAGACATGTGGGCGTTCTGTAATAATAAAATAACCAATCAATTTACTGAACTGGAAAATTTTACACTTTATTTTGGTTTGGACCATCGTATTACCGAGAGGCAGAGCCTACATAAATTTCAATGAAATGGAATCGAAAGAAATCTAATATAACATATACTCTGAGTAAATCTTTATGGAGTCTTTGGAAGGTGACGATGGCGGAGTCACTGTAACGACTCGATTATCTTCGCGAAAAGTGAAAGTGAAATCAATACTGCTCAATCAAAATGTTTGGTCGGTAACGTAGACATCGAACGCGTCTACAATATGAAGTATTTGGGTACACAGTTTTCAAACATTTGAGAAAGGTTTTACGTGGGAGCGATCTGTAGCTGGAGTCGTGACCTCAAGACAGAACTTTATTTATATTTATATTACTGTGCGGTGAAGATGTTAACCGCACAAAAATAAAAATAAAGATATGAAACAACTTAAAGTACTTTATTACTACATTTTCTCGAAAACACTATATGCTCATGTCCCACTTTATGGCGATGAAGCCTCTTGTGGTTTTTTTTTACGAAGTCTATTCTTATGACAGTCGTACGGGGAAATTGTTACAAACGAAATGTACATACATTACTGCAATATAATTGTGCACTCATGTGTTAGTTACCACTTGAGAATTGTTTATCTATGAAGTGCTCCAAATAAGAAATTAGGAGCAAACTAATAAACGAAAGAGCACCGACATCGTCCCTATTTTCGCATAAACAAGTGCATTTTATGCAGTACTCTATGCCAGACGAGAAAAGCAAAACAAAACAAAATCAATAGTTTTTCAAACGTTGATTAGATACTACAACAAGATAAAGAACCAGAAAGGAAGACAAAATCTTAACATAAGCTAATTTTTATCATTTTCTTATGGAGGACCGCACAACAGCACCCTCATTTCAGTAATATTTTTTGATTTGAAGTACATAGAATGTGTTTGGGGTTAGTTGTATTTTACAGTCATTCCAACAATGAAGAAATGAGCAAAAGACTACATATGTAGGTCAGATTTTGATTTCATTGTTTATAAACAGTTCATTTGAGAAATTAAAACTTTGTCCGTTTCCATTTTTATTTGTGAAAATTTTTCCATTGGCCATATAGACAACTTTAGTTTGCTTCACCGGTAAACTGATTGATTTTAACTAAGTTTAACGGCCTGGAAACATATTATTTTTCTTATTCTCATAGCATACTAAATAAAGATGCATACTACGTACAGTGCGTATTTCATTTATGATAGAAAGTGTTATTAATCGACTGTTTAGATAGAAAAACGGGTTGATATTTTGCGTGCTAATACAAAAATAAAATAAAAAAAGTGTACGGCTGAGTCGCATGTAGTTCCACCTGGTTTAAAACAAAACAATACAAGATAAAGTAAATTAGTAACAAAGAAACAAAACTTTAACTTAAAAGTAGAATTTCATCGAGTTCTTTGGAGAGCTATTATATGTAAATATGTTACGGAATTTCTATTGTGAGGGGCATTTCCATCACACGCACTATATTATTTCTTAGGCCCAAAGCTTCGTTTTCAATTCCATATATTTTGAGGTCATATTAAATTAAAGAATTGTCGAAGAAGGTTGTACGTAGATCAATTATAATACTTTACTATTCTTCTTAGAAAGATATTATCCAAATGCTATGGCTGATTGAATTTACATACATACGTCTCTTTACACTCCTATTTAACTTAACTCAATTGAGACATGAACACGATACGGTACATGCCTTTTGGGGCATCACCAAGCTTAGCTATGCTGTGCCATTGTTTTGCATGTAAAAAAAATCCACTTCCTTAACTTTACTTTTTTGTTTTCCTGAAACTCGGTCAAGATTGAACTAGGCAGAAATGACATAATTAGCGATTTACAATTTAAGTAACAATATAACCATACAGTTGCCTACATATATGGGTAAAACTTAAAGAAAGACTCAACGTCTTTACATCATCCTGTGTGGTTTAAGAAAGAAAAGTTTTCGAGATTATATCTAGGTTATCGAAGAAAGATTCTCTGATTTTGCCTAGAGCTGCAAACCCGCACAGGAAGTCCTCCCATTTTGGCAGTTACGACTATGTGCGTTGAATGGGTTAACAAGTCTAGAAACTTAAGTCCCTATAGGGCAGTAACCTCCCTGTGACTAGTTGTCACCATAGTTACTATATCTGTACGAGACTTGTTTTAAAGGTTTTGTGCTCTGAACCAATTGTACTTTGGTCATATTTGCTTTATGGGAAAATACTGTTCTGGGACTTGTAATAAGCAATAGTTTATATGTATGTAATTAAGTAGTAAACTATAAAAATGTATTGTATGTTTCACAATACCATCTTCGGTAGAAGTTTCCATTTCTTGACCAAGGTTTTAATAATGGCGTATAAGGCTTTGGTTTTAAACAGAGTACAATTCCTACGCGCTTCAGGATAAAGAAAATAATTGATTAGTAAGCCGTGAAAGCTTCATGCCCCTGTAAGGGCTGTCTAGAAAAAAGGATAGGGTATCATACGATCAGTTTCAGGTGATTATAACTTTTCTGTATGTCTTTTCAATCGTTTAAGAATCTTTCGTATGTAAAAGTTTAGAAGTTTATTTCATTAATTCATTACATTATTTTTACCAGCTTATCTGCAGGAAGTTATATCTCGAATGAATATATGCAATAATAAATTGTCATTAAAATTTCTGTTAATGTAAATTAAGTGCTTTATTAAAATTCAATTTAAGTAAGTCTAAGTCTAAAGTCTAAGATATGTTCCAATGCTTTGAGAATGAAATGTTCACAGATATATGTGCACCCTGCCAGCTTTTAGAATAAACATTACTCGAACGTGCCTTCAGAAGGAAATTTAACGACAAATTATACCAGTAATCCAGTGAGATAAAAATACCAGATACAAGAATGTCCACTAACGCTACTGCAGAGTCTTCGAATCCAATCCAAAGCGTTAGAGAGCGAATAGTAGCAATATTTTACGAAAACTAGAAATTGATATTAACGTTATTTCATGCTCCTATTATGTTCGAGCGTGATGCTGTAAGTTTCTTGTACGTACAAGTAAATCGGAAAATGGTCTACAGAGTTTTTTTTTGCTTGTGAATTAACGCTTCTGTCACGACATGATTTGATGCAAACGTTGGTATTAATTTTTAATTAGATAAAAAATAGTCTACTTACAATTCGCAATGGATTAGTTTGAATTAAAACTGTTTCTGTTAGTGGCATATCCGGAGATTCAGCTACTGGTACTCCTTTTCGAGCTAAAGTTTGCAATATAGACCAGTGATTCAGACTTTGATAATTAGGATCCGAGTACAAATTCGACAATGTCTGACAATACATTGTGGCATTGCCCATTTCAACGATAATCTGTGGTTTGAGACGTTCTTGATTTTCGTGGTCCCGATAGAAGGGCTCCTTGAGATTGTCTGGGACACGGTTATTGAAAGCTTTTGAAAGAAGCCATTTTACCGAAGCTCTCTGCCTGGCCTGGAAGGAAAAGAACAAAATAAAAAAAATTATTAATTTATAAAAAACAAGGACTCTCTGAAAAAAAAACAGTTCACCTATGTAAATATGTAAAGAAGGGTATATAGCAGCCATCACACCAATGATTGCTTTTCCCCAATTTTAGCATCTCAAAACTAGACTAGCTTTAATAAGCATATATACATACATAAATTTAGGAGCTTTGATAGAATTTTCCAAAGAGAAGTTTGTAGGAATACGTCTTTTGTTAGGTTATCATTGATCACAACATTTTTTCCAGTTCCAGTTCACCATGCTAAACCGCATGGGAAAATTACTAACACAAATACCACAAACAACATTCCCAAATGCTCCGCTACCAGTTCAGATGAACAAAAACAATTCAGTTTACGCAACTAATAACAAACATTGTGCCGACAAACCAAACCCGCTAACCACGAGATTGAGTTTTATTTTCCTGATCTCCCTTAAGTAGTCACATGAAGGATAGGGAAACT
The DNA here is from genome assembly GCA_963583995.1 of Xylota segnis. NCBI lineage: Eukaryota > Metazoa > Arthropoda > Insecta > Diptera > Syrphidae > Xylota > Xylota segnis. Next base: position 16,379,635 of record OY757239.1, read on the forward strand.
AAACCATGGCAATAAACATACGCATATGTGTGTGTGTACTACACATAAATACGAAAGCCGCTTAAGGCTAGACTAGACGCTGACTACTCTTCAATGAGTTTGAGTAAATAAACAATTTGAATCGAATGAAATGAATGATACTGCACTGTAAGCATTTAAAATTTGAAGACAGGTTGCGAATATTCATTTGTAATGCATCGGTTAGCCAGTTCGGATTGGATGTATGTACATACATAAACAAACACAACTGCTAACAGTAGGTTAAACAAAAAGTTCATTTTATATCGACCTTGTAGATTAATGATTAGTCGGTAAACAACGATCGAGAGTTAAGCGTAAGTCAGGAGCCATAAGTAGCGATAAAAAGGAATGCAGTATGTGACAGTATAAATTATATGCATTGTTTTACCATAAGTGTTTCTTTGATAAACGATTTAGATGTACGAAATTGAATTATTACAGATCAAGTTAGTAATAAATTTGTAGGTAACCAGAAGCTAGGCGGAGCGTAAGAAAGTTGAATGATTTAAAGTTTGACATCAGAGTTGGGATGTCTTGGTAACGGAATGTTGTGGTATTAATTGTATAGGGCATGTCATATGAAATGGGCCTAATCCTTACATTTCTGTTTATTTAATTAAAATGGCACGTAAAAGCATTCTTTTTTGGAAACAGATGAATTTTGCCGGTTTCACAACATAGGTTTGAGGCTGAATTTAGCTTGCTGATCGAAATATTAAATTGAGTTGTCAAATTCATTGCCAATTTGAAATCTATTTTTGCACTTTACTTTACCGGGTTTGGCAAGCTCCTAATGGGTCCTTTCTTATTATTCCTTAGGAAAGAGAACGATAAAATGTCAGGAATGAAAAACGGACCTTAAGTCCTTTTTGCCGGGTATGCAATCCATCGATTGCGCCTACACATATTTTACAGTACAAGGACACAGGGTCATCAATAAGTATCTTAAACTGTTTTGGACCTCAAAAAATCTGATCTGTTACCTTTTGTTGAAATATACTATAATATACTATGTGTCATGTGGCAGCAATGCATTCAATACAATACTCTGTGCAAATAAGAAATCATCTATGAGGCAAACAGGCTTTAGTATTGCTAATCTTCACTAATTGTCACATGCTTGTTTTGTAATAATACATATTTGTATAGTTTACAGTTTCATTTAGTTTTCTGAATCTGGTACCTAATGATCTGTCATTAGTTTGCCAATGCTAATCATTGTGTGATGGAGTCAAGGTTTGAGCTAAAATTTGTTATTTCTCAAGATCAGCAACACAATGAAGCTTTCTATACAATCGTATCATATTGGACAACTCAGCGAATTCTCTTCTTCATTATTCCAAATTCCTCAAATTGATAGTCAGGTCATGGAAAAAATATTTCAATGAAGCTACATATGAGTGCGCTTTACACCGCGCATGAACATAGAATAACGTGGATCACTTCTATAACTAAAAGTCAATTGTCTTGAGATGTGAGGCAGTTACAAGAAAATAATGATTTATTTAGAATCGATTTTTTCATATCTAAGTTACAGTTTTTGAATTACTAAGGATTCTGAAACGGAAGGTATGAAACACTTAGCCTCTTCTAACGCTTTAACTCTATAAAAATTAGCGTAGAATTCTGCACTTTTAATGGAATTGATAGTTGTTGTAGATAAATATTTATATTTTGTTTGAGATTTTTCTTTGATTTCTAGTTAAACCCGTTAAGGGGGCGTGGCTTTTCTTAAAGATTATTCTCGGAAAAAGCTTCACTGTGATACCAGAGAGGAAAAACCAGATTGACAGTGCGATGAAACTGACATCCAAATTTCTCGTGTGGAATAAAAATAAAAAGACAACCAATTCTGGTGTCAATCCATGCTGCTTGACGATTAGGCGCTTAAGTTAGAAATCAGTTTGATTCAGAAACAAACTTGTAACTTTATTTGAAACGAATAGGACTAACCAAGCAATGGTATTTAATTCATAATATGTCCAGTTTATTTCATTCTACCTTCTACATTTCCTTCTATTTTCTTCTGAAAATATTATTTTGCGAACTCTAACTTTCCTTCAATGACGTGATTCGCTATGTGCATAGGACATGAGCATACGTTTGATATATATCTACTCATGTACCTACAGTATTGTTAAATGCTGTTCGATACAATAAAGAATCTTACTTAAGTTAAAGTCATCCAATCGACAAGAATAGAACCAAATTCGAGTTTCTTGGAACCAATTCTCTTCTATTGTAGAAAATAATTCAATAAGTGAACAACTCTGCATTTTAGAAATGATTCAAGTGTATTATATCTCTAAAAACCAAAAGGAAGATAAGTATCTCTTCGCGTATCTCGTTGCCAGAGTACACACATAAATGTAGATACCATCAAAAGAATATACATACATACATACAATTTCTTCTGATGATTCATATGACGTCTGGATTTGCATAAGCTGCATCTCTGCTAAACAGCCAAGTGTGCGCACATTATCCAATCTTCAATCCGATGCGCTCAATTCAAAAATAGAAACTCCAATCTTCTTCTACATATCCAAAAACAGTATCACAAGCAAAATAACCAGGAACATCTTATTTCTAATTATAACCGACACACGGCTCCGAGGGATCACAACGGGCATAATTTTGGAACAGCACATTTCACAGCCCTGCATCTTGTGGTTTTTGCAGCTAAGGGCCAAGAATAAGATGTGAAACATTGCCAATAAAAACGCATACTACCTTAAACCGGATCGTAAACTGAAATCGGGCTATAACCCAGGAAATAAATCAATATTAATTTGCTGCTTTGAACATTACCACTTGTCCGTTCGGGTTACTGTTGGCAAACTACACTAATAATTGCAGACACTTACAATGCATTCTCCTCTAGACAAGTTTTTAAATATATTTTTGTAAAAGAACAATTGATTTTGCTTACGGCATTTGAGTCATTGACAGCAACTGTAGGCATTTCATGAATCGTTCGGAGACTCCAATCAATGGGAGGCACCGCACTCAGATTGAGGACCATCATGGGTGAGCTGCTTTATGTGTTGCAGGTGCTCGATCCGCTTCAACTGGATGGCGACGACGGAAGAATTCGGGTTTGACGTTTTTTTTTTGTTGTTACTTAAACTATATTTGTATAATCTGTTGTAGTAGTGAAGATGAAATGCATATTCATGTTGTTTTTTTTATTTCATTCTTTAATACTGTTTATTTTGACTTTAGGACTACATTATGTACATATGTATAAATAACTAAATTTGTAATACGTGAAAAAAAATGTTGGGTTTAAATTATTCATACATTGCTGTGCAACAAAACAAATATATATTCAACCCAATTTTGAATTGTTAGAGTTGCAATTCTTGGAATATGCTTAAAATGTATCTATGAATAGATCAAGTTAGGTAAGAGACACATTTAGGTTGTCATAACTTTACAAAACGATTGCGAATTTAAAAATAAAGTGGACGTCTGTGTCGTACGACTTTTACCTTTATGCGGAAGGTTTATGAATTCATCGGGATTGAAGTTGAAGTTAGCAGTCTGAACCGATAGATATGAAATCCTTCGGATTTTGTAATATATAGTTAGTAGTACATATGTATATGAGACCTAGTAAGGAAAGAATGGCATTCCGGATTTTGATTACACTGCTGTGCTTTCTTTTATCTGATATTTTCTGAAAAACTTCATTGATTTTTTTTAAAGGTGGATGTCATTTTTTTTGTATTTCAAGTATTTGGCCTCTAACTCTACAAAAGGTCTAACATAACTTTGACTACAGGAACCAGGTAATCAGAAACTCATTTTTCCATGCAATACCATTAGTTGGTGTATCGTACTGTATGAAGATAAAAGAAGATAATGTACTTATATAAGAGAAACTTATTGCTTGCGCCCTAGAGATATTTCCGATACATTAATTCTTATTAAGTCAACAAAGATTTTCTTAAAAATTCGAATTAAAATGGGGTAAAACAAGACTGCTTTCTTTTACCAATGCTGTTTTTATTGGCGATTAGCAAATTCGATGCAGTCTTAAGGTGACGGTATACTTGCATGATAACTCTCCTATAGCTATGAACCACCAACAAATTAAAACTGATGTATACAGACGATGGCATGCTAAAACAAAAACAGCCTTGGAACAATATGGGATATTTCCAATATGTTGCAAATATTGTCTCAAACGATGGTGATATCGAACTATAGCCGGCATGCTGTCTGACTAAGACGATTCCGCTCCAACATTGAATTCGTTTAATTTCAATCCGTGAGCACAACTTTAACGAGAACGCAAGCTCATAAAGATTTCCTGAATAACAAATATTGCCAAAGAACGGCACAATAGCTAAAACCATACAGCGATGGAAGTAGGAGTGCATTGATCATACAGTAAACACTGCACGGAGTAATTCAGAAATAAAAATGTAATGTAGTGGTTTCCAAAACGGAGGAGTCGTTACGTTTTCAGTATTTTCTCTATGTGTGGGTAACATGTTGCGAATTTTGAAACCTGAAAGAAAAACCTTTATTTCAGTAAATTAACGCATTACCACTACTCCGGGACCATCAACTTACTTCATATCTACGACGGCGTATGTAAATTAGTTTATTTTTGTTCCGTGAATTCTTAATTTTTCTGAACTACGAGAGTTTTATTTTTAAATATGTTAAGAATTAGCTCAGTAAAACCACGAAATATTGCTCAACTTCTTCGCACCAAAAACTTCAGAAGATCTTAACGTGCACCGATAACTGGTTGTGGTCCTAATGTTACGAACAGCTGCCGTATTTGGAATCCTTGCGAATACCATTTAAGGAATTTTATCAAAATTTACTAGAATTACCAAATACTAATTATATACTAAGTTTCAGTCTTCATTTGACTTTTAACTACACGAACTCAAAGTATAAAGATATGTTGAACACCCTGCTTCGTTTTCATAAATCCAATAATTTCATCCACATAACCCATAAATCGCTTAATTTGGGACAGAATATAAGTATATTCACCGCATACCGAATTATGCGTGCAACTGTTGAAACCATTGAACTCAAAAATAAAAAATAAAAAGAATAGTAATAATACTTATGGCTTTATAATATGATGTCATGATATAACGTCATTCTCAGAAAGTGGTCGAGAGAGGCAGACACGCATATAGTACATACATATGTATGTATGAAGGTATGTACATGTATAGAAGAGCCTCATTCATTAATCCCAATTTTGTCATAATTATATTTAATTTTGTTTGTGTTAGTCCGCTGTTAGCTTTTGGAATGTGAAATCCGTTTTAATCGTAGGTCAAAACATTCGGGTACGCAATTACTTTATGTGGGAGCGAGAACTTGTTTAATCGACAAGTGTACAATGTTAATAATTACTTTAAATATTTCAAATTTATAACACCTACTTATGTACATTCCGAATTATTTGATTAGTAGTATTTACAATTTTTTTTTAATAAGTATACCATTTAGAAAGTAATTTCATTTGTTTCACTTTGTAATGCAAAATATTTCGGATCACATGGAGAGAAAATTAATATTTAGATGATCAAGAACTTGCTGACCAATAGCCATTAACAAAAGCATTGACTAAGACGGTTTCAAGAGGCATTGAAAGAACACTTTTGCGGAAGTTATGAACAATCTCTATGGATTTTGACATATTAAGAATTGACTTTTCCTAGGATAGCTGGGACTATGCTATATCTACAGAATTTAATTTATTGATTGTTGCGAATCGGGGTCTCTACCATAAGTACCTTTCGAAGAATAGTGCGAACTACACCCAATTATCTTTAGTTTGCCGCACCAAGTTCGTTTAAGGCATACATTTATGTGATTGTGCAACTTGTAAAGAAATAATTACAAGTCACCTACTAGTAGACAAAAATTTGATTTATCATTTGATTCTTCATTAAAAGGTAATCACAGTTGATTTGTTGAATACATTATGTTGATTCTGTAATAGCAAAACATGCGGATTCATAATGATCTGATGTACAGAAGTACCCCTCAACGTAATGGTTATCTACTACCCATAAGAGGTTAGTACTGCAACAGGCACGTAACAAACAACGTAACAAAACCAAGGATTCGACTGCATAACAGTGGCAAAGATTTGATTAAATCATTCACCTTTACTACTCTTACGCACTCCACTACCTCAACGGTACACTTAGACAGTAAGGATCCGACTAAACCAGTCACCCTACCTAGGGAATACAATTTGCATAACAGTACCAAGGATTCCATTGATTTAGTCACCCCCAATACTTGTTTGCTATACTCTCTACCTTCACAGTTCAAGTTAGCCACTTGAAATAGGTATAGGTTTCCCGGGTACCCGGTAATTCTTCCGGGCTACCAAATATGTGGTATCAGAATAGACTTTTTCTTGGTCTAAGTGTATCTTAACTCTCACCTTACCTAACTTAAGGTACATTCCTTCGTATTGATTCATTGCTATGAGTAAGTTAAGCACTCCTTATACGTTTATCTCCTTATAAGTTTATATTGGAAGATGGAGAGGTTGAGATCAACAAAAGGCGTAACTGGAGTCAATACGCGTTCGGCGTCAATTCGGTGGCCCTAAGTCTTGCTTTGCGGTACATTGTCATCTACAAATAAAATAATGGGACAGAAACGGTGACTACTGTGCCAAACTGGTTCTAGCGGCACATTAACCACTTATATGTCAAATATTGACCCAACAGGTCTATGGGACCCAGGACTTATTTTCTCGCAACCACCCATGTTATTATGTTTACACCAGCGGACGAGGCCTATTGTTTAATACCATTTACTATTTGAGAAGATGAACCTATTAGATGTTGTCTGGGGATCGAACCTCGAACCCCTTGTTCCGTAATCACATTCTTTGCTTTGTATAAAAGCCAAAAGGAAATAATTATCTAAGTTGGTATAGGACTCGGTCAGTTCAGCGGAAACTTCGTAAGCTGCCTCAATATAACACCTGGAAGAGTAAGGCATATGATATTTTCTCTAATAATTGGTTCTATTTTATAGAAAACCTTACAGATGAGCCGGGAAAGCGCCCCGAAAATGATCGCTTTTATGACTTAATTTATGTTCAAGACAAAACTCAAGAACCTCAAAGAACAGATAAAAGGACGGACATCAATACTTTTTTCATTATTTCCATAGTTTGGAAGGTTCAATTATACACCAAACTTTATGTTTATGAATACTATTCAATAATTAAATTAGTTATAAGAACAAATTTCAAGCTTCCGTTCAATGCTAAAATATGTCTGTTTGTAAGGATAATTAAAAAACACACTTAAGATGATTACTACGAAATAGGAATACTAAAAATCAATGCCCTGGCGCTTATGAAGCTTGATCATTGCATTCGTGCTTGTTGTAGACAAATTAAAAACGAACCGAACATTCTATTAGTAATGAGAACCAATCAATTTTATGTGTACCATATTTTTTCTTAATGTTAATTCAGCTACAAACTATAGTGAGATGAATATCAGATCTCTCACAATTACTATTAACCACATAGTTAGGAGTATAAACTTTGTATCCAACAATGTTTGGTCTTCAACCGATAGTGTATGCTTCAGTGATCCATTAAATTATTAAATAAAAAAATGTAAATAAACATAACTAAACCATGCACCATTGTATGTACATATGTGTGTGTATATACTTGAGTATAACATATGTACATAGTTGGGCATGAGACTATAGCCTAAACGGGTGAACGGATTTGGATCAATCTTCATACATAGATATGTACGTGTCTGTGGGATGACTCCATTTTTTTTCGAAAACGGCTCGGTCAATATTGCCTTATTTTCAAATATATTTCTATATAACGAGAACACTTTTGAAGTCCTATAACATGTTTTTTTGCTAAACCTGATTGTACTGTATCTTTTTCTCAGAAGCTCATACATGACATCAGACCGATAGATAACCTTTGGGAGATCATCAAATGATAAATCAATGGTTAAAACGGAATAGTTTATCGAATCCATAGAGACGGCAAAGAGTGAAATTCTATAAGAAATAATCACAAATTTAACTAAATCAATGGCGAAGTAGACATCGAAAATAACAGTTTCGCTACCAAATATTGATTTATGTAACTTCATTTATTTTATTTTATTTCTGATGAAAATTATAATTATAATTTGCTTCCTTTGTTTTTAATAAAGTTCTATAAAATCTAAAAAAGTATGTATTTCATAACAGAATTTTCCAAAAACGAGTGTAAATGTTTTCTACAATACCCCTTCGGAATGCATAAAATAAACTTTCGCTTTAAATCAAACAGCATTTCGAAACCAACTTAAAAACTAAAACCAGACACTTCAACTACTTCAACACTTCAACTACACTACACAAATAGTAAAAAGTGTTCTACAATTCCATCTCACACCTTACTTTTGAAATACTATTCAATCTCAATTCAACAAAGTTTTCGCGCAACTTCAAATAAAAGAGAACCAAAACAAGCCTACAAATAATGATTTGAACGCCAATTTACTTAGCCTCCGTTCAAATTTGAATTCACTTCCGTTAAAACAATTAAATTCAAATCATGAAGTAGGTATTAAGAAATATCCAATTATTTATAAATATACAAATTTGAAAATTTACAAAGCAAATATTTCCGCTTGATAACAAAACAACTTTAATTGAATTCATTGTCTGCTCATTCAGGCCGGAATAGGCTAATGCTTGACTTCATTTGCCGGTCATATTCAAATACCGCAAAGATATTTGTTTTTTACGAATAATCGCTACAGAAAGTTCAAAGACCTTAAGTGCGTCCAAGAGAAATTATGTTTAACCTTTTGGAGGTTTAATGGCTATTTCATAAAAACACGAAAAACTTTAGGAGTCAATGTTTAAAAAGGTCAAAACCATATTAACTGTGTTACTTTGAGCGGTTAATTAGTTTAGGTGCATATCACATATGTATGTTTGCACATATTTTCAATGATTATACAATGTTTGAAATAGGCTTTGAAATAGCCTCAACAAGAACAAGACTTTAATGGAGCGCAATAAAAGACAACAGATCTAAGGAAGGTTTAGAAATAGAGCGGTACACCACAAGAAAATGGAGTCACAGGCCTTAGGTTTAGGGAATTGGAATTAAGAGATGATTTGTACAAGAGCTTCACAATCAATTCTACCAGCTAATAGCTGATAAACAAAGAATGTATCAACCCCACGGCGTTTTCTAATAACAGAGTTTCAAGCAGTTCCAGACGATACTCATAGGGTGGTTTATTAGAGCTCAAGACAAGTTGTTGCGACGTTCGAAGTTGCTCGGAAAGGTTTTGATCCAAGAGGTAAGCAGGAATTGAAAACCAAGCGCTTTAAGGTTGATTTGGTTGAAGTTACTATTAACTTACCAACGCCAGCACACTTAGACCAGCCATAGGTCCATTGTGATAGGAGAAAGTTTCTTTCTACCTATTCGTTAAACTACTTTGAACTTCTAAATACGAGTACGAGTCTTTTGATGTCTAGGTTTATCAGATCGCCTTAATCGTTATAACAGAAGGCTCTGAAATGTAGCTTTCTTCTGCGGGAATGAGCTGGCCAGAAACATTCTATTCTAGTGAGCTCATCGGCCTTACAACTCCCTAGAATGTTATTGCGTCCCGAGACCGAAACAAATAATTTGGTACAGGGAAGAAGAGCTTAAGATTAAGACTGTTGGAGAAAACACCTACAACAACTCTGAGATCGAAAAGTTTAAAATTAGATACATTGTCTCCGACAGCTTGGATCGGGATGCTATTTGGTTGGCCGTGCGCAGTTCAAGTTAAGTACATACTGCGGGTATCATTCACGGAAGGTTACTACGGAATTTGTCACACCTTGAGCACCTTGTCAGACCTTAAGCACCTTGACTAAGCTGACGATGTTTGTCTACTTAGTTTCACCTCCAGCTGATGGACCACAATCTAGAAGCTGATGGGGTCCTAAAATAACACAGCCAATGGTTTCTCGAACAAAGAACTTTATCAGAGAATGGGACAAGAACCTAAAAACATAGCTATACCGAGGAGAAAGTGGGAATTACTCGGACACAGACTACGGTGCAAAGTCAGTGGAATCCGCTCAATCAAGGAAGTAAAACAGAGGTCCACCGAGGGTTAAAAGGACTTAACTTATTTCCACATTTAAAAGGAGATCTTATTTTACTATGGAAAATTAGCTCTTTTTTTAGGTTTTATTTCATTTCTCATTTCGGGACCTGATTTTTCACAGTCGAGCCGGTTATTCTACGTCACCGAAGGAGTCTACATTTTAATGGTGTATGGGATTGGCATACTTTATACAGTCTTTTATATTATACATACTATGTACTCGCTTCGCCGCGCATACAAATATATGGTGCTGCAAACATGCTTGTGCATGGATGGTAGCAATTGTCTTCACTAATCGTTAGCGTGAAAGCGTACAAACATTATTTTTCTTGTTTTATTACTTTTCTTGCAGAAAATGTACAATGAAGATATACAGTGCTGGAACAAATAATAGAAACAAGTTTGTCTTACGCCGTTTACTGAAGAAATAAAAAGCGTTTTAAAGAAAACCTAAATAAAACACATACTAATTAATTCTACAAAAGTATAGCATAGAAGTTTTCAATAAAAAGGGAAAAGGATTGGTAAAGGCGTTTCATATTCTTTTAGTACTTGGTCATTCTATAGCATGGTTTTTATCTTGAAGAAACCATACTTTGGCCTACTTTGAGGAGTGTTTAAGTGCATGAACTCACATTTAATAGGAATGTTGTCTTCCGTAAGTGATAGCAAAACCGTGTTTAAAATCTGGACGTAGTCTTCAGCACACATTTTGTCCCTTACACAGAAAATTGTTTAAAAGCCAGATGGGTAAAAGGACACCCAAATGATTGAACTGCCTTTACCACATTTAGTTATCGTCTTCGTGTATTTGAGATCGTCTTTCCAGTTTTTTGGTGTCCTGACGTATAACTTCTCAACAAAACGAAACCATTTGGTATTGGTTTTATCCAATCAAAGTTTTGACGGTGGAAATGTTCATTCATGAAAGTGAGACTTAGTTGCACATGTTTTTTACTCAAGTATTACACTTTTCTGGGACTTCTTCCGGAAAATTTTACTTCCCTTTGTTGGTTTCTTATTGTATAACTTGTTACAGTCGCGTGTGACCCGTGTTTTTAGTTCTTTTATAGAAGAAAACGGCTTATTCTTTCATAGTCGGACTGGGAGTCTGTCAAATCGCAAAGTTGTGTTCCGTTTCAGATTCTGCTTTGTGGCTTGAATAAAGAGTTGCAAAGCTTTATTTGAAAACTGTAAACCTGAGCTATTCCATTCATTGTTTAACCGTCGTATTTTCAGAACAAGTTCAATGGAATTCATGGCCAATTATGACAAAACTGCAATGCTTTTAATTTTCTTACGACATCGAAACATAACATAAACCATTATACTTCTATTTCAAACACAAAGATCACAACTGATACAGACTGTGAAACTCCTTGTTTCTATTATTTTTTCGACGCAAAATCGACATTTTAACATAGTGTGAGGTAATTGCAAACAATTGGCATTTTCTCATTTAGATTTACGTTCTTTGTTGTAAGTTTTTTGTAACATTTTATGGACGCAAACTCTTCAGATTCGATTACAAAAAAACCCATTCCAATCCACTAGTTTTTTTTTTTTGTTTTTTGACAATATCAATGTATATGCATCCAAACTTTACTGACGTTAGTCAAACGCTCGCGAGCGATGAGAATCTTTGTTGTTCCTTGGAAATTAAACCTACACTAACCACCTATGACCAAGACACGGCGCCCACTAGTTTATATGTATGTATACTAAATCCATAAATTGCTTTGCAAATTGAGGTGCAACTGTAATACACGATTCCGTACAAAAATTACACATATGACACATTATGTCACACATTCTCGTAAATGCATAAACTGATCATCGTCCTAATAAATAAATAACTTCCGTCTTAAAAATATTTTTGCCGGATATAAATAAAAAAACAAAAAATTCGAAGAAAACATCCACGCATGAGTTAAAATTTTTTGAATGAAATCGTCACTCATGATATTGTGGCTTCTTTTTTTAATTTTATTGCTTCATCGATGTAAAACATTTTTTTTTTTATTTATGAATTTAATTATGAGCCATTAAAACGTGAATTTTAATTGATTGATTGCCAAGTTGAATGGTAAGGTAAGTTATGGCATTTTTTTACCAAACTTTGAAAAGTTTTTCCATTTAGAACTTTGTTCTTTTCTCATTTTCTTGACTGTATTTTCAACATGATGCAACAAGAGAGACCTAAACAAATGAGAACTTTATGAAACAGCAAGAAAGCAAGAAACGGGGTCGAATGAGTAATAAAATGTGTAACGCTACCACAATATTTGATAGATTTTATTTGATACTATTTGACATTTAGAGGGTTACAAAGTTGAGCCAATGTAGTAGAACGTACGATGCAAGCATCATGGTTTGAACTGTGTACTAAGTGAACTGCATACCATAGTTATTATATATGTACATACATAGATGGTCCTAGAACAGTGCAACAAATCCAAATCAAGCAATGGATTCATCAAGCAATGTGCCTTATATATATGAGTACATATTAAACTGCATGCCAAGGATATGTATTCATACGACATGTCAAGTGGTTAATTCGTTTCTTTATTCATAGTAAATGCTTACATACATAAGTAAAGATTCCTAAAAAAATGATGTTCTAACATTGTGTTACTCGAAAACGTTGACAGGCAGACGTTGGCGACAACTTTTTAACCGGTTATCAACTTGTATCAGGTTACACTGTTCAGAAGCGACTGAAATCATCATTTTCAAACCTTAACAAATCTGAAATGGCGATATGGCGATGGGGTAACAAGCTACCAATCAACCTTCTCTAATTTTGTTTTTAAATTATTTTCGCAAACACAAGACAACTTAAACAAAAAAATAAAAAATCGGTCAAATTAAGGCGAGTCACGGCGCCTCCACTTGTTCCAATGACCTGACCTTCAGTCGCAAGTAGCAAAAAATTAATACAAACATACATGTGTATGTATTTATACGCCGCGACAGCACATTAATTCGAAATGTATCTAACTTTGCTGACATAATCCAAGACATTCAAACCCAACAATTTTTTTTTCTTTGTTTACTACCACGTATTTTCTGCATTACATCATTTTCTCTACTGGTACGTTGGTGTCCCATACCATATCAGAGCAATATCCCAAATCCAAATCCGAATAGATAAACTCCTATCCAAATTGAATTGAAAACAAAAAAAACAACACTCTACACTGGCAACACCACTTTGAATTCCCTTTCCGCAATTATCTTGAGAAACAATTTTTTTTTTTCGCTTTTCTCGGTTTAATTGAACTTTCACTTCATTGTGGCAGGAGGAATGTTAGCTGAAAAAGGGCTGCGTCGAGGGAAATGCACTTCACTTTCACTGATTAACTACAAATTTCTACATTTCTACATCTTCTATTTGGCTTCATTTCGAAGACTAAAGTTGAATTGACCGGCGCAAATAAAACGATTGTATCGTAAGGGCCGGTGACGATACGACACGACAAAGTCTAAACTGGGCGTTGTAGTACGACTTCTTCCACGAACCGTTGCGTTGCACCGTTAAAGGAGAGCGGCTACTCAGAGACTGAAACGCACAACTCATTCAACAGATGAACACAGAATACACTACATTGCTAAAAGTTGATTCCAAGCAAATAGAGATAGATACTGTGGCTTCTTGAGACGGTCGTCGAGGGTTAGCAAGCGGACAAGCTGCTTGACTGCTTTGATTAGTATTACTCCGTGTGCCTGCCAGCAGTTTGACTGGATGACAGAACATGGAATTATTTCTTGGAGATGTAGTTTTTTTTTTGTATACATATATCAGAAGATACACAATTTTTTTGCTGTATATAGTAAACAAAGTAGAGGAAGAATGCTGGACCACTGTGATGGTGCCATTTCCATACTAATGGATTTTCATTCCAACACTTGGAGTTTAAGAGAAAGAGCCAGCAGCATCATTCAGCTGGGTGTTTTCAAAATCACTAATGACTCGATGTCTTCGAATGAATCTTTTAGATGCATCTATAAGATACATCATAATAATCGCGTGCGCTTGTAAGATTGACTGCTGCTGGATGCGGCCGTTTAGCTGAGGTGCATTGGCCATTGAAAGAAATTAACTGTGGTGCAACCTTTGGAGATGATGGTGAATACTTGAAGTTTCAAGTAGCCGAGCAATTTTACTCAAGTGCGCGAGATGCCGTGAAGTATTTAAAGGGGTATAGCGAAGCTAAAGTGCATTCGTGGAAGACGTTCGAAATTTTTCTTTCTTTCAAACAAAATCCAATTTAATGGATGATCGTTGTACTCGTTACGTCTTATTTTAGTAAAGACTTT